>CM077465.1:94795802-95379773 GCA_039654755.1 Calcarius lapponicus
TCCCCATCTGAGAGATGCCTGAGAGCAAAGAGACTCTGGAGAGAAAAGGAATGCTCCTCGGTCAGTGCAGCATTAGGAAATTGATGTTAGGGCTTCATAGGTCTAAACCACAGATTTCCACTCTTGGGGTAGTTTGGTGTTAATGCTTTTCAAGAACTGGTTGTTAATGATCAGGAAACTACTAAATTAAAGACTCTGGAGAGTTAATTGACTGAACACTTTCAATCATTTATTGGGGAAGGAAATCCTTGCCTGTAAACAAAGCCAATGTAGAGTTATTTCATGTCAGAAGCAGTAACAACACATCAAGAAATATACAAACCATGAGTTAGGGCCACTGAAATCATCAACAGGGTTTAGACTTCACAAATAATAAATTTGGATTAATCTTTATTTGTATTCAGTTTTCTGAAGCTTTAAGACTTGCTCTAATGCCATTTTATAAATATTCTCGGTAATCATAAAAGCTGAAACTTCCAGTAAAAATCCTGACAATTCTCACTTTCTCAGAGGCTTCTGGAGTAAATGAAATTCTATGGCACTGACAGCACAACTGCAAAGGCTGCCAGCAAGGAAGGCGCCTTTCTAATCCAGACTGAAATTGTGAGCAGATTTCCACCCCACATGAGGCAAAGAGCATCTTTTCAGTCAGCCCAAACCATGGGTCATGCCTTTCTGCCATCAGCAGGGCAGAGGAACCATGTCTGGTGTCTCTTGGGCCATCTCAAATGCAGGTCTGGTGTGGTAATGGAGGAATTTGCTGTGGTCTGTGGAGGGACACAAGGACAGGGCTGTGTTTGCTTTGTGCAGGCGAATTGTCCCCGTGCTTTGGGTGTTGTGGGAACATCCCTGCAGCCAGCCACAGCAGGGGCTCCAGCTGCTGCCTGCCCAGCCCCTCACACCATCCTCATCAGGGTGGCTGGGGTGCTGCATGGCGGCATCCTGGCGGCAAAGCTGCTCTGTGTCAGCAGCTCTTCAAATGGGCTTTGGCATTGTGGGAGATTTTTACAGTCAAAAATTGGCATCTGTTTTTAGGAAATGCAGAAGTTAGGTGGCTGTCCTCGAGGATTTGCCAAGAGGAGCATGAGGGCAGTTTAAATGCAAAATCTGTACACAGCTGGGAAAGTTTGTTTCCAGTGTCATAGGTCTTTGATTAATCAGATTAAATGGTTTTACTGGAGGTCTCTATAGGCTAAAATAATGAAAAAAATGTCCTGTCCCCAAAACCTGTATTCAGGCATCCTCTTCACCAAGAAGGATTTGCCCCATACATCATTCCCCAACATCAGTGAGCTCTGTTAGACACTCAGCCCCCAACACATGGGTCTTGTCTCCTCAGAACTTTTGGGATGGTGATGAAGCCTTTGCTTCTGGTTCCCAAGACTTTAACCCATTATAATTGTGGCTGTTTATGTCTCACACTCTTTCATCATCCTGGAAGAAGGGAGCAGCACATTTGCTCCCTAGTGGGCCAGGCAAGCTGTAATGCCCCCCAGTTAAGGCAGACTTGCTGTGAACTGTTTGCAGACTGCAGTGCAAGCTGCTGAGGAAGCAGTCCCTCTCCAGCTCCTTGCAGATTCCCCATCCCACACTCAGCCCAGAGCTCATTTTCCTCTCCTCACACTGAGTTACATATCTTTTCCCCAGGGGTTGTGCAAACTGCACAGTGACTCTTTTTCAGCCTCCCAGCCAGCCTGTGCACCTGTTTTTGATCAAAATTTTTCTACTGTAGCTCTTGTTGGCTCAGAAAAGTGCTTTGACAAGCTTGAAATTTCCTGCCTCAGGAAGGAATAACATCTCTCTAAAAGAGCTCTGTGGGTTCTGTTGGAAAGGTATTACCCATGAGCTGCAGAGAAAGCTGGACTTATTAAAAGGACCAGAAACTGAAACAGACTTTGTCATGGCAGGACTAAAGATGTCTCAGAGCTCCCGGCTCCAACAATATAACCCACAACTTGGCCTGTTGCCCTTGTGACATGGCACATTTATTAAGACACTTCTCAATCTCTGTTTCTTGCGCTCAAAAGTTTTCCTACCCCAGTTCAAGAAAATACATCATATATGATGTCCCTGTAAGGAATAAAGTCAGTCTCCAGCTGAACCTGGTAGGACAGAAAATTAGGCTGATGCTGCAGCTGATTGTGACTCACCCAGTCTCCTTTCCCAGGGACATGAAGGAACCCTCCCCGAAAGGGCAGAAACATTTATGCAAGTTTCAATGCTGGAGAAGAAATCTATGAGGATGTCAGTGTCTGTACAACAGCCCCCTTGAGTTTTGTCTCCACTCTCCTTGACCTGTGTCCTGATAGAACTTTCGTAAGCTATTTATCAGGTAAATAGATAAACCAGCCATCATCATATCAACATATGGTGACAGTGGCTGAGAGCTACCCTATTAATTGCTGACCCCATTTCTATTTCAGTCACTTGGCATGTTCTCTAGGAAATGAATGGGATCAGTCATGATAAATCCATTTTCTCTGGCACCAGATAATCTGCTTTCAAGCTGGAGCAGATGCTGAGATGCCCATTCTGGCAGCCTGCTGCGGGATGACCAAGGGGGCTGTGGTGCAATGTGATTGTGTCCCTGAAGACTTGTGTTGGCTCCCCTTTGTACAATAAATGGTTCTGCTACACGGTGTTGTGTCCTAAAATGGCCTGCTGATCCATCAGAGAATGAGCCAGGTTGGAAGGGACCAGAGGAGGTCATCTTGTCCAGCCTCCCTGCTCAAGCAGGGCCATCCTGGAGCACCTGGCACAGGATGATGTCCAGGCAGTTCTTAGACATATACAGTGAGGGACACTCCACAAATTCTTTGAGAAATAAGGTCCCACAGATTATTTCCTGAATGAATGACAGCCTTGAATTTGGGTGTGAAACTGATGCAGAAAGGCTGAGTGGCTAACAACCAGAGGAGACTGGAGAGAGGTAAGTGCTATTTGTATTACTCAGGGGTTTTGAGCCCAGCTCTCCTATTTCAGCCCCCATCACTGGGATATGAGACACCAGACTGTGGTGGTTGGGACCTTCTCAGCTCCCTGTGACGGAGCTACTCTGCTTTGCAGTGAAATGGGGCAGTTCCTCGAGAGGTCAGGGGTGGAGGGAGTGTGCAAGCAATGAAAAGTATGATTTGCTGGTCAGACAAGGAGAATGCTT
Source organism: Calcarius lapponicus (assembly GCA_039654755.1). Taxonomy (NCBI): domain Eukaryota; kingdom Metazoa; phylum Chordata; class Aves; order Passeriformes; family Fringillidae; genus Calcarius; species Calcarius lapponicus. The sequence goes on from CM077465.1 coordinate 94,798,960, forward strand.
GCCATAAGACACTTAACTGTATAGGGGCACAGAAACTGCATCCCAGCAGTGGTGCCCTGAGTGCTGGGCTGAAGAGCTGGACACAGACTCTCCCTGGCCCCAGCAGTGCTCAGTGCCCTGCACAGGCACAGCTGGAGCTGGGGCTGGGAGAGCCAGCTGTGTGCCCTCAGCCAGCCTTCTGCAGGCAGCCGTGGGCTCCCAAACCACCGAGAAGAGAAGCCAGCCCAGCTTGGAGCCTGGCTGCAGGAGCCCCTTCCCAAAGCCCTGCACTGGCCATGCCTCCCTCAGGCCTGGTGCAGCCCCACAGAGCTGGGGCAGGAGGGCAGAGGAAGCCATGGCTCTGCGTGCCCTCCCAGAGCAACGCGCCTGCTCTCCCTCGGGACATTTTGTTTTCACTTTATTTGTGTCCCTGGGACCCAGCTGCTTAGCAACTGGATAAAATTGTCACAAAATGCTGGCATTGCCCCCTCACCAGGGCAGTGCCTGGGCTGTGTCCTTGGGGGGGCTGTCTGCCAGGCAAGGTGGCCACACAACACTCATGAGGGACCCCCCATTCCTGTCCTTGTTTTCCTGGGGGGCCTCTCCCAAGGTGTGAGGGAATTTGGCCCTCATGCATGGCAAACACTGCACTGCAGGTAATGCATGTGGGCAGCTCCATCTGCCCCTGGGGGCAAATGAAACATGGACACTTTTTGGAGCTGGGATAAATGCTTTTTCCTCTCTAAAGGAACAGAAAAAAAAAAAAAAAAGCACACTTCAAGTAGTCCAGTGAAGCATCTGAAAAGGAAATTATTCACAATTTCTGCTGTATACTTGGGGGAGATGAATACACCATCTTACTTTGGTTCAGGGCTTTTTATCTAAAAAAAAAAATATTAAAAATGGCAATTAAGAGTGATAGCTATATATTCCTTGGGCCAGAAGAAGAACAGGCATGTATCTAATGCCTGCTGCTATCTGTGCTCTCTTTGAGTCCTCTGCCTCTGTGGATAATACTCAAAGAGGTATCCAGGCTGCCCAGGAGGCCAAATCCTGCTCAGTGGAGCTCACTTCCTTTGAAGAGTCATGCAAAGGACAAAGGATGAAAATAAGAGATTTTAGGAGAGCAATTTATAACACACTTGCCCTTATAAGTGCCTGTCGTGCAGAAGATAGTTGCTGGCAATTGCTGACATCTTGTGTGTTTACCTCAATCAGCAAGTATTTATAATTAATTTTTAAAACGCTGAAGCTCCAGCCTTGCTGGGAACATTGCAAACTGCCCTCAGCACTCTGATGTTCTTCCAAACACATGCTGCCACAAGTCAAAAAGCACAAAGGCTCACATATTTCAGGGGGGAGGTGGGGGACTGGTGGAGAGATAATGCAGTTCAAATGAAAACTATTTAGATAACTCATCTCTATCCACAAATATTTCATTTTCATGACTGGAAGCAACCACAACCGTTATAAATGGGGTGAGCTGCCACATCACTTCTAGCATTTCTCCTACCTGACACCACAGCACCACAATATGGAGGATTTGCCAGCAGCGGGATGGCCAGATTTCACTTTTTTCTTTCCCCTCACTCCCCCCGCAATGTCTCATGCACCACCTGTGTTGACACGTGAGTTTGTAGGCTCCCAAAAGACCTAGTGGGACTTAAAATAGGTCTGTAACAAAACCAAAAGAAAACACAAACAAACCCAAAACAACTAGCAAAAATAAAAAACAAAAATAAGCAAAACAAACAAAAAAACCAAACAAAACCACCCAAACCAAAACAAGCATGCAGCATTGCTGAGCCACTCCTTGGGAGCTTTCTGAAGAAGCATGGGATGCTTCTGACCACCCTTGTGCCCACAATGTTTACTGATGGTTTCTGTCTCTGTTTTTATGGAGAAAAGGCAGAGCACAATTTCACAGTTTTTCAGATTTTTTATTTTTTATGGTAGTTTTCACTAACTCCCTTCTTGCTTCAGCAACAGGCTAGGAAGAAAACCTACTGCAAGGCAGTAAAATGCCATTGCCAAATCCAGAATCATGATGTTTAGGGTGGTGGAGGTGTTGGAGCTTGGGGCAAACCACAAGTGAATACCGTCAGCAAAGGTCTGTGTCTGGAGCTGATGCTGTTCCTTTAAACTCAGCAATGTGCCATGTCTCGGAGCACTGCCCAACATCTTGGGGTGCTGAGGTGGCTGAGAGGGCACAGGGGAGCAGAGGAGAGGCAATCAGCTCCAGGGCAGCAGCCAGCCCCTGCTAACATCTCACCTAAGGCTTTAGCAGCAGGTTTAGGGCGAGATTTCCATTTTGTTAGCTAATGGGAAAGCATACTCAGATTGCAACCCTGTAGCTAAGCAATTCTTAGTTTTTTCCACTCACATAATTATGAAAAATGACTCTCATGTTCCCCATTAATGTTGCTATTAGCAGACAAGGCAGGGCTTCCCAGCATGAGCCTTTCTTGCTAACAAGGTCTGTGGGCACCACATTAGGGAGTGGACCACTCCCAGCTTTCCCAGCACTGGAAGGGATTTGCCATAGCTCCTGTAATGGTACAGAGCCCAGTACATCTGCATCTCATCTCATGTCAGAGAAGGCAGCAAGATCTAGATTCAAGGTCCTGATTAAAAGAAAAGAAGGCCAGCAAGCCCAAACTCCTGCTTCTGGGCAAAGTCACCCTCCTGCTCTAACACCAGGCAGGTGCACTGCTGAGAAGGATGATTGTGTTCAGGTGGGGCTGTGAAATCAAACATCTCACTCTCCCACTCAGTCACTCACACAAACAGGCTAATAGCACACAAAACCCCCTCCTCACCAGGGATTCCATCTTCATGCTGCAAAAGTTGCTGCTAGAGTTACTCTTCCCTTTTTAAGGTGGGCCTTGCTCCAGTGCAGAAAGGAAAAGGTCTAGCACATAGGACAAGCAATTACTGTTCTTCACCTTGATACTGGCAAGGCTTTCAGCACAGGCATCTGTAATATCCTTACAGCCAAAGGGGTGAGACAGGAGCTGTGCTGCAACAGAGTCTGAGTGGCCATGGACCAGCCTGGCTGTACCTACAAGTTCTCTTGTGCTTAACTCCCTCTGCTGTGGCTGGGGGTGCTGTGTAAGCCCCAAGGCAGGACTGGGACTGGGCTGTCTGCAGAGCTGGCTGCCCAAGAAAGAGGCTGATTCCTAAAGAACTCAGATGTTACTTCCCAAGTTCCTTGTGGTACAGTCAGCAGGCAACTGCTCCAAGTGGGCAGAAAACTCCTCAGGGGGTGATTTTCTTAAAAGCATGAATTTTGTTTTTAAAGCTGAGATTTTTGCCTGTACCTCATTGCTCCCACCTTTATTTATAATTTTTGTACAGCAATCCTGATTTCTCTAGACAACATCAGCTCTGTGGAGAGCAACAGAAAGCTACACTCATACTGCCAGGTATTGAGATATCTCTTTTCTTCTGCATGGCATGTGAACAATGGTATATTACAACAAATTTGTATCCACGTCTAAGTTTGTACAGTGAACCAGTTAAAGATATGTGGATTGGGTTATTTTTGTTTTGAGTGTGTGGCTGAATGTTTATAGGACAGTCTAGATTTTAATCCAAACTTTCACAAATTTAGACAGCTGTCTCTGGTGCCGTAAAAGAGCATACAATCAGCACATCTGAAAATCAATACACCTCATGGGGCTGAGTACCTCAGTTAATCAAATACTGCAACCATCAGCTTTTGCTTGGCTTCCAGCTAGCTCCAGAGTATTTTCTGCATAGTTACAAGTTTGTAACTGCTAGAAAAAAGGATGGTTGGCATTTTAAACACCATGATCTGTACATTTTTTTATTGTTTGAGCTTCACCTTTACTGCATCTTGATTTTGTTTCCTGAATTGTTCATTAGGTTTAAATCTAGAGAAAACAAAGCCCTGTCTGTTTCAGTGATCCCAGACAGTAGGGAATGCAAGGCTAGCCTAGGGCCATCTGTTACACTGTGAGAAAGGTTTTAGGAAACAAAGCCAGCCAGTTGATTCATTATAAAATAGACACAAGATATGAAGATTATCATGAAAACAAATCCTGTGAAGACCTCTTAAGTCCCTGGCTGCTATTACTGTTACTTTTTAAGTCAGCACAGGTTACCCACATCACATGAGTAATACTGTGTAAGTCACAGATGCAAAATAGCATCTGCAGAGATCAGGACCTTACCAATCGGTACATTTAGTTAATCTAAAATGATTGTAATTGTTCTTCTGGAGCATGGCTGGTGTGGGACACAATCTCGGACCGCCTGGAGGAAAATGGCCCCATGCAAGTTCTCACTGTCTCAGAGATCACGTGTTTCTCTGAAGATGGTGACAAACTCTGGGCAACTCTGCAGACATGGGCCTGTGGGACACTCTCTGGCTACACAGCAAAGTGTGAAGCAGGGGAACTTCGTTGGTAGCAGAGGAAGGACTAAGAAAAGGTGAGGTGCAATAATTCTTCCCTAAAGTATACCTGTGAAGAATGTCAAATCTTAGCTTAACCATCCTTCAAAGGAACCCTGGACCTGGGACCACAACTATTAAGAAGTGATTTTTCATCCATACAGTCCCTAGTGTTTCTTTGTCCACAGCTCACCAGACTGCAATTCATGTGGCTACAATGGGGTACTTGTCATGCAGCCACACATTGTGCCCGGAAATAAATTCCAAAATGAACAAATTTTATGCAGCCTTCTATTTTCAAAAGCACCTTACAGTAATCAGGAGCCAAGCATCAATAAAGACTTTTAATCACTGTAGTCTGTGCTATGCTGAAACTAAACACAATCCTATTTCATAAAAACCTGTGGTCATTCAGGAACAACAGTTTCAGCCTGCTTGAGAGGCATGTGTTCCCCCTCCAAATGATCAGTGCCAAATCCAGTATTAGGCTCTACCAGAAACACATGATCTGACACCTGAAGTCATCCACAGGGCTGGAGAACAGAAAGTGGAGGTAGCACGCATGTTTCTCTGCAGGAAATCTCCTGGTGAAGTTTGCATGTGAAGGGGCCCTCAGCTCTTGGGGCAAAAGTCTCAGTAGCAAAGTTGCAAGAAACTCCTGGCATCCAAATCAGATTTCTTCAGATGCACATTCCCAGGCTGATAAACTAGTATCAGAAAAATGTCAACTTTAAAATTAAGTATTTCGGGCCCTTCTCCCTCCCCATGTCTTTCCCCAAATGAGAGCCATTCCAAAGCAGTGCTTTGCTCTGAGTTGACCCCAGGCAGGGAAAGGACCTTTGCTCACTTGGCTTTTACATCCTGTCATTAAGGAGAGACCTCAGCCAGCAGGAAGGAATAAGGCAAAGCACTAGATGCTGGAAGCAGCAGTTACTTTATTTGCATCCCAGCCATCTACGTTCGTTCCCACATTTCTTTTCCCTGGGAATTCATTGTGCCTCACCCCAGGAAGCTTTGGCTTAGTGTGAAATGAGAGACAGCTCACAGCAACAGGGAGACAAGGAGAGCACAAGAAAATAAGAAACCTGTGCTGAGGATTGTGAGAAGCAAATGATAGACATGCACAGGCGAGGCTGATCTGAATTCCTGGGGGACTCAGGGGGAGTGAAAGACCACCCCACCCCCATCTGCTCCTTCCTCTTTCCCCCACTGAAACATGGCACCCAAGGATGGAATAAAAGCAGAGAAAGGGGCATGGGAAGCTTTGAACATGCCACAGGGCAAGGAAGGAAAGAAATAGTGTGGAGGAGACTTAATCAGTGCGTGGGCTGCAGTGGGCTGTAAAATTCCAGCTGTGGTGAAACCTATAGCAGATACCCCCCTGCATGCTCATGGACACCTGAAGTGTCATGCAGAAATACTCCAGCTCTTAGAAGAGGACAAAGCTCGAGAGAAACCCCATCACTTTGTGAGTGTTTATGAATCTGTGCTCATACCTCGCCTATATTCAGGTTAATGAACTCCTTGTTTTTCACACTCAGTGCTTGGAATACTCCTGCAATGAGAAAGGGACAGCAGTGCTGTAAATACACCTCATTCATATTCAAACACGAGCTCCCCTGCCCACAACCATGGACAGATGAGTGGCCATGCCAGGAGAGGGAATGCCTGGTGCAAAGGCAGATTTCTTAGGATTGCTTGGTGGTGGTAGCTCCTCTGACAAAGCAAAGTCCTTGCAAGAGGAAATGTCTTGCTGACTTAAGGCCTTTAGGCAAGGTTCACTTCAGGACTTGTCTGGAAGAGGTGTCCTGAATCTGCTAAACAGTCAGATTTGGAGTATACTCTGAAATCAAGCCAAGCAATTTGCATTCCTTTACAAATCTTATTTAACTTCTATCTCTCAGAAATTTAATAATTCTATTGCTACAGTCAAGCCAGAAAGTAAAGAGAAGAACAAAACAAAAAAAATCAGTGAAGAAAGTTGATTTTTCTTCTCATAGAGTGAATTGGGTTTTATTTAAATTCTCAGCCACACGAATGATCACTTTATCCAGCCATTTATCCAGGCTTTTAACCTATCTCTACTACTGCTGCTTTGTAATGAGAGTGACCCTGTGCCAGAAGAGAACTGAGACCTTGGGTGCCTTGATGTGCAGGGAATCACATCTGAAGCCAAAAGGGAACATGTGTAAAAGGTACAGGAGATACCTGCCCAAGCACATGCCAAGTTTCTCTTTCCATGAAGCAAAAGTAATATTTGAACCTTGAACTTGTGTGATCCCAAATAAAGCTCCTGGGTGAGCCACAAGAAGGGTTACAACATGGACTTTACCAGCATTCTTCACATGCCTTCAACATTGCTGCAGAGTTTATGTAGCAAGCTCTATTCACATGGGGAAATTTTCCATTGGCAGCAGAACATTTTTCACGTTACAGGAGAAAAGCCACCCTAAATGCAAATGCTAAACACAGCTCCTTTCTGTTAGCCTCGTACTCCATCTCAGATATTGTGCAACATGCTCAACGGCCAAAAGCAGAACAATTTCTTTCTCAAAGGGGATGAAATTCCAGAGGAAGAAGATACTCACGACTCGCATTCTCCAGCCGTATTAGGCAGTTCAGAAAATCATCAAACTCAATCTGGAACTGCTCATCAGAGTATCGGAGGACAATCAGTTGCAACAAATAATTGTTGAGCTGGTATCCTTCCCAAAGACACACACAAAGAAAAAGTGAGCAACCTCACACATCAGGGGGAATCTACAGATCTCTGTTAACTAATCTTGAAAACCACTTAATGGGAGGATACTCCGTGGCACACATCCGTCCAGAAAGAGATCTAACCACAAAGCTCCTTAAGTCTGCAATGAATAACAAACTCTGAACAAGAACTTTTTCAGGCACTGCAGTTTCTAGTCCGTGCACACTATGATACATGAGAGATCATTCTATCTTCTTGAATTTGGAGGGATTTCTGCAAAATTATCTGCTTTGATAAAAATAAGTTGTGATGAAATACTAATGCAGTGATTTGTCTTCATAGCAGCTTACTCTCTATTCCTTCAACCCTTGAATGCAGATGGACTCTGAAGTGGTCTGTTTCAAGGTCTAACCCTACACATGTGCAGCCCTGTTGAGTTTAACAGAGCTCAATAAAACACAGAGATTGCTCTGACTGCCTGCCTTTCAGGACTGGCGGTAACTGGGGCAAAATTCCCCTATTCAATGTGCCCAGGTTCTCCTCCTTCCTGTTCAGGAGCACCTGGCCTGTGTGATTGATTGTCCTCTTCACTCACGCTAATTTGCCCAACAGGTTTGCCAGATAAAGTGCAGTGCTTGTCTTACCTGCAGCTTTAAGAGCACCACGAAGCTCATAAGAGGACATGGAGCCAGATTTATCAAAGTCAAATTGAAGGAAGATACTCTGTTATGAAAGGAGCACACAGAAAGCTCAGTACTGACATATGAAAAGGATAGGAAGGCAAGGTGTTTATCTCCAACTGCACAGCATAAGCATTTAAGAAAGCTGGCAAGACTTTGGTCTAGATCCAGTCTGATTTTAAAATGGAGGAGCAAATCTTGGTTCCAATTCTCTTTGTCATATGAACAGGTTGTTGTGACTTAAACAAGTACTGCCAAATGCAAGCATTAAAAAATAATGAGTTGCTCTTGATTAAAAAGTCATTATTTTTTTAAAAGTGATTTTAACTGGAAAGATGTATTGTTCTCTGTCTTTTAACTCTTACACATTCTCTTAATCTTCTTTTATGTTCTTCTCCATAGTTCTGAACACTAGAGATAAATTTTAACATGATGGTCATATTGTCACTTACTCATTTGCTTCTAAGTATAAAAGATCTGAATAGCCACATTCATGGTATAACCAAGAGAACTTGCTAACAGTTTGACGTTTGACCTATACATTAAGCAGTTTTCAAGCTGGAGTTAAATTCAATTTTTTTATTGAGACGACAAATACAACTCTCCTTTGGAATATGAGTTATTTGGAGCTGTCATCACATTCAGCTTAAAATTTTCCAGCAAATATATGTGCAAATCTTCCTACAGGATACAAGGATTTCTCAAGCCCCTTGCTGAAACACAGTGTGTCCTTTGTTAAAAGAGATGTGGCATTAGTACCCAGAAAAAGCGTTGGCCATTTCTGATGGGCTAGACAAGAAGCAAAGAACTGCATATTTTGAATGCTTTGGTGAAGCATGAATTCAGAAAAACCTATTAATGGCCGTAAGGAAACAATTATAATGTCTTTTATTTGAATATTCATTCTGTGATTGATTCTGCAAGCCTACTTATTCTTACTGCCATATACAGTGGCAGGAAAATATGCTTAAAATTAGAATCAGCACTTTCCCAGACTTCAGTACAGTTGACTCCTGAGAGATCAGTAATGAAAATGTAGGGACTTAGGAAAGTATTGTTTCCTACTAGTCATGAATCATCACTTTCTTCTTCTGTACAACAGCAGTTATGGAAACTCCTTAAGTTTCCTTTTGAATGGCTTGCTTATTAGTGTCCATTGCATTCTTTATCCCAAACATAGTTGATTAGTTTACAAAAATCTCAGTTATTTCCAGAAAACCATTACGGTTTATCATCAGGGAAAGCTAAGAATGTCTCTGACTATCCAAAACAAACCCCATACTTTTAAAACATTTGCTTTGTGTTAAAATTCATGGCTTGAACACAGTCCTGTCTCCATTTTTGTCTGCTTTTACCTAATAAACTGTTCGGAAAGTAACTAATGAAATGGAGGAAAAATTACAGTGGATAATGTCACCTACTATCCATTTCTTCAGTTTTTCCCAGAAAACTTTGAACTCACTGAATTCCAGTTTCCTGTTGCCACTGGTCTGGTAATATGAACTAAGGAAAAGAACTTGTTATATGAAAGTCCAAATTCAGTCTGAACTTATCAGAGTAGTTCCCTTAAGCAGAAAATGTTGACTGGAAAGCCTATGGTGCTGCTGAAATTGGCATCGGAATTTCTCAAAAGGTAGAGCTCCAGCAGTTACAGTCATGCCTGTGGCTGTGATACTGGAGGAACATTATGTGATATAAAAACACAGCTGAGCAATTCAGGCACTACATGAGGAAGAAAGATTATTCTAAGGCAAGAACAGTTTTGGATGTAAATGGGATATAAATGACTCAGAGAATTAAATTACCTGATTAAAACAAATTGCTACTGTACCCTAAGGAGTTAGTCAACCAATGTGCTCTTCAGTATTTTTATCTAGAGACCAGGTTCTGTTGCAATGGCTCAACAAAAAATTCATGGGGCTAGTGGGGTGAGACTGGCAAAATCTGGTCCTTGTGGTCTGAAATAAATGCCTGTATAGCAGTTCTAGGAGGCAATGATTAGATCTGCCTGGCCTTCCCTCTGCCTGAAGCGAGAGACCTATTTCACTGAGTTACTGATGAACTGAGCACAGTACATTTCCAGGATGAGGCACTCACTCTGAAATGCTAAATAAGGAATGGTCCCATTCCCCTTCCTTTTTCCATCTTGCCAGGACAAAGCCCTTGCTCAGATGGACACTGGCTCAGTGAGCATTCACAAAGGTCAAAACATGCCAAGCAGGGTCTGGCTATCACCTGCTGTTTTTTGAGCTGGTGACATTATTGAGGGCACCCACAGATCCCAAGGACATTCTTACTTCTGCAAAGGGTTTTTTTACCCACCCAGGTTCTTCTTCCCAGGGTCATGTAGAACTCTGTCCCTGCTCCTCACCACCCCATGGTGACAGTTGCCAGGGAATTCAGTAGCATGTGACACAGAGGAGACTGCGCCAGCATTGACTTGAGTTTCATTTTTATGGTTTTGCTCCTCCATTGTGCTCCAAATAGCATGGCCAGAGTGGGATGATTGTGTCTGCATTCCTTGTGCTTCCAAAGCAGAGGAAGAGATGTCTCCCCATTTATTCAAAACTATGCAGAGATTTGCTTGGAAGCATTGCAAATCACGGAAACTATTCAGTTGTATCCTAAATAGTAAACCTAGAACTCTGCCATGCTCCAGGGTCAGGCACAGGCCCTGGCTCTGTGCCAATACCATGTAAGGATGAGATGTGAACATGGACCAGCTCCCTACTGAGGCATGGTTTTTAAGCAAGGAAATTTAGGACTGGTCCCATTTCTCATTGCATGTGCAGGGTGACTAATCTGCATTGAGTTTTAATATTATAAACTAGCTTTAACAGGATAAAATTCTGTCTGCTTTTGTTTTCTCTAAATGTTTGAATGAATATTACCTCTGTCATGGACTGGAACAACAAAAGCAAAAGATAAGAACATCTCAGCTGAACAAGCAAGACATAAACCAAACATTGGATACTTGCCTTGACAGCACTGTTTTGTCTCGTGTGTAACAAAACTGTTTATTGGGAAAGCATACTGCAGAGGCAGCTCTACCTGAGGAGAAGCCATGCTCAGCAAACTCAGCAGGAATCAGAACTCTGCAAAGGACAAATCTGGTGGGGAAGCACCAGGGCTGTGATTCACCTCACCTGGTGCCTGAGCAGCCATTTAGCACCCCTCAGTTAGGTACATCCAGAAAATTAATTACACCACCCCTTTTGCTATCTACAAAGGAAGTCTAGAAAGCTGGCTTAGATGTAGACATCTACACCACAAATGCCTAAATTTGGACAGACAACTCTCACCCACATGTCTATTTCCTGGAGTCCCAGCAGCTAACTGAAAGACCAGATTTTCCAGTTTTTAAACTGACTGTCAAAAAAGAGCTTTGAAATCAGCAATTTTCACCACTGCTGATCCTTAATTTCTGACCCATAACTTGCATGTACAGCTCTGCCTGGTGAATTTAGCCTTCCAGACAACAGACTCTTCTTGAGTTAAGTTTTCTAGGTCTCTTTCAAATAAACAACAGCTTGAAAAATGCACTGTTCTATTTAGAAGTAGCTTAAAATTTACTTCTAAAGGTGGTCAGCATTAAAGCATCTGCCTCTAAGTCTGCAATATAAAACAGTTTGTGCTGAAACTCTTAACCTAAATTTCTAAAATAAAAATCAGGATAAAACAGTCACATATTTTTGTTTTCTTTGGGTAGTGATCTGCCATGACATTACCAAATCCATTTCTGACATCCACGACATATAATGTTATGGACAATTATATTCATTTGGCCTTACAGGCACTTATCTGAAAGGATACATCCATAAGAGAAATGATATTTCGGCATGAAATGAGACTTAAGTTCTTGAATTTTATATTCTTTGCTGAAAAAGAACAATAATAAGAAAGAAATTATGGGCAAAGCTGTCTTCTATAATCAGAAAGGAGAAAATAGGACTCATGAACAGAGATAGCTGACTCTTAGTCCTCATTGTAGGAGGGCTGTGAACTGGAAGATGAAGGCAGCTCTCACCACAGAGAAGTCTCAGTCCAGACAGAAGATGCATTTACTGGAGACATGAAATACTGTCCTTGATTTGTAAATCAGGAGATGAGGTTCAGGGAGTGACATGTTTCCCACTGTACAAAGGGCCTGTAGCAGGATCATGAGCTACATCCAGGTCTTAAAAGTCCCATTCTAGTGCTTGTCCTTCCACAGCAGAGTGGCAGTGCAATAGAGAGCTGGCTTCACTCAGCTGACATGGATCATGCTGGAGGCAGGGCAAGCTCCTGGTTAGTTCATGGACCAAATGCTCTCCTGGCTCTGCCCTCAATGGCTCAAGAACACCAGCTTGGGGTCATAGGACAGCCTTGAATTTTCTGTATTTAAATGAATTAAATGGCAGATTTTATAAGTTATATACAACCCTTAACTTAGAAGTTGTCAGCACTTACTTTTTTTTAATACAGCATTCAGAACATATTCAAGCTCTTCTGCAGATATCACCAGGTCCTGCAGAGAAAAAAAAAAAAAAGTGAAGCATCTGTTACTTGAATGTTTCTGTAATCAGACCTACCAAAAACCCCAGAAAACACAAACATCATTCATCTGTACTTCATTGCAACTCAGCAAAAGAGAACCACACAAAACCCAGAAAAAGCAAAAAAAATTAAGGGCTAAATACAGGAGTGCTGCTGTGCATAAGTCTGCCAGAAGGAGATCTCAAGTGGGAGCTGTTGATTCAAAGAAAACTCAACTGCAACTGAACATTAAACCAGGCAGGCTCCTTCAGAGCTTGAGTTCTAGCTTTGGTCCCCCTGCTTGCTCACCAGGGACTGCACCCTTGTCCATCGAGCCATAAGGCATGGTGACATCTGGTGCCCAAAAAACACACTACAACTAAGCATACTCCCAAAATATTTTGTTTCATGTATCCCTGGCCCTGTATAGGAGCAGAAGCATTTCCCCTCTTTTTACATCTTGCTCTGACCCGAAGTGTTTTGCACTCACCTTTCCTGAAATCTGCTCAAACAGTGCCCGGAACTGCTTTTCTTCTTCACTTTCTTGTGGGCTTGGGGTTGGATGTAGAGGCTGCAACACCGACCACACAAATCCTTATAAGAATTGTAAAACATGACATTTCTCCTGCAAATGTGCATCCCGGACCAATGTACATCTTAAAATAAGGGTACACATGCTTCTAAACTCTGCCAGATCTGAGGCCTCCCAGCCACCTCTCTGCCCAAGGGGAGTCTCACCCTCTCATTTCCTGCACCTGGGCAAGTGTGCCATTGCCTTTGTAAAAACCAAGAGCACCCATCCTGGAAAACACCTCTCTCCTCTCATCCCACCCAGCACCATTGTGTTTCTCTGGACCTCCAATAACCACAGCACTGCTGAGCTCTCTCTTGTGGCATCAACCTGGGACCTTCTTGAAAGCAGCTGCCAGAGGTGGCTCACTTCAGCATGTTACCCAGCACAGATTTATTTTGCTACAGAACATGGCCCTGAGATCGCGGAAATGAAGATGTCGTTGTTCGCTGGGTCTCTGGAGAAGAGTTTTACTAAAGAGGGACAAATTAGATCTTGGCTTAGCTTGTTTCCATGGAAAGGCACACCACAATTAATGGCTTATTTTCAGGGATACATTTAAACAGGAGCTGACTCAGACCCAGCTGCAATTAGTGCTCAGCAGGCAGACCAAGCCATTCAAAAGCAAAAAGAATTCAATCACTTCAGTAGGCATGTGCATGTGTAAGCGTTCCCTCTCAAGTCCTGCGGATACTGAGAATAAAGATATTTGTGTGCAAAATTAATGCAGGTCTATTAGACACTCTCTTGCTTCTTATTTTTCACAATAAATAAAATTTTAAAAGATGCGAACAGCCGTGTGGCTCCCCAGTGCAAATGGGTGGTGCTTTCACTGCACAGGTGTGGTGGCTGACACCCACCTCTCGTGCTGGCTGGCACTGACTGCCTTCAAGGGGATGGGAGGCATAACGATTATGATTTTGGTTATTACAGTTCTTTTAAGCAGAGCTTAGCATTTCAGTGACATACACGAAGCTGGCAATAGTATAACATTCCTGTGAAATGAACATGATTTAGCCAAAGACAGCAAAAGCAATGTGTGCCGGCTTTTGCTGAGCTATTCTCTTGGTACTTTAACTCTAGACTTACCTCAGGAAGATCAATGGCAACGCTTTCATCTAGATCCCTAGAGAAAACAAAACCTTATTTGGTATCTGAAGGTATTCAACATCTGCTTGGGGTGGAAGCTTGATTATTACCTTTTCCCCAGGTGAATGATAAAACGTGTTTTTTAACATAACAGGTTATGCTTAGCTAAAATTCATCAAACAAGCAGACTTTTGCACTGTTTAAATTTTGGTATAAGCCCTTAGAACAGATATTAGGCAGGACTCAGGGAGGACACAGCTGTGCATGTCATCTGCTAAAGAATCCATCTCATTCTTTATTCATTATTCATTGTGAACACATTTTTCCTCAGTATGCTTTTTTAACATAAAATTGTCTTTTGGACAAACTTTGGGAGGAAACAAACAGGAAGTAAACACTGCTGTATTCACAGAGACCCAGATGGCGCCAGCTAGCAATTCTGTCAAACATCCAGCAGATTCATCATGGCACACCCTATTTTCCCACCTTCTCAACTCCTCTGAAAAAAAGGTTGGGTTTAGCAAAAATGGGCAAGTACAAACAAAAACCCCCAAATGATCAAGAGCTTGCCATGCTGGTCTCTGCTGTAGGGCTGGGTGCCTGGCAGCCACACTTTCCCCAGCAGCCAAAAACCCCATGTGCAGGGGAGCACTGGAGGGCCCAAAGCTTGCTGCTGACTTACTGAGTGATGGCCTTCTTCTCAGAGAAGATCCTCAGGCAGAAATCTGCCTCCTGGTGCGGCTCAAATGTGGTCGGAATAAGAATGTAATCACCCGGTGGCAGCTTGAATCGGTGGGATACTTCTCTTAAATTGATGTAGGTTTTGCTCCTGGCCTTGGAGGCGTGGTACCTGAAGAAGTCTTTGCCCAAGTGTCCATCCGTGCCAGGGCTCTAGAAGGGGAAAAACAGGCAGTGCTGCACTGGCCAGGGTGTGCTGAAAGCTATACTCACCCTTTTCCTAATCACAGAGACAAATTCTGCCTGGCACAAGTGTCACCCCAGGCTGTGATCCTGACTCTCATTCCCTCTCCCAGGTACTTAGAGTAATTTAGCTCCCACCTTATGGCAAGGACCCACTACCACTTTCCTTTCTCACCCAGAAGGCAGTCTCAGAGTACTCTGGGATGTTGTCTTCCTACTTAAACATGCCCTGCCATTAAACACCACCATCCCAGACAGAGTGTCACAGAGCCGAGACAACAGATTCACTAACCTCAACCTCACTTGGGAACAGGCATCGGTGTGTGATGTGCCCCAGGATGCTCAGAAGAAGCAATATTCCCTCTCCCTGAGCCAGGCAGAGGGCAACAGAATGCAGCTTGATTTGTGGATTTGTCCAGAAAGTCTCTGCCAATGTAAAGAACACCAGAGAGTTTCTTGACTCAGAATAATAAATCTCCATTACTACTACAAAAATACCCCCACCAAACCAGAAAAGACAATAAAGATGAGGTTTCACACTCAAACTTAGTTTTTCCATTAATTGTTATACTTCTTTCCACTAAGCTGTGCAAAAAATAAGCCAAATACCAAAGTCCTTCATGGAACTAGGTGTAGGAAAGATTTTAGGCCTGGTGTCTTATTAATTTAACATGGTTCAAATGAAGTTGTGAGATGAAATTTTGTGAAATTACATAGCTACAATGATCCCGTAGTGCTGGTGCCATTCTGCACTAACACAGTTTGGACCCATGACAGCTTCAGAGGCACATAAACATGTTGGCTGATCTGGGTTTTTTGTCTCATTTTACACTTGCTGCTGCAGTTTAATTGGCTAATTTGAACTTAGTGTTGCTCATGCAAATGTCATTAAGAGGTAAATCAGATCCAATGAACCTGAGAGCAAAACAAGCAAAGTCTTTCACCACAAAGTCTCAAGTGGGACCATATGAACATTTATCACTTTGTTCATTGCTGGGTTGTTCATTCAAAAAAGCAGTCACAGAAAGGTCTTATCATTAAAGTACAGCACTCTTAAACCACACTGTGGTTTGAACTTCCTCATTTGTCCCTTTAGCTGGTTCCTGTCAGCTGAACTGTCCTGCACCCACAGCTTTGGCTACAAAGCTCCTCTCTGAAGAGCTATAGCTGAGGGCAGGTAAAGATTTCAGTGCCTGCTTCTCATTTTCAAACTGGCATTTACTTACCTAGGAAATTCCTACATCCTCCTGCGGTGGCTCCCCGGACCCAGCTTCCTTGGTGGATGGCCACTTCCCATTTGTGGGCAGTGCTGTCTTCCAGGGCATCTGGAGTCAAGTTGCAGATCTCGACTTTATCAAAATGCATTTTGAAGTCTTCAAACTTCATCCTGAGCAAAAGAAGTGGTAAGGAACAGGCAGCCATTCATCTTTGTGAAGGATGCCCAGCAGAAGTATTTATCCCCCAGAGCCCCAGGGCCAGATCACCAGTTCATGTGAAGTAGTTTTGGTGACCATGGATGTATGCCAGCAGGAGAGCAATTAGCTTTCACTCACTTATACTTTAAGCCTGAGGGTAGCCTTGGTAGTCTGAACCTCCCTCTGTAAAAGAGCTGATGCATTAGGCCTTAGTGAGGGCAATTTGACATCTGGATATCTCCTCTGCTCTGAATTGCTCTCTGGAAGAGCCCCCCTCTCTCCCTGGACCATAGAAATAACACACAGAGATGGATCTCCTCCCCTAACACAAGCTTCTCTATCTATCCTTTTCCTCCTGTGGCAGATGCCTAACAACAAAATGGAGTAGCAGGAGAGCAAAAGCCCTCCAAGATGCAAGTTTACCTGTGGCAGTGGCAGATAGGATCCAGCTAGCCCTCACTGTGCCTCATCCAACACAGCTAATTCCATTTTTCTTCCTTATAACAAATAGATGTCTGTGGTGGTATTAATTTACGCTTGCTATGGGCCATTTTACAACTTGGTTTTGGTGTGAAAAGAAACAGCAGGGATTGCTTTGCTGAGTTCTGCCCTTTCTTGTCAGCTATTCCCAGATACTGCTAGCCCTAGGCACTGCTTATTCTCACTCTGATGCTCAGGACACTAAAGCAGGAGCAGCATAGCAAAATCAGCCTCAGTCTCTAAATGGCTTGGTTTCCTGGCCACACAATGCAATTTTGGGCTCTTTGGAAATGTGCTTCAAAGCAGAGGAAGGGGTTGCCCTTTATAGATTTGACTTCAAGGAGGTAAAACACCTGTTCTGATTTCCCTAGAGCTGTTCTGAGTTTGTACTTATGAAGGGAAAAGAAGACTCTGATCCTCTGATCTTAGGAGGGAAGGGACTAGGAGAACTGAGAAGCTGATTTCTTAGCCAACCACAAGATGCCCCTTTGCATCTGTTAGAAGCATCTGAACAAGACCAATCTGAAATGCATTAGCCAAATGCCAAAATATCTTTGGGGTGATTAATGAGGTCAAAATGTCCTCAGCATTTCACCATGAAGATTTTCTTCAGTTCTCACAAGTACAAAGAACAAAAGGATCAAAAAAGGGATTTTTTTCCATTAATTTCACTGGTCATTTGATGCCTATTTGCACACTTTTACCTCCATCACGTGATCAGACTTTAAGTTCTTCCCTGTATTGAGATACTTGCTGGAGTTACTTGGGTTCCATGTAAAGTCTTTGTCTCCTTTACACTCACCACATAAGCTACAGATGTAAGCAGGTCAAAAATAGACAAAAAAGACCCACCAAACCCAAAGCCCAAACAAACACAAAAGCTTTTTGAAGAAGCTGCAAATGCCCTAATGCATTTGCTATGTCAATAGAAAATAAACCAAAATACTTTATGTAAAAATATAGTAATGGGACTGCCACTGGACCTACTTCCCTCCCGTTATCAAAATTTGTGAAAAATCATTTTGTGTGACTTAACATGTTGTACTATCTATCCCAAATAACTTCTCAGGCCTGAAGCTGAACTTTGGTTTAACTTGCAGGCAAAACCCAGAATAGCTCCATTGCATACCTCTCTAGATTTACCTATGTGTAAAAGAATCGAGCATCTGGCCCCAGAAAATGTGACCCAACACATTGTCACAGCATGATCAATACAGGGCAGAGGGATCATGTGCAAGTCAGCCATCTGCTCTGTCTGAGATCATGAATTTGGCATGAAGAACACTGCACACTTCTAAAGCAATTTCCACCATGTTAGTTTCTTTTTTTTTCCCATTCCATTCCATTCCATTCCATTCCATTCCATTCCATTCCATCTTTTCTTCAAATTTTCCACAATTTCACACACATCTTGGTGCTGTTTACTTTATGCAACTAGTAGAATGGCTTCTCAGGACTCATTCTTCTCCAAGCGCACTCCCAGAATGAATCTCATAGCTGATACAGTGTCATACAATGCTCCCTTTTGTATATCCTGCCTTTGTTATGGGAAGGATTTAAAGAGTGTTACATTCATGGGAGACACACAGTATTTGAAATACCACTGACATTAACTAAACTGATTTTTGAGGGCTTTTGTTATTAAAATAGATATAGGCACACACGAAACACAGAAAACAAAGGGAGCATTCTACCTGTCCTTTCTTAGGCAGAAACTGAGAATTTCATCATGCAAAGGCTTCTTCCTTGTTGCTTGTTTTGGCCACTTGCACCTTGATTTCTGATTTGAGTCCCACACTTTAAGAACCTGTGTCTTACCAGAACTCTCCATCATCCCGTGCTGCCTGAGACAGGCGTCTCTGTTCCGATGGGCTGACTGAGCGCCACTCTGCAGAGCTGCAGGAGAACAAAACCAAGCTTTACTACAGGCATGTGGCAATCCATTTTCCCTGGAAAATGTCATTTCAGAATGACTGGCAGGACATAACAGCAGGCTGCTCTTCTCTCACATGTGTTTTATTTGTGCAGCCTACACAAACACAGTTCCATTTAGGAAGTTTCCTGATCCCGCTGGCACTCATGGTTGCAGAGACCCAATTAATGCAGCCAAAAGCAGCACCAGGCCAAAAATCCCAAAGCTGCTCCAGAGTGGTCTCAGTGTGAGTTATTGACATTGGGACAGGTCTCAGGTGCTTGGGTTGGAGACAGTAGGGCTATTGGTAAACCTCAAGATGTTGGTAAGTAAACACTCTCCTTAAATCTGTATTCCATCTGTTGCACCATCATCTTTTTCACTCTTGTTGCTAATTTAGGGCCAGATGTTTTTTCAAAATTGAGTCAGTGGGAACTGACTGCACAGAGAGATTCAGTGGAGTAACTGGGGCCCCAGGTAAAGCCTTTGCCTCCTTTTCATGCACCCCTTCAACTCCAGCTGTGGCATATCAAAACCAAACAAAAACCTGATAAAGCTTTTCAGGAAACGTAGAAGTGCACTACTGTATTTCCAATTTGACATAATAAAGTAGAAGGCACCTTGTGTTGTGGTTTTTAATTCCAGCAACCACAGCAAAATGTTAATAGAGGCTCCTGTATTGACCTGCAAGCCCCTCGACATCCTGAGTTCCAGAAAGCCTCCCAAGTGCAGAGTCAGAGCTCTGCTTTGCAGAGACAGCCTTTTTGACGAACAGCATAAACTACCAGATGCCTGTCCTGATCATAACCTCCCCATCTTTTCAGATTGAAGAACTCATTATACACATCAATTATCCATGTTTTTCTTCAAGATAAAGGATCTGAGATGATATGGACATATTTAATTTACTTCTGAGCCATGATAAGGACAGGAAAATTTGAAGTAGTCCTACAAATGGTTACATGTCTCAGCAATATTAAAGGGCCAGGCAGGTTATGGTTCCTCTCCTCTGCATCTATGTGAATTAAAAAAAAAAACCTCAGTAGAAAAAAGGAAGCAAAAATGAAACAATGCATATGTGCAAAAATATACTGAAAAGTGTGTGTTGGAGAGGAATGTAGTGTTGATTTTTTTACCAGGTATTTTTTTCATTTTGCATTGTTTGCACTTTGTTTACTGTTAGTAGTAAAACCTGACTGATTTTCAGACCAACCCTGCTGCGTTTTGGGGTCCTTCCACAACTTTAATGGCCATTTTTTATTATTAAGGTATTACTCCTCATGTGTTTAAGAAACCCCAAACAATAAACAGAGAGATGTAAGCTATTCAGAGGGGGTAATACATTATCAGTTTCAGCTTATCTGTAATAGGACAAACTATGGATGTTGTGTTACAAGTGCTACAGCAACAGGCTTGTAAATATTTAACCAAAAATATCACTCCAAATGTGTAACTTTTACAATTGGGAGTCTATTAATATTAACTTATTTATATTCATGCATGATTTCTGCTGATGCTAGATTTTGGGAGCTAAACAACCTTGACAGTGTCCCTGCATTGTTGTGCTTTGAATATGCTGAGGGGGAGATGCTGTAGGGCAGAAATACTGTTAGGCACATGCAAACTTTGATTTCCCTTGGAGCAGCTGGGGCTGCAGGAAGCCAGCTATGGAGCAGAAGCTGGGATTTGGCCTTTGCAAGGCCAGTGTGTAAGGGATGGTGCACCCACTTGTCACTCCAAGGGCCGTTCCACTCCACCTGTCCCCACGGGTTCCTTATCCTGATGAGCTGCACTTGCTGGCCCCTGTAGCTCACCTGGGGAAGAAGGAAATAGGGAAAATATCAAGTGCCAGGATCTAGGGAGCAAGGCTTCCCCAGTGTGCAGAGGCTGGTGTTAACAGCTGGGCAAAAGGTGCAGAGTGCCGCCAGAGATGTGGGAGGGAAAGTTGGATGGGAATTTGGGCAACTTCCCCGGGATAACCTCCCCCATCCCCTGAGGCTGAGGGGACACTCCCTTATCTTTTCCCCAGGTGTCTCCTTGCCCCGTGCTGCTGGACATACCTCCTCAATGCCAGTCACAGAGTACGCATGGCCTTTCACAAGACCAAACGGGGTTCGGGCTTCTGACTCAGCCACACTGCTGGTCTGGAACAGGGGAAAAAAATGTGAATTAGCCTCTTTCTTCAGACTGAGATCACAAGTGATGCCACCTGGTCCCTTCCAAGCACCAGGCTAACCAGTGGCTAACCCGTACTACAAACAGGGAACTTGTCTTTCTGCTCAACCATCGTGCAGTGGTCCCCTTTTGGGAAAAAATATGGAAGGTTTTAAACATTGTTTAAAATGAGGTGATTCCAGGGTGGAATTCCTCCTCTGCCCCTTTAATTTTGTTTCAGAACCATCTACATTTCCAGACTGAGATCAGGTGTTCACATGGTCTCATTTCTTGTAAAAAGGCTTTGATGGACAGTGATGGTGGTAAAGGGCCCCATCAGCCAGCTGAGTATCACTCTGCCTAGTTCAATAAAATTTTAACTAGTCTTTGCAAGCAGCAAACTTCATCAGGAGGAAAAGTGAAACTCAAACCAGAAAACAGTGAACCCCAAAGCTGAGGGCACTGAGAAATCGAGACCTCATTTCTTACTTACATCAATAGAACAGCCCACCATTGAGCATCTTTTCAGGGCTTTTCCTAGGATTTCATAGAAATTGTCAGGAGCCTCTTTAACATCATACGTTTCTCCTATACCCCCAGTGAAATCCTCCATGGCCTCTATTGTACTGCCACCCTTCAGAGACTCGTAGCTGCCATTCAACCTGGAAAACACACACTGACTGTGAGAATTGCTTTCAAGATATCCATGTTTGAGAGCCTTCTCACACGTGTGTAGAATTGCAGCAATAGCACTGAAGTCAAAACAAGCACCCCAGAGTGTACCCAAGCAGTAGTATTGGGGTTATTCTGCTTCCCTTTTTAGTTGTATTTTTAATTCATCCATTTCTCTGTATCTTTATGGCCTGGGGGCGTTCTTTCTTTAGTGCCAGTTGTCAGGCTGGCAAGGGCAGCAGCAAATGCTAGAAGCTGCTCACTAGAATTGTGAATACCATATGAACAAACTGTGAATAATGTATGTACAAGTAGCAAATTATATATGTGCAGTGGGACTTACTTGGCATAGGCTTTCTCTAGTAAGGCACTCCAAAATTCATTGAGTTCAGCTGAGTGCAGGAAAACCAGACGGCCCTTGAAGGTGGGCAATCGGTCGTCAATCACAACATCCAGCCACTCGTTGTGCTGCCAAAACTGTTTAGAAAGGATGGTGCATGAGTTTGCTGACAGTACAGCATTTCCTGAGAGCAGGATTCTGGTGTACCAGCATTTCTAACTGTAAGGCTTGATTAGAAGACATGTAAATCATCTGTTCCCATTCTGCCCTGCAAGGCTGCTCTCTAGGAAGGGTCATCTATCTTAGGAAAACACTAAGGCTAAATGTGTAGACCTGTACTGTAGCTCCTTGCCAGAATGATGTCAATCACACCAGCGTTCACCACATAATTCAAAACTCCTTTAGGACACACATGTGTTACAGGTACCAGTTGAAGTCCTTTAAGTGAAGTGTGTGTGCCCAGGAAAATGTGAAATTATTTTTAAAGCGATGTATCTGTTCACATAAGAGGAATGGCTGTGTTTGTGCCTCTATGAGGCTGATGTAGCCCTCTAGTTTGTTACTCAAAATATGAACAACACTGTAAACTCAGAAATCCTGCTTTTTTCGGTGTCTCCTCTGCAGTACCTGTCAGCCTCACTGTAAAATAAACCATGAAATGTAATGACAGAGATGGGTTCATTCTGTGACAGATGTTCACCTTACCTGAAAGTGAAATATTCCAGCGTAATCTGGCCCAAAATTTTGATCCAGTGGCACCACTCTTGCTAATGTTTTTTCATTCAGTGTGAGAGAAGCTATGGCTGCTAAAAGCCAGCAGTCACCTGTGGATTGAGAAGGGGGGAAGAGGAGAAAAAGGGGTCAGAGGAGATGTTATGACAGCTAGCTGCCACTTCCCCTGAAATCCAAAAGACAGCCTGCATGTCCCCAGAGAGGGTGTCCCTGCCTGGCCAGGGCAGACTGTGCTTCAGTCTGGAGGAGCTAGTAGACAAAAGATTCCCTTGGGCTCACAGTACCCTCAAGTGAAGATCCTTCCCTGACCCTGAATCCCACTGCACCAAGATGGCATGGATGGGTGGGATCTATCCAAGAAGCAGCTGTGGGCCAGGCGAGCCTGGGCAGGACCTCCAACTCCACTGCTGCCACCACCTCAGGAGGGACAACATCCCCTCCTCTGTTAGGACACTGTTGGTGCTGCTCCACACAAACACATCCACCCAGGGGGAATCACTCACCAAGATCCCCTTGACAAATATCAGTTCTGGTGGCTCCTCCAACGATAAACTTGGGGTCTTTGACAATGTCCTGCAACAGTAAGACAGAGAAATTAGAATTTCTAAGGAAAAGTAGGAAAATATCACCATCACTCTGAACCAGACTTGCAGCAGCACTGACAAACCCTGTGTGCCACATGAGCTGTATTATTCTGCAGCAGTGTTGCCACCAGAAAGAACAAGATGGGGAATCCTTGCTAATTAATTACAGTGTAGAGCAATTAAAGAATCAACTATCCTAATTTTTTTCATAATTAGTTGGCTGCTAATGAAAGGCTGGCATTCTTTATTCATCTGTAGGCAATTGTTAAAATATCATAGCACAAACTCATCCAGAAGACTGATGTCAGGCTGAAGCCCTGGTTAACAAGGCTTTTTGTTAGCTTGCTTTCCTCCAATGGCTGAAAAAAATAAAATTGACAATTTACTTTTAACTGAATTAGTAAGCCTTTTATTTACTTGCATGTAATACCCGGAGCATACAGTGTCTGACAACCATGAGACAATTTCCTCCTCAAAAAAGCAAACAACAAAGACAGCTTCAGTCCTGCTAATTTTTAGGAGGAGCTAACATTACCCACCCTGTGCGGTCAGAGGTCAGAGGGAATGGTGCTAATGGTGGCATTACAATTCTCAAGCATTCATTAGACTGGTTTAGTTCAATTACTAGTACCATGGCTGGACGGAAAAATTATAGTGATAAACCAATTAATGTGGCAGGAATTCTTCTCTTCTCCATTTTCCCATGAACTGTATATTGAATGCAATTGATTGAACAGAATGGAAAAGGAGAGAGGAGAATATCTAATATATTACTGGAGGAATATGCCTGTTGTTAATCGGCCTGCCCTGATATATTACTGTAGACCCTGTGGCATGAAGCAGATCCTTCTGCCTAAGTGGCAAATGAAACAAATTAATGGGGAGGGCGGGGGAAATAGAAGAGCACATTCAGTCATTTAATCCCTGCATTTGCCTAGATTAAATTGAGTTGCTTTGCTTTCACATCACTGCATTTTCTCAGACCATAGGGCAGAATATTGATAGTTTTGTTCAGCTTCCTGCACTTACTGCCGAAGCACCTGCTGCTGGAGCCAGGGCACTCCCCTCAGTGAAGCAGCACGGCTGCTGCGGAGCTCCCCCTGCAGAGGCAACATCCAGGAGGAAGCTGGTTTGCATAGTTTTTGTTTGCCTTTGCTGGGGAGGAGGTGGTGGCCAGGCTGTGCCTCAGGCACAGGTGCCCTGGGGAGGAGGTACCACAGCACACCATGTCCCCAGAGCGTGGAGCAAAGGGAAGCAAACAGCAGCTCCTCCTCACCTGGCCCGCCCGCTAGTTAAATACACTCAGTCTCGTTGGGGCTGGGCATGAACAATAAAACCACAGCTCATTGCCTTGAGACATTGATATAGCAATGGCTGATAAAGTAGCTGATGTTCAACAACACACTTTGTTTTAGCACCATTGCTCTCAGGAGATGTAATTCTCATTGCAACTAATGCATTTAGCTGTTACCAAGAAGCCCTGTGTGTTAGCAAGGGACAAGATAAAAAACCTTTCCACTGACATGGGTTTGATTCATGACTCATTGTTTATTACACATTTCTGTAACTCATACATGGAAAAATGTTTTCAATCTCCTATGTCTAGAGCAATGAAAAATAATTTTTAAAAAAACCAATAAAAAGGAATTGAAAGGGTGTTAACTGGACTTGTGCCACATTCTCTGCTGAACAAAAGAAAACACATTCTACAGTTTTTGAGTGGGTGTTGCAAAAATAATGTTAATTTTAAAAGGACTTTCAGATGGTATAATAATGCATCAGGACTTTCAGCATGTTAAAGGACAAATCCCAGCATTCACACACAGCACGCAGTAATTTAAGGATTCACCTGCACAAAGACATCGCCTGGAAGTAGGAACATGAAGTCTTCAGAGAGATGAAACATCTGTGACTGTTCTGATGCTGCATTAAAACTATGTTTCTTTAAACCCAAAAGAAAACAAATTGCATCCCAGTGCCTATCTTGCACTGGTAGAGGGGGTGCATAGAGACCAAAAACACACTGGGAGTGAGATTGTTTAGGTGATTTCTGTGATTACATTTCTCTGCCTGGTCCCAACCTGTCATACTGGTTGTCTGTGGCTGTTCATACTAGGAATATTTCTTTCTTACTTCCTCCTGTAGACCATAGACTCATCTGAAATCGGTAAAACACATTTGTCTTTCCTTTTTTGGGCTGGGTTTTTTTCATTCTTCAATTTATATGATTACTTTCCCAGACACTGAGCTGTTGAATTAAGGAAAGGAAATATAATGAGAAAAGAGTCTTATGTTCTTCAGATTGTTCTAAAATTTTGATAAAGGACAGTTTGAATTTGAAATTTAAAAGGATTTAAAAGGATTGCTAAACAAAATCACTAAATGTCTGAATTTTGGAGCACTTCACTTATGTAGAAAGTCAGATATTCTTCTGATGCAGATGCAGGTAGCTCACTGATTGCAGTGGCAGATTTACAGATTAGTGCTAGTTGAAGGTCTTGCTCATGCTGCTACAAACATGCATATATGCAGATATATGCGTGCCAAAGTAATGAGAAAGCCTTCTTTACTCTCATTACTAAAGATTAAACTCTAACAGATTGTAAATCAGAAGATTTAGATTATTTGTCCCTGCAATCACCCTCATGTACTCTGCTACACTTCAGCCAAGCTACTGTAAAATACTGGTGGGAGATGCAGTAAAAGCCAGTGACCATGAAAGAAGCTGGAATACAGATATCCTGCACAGAGGCCATGATTTTGTGCTCACCTGGCACACACTCCAGGCCAATGTTCCCTTTGCAAAGTAAAATGTGTTAAATTGAAATTGTTACACTGCCTCTATTTTGCTGCTGCTCCTGATGGATAATAGAAATGAAACTGATTTAGTTTAAATGCTGAGGAGCCAGAGCAGAGCATAACTAATACCCTGTCCTTACACATCCTCTCAGCCTCCCCTGAGTTTTATTTCTTGCTGTGCAGCTCACAAAAGTGCGTGGGGGGAACTGGAGTAAAGGCAGATGCCATTTGAGGTAACTTACTCATCCTGGAAATGTTTCCAGTTCAGCACACAAAGATTCTGAAGAAAACAGACCATTCTCCACTGCCCCTGTGTACCCTACACAAGGGCACATGAGCTCTCAACCACTCCTGGTCACATTTTACACCAAATTTTAACTATTCCAAGCCCTAAAAAGACAAACTAGCACCTAAGAGCTGGGCAAAGGAAAACCATTCTTTAAGGTTTAGCGTTCATTTTTTATGCCTCTCAGCACTCTAGAGTCACCACACCCGAAGCATCTCAGCCTCACAGCCTCTCCTGTGCTGGGAGGCAGCCCCACCTGGCTTTCTGGAGCACACACAGGCAGCAGTGCCTGTGGGGGCTGCACTTTGCACCTGCTGGGATCTCCAATTTTTTTCACAACTGAAACTTGTCCAGGGGTAACAGCTTTAATTCTGCTCTGTATCAGCACTATGTTAACTACCAGATGCTGAGGCACTGAATGCTTATCACTGGGAATTAAGATAATTTGAACCCTTCTTTAAGCTTACTTCGTTCTTTCTCTCCCTTGGTATCACTATCACAAAAGAAAAGTTTTTTATAAAGGAAGAGGCTTCCAGACTATGAAGAAAACCCAGAATAAACATCAGTCCTTAGCAAAGAAATGAATTGTTGCCACATTTTTTTCTGTGGTTATTAGTTACAGAGTGAAGTGGGAAGAAGGAACCTGAGTGATGCTGGGTTTATGATCTGAGAGCATATGACTGGTGCTGCTTCAGGCTCCCACTGTGTTATTAATGACTGTTATGCAAGATGTATTAAGAGATACTCACTGAGCCCTTGGCTACTGCTGAATGGCTCAGTAACCACGACATGCAGTTGTAATCTCCCAGTGTTCCCTCATGGAAGTGAGCAGGTAAGCGTAAGACTCTAGTACTGTCAAAGTTAAAAGGTTTGAATTTTTGAAGTTGATCTCACGAATTTCCTACATTAACAACACTCAATTTTACAGTTAGAACATTATCATAATGTATTTTACCCTTCATTCCCTGCGTGCCCTCTTACTTTCATCTTTTATCTGGCAATAATGTAAGAGAGAAGCTGATTATGACTCCTTTATGCATGCACATAAATACACATGCATAATTGTGTCTGTACAACGAGCTACACCTGAAACATGGGGTGAAGCCTTCCAGCCCTTTCATCCTGCAGCTTGAACTCTTTGTGGGGGGCATATCCCAATCCTGAGCCACTGCTCGTGACGTGGGAAGGGTTTCCCCCCATGTCACTGTTAAGTTGGATGTGATATACACACATGTAATCAGGGTCTAAGAAGAAAAAAGTTTTTATTCTGTGCGGTCTCTAGCTTATATACTCTTAACAAAGCGTGATCTTAAGTCATTAACTACATTGCAATAACTTATTATATTCATTGGTGTAAAGCAATTAACGTCAATATAACTGGCAAAAGTTTTACAGAAATTTAATAAAGTACATATACACATCTACTTAAGCACGTAGTCCAGCTTACAAAAATTTTCATGTATCTTTTCTAATCAGTTTCCATGCTGACAGCTTTGTCATCTTCTTTGCTACAGATACACTCGAAAATCATCAATTGTTATTTCTTGTAATAACTCAGCTTTGCTTGCAGGCTAGCTGTCAATAGCCCCTCCATACTCCCACGCTTCATCTCCACATCTCCCTGAGCAGGGGGTTCTTGGTGCTCCCCGTGAAGCCCAGCTGCCTGACCTTGGGCGGGACGGGAGGCACAAACACAAGGGCATACTCACCCCAGGCCTCTTCCAGACGAAGGGAATGGCTGGGTTTTCACTGAAGAAGAGAGACGAATTGCAGGCGGGGAAGTCGGGGTCCTCGAAGAGGACACCCCTGCGCAGGCACTCCTGCTTCAGCTGCTCGTAGCCCTTTCCCGAGCTGTGCGTGCCTCGGGCACCGCCGGGATGCGCAGCCGGCCGCGGCTTCGAGTCCTGGGGCAGATAGGGCATGTCTGCCGCCCACCTGCCCGGAGAGATAAGGCTTAGCCGCTGGTGGGGCAGAACAGGTGGGAAAAGAGAGGGGAGCGAGGATACAAGAATACCTCCAATGCTTTTTGAAGGATGAGGGGCTGGGGAGGACTCTGTGATGGGGGAGCCGGCAGTATCCTCCAGCCCTCCTCCGTGTCACCTCCTTGAGCTGCTGCTGAGCGAGACTGACCTGCACGGCACCAGAGACAAACACCCTGAAAGCAAACAGGGAGGGAAGGCGGCCGGTCCCGGACACCCAGGGAGCGGCCCGGGCTGCCCCGTCCTTCCTTCCTGCGCCTGCCGGGCCCGGAGGGGTGTGAGGGGTGTGCGCGGCCCTGGCACCGCTCCCGGCCCGGCGCGGCCCGCGGGAGGCTGCCGCGGCCCGGGGGTGGCTCCGAGGTATGCAGAGCTCAGCCAGGGCCATTGGGCTGGGCTTGGGAGGGAAACCAGAGCCCACGGCGGGCTGCGGCCGCACTGCCAGCTTGCCTGGCTCTCTCTCCCGGGCGGGAGAGCAGCCTGGGCTGCCTGCGGCCCGGCTGCCTTGGCGGGCGGGTGCTGATCCCGTGGGACGTCGTGCAGGAGGGACCAGAGATGCCCTGGCCGTGGCCGCTCTGCTGCTGGGTGCAGAGCAAGGGCTGGATGTGCACAAGAGGGGTGTGCAAAGCTAGTGGGGAGGACTTGGAGCTGGGTACATCCTGGGCAAACACAGCAAGAGCATTAGAAAATCGCTGAGGAGGGATTCTGATGGGCCGCACACTGAAGGAGTTCTGCGTGCACTGTATGGTGTGATTTTAAAACAAATACTGATTGTCACTGATGTCCAGGTTTCATGACCGTGATCACCTGAAGGGTTTGGATCACAAGTCTTATGAGGAGCAGCTGAGGGAGCTGTGGTTGTTTAGCCTGGACAAGAGGAAGCTCATAAGAGGCCTTATTGCTCTCTAGAACCCCTGAAAGAGGGTGTAGCCAGGTGAGGGGTTGGGCTCCTGTCCCAGGTAACAAGCAGTAGAGCAAGAGGAAATGGCCTCAAGCTGCACCAGGTTTATATGAGATACCGAGTAAAAATTACTTCATGGAAAGTGTTGTCAAGCATTGGAACAGGCTGCCCATGGAAGTGGTGGTGTCACCATCCTCTGGGATATTTAAAAGATGTGCAGATGTGTGCTCAGGAATGTAGTTTAGTGGTGGACTTGGTGGTGCTTGGCTAGTTGTTGGACTCAATGATCTTATTAGTCCTTTCAAACCAAAATGATTCTGTGATTTTTCTGCTTACCAGCATTCACCTGCACCATTGTATCTGACATTGGACAGTAAAACACTGGCTGCAGAGAATGCCAGACAATACACCATGGATGCACTGAAGAAGTAACACTCAGAGCCAGACACAGACATTCCTCTCTGCTTGGAAAGGGAGGAGATGCCACCCTCTTGGAACAAATTACAGTTCCTGTAGTACAAAACACACCCCTGAGTACAAACAGAGCTCAGCCTCCCTTTGCTTTAATTGGCCCTTTGGTGGACCAGTTTAGCCTGCTGCCAAGAGATGATTTATGGAGAGCAGTTAGGTGGAACAGAATTAGTTCCTCTCTGTTCTGCTATTTTTCACAGCAGTGCTGGGAGGAAAGCTTTCTTTTTCAGAACATATATTCCCATGTTTATTCCCCATAATTGCACCCATTGTTGATATCTGCAGGCTCCCTGCTGAGACCAAGTTCCCATGTGCAAATATATGGATGCTGTCCAAATTTGTGAGAAGAGTCAGGCCTGGTGCTCCAAACGTGGCTGTCATTTGACCAAACTTTAGGTTTGCAGAATAGAGTCCAAGTTACTCATGTCAGCTTTTTCCACAGCCATTGAGAAGACCGAAACCTCCAGAAAGTGACTCACTGTGGACTCATTCTTGAGATCCCTCTGGAGATGACTGTGTCCTTCATTTGCCTCTAGACAGACCCTCATGAACTAGCTTAGGGTAGATGCCCAGATCAAATGCATAGAGTCAAGTGAGAGGAATACCAGGCAAGAGGTTAAGGCAGGTAAAAGGCGTTTTAGTGCCAACACAAGCCCAGGGATGGGAAGTACCCAAAATCTCATACTCAACCATCAGCAAAACCAGGAACTTTATCCACAGCACCTCTGTGTGGGCCAAGGCACATTCTCATCCACCAGAATAACACGTTTAACAGGGAAGGAGACCTTCAGTGCCCTAGACACACAGACTGCACACCTGCTGTGTCCCAAGGAGGGTAACCATGTATCACTTCAAGAAATTTATTCTTTTCAGAGTTCAGTTGCAGATGAAAATGTGTGGGCTGAGCTCTATGGGGGCTTGTCCTGCTGCAGGGGAATGCATGCAGATTCTCTCCTATGTGAACATTCTGTTGTGCAATAAGAAATTTTTTCATGCTGTAGCCTTTCTCCCAGAGGGCAGGGACCGCCTTTCCCTCTCCTCACCCTGCTGCTTCATGTCATGGCACTGCAGGAAAATTCATGTTTCTGAGATTTCAGCCTTGGTGTCAAGGCACTAAAAGTGCACAGGAGAGATGGTGTCTGGGGAGTGCGGGTGGAAAAAAGAGGAATGAGCAGAAAACACTTATAAAATGTCTCAGTTTTTATGAAAATACAATACCTTGCCTGACATATGTTAAGAATCACAGGCTCATCTCTTGAAGGGCAGAAACAAACAAATCTATGTATCACCTACGTGCTTACCCTGCTCCAGAGTTTTACAAAGACTGAGCATTTTGCTCTTTTACCATGATATCTCCTTTTGAAAGCAGTGAAAGAGCATTTTTCCCCTTAGATGACTTGTTATTCCTGCCACTTGGTGCTCTCTGCAGATATTCAGGCTGGGAGGGAAATGCAATGTGTCCTGTGACGGTCTCTTATGGACAGACACCAGCAACACAATCCCACTTGCTCAAGAGAGTGGCGAGCAGGATTTGAGCCACTGACCTGGAACACCTTTGCTCCTGGGATGTCCTGGCTCAGTGGGTAAAAGCAGGGTGTATTTTAACACTCCCTGGAGCAGCAGGTGAACACAGACGGTGGGAGGCTGTGACACCAGCCTGTGTACGTTTCCATTTGGCACGCAGTCCCGGCAGACATATTGTGACATTTAAGCAACACAAGACAGTACTAATACGAAAGTCTCGTCACACTGAGTAATAAAGTCCTTCCTCCAGGATTCCACTGCCTCAGGAAGTGTGGGTCTGCAGCCCACCGGGCTCTCCCAGCAGGATGGAGCAGGTCTGTCCTTGGGCTGTGCAGGCAGTGAGTGAGTGAGAGCCTGCCAGTGTGTGAAAGCGCTGCTGGCAGACAGGGAGCTGTCAGATCGAATGCAATTAATTCCTAGTGGGACTGCTCTGGACACCATTAGGCTCCTGCAGACTGCAGAGATCTCTCTACAAGCCACATGACCGGGCAAGATTTCAAGGTGACAGCATGACAGCACGAGTGATGCACAGGCTGGCAACATATGTTAAAGCTGAACACCATTTTCTTCTGGGTACCATCATTAAATGCCTGTTCCTGAGACAGAAGGAGCTTTATCCATTACCTTCAGCCATGGGAGCAAAGCACTCAGGGAGTGTGAACACCAGTGCAATTGCAGCTGCCCACAGGCTCTGCCCTCCTGCCAAGACACTGCTCACCCCATGATACCAGGAGAGAGAGCCAGATGGGCATTGTGCAGAAGAAGCAGTGGCTCTGGCAGAGAGTGAGCATCCTCTGCCAAGAGCAGAGGCTCAGGCACACTTACTGCTAACAGGAACAGAGTAATTTTTTTTTCTAGAATAGTTTTTTACTCTAGAAGAGACCCTTATTCAGTTTCCAGCATAATTCATGGGATAGAAGGTGACACAAAGGCTTGATGTAGAAAACTGTGGTTTCCATTTCTTGGCCTCCTTGCTTAGCATCATGCTACAGCTCTGGCTTTCATCCTCTGCTGTTCAGCATTTGGCATGTGCTTTTTCTGAGTCACACTTATGTAATTCCTTCCCCATTAACATCAGGTAGACTGGTCATTCAGGATATAAAGTTGGTTATTCAAGTGACAGCAACTTAAAGTCTTTCATAACCCTGCTGTCATTATACCTCCGGCCCTGTCAACAGTTTAACATTGGAGGGTTTATCCATAGCCTTTGGCCTGACTGACCTCATGTCCTCCAGTGCTTGTTGCCTGCTGGCTAAGTCCCTTCAGTGTCATCTGACCTTCTCTAAGGGACTGGCTTAGGCTAGAATATTTCATTTTTGTACTCTTTCTCCAGGTGTTTGAGAGATATGACTGGTTTTGTCTAGGTCTCTTTATCATTCTCCTTATATTTGCAAAGATTTAAGGGGAGATGTTATATGGGCTGAGGTACCACCTGTGAAACTCGGCAGCTCTCTGTCCTTCCTCCTCCAGATCTGTATGAAGTTACATAAAACATCTTTGTTCTGTCTCTGAGATTAGTCTCATTTCATACTGCTTGGCACCCTCTGATCCTGGCCTTGATTTGAATCCAAATGCCACAGTCACAGTCACATGAAACCACTCTGTTTCTGATACTTTCCATTACTTTGGCTCAGTGCAGTGCATGGACTTTTGCCCAGTAGTCTGGCAGGCTTCACATATGCTCCTGCACACATCTTTGCTAACTGGGGACATCTTCTTCTGCTCCAACAACAGCGGAGACCAGATAAAATTAAGCCCAGCTTGGGGCTGTCTTTTTAAGGAAATTTGTGTTGTCTTCTGGAAGTAAAGTAATACTTTCTCTGGAGAAGACATCGCTTGCTACAGAGAGGCTAGAATATCCTCCTCTCCCTCATTTCCGGGCAGAAGTGAAGCAGAGTGAAGGGAGGTGAGAAAGGACAGCTTTAGGGGTTCTGCAAGACAACCTGAGGACTGGACAGCCCTACAAAATGCTGTGGACAGCCTAGTGAAAAAGGCTAGAGAGCAATGAGAAAAAGGGTACAGCAAATCAAAGGGAGGGCTTTTAAGAAGTGCCCTTTAAAAATCTTGCATATTAAGGAAAAAATACCTTGGAGGAATTGTAGGATATCAAAATCTCATTCAAGGGAGGATCCTAAAATAACAGTGAATGTAAGAAGTCTGGTTGCATTCACTGTGCTGTGCAAAAGCAGTAGGTTCGTCTCCTAAAGAGGCATCAGTCTCAAATGTGGTCTTAGGATTCATGTGTGCTCACACACCTGAGCTTTGCTGTCACTGCCCGCTGCTGTGGCTGGCTGTGAAATGCTGGTGTGGCCCAGCCACGCTGCAGGGCTAAGGGCGAGGGTGCTGAGCTGTCACCATGGAGTGGCTCCCGCACCACAGCCCACCTTGCCCAGCTTACCCTGATGCTGACAGCGCTGCAGTGCCAGGAGGCAGCTCTGCTCTGCCTGTCCCCTTTTTGCTCAGCCTCTCTGATGAGCTGCCACCCCTTTTACACACCCAGAAATGTGAAACATCTTTTTGTATGCTTGGGTAAGTAAGGACAACATTATCTGTGCTGGCAGCTGACATATCATCATTAGACAGCCATCTAAGTGCTTTACCCAGCCAAACAGCACAGCTTTCTGAGCTGTTGTTCCAGGCTTTTGTCAGAGCTAAGCACACAATGATGCATTAATTCATCACTTTGGGGGAGCGGCAGCTTTACAAACAAAAGAGGGCTTTTAAGATTATTTTTATTCTTTTTCTTAAGACTGTGAAACACCAAGTGGCAGTATGGGAGAGGAGCCAAGCTGCAGTATGTCTCCAGCTCCCTGAGTCATAGGCAGTCCCTAAGGGAGCTCAGCTTTTCCTGGGACTAACAGAATAGCTGCAAGAGCACTCACTCTTTTTTTTTTTTTTTTTTTTTTTTTTTTAATGACAGGAGTTATGGTTTTCAAAGGCTTTCATCAGGGTATGTTGCCAGAAGGCGATGTTAATCCTTTTTTCATCATGAATATTCTGGGCTCAGTAATGCTGTTCCTCTGATTTACCCCTCAAGCAGTAAGCTAAATTGTTATTTCACGTTTTTACAGTTAGAACAGAAAAGGTAGAAAAATTTTTAAAAAAAGTAAAAATAAAAATGAACCCAAAGCTGCAGCACGTAAGCCTTTGCTTAAGAAACATCCAGCAAAAACAAAAGAGTGGGAAGTTCTGATCTGCCTGGAGATTGACTTTTGCTGCTCTGTTGAAACCCCAGAAACTTTAAGTTAGGAGCTCTTTCATTATATCCTGTAGCAAAAAAAAAAAAAAAAAAAAAAAAAAAAAAAAAAAATTACTGAATACAAATTTAACTTTCCCCTCCTCTTGCTTCCAGAATTACTGGTTTAGGAAAGGGCAGTGCGGTAATAGCATTTCCAAATGTTCCTGGCCGGGACAGCCCCGGCCGCGCCAGGAGCAGCGATGCGGCGGAGCGTCCGCACGGCGGCAGCTTCGGCTAAGGAGACGGGAAGGGAAGGGAAGGCAGGGATGTGCCGCGGGATCAGCGCCGGGAGCCGCCGGCATCGGCGCCGGGATGCACCCTGCAATGGATGCACCCCTCCCGACGGACCTCAGACCTGCCAGTACTTCCACACCGGGGAAGTTGGCTCCCACGTATGAGCAGCTGGAGCTGGTGCCGAAGGAGTGGATGGGTTTAGCGCCCCGAGGAGGGAAATCCTGCGCAGCTCCTGCAAATTGGGCAGCCCTAATGCTGCCTGGCTCAGTCTCTCTGCTTTCCAGCAGGATCCGAGAGCAGGAGAGTCCAGCGTAGCCAAACACTCGTTAGTTGCGCACTCCTCAAATTAACGCCAACCTGACAGCCCTGCCCTCATCTCGGGTTGCAAAAGGGTCTGTAGATTGTGTTTGGAGCACTAAAAATTGCGGCTGCCGCCCCAAGAGAGTCGCAGTTTTGCCCCTGTAGCTGGCTGAGCGGGAGCTGCCGCAGCTCCAGAAGATGGAATAGTCCCAGAATGCCTGAAGTGAGGAAGGAGCCAGTCTATTTCTCAGTAATGAACAGCACGAGCTGCATATCATTAAAAACACCCCTCGAGTGAGGCAGGAGACCACCACAGACAGTCTGCTCCGAGGAACACCAGTGCCCAAAACAGCAGAGTCCTGCTGGTTGCAACTATTTGCCCATCCAGGCAGAGGAGCAGAAGGAGGGGTGAAGGTGTCTTGAGAGAGGCTTGGCAAAAGATAAAGGGGAACCTGAGTTTGTGCAGGCAGCATGGATATCAAATCTTCTAAAGGTCTTTCTGTGTCTATGCTTTGAATTCCCAGACTAGGAGACAACAACTATTGTGCATAGTGCCCAGTGGGGCACACATTTGGCCGGGGTACAAAAATTACAACCAGACTTTCAAAACTTCAGTAGTGACAGAAACGATCAGCCACCAGAGATATCACTTAGGAGACCCCCAGGGAGTAAATCACTATTGAGCCTATTGCAGCATACTTGCAATACTGAGGGCAGCCAGATATTTGGTGCTGGAGGCTTTTGGAGCTGAATATTGTGGCATTTCCCAGACAGTGGTCACCTGGATGCCTCCCTTGCTCAACTTGGGTAACAGCTTAAAGGCTTCTGTGGCTGACCCAGCTGGCAAATATTGGCACAATGCAAAATCCCTCCCTGACACAAAGGCATCTGCCAGAGTCCTGATAACAAAGCTGGCACCAGCTCTTTCAGTCAGGCATTTTGCTGTGCTGGTGCTGCCATCCCTGCTGCTCTGCCTTATCCACAGGACTGTATGAAGATAGAGTGAGATCAAAAAGGTAAACACACTGGGCTGGGAGTAGAGAAACCTACCTGTCTGTTTGTCCTTGAGATGGTGCCAACCTGTAGTATGACTGAAGGTGATTCTTGTCACCTCTTTGTGTTCACTTTCACTCTCAGGACAGGCTGCTCTGTCCTGGCTGCTTTGGTCTGGGATTGTCTCTCGCTCCTCACAGGCACAGCCTGTGCCAGAGGAAAGGACGCAAAATCAATTATATGTTGCTGATGTAACTGTTAGACTGAGAAGTATTTTAAGATCCTCGGGGAAGGAGGTTTCCTCTGCCCACACACACAGTGGGCCCATAGTCATGCCTCTGTGTGCATGTGCAGGTTGCACACAGACCATTCTTAAAATGTTCTTAAAAACTACATCTTCCACTGGGACAGATAAAAAAAAATAGGGCTACAAAAATTTGAAGCCATCTTTACTCTCAGGGCATGCAAACGGAAGCTGTGACAAACCAAATGAAATTTTAGGCTGATTGTACTAGTGTTAATGTAGGCTTCCCTGAGAAGCTGAAAGAGACAGCAAGATGGTGATGCTCTCTCCTCCAACAAGGAGGATCTGTGGCACTGCCAGAGTGAGGGCATGCCAGGCAGCTGGCTCAGCCAGGGCGCCTCTTCCGTGGGGAGGGAGCACTGTGCCACACCAGCCCTTCCACCTGAGTCAGCTCTCAGGCTGCCCAATCATCATGTGCATTTTGGCATCATCCTGGCAGACACGCTGTTTTCCTCCACCCCAGCACAGCAACGGCACTCGTGATCCTTGGGGTTTATGGGAGCCAAGTTACCAAGTTTTCCATTGCTCTTGCTGTGAGAACCCATGGCAGAAGCAGGATAATCCCTCTCTTTCATAATCTGTACTTTGAATGTTATTATTGAAAAGCATTTTTGCAATCCTCTTTACACAAAAAATTGGGCAAGCTGAGTACATCTGTCATGCTCATCAGAAGCTTTCACAGAAAAGTGGTTCCAGCCAGCATGGGCAGAGGTCAGGCATACAGAGAAAACACGAAAAATCACATGCAAACCTATTCCTGTTTTATTAAAACAGCTAAAAAAAATATTACTTTGCAGTGCCTTTCCCCACTAGAGACAGCAAAAATAAACAAATAAAATCAGGCCCATGGCAGCTTGCCACAATTCTCACATAATGGGAGGAAAATCAGTTTACTAAAGTATAGAAACTTGCCAGAGTGGTACTCCTTTCATACTTATTCACTCTGGAAAAAGTCATCAAATACTCTGTCTGCAGCTGAAGTTAGAACAGAGCACATAGGTCTGGCAGGAGACAGAAACACATTTTAGACCCCAATGCAGTAACTCTGCCACAGTTTGTGCATGAACCCTGATTAAAAGAGAAAAAACCGGAAACACAGCTAATTAATATGAAGAGCCTACCCACAGTTTTTGAAAATCTTTCATATTTTCCATGGTTTATGTTAATTTTGAAGAATTAGCAGCATGTTCCTAGATGCTCTGTGCACAGGAACAATGGTGAGGCTGAGGGTCGGGTTTGCTTAGTGTGTTGTTTCTTTAGCGCTACTGAAAGAGGAGTCTCAGTCTGTGCTGAAAAATGAGCCAGCATAAGCTGGCCTCAGCTCAGACATCTCTATTTTCACAGCAAGTTGAAGACAGACCCTTGGAGAGAAGCATGAGAGATGCTGGAATAAGCAAAATTCATGACAGATGTCTGTCTGGGGGTTTCCTGAGTGAGCAATCATGCCCGGACCATTATGTTCTGCAGAGGCCAATGGCCACACCCTCTGCTATTTCATTTAATTGCTTTTTGTTGTACCAAGACCTTTGGTCTCTGCAGCATCCTGTGGCAGTGTCTCCCACAGTTCAAGCATGCAAAAGGGCTCCTCCTCTATATTTGTAGACTGGTAGTTTTACCGGGAATGCACTGATTCTGGCAATATTACAGAAGAGTGGTTCAAGACTTTCTGTTCACCTTTAGCATTTTATGTTTTTACTTCCCATACCAGTGGATTCTCTACCTAATTGAAATGTCTTGGTCTCTGTAGGCAATCTACCGCTCCACAAAGCTTTTCTCCTGGCTGTCTCACAATCAATCATTCTTCCATTCCATCCCCACAACTGACTGCCACACCTGGGGTGACCACTGCAGCAGCTGATGAAGCAATAGTCCCCAGTCTTCTTTCTGTCAGATCCTCCCACATAGGCATTCTCTTTTGCCTTTCCTCCCAGACCTTTTCCCAGTGCCTGTTTACCCTCCCCCTTTGGAGCCTTGTTAAGACTCCAGGCTGTGTTTCCTTACCAAAACTGAGAGAGGGAACATTGTGAATGTTGATGGGATGTAGATACTCACTGTTACCAATGTCAACTTGCAGGCTGCATAAACAAACTCTTTGTGGCCTGTTTCTCACTCACGGCTTTTAGGCTTAATAAGAGAAACCCTCAAATTCACCAATGAATTATATATGCCATGTACATGCTATTATGTCTAAATTAGCCATATATATATTAATTCATAATCTATGTAGGTCAGACGTGCCAACTCAGGTTAGGAAGATGTCACGTGCAGGTCTGTGGTCTGAGCTTGTGAGCAGAGGAATTTATTATCCCTCCTCCAGGTCTGATGCCTCACAGGAGACAAGAGGATCATCTCAGGAGTACATCTGTCCCTTTTGAGTTCAGGTCTCAGAGCAAAATTTGGGAAAGCTGGGAAACAAACGGAACAAAACAGAATAAAATATTTACTATTGTCTCCACACAAAGTGCTGAATTTTATACAGCTTTTCCCAGAACAACTCAGATCAATGAAAACACTTTTTGACAAAGTGGAGACGTGATGTTCTTCTGCAAAAGAATAGCTGCCTGGTCTATCAGTCAAAACTTTAGCTTGGACAAAAACATTTTCCCATTCAAGGCTGGATTACATGCTGCTGTCTGTAGGGTTAGTGTTCCTCTGCCAGGGCTTAAATTTCTGAAGCCTTTTTGGCAGTATTTGCATGAAGGAGCACCATCACCAAGAATTTTTTCGTGGGGCAGTGGAGTGTTTCCACATTAGCATTTCACAGTGCTTCAGTGAGGCTGACCAGGAGATCTGATCCCTGGGGTGGCTGCAAGGAAACCCATAACCGCAGCACCAGTGTTTTTCCACCCCTCTTTGCTCCCTCTCAGCAGCTACCATGAATAACAAGCAGGAAAAACAGAGGCAGGTTTTGAAGAGAAATGAGGGCAGTGGTGGGGGGGAGGGGGCGGGCCCGGCTTATGCAAGAGTGGGTATAAGAGGGGGAGCCGAGTGCCCCTCCAAAATCCGAGAGTGGGGCAAAAGGAGAGCGCGCACCTCACCGCCGAACAACAGGTTTGAGAGCTCTGTGTTTCTTTGTGTCTTTTCTGTGGCTGCTGCAGGGAGAGCTTCATTAGAAAACGTGTTTGGGCCACAGGCTTATTTTGGATAGGGGATGCTTGTAGAACAGCCTTGCTTTCACCTTCTTGGGTTCCTTGCTGCCAGAAAGCTTTTGCACAAATTTGGCCAAGTGCAAGTTCTCCGGCACAACTCTCTTTAAGGGGCAAAATCCTTGGATACCAGAACTGAGGGGTAGGATAGAGACTCTGCTTTTTAAAGTTGAAGCTCCATCTTTAAGTACACTCCCATTCCTAAAACCATGGCAACCCAACAAAAAAAGCCTGACAACAGAGTCCACATATAGTAATTGGAATAATGCTCATGCGCTGCTGCTTAAAAACATCTCAGAAGTAAAATTAAAGACTAACTATAGTTAAGTACTACTAGGATAAAACGTGTTGCAGGTGTGGCAGGATATGTTCTTTATAATCTGAAACCTTCTTCTTTAGAAGAATGTGTTAAAAGATAAAAGACAAAGGTCTAAGAAGTGTGCTGGTGTGTGATGCATCTTAATAGGGGAATATTAATTGAGTGAGCAAGCACAAGTGACTGGCAAATGAGAGGGGAGCTGTATCTGAGGTTTGCAGTAGTGCATGAACATAAGGTGAAATCAAAGGTTCTTCCTCATTACTGGGGCCAGTCCAATTCCCGGTGGCCCAAAGCAAGAGGAGGACTGTGGTGAAAACAGCACATTGAACATGTCCTGGTGAAACTTCTTTTTCTGGAGAAAGCAGGTATTTTAATGTGATTACTTTATTGATATGGGGGTAAGGGTGGGGGGCAAAAGATAAGACTTCTGTGTTCCTCAGAGACACTGGCCATTTTTTTTGTCAACAGAAAACAACAAAACTGAATGCACAAACACCAAAAGACACCCAAGGATCAACTTGGCTGAAAACCCCGAGATTGTTAAACTAAACTGAACTTTCTTTATGTGGCAGAGCCCCCAGACCTGCATGCTAGATTTGTTGTTCAGGTGACTCCTGCTCCTTCTCTTCTTCAGGGCAGCATCCCCTGCAGCCAGGGCTGCCTGTTAGGGCTGGTACTTACAGCACAAGGAGAGCAATAGCTGCAGCACAGCTTGGTCATGACCTCCAGGGGAGCTGGAAACAGGAGATAGCCAAACAACAACATTGTCTGGATGCTACAGAACAAAGGCATAATGATCTAAGGAAGAAAAGTACAGTGGGTGAGGGGTTTGTGATTTCCCTTTTCAGTGTTTGTCGTCCACAGCAAACAAAAAAAAGTCTGACAGCTCTACTCTATATTATTAACATCACTTGTAGCTTATTAACCAAAGCCAGTAATTATTTTTAATAAGGATACTTTTCAGAGTTTAACGGAAAACAAGGTGCCCTTCCATGAAACAGCGTTCATTTGTGTGTCCTCAATACAGAGAGTACTGGGATGGGTTTTCTTTTTACCTGTGCTCAAGCCTCATCTAGCGGGATGCAGCAGACCAGCTCCAGCTCATAGGCTCAGCATGGTCTGGCCATTTGTGTGCACTGCTGATGCCTGCCTAGTGCCTCAAGGGGACCCACACGGGGGGTGGTGCAGGAGATACAGATTTGGGCTGTGCTCACGTCCCACCTGCAGCTCCACTGGCCTCTAAGGGACCAGCTGGCTGCCCTGGTCTGCCTGTGGGAAGGAGTCTCCCGGGTAGAGTGGAAAGAAGGGGGACCTGAAACCTAACTTGATCTCTTAGCATTTAGCTGAGCAATATGCATTTTTCATTTTTCATCCTTCTCCCATTGCCTGTATTCTTTACTCGGTGAGAAGCATTTTAAAGCTGTCTGGAGATGGTACAAATGCTCAGGAATTGTTTTGTGGGCAGATGCTTCCTCAACTGAGATGCTCAGGCAGCATCTCAGCAAGAGGACAAAACACCTTGAATGTTTCAAGCTGTTTGTTTAAGCCTTCAGTGCATGACAGCATGTTATACAAGCCTGGGCTCAGAACCACTTTTGGACTTCATTGTAGTGAAGGTAATCAGATTGTTTAAATGAAAAGCAGGACTGCAGAGACAGAAATTTCTCATCTCTTTGTGGTTAGGCACCTGGCATACAGCCCTTGGGCTGGCAGGACTCAGCTGTCCCTGTCCCCACCTTCATCTCCACCAGCTCCAGCTGCCCAGGCACACTGAAAACATCTCCCTCTCTCAGCTCTCTCCTTGAACCCAACATGTAGCTGGGCACTGCAGTACAAATCATGCCTGACTGGCCCTCTAAAATCAAAGCACAGATGATAAATCAGCCCTACTCCGGTTAGAGCCATGGGATTTTAATTACTAAGAATAAAGGGCACTGAACAAGACCCAGTCTAACCAATTGCATTTATCCCTAGCTTGATTCACTGTTTACATGCTTAAATAGGAAGAAGGGGCACACCAAAATTGAAAGATTGTTTCAAAAGCAGCACAAAGATCTGCAAATCCCAACCCCTTTTCCCGAACGAGACTTGAGAGGCTGACACTGGGACAGATGAAATCTTTGTGATCCAGCTCTGGCCATCTCCCCTATCTGGCTTTCATCTTCTCCATTTCAACATGTCTTGTTCAAGAGGAGAAAGAACAAAGCCTTGACATTCTGAACAGTTCAAGAGGGAAAGGAGGGCTAAAAATTGAGAGCTTAATCACTTTATTCTGCAGTAGCATACATGTCTCACACACTGGTGGGTCCCCAGGCTGCAAGGTAGAGATGAAAGGCAATTTATCTGTGAAGTCAAAAATCTGATCACTGTGCAACAAATCCAAAAATCCAACTGTACAACAAATATAAGTACAAAGAAATCTGCATTCCTTTCAGTCTGGCAAAAATGAGGTCTTTCCTATAATCAGTTTATTCTGTGTAGTAAAAACGCCTGTGTCTGCCTTGGTAAATGTGTAACTGCAGGCTACACAGGTGTGCTGGGTCTGGCTAAAGGTTGTGTATCCATCCATCCCTGGAACTTTCGATGCAGCCGGTGTTGAGCCGGGCTCGGGTCTCATTGGCCCGAGGTAACTTCTGTCAGCCCCAGGCTGT
Organism: Calcarius lapponicus; assembly: GCA_039654755.1. NCBI lineage: Eukaryota > Metazoa > Chordata > Aves > Passeriformes > Fringillidae > Calcarius > Calcarius lapponicus. The sequence goes on from CM077465.1 coordinate 94,841,264, forward strand.
GATGTAAAGCAGCTTTGCGCAATGCCCCGCTGCAGCCGCGTAGAAAGGGCAGAATTCCACAGCAGTCCCACCGCCCCGGGGGGGAGAGGTGTCCTGAGGAGCTCGCCTGAGGGACAGCAGCGTCGGAGGGGCAACAAAGGGGCGACACCTCCAGGACAGAGGCGAGTACGCGCTCTAACTTCATTTGCTTTGAATGCTGTTTTTCCAGCTCAGGTGCTCATGCTTTTCCAAAGAGCTTGGGGCTCTCTTCTTTAGCCAAATACACCACGCTGACTTTCCACAGATGGGGCTTAGGGTAAGTGCTTGGCAGTGAGAGTTGCTCCTCTTGCTTCTGCTCATGGGACAAAAGCTGAACAGAGCTGGGAGCTCTGGCAAGCCAGAGAGAAGTGACCACTGGGCGCCAACAGTGCCTAATGGCACAGCCTGCCTGGGTGGCACAGGATCACCCTCCCTGCTGTGCAGGAAAGATTAAGTAATGCCTCAAAAGAATTGTATGATGGAGAGAATAGTGTGGGAAGGGAATTCTTTCTAATTTGTGGCTTTTTGTTTTGTTTTCCTGAGCATGCCAGTGTGAAAAAATGCATTGAGGAGTCTAGAAATCCACAGTAGCTGGGCTAGCTATGAAAGTGAAGTTGGGAAGTCACCTTCCAAGATAATTTTTTAGTCAGTCACAGGCAATGAATATGCTCTGTCATGCATGTCACATGCTACCAGTGGGGCTGGGGAGGTGAAGAGGGGCTGGGAGCAGAGAGGACAGCAGCACGACTGTGCTGCCCATACAGTAATTCAGAGGATGAGGTGGGAGTGAATGGGGAACAATCTTTGGGTGAAGGCACAGGGACAGAGATCTACAGCAGATCCTTCCCTGCATGCCTCTGGGAAACAAATAGTTTCAGGCTTGACTCACAGGCATTCAGTGGGAAGACACTTTGACAACCTGAGTGACCATCACAGGAAAAGAAACTCCATTTGCAAACCCAGCTGTTAGATAGGAGCCTACAGCCTGGGAATGCAGATATCCATGTTAGCAGGTAGACATACTTGGCAAGGTATGTCTAGTTACCAAGCACATCCCAGTTTTTGTAAATGCAATAGAGTGGTGGTGCTGCCAACTGGGATATCATTAGGCATGAAATAGTTGGGGAACCATCAGAGGAAAGAATATGGTTATACATTGTAAATTAGTCTGGGAAGGGGCCAGGTCTTGAATAGCTGGATTTAAACACAAGCACTTTCACCCTGTGTAAAGTGTTGGTGAGACAAACATTGCTCTGTGTCCTCTCAAAAGGCTCAGGCTACCAGAATTACAATACCTGACAGACTAGTGTGACTCAAAAAGCCTTGAAGGAAGAAAGCAGAGAGTAGGGCTTGGGTACTGGCAAGGCTGATAGCATTTTGCCCATCCAATGAGCTCTGCAAAACTTGAAATGGATGAAAGAGGGTGAACAAAGCTAAAATAAACAAGGAATTACTACTAGAATAAAAATACAGCTCTGAATAACAGCATTTTGGCTGATGATATGTGTTACAGATGCATAATTTTCAACACATTTCAATTTGGATTTCAAATACACAGATAAACAGTCATATATTAGAAACCCAAGAAAGGTGCAGCAGAACTATTAGTTATCAAAAAAGTTTGATATAAGAAAAGAGAGAATCCTAAAGATATAAAATTTGTCAGTGAGTATAATTTGTCTCTGTGTGTGTGTGTCCATGACATTCTCATTCCCATTACATCCTTTGTGTTAAAACACCAGTGACATCCACATACAGTAAAATTCTCTGCTTTGTCAGGAAAAACAAGAGCAGCAAATGGTCTTTTACCTCACGAGAAGACTGCCTGCACAGCTGAGTAAAACTCAGCCTACCCCTTCTAACTCTGTATTCAGACATAGAAGGTGCAATAAAAAATGGTTTCAGCGTGAGCACATTTGTATAAGGGAGCCTGGAGTGTGTTTGCCTAGAAGCTAGAATGAATGTTTGCACTGGGCTATGAAAACATAACGTGCTCAGCCAGTGCCAAGTATTTCGCTGACTAGACAGCCATTACTGACCAGACATACGTTCTGTGTTTGGACCTTAAGAGAACTGCTTTCCAAACCCACTCCCTGCATGACAGCAGGCACATTGCTTAGCCTGTCTGTGTGTCAGCAAGGCTCAGTGCAGCAGTTTGCAGAGATGGCTCTGACCAGCTCCCAGGAACAAATGTTGCTGCATTTGTTGCAAAACAAGGGTTTGGAGAAGTAGCATGCTCTAGTTTGCAGGCATAACCAGCATCCACTACCATTCCCATGATAAATCCTTACAGTACTGCAGTGGGTAATGGAGTCACATCTGTGCTTACCATTTCCCACCTGCTGCCATTGAAACTGGTGTCTGGCTTTTTGGGGGCAGAGTCAGACCAAACAGTACTAAATACTAAAATCCCCACCTTTGTAACTCCAACACAGCACTAGCACCTCACCCTGTGATTAAGAGAAACTGTACTTGAAACAGACTGACCATTCTCCTTTCCTCCTAATTTTTCCTTTCGGCAGACACGGTGGAAGCAATTTTCCAACATGAATTTGGTAGCAGATCTTCTCTGCTTGTTGGCTTGCCTTGCTGTGGTGACTTGTGACCGGGTCTATGTCCACCCTTTCAATTTGTTTTCTTTCAATGAGAGTGACTGTGAGAAGCTGGAAAAATTGGTTCAGGAGGGAAAGACTATTGTCCCTGTCTCCATTGAGTCCCAAACCACACCCGAATATGAAGGTGGTATGAATGACAACGATGAGTTGGAAGCCCCAAGCCTCAGCACCTGGGGGGAGAAGGAGCGGAGCTACCTGAGCGACTTGGTGTACGTCCTGGGCATGCGGTTTTACAGCGCGCTGCAGAAAGCACAGAGGGGCCAAAATGTGCTCCTGTCCCCAACCAGCCTCTACAGCTCCTTGGTGTCATTCTACCTGGGGGCCTCAAACCAGACAGCACTCGATTTGCAGGGTTTGCTGGGATTTGTTCCCCCCTCTGGAAACCCTGACTGCACTTCCACGGCAGTTGGAAGCAATTTCCTTTCCAGCCTGAGGACGATTGAGAGGCTTGTGAAGAGCGGGGACGAGGAACTGGTCTTTTCCAAGACACTGAGCTTGTTCTGTGCCCCTGGCATAGCCCTCTTCCAGCTGTTCATGGAGCACTTGCTCCCCAGTGCTGATGCGTTCTACGCCCGAGCTGTTGACTTTGCCAATGCAGGCGAGGCAGTGAAACAAATCAACGCCTTTGTGGAGGCCAGAAGCGAGGGCCGGAGCGAGGCCTTGCTGGCAGACATCGACCCATCCGCCCAGCTGCTGTTTGCCGTGGACGTCCGCCTGGCAGGTACGAGGCAGCCCTGCTCCTCTGGGGAACAGCCTGGGGGAAGGACAGCAGGGCAGCCAGCCTGCTCCTGGGAAGGAAGCAAGGTCATGCCCGGCCAGGGGGGAAAGGGAAGGGCTCACATGAAAGGCTGGACCTCTGCTCCCCACCACTGTGCCAGGGATCCTGCCTGTGCTCTACCATGAGCCAGCAAGGGCAACGGGGAGTGAGGAGGAGAGAGATGGTCTCCAAGAAATTTTCCTTGTCCAGGAGAGGTGTGGAAAGGTGCATAAGAAAGAATTGCACAGCATTTCTTGCTGCAAAGGAACTGAAACTCATGAGGGGCCTCCAGCAAGATTGATCAGGGTGTAGCTTTAAGGAAAGCCAAAGAAGCTGGAGGATGCAGGGTAGAGGTACAGATACAGAAAAAGCTAAAAAATACAATGGACATGACTCCTCTAGTGGCTATTAAAAACAGAATTCTGGAGGCAACATCTGGCTCAGGAAGCAGCTGAACATCAGCAGTTATGGAAGCAGGGCACTTATACAAATCTAGAATAAGGCAATCCCTTCATTGCCTAGGGTCATTCTGTGCTGCTCTCCCAGAAATCCCACTGCACTACAACTGAGCCTTCTCTTCTGAGTGTAGCTGCTTTCCTAGATCCTCATGACTGAATGCAATATCAAAAACTGCACACTTCAGACAGCTTGCCTACTGGGGAATGTATTTCAGAACACTTGCAGTGAGCCCCAAGCTCCTGAGTGGGCCTCTACTGCTAAAGGTGGAGTTGTGGTGCTCAGGAAACCTTTTTGTGCCTCCATCTTCCCCCCTCAAAACTGGATGTCAGGTTTTCTTTGCCTTTCATGGGTGCTGTCATTCTCTCAGTGAGCTGTGGGCATCAGCTTTCTCTTCATTGTAAGATCTAGCATAGATATGATACTACAAAAGTAATTGTGTTACACACTTGGGCATGGTGACAAAAGCAGTCTTCCTTTAGTAGAACCATTTCCCCCTCTTCTTCTGTATTGGAAACTTGTAATTTGTATAAGCTTAAAAACACATGATGAAGGGTTTGCCTCACTGGGTCAGCTCTCTTACCTTCTCTCTCAGAAGGTGCATTTAAAATGTTACAGTCCCCACACTTGGAATGGACAAAATTGGCTCAAGAACAAATGAATTACACAAACAATTACCTTCTAATAAACACAAGATGACTTTAGCATTTGGTTTGCCATTTGATTGTGAAGGGGCATCCATGACAGCTGATGCTGTCATGCTCCATGTCTGTCCCTATAGCTGCAGAAAGGAAAAAGTACATTTTTTTTCTCTGAAACATGTTACAAAAGCTCTGAGATGCTATTAACAACCATAGCACTGATAAAGTGACAGAAATACATACAAAACAATAGCTAAATGTTCCAGTGGTCTCAGGTGCTGTTCACTTGCACAGTTTTCTTCATATTTGTAGACTTGCTGCCAAGCAGGGCCTGCCATTTCAATTCAATGCAGAACATCAGGTGCAAGTTTCACTGAGGGCAGTAGTTTCTTTGGTACTGAACAGGATTATCTGCCCAGCTGGGCATAGCATTGAGCTGGGGCAGTGAGAAGACAACATGTTGAAATGCAAAGCTGCACAGAAGTTGTGCAAGGTGAGAGCAAGGCCCCTCATAGTTGTGAACTGGGAAAGAAATTTATTTTTAGGTCTAGTAAGTGTTCAAGTATGTCCGTTTTAACCTCCTTGGCTCAACCAACACTTCAGTGCTGTGCTTACAACCTTCCCCATTGCTTTGGTTTGTAACATGGTGAAGGGTGAGACCTCAGGCAGAGCCTTCCCTCTCCTGAGCCCACCTGGCTGCCTGAGAGTGCTCCTGCAGCAAGGGCAGGCCCTGATGGATATGCTTCCAAACATGCCATCACTGCACTTAGGGACAGAGAGGAAACCAAGCTGACCCTCTGCACAGGCCTGTGTGCCCCTGGGGACCATGTGGCAGCCTGGGAGGAAGCAGGCAGCCAAGCAAGCAGAGACACTTTTCTGTCCCCGGGAAAGGCCCCAAAGCCAACAGAAACACAGCAGCTTTAGTCACAGTCCTGATGGTCATGGCCCTTGTGCTGTGAGCTCGATGCCACCAGAAGGCAGGTTAAAAGGGGGAGACATATGATTGCAGTAGCTAAATGTGATTTTTTACTTGCAGTCCTTCTCTAAGGCACAGTGTGTTCTTAAAAAGATCAGCTAAGAGGTAGAGGGGAGGAGGGAAGGAAGAGAAGAATAAATTTCTCTTTTCTTGATCTGTTTTTCAGTGAATGTTAAGCAAGCCTTCCCTCTCAAAGAGCCTCAGGAGTTCTGGGTGGATTCAGACACAAAGGTCTTGGTCCCTATGCTGTCCATCACGGGGACATTCAAGTACCAAACCGATGCCAGCGGCACTTTTTCCGTGGTGGAGGTTCCCATCGGCCGGACGGTGCTGCTGGCGCTGCTGCAGCCCATCGGTGGCAGCGACCTGGAGCGCCTGGAGTCCCAGCTGAGCTGGGAGTCCTCAGCCTGGCTCCAGCGCCTGTCCCCAAGGTAGGGAAGGGGCTGTGCACCCTCCCATGGAAAGGATGGATTGCATGGGGTGAGCCACACGGGCTGCCCCTCACCTGGGGCAGGTGCTGCCAGGGAGGCTCTACTGCCGTGCACAAAGAGAAACCCCTGCACAGCCAGGGGGCTCGCTTCAAAGGAGCTCCACTTCGGCGGGATCAGCTTTTTATCTGGGGGTTTTTCAAGGAAATGAGCATCCCGCCCATGAAGTGGGATGATCTGGGGTTTAGCAGCAGACCCTGGGTGAAGTCTGGGCGAGTTCACACTTAGAAACAGTAACAGGCACCCACTGTGTTTGTGCCCACGCAGCAAGCACTTGTTGCAGTTGTTTCCACATGCCCGTGCCCCAGGACTGCCCAACCACTATGCTCTCACAGTGAACAATCACTCACTTGCCTCTCTCTCTCCCTCTCTCTGCAGAGAAATTAAATTAAAGCTGCCAGCATTAACACTAGAAGACAGCTCTGATCTACAGGAGCTTCTTGCAGATATGGAACTGCCTGCACTGCTGGGGAAGGGGGCAGACTTCAGTAAGATAAGCAATGCCAGTCTAACAGTTGGAAAGGTACAGTACATATTACTGGCATTAAAAAAAAAAAAAAGTTTCCTGCACAGTTTCAGCCTCCTAAACGGAATAAATTTAACTAGCACTAAGCAGTCAGAGCCATGTAGGGGACATGCTTAGCAGGGGGCTGAGTATCACATACAGTGTTACATTTTTGATTTAGTAGGAGAATAATGCTGATAACACAAGAGATTTAGTTCTTGGCAAGTAATGGGAGGAATGAGTGAGCAGCTCAGCTGCTGGATGGGGTTAAACCATACACAAGGGCAACAGCATTACAGCCCAGCCCAGTGTAAAAGCAGTTATACAGCTTTTGCACGTTGTGGACAAGCACTCCAACATGTTTTTTAAACATCTGTGGAGTACAACATGCTTCATCATTTACTCAGACTCTCATTTGTCCCATCATGATTGTGTTCTGATGATTCCAGAGTTACTCATATGCTTTTCCTTACAGGTAATAAATAAAGCTTTTTTCAAACTGGCCAGTGATGGAACAGATCAGCCAGAAGACCCTGCAGCACAGAAAGAAGATGGGGTGTACCTGGATGTGACACTGAATAAGCCATTCCTTTTTGCTGTTTTTGAAAAGCAGTCAAGGGCAATGCTTTTTCTTGGTAGAGTAGTAAACCCTCTGCATGAGGATTAAATGCAAACACAGAGGATAAGAAAGGAGTGGAATGATGCACATTTCCCATCACCTTTTTCTTATTCATCAGATATTTTTGTGATGTTGTTGAGTGCTCTACTTAGCTTTGAGATGAGGCAGTGTTCAAAATACAGCTTTTTGAAAGCTAACACCTTGCAACATTTCATCCTCGTTCATCTATTTCATATGAGGTGACTCACATCCTTCCTCCAGCTTCCATTTTATTCTTTGTATCTGTTTTGCTCCTAGTTCCCTTTTTGGATGCAGTGGGGCAGGGCAGTGTTTCGATGCAAAGCATCAACTTGAAAAAACAGATAAGCAGCTTTTACTATAGTATTTTTATTTACTATAGAAAAGGACCTCTTCATTCTTTAAAAAGCTTTTCTAATTGTATAGTCAGTTTTGCAATAGAGACTCCCTTTAACATTACACTGAAGATTTTACAATTATCCACAGGGATTTCTAGCTTCATCAGCAACATTTCCCTCTAAAATGCTGCCAACAGCACAGGCAGGCTCCACTTGTCCCACTGAGACAAGATTTTTCTGCTTTGGAAGCAAAAACATGCTTAGAGGAAGTTTCTTCTTTCTGCAGCCCAGATGGATATGTTCACTTCTTAACTCTATGGAAACTCTAAAAATACGGTTTGGTAGTATGAATGAACTGTGATGGATAAATTCTCAGAGCCTGACAGAATTACCTCTGATTTTTTTTTTTAGGAAAAAGATCCCAAAAGGTCTACTTTTGCAACACAATTCCATTTACTGGATTACTTTATAACCCGTGAGGCATTTCTTACAGCCTTATAACAAAGAAGGACATTACTGGTTAGAGTCCAGTTCTGTAAACTTTAACATATCCAAACCATGTGTTCTTTAAAAATAGCATTAATGGTAATAATATATATTAGTATAAATAGTGGATGTGGTGCTGCTACTTGTGAATAAAATTATTGGAGCAGTCCAGTCCAACTCTTAACAGAGTCATAAAATTTTGAAACATTAAAGGGGAAGAACAGATTATTAGATGACTCTTTGAAGTGAAGAACTGGGAGACAAACCTTGGTACTAAGGAAAGCCTGGAACAAGGATTTCCACCTCTCATCTCTAGATTTATTTTTAGGACTGATGGCACTTAAAAATAACTGCAAACCTCTTTGGCAGGTCATGCAAGATGTATCCTCCAGTGCACGGCAGCTCATTACCATCCACAGTGGCCCAAATGTATCTAAACTAAATGAACTAATGCCAGCAGCTTGGTGTCAGTCATGTGGATATGTGGCACATCCCTGTAGCTTCATGGAAAAGAAATAAAATAACCCCCAAGAATACTAGGATACAGCATCCATGTATTTATCCATTTATACTGTATGGACTCCAGATGCTCTAACATCTAAATACTGTACTTGTATTATATACAGAAGTAATTAAGTATGAACATGCAGAGGTAGAAAGATGCAAATAAACTCACTTCCAAGTTTCTTTGCCACAGTTCTGTTGGGTTTTTTTTCCCCATAAATTAGTCCTGGCTTATTTTGCCCATAAGTAAGTTCTGGGTAACACTGACAAAGTTAAGGGAAAAATGCCTTTATTCACAGGTGGGGGCCACATGCTCTGGAACTCCATATCCCTCTTCAATGGTTACAGGCAGAAAAACAAAACAAACCCATCAAACATACTTTTCAGAAAACAAACTTTGTGGTGGAGAGCACCTCTCCACTGACACCCCGGAGACAAAAAGGAAGAAGAAAAGGGCAGAGACAGGGAACTAAAAGTAAACTGACCAGAATAAGGACTGCAAAGAGAGAAGTGCTGGAGCAAATGCTACAATACCAACAAAGTAAACTATCTTTACAGGTACTCATTCGCCTACATATTCAAATGGTAAAAAACAACTAACTAACAAAAAAAACCACCCATGCCCAATTCCCAACTAAGTCTCTGCTTCCTCAACAATGTATATTCTCCTGAGACTTGTTTCTGACATCAATTTTACACATAAAATTTCATGGTACTTTTTACTCTTCACTCTAATCAAATTTTACCAAATTCCTTTGTCAGGTACACCATGATGCACATTCCAAGCATCCTAGACACCACTCACATACTGAGATCTCAAATGCAATCTACAGCCTAATAATCTAGTGAATGAAGCACCTAAACTCAGGCTCTAAAAGGTGGGAGATTTGGAGAAAGAGAACAAAGGCAAGGATGAGCTCTTTAGGTTTCATCAGACAGCACAGTTTATCCCTGAGCATAGCAGAAAATTTACGGACAGCATAAAAAACACAACAACTTTTAAGAAATCTATGCAGTTTGCTCCCTCATCCCTCCAGTTTGACCTTGAAAATACAATGGTTGATGGAAAAAAGAGAGTAAATATTCCATGAGTGGTCCAGCCAAATACACATAGTGCTAGCTATCTTTGGACAATGAGGTTAGAACAGTCTGGTCCACTTCTGGTATAACCTACCAAGCTGAGAACCCAGTTACCATTTTAGAGGAAGACATACCACTGCTCTTTCTCTCATCAATATTGTACAAAAAAACCTCTTACAGCTAAATTCTTTCCAAGATTAGAAAGGCATAGCAAGTTTTCTAAAGGTTCTAGAATGGAAGAAGAAAAAGGCACAAAATCAAAACTGCATTACTGTCATGAAGTGCACTTCAAAAATTACTTAAGGAATAGAAGAAATAGGATTAGTAGCAGAAGACATCTCCATTGGAACACTTACATGGTAGATCATCTCCTCAATGCTCCACAGTGTTTGAAAATGCTAAAATTCAGTTTACCAAAGTTAATTCACACCTTTCTTTCAATGGGCGTATCACACAAATTCTTAACTGATGTATTCCACTAAAAGAAAATTCCATCCTATTCAAGTGAACAAAAATAAAAGATGGGGAACTGACATAGAACCAGTGATACAGACATTTAAAGCAATCATGGGACCATTCAGCAATTTTGATTTGCTACACCATGTTATTTCCTGCCCTGAAATTAAAGCTGGTTTTCAATGGAAAAGAACAGAATTCAGCCTAAATCCTCAGAAAGTTGATGAAGACAAGGAAGAAGCATTGTTATTGCAGGAAGATGTGGAAAATCACTTGCAACTCAAGTGTAAGTAATCTCTCCGTGCCTTTCTGGTTTGGTACACAGACTACATTCTTTTCCCAAGCTTTGGAGGATGCAAACAAAACTGTTCTATTTCAACCACTTCTCTGTACAGGTCTCAGAATCTGCTGCTTTGGTGACAGCTGTTGTAGAAATTTAACTGTATAGAGATGCAGACCTGCTGAAATGAGCAGTTGCACAGTGCATGTACAATCCTACAATCTCAGTCTCAGGCTACAACTTACACATCCATTTTATAATAAGAAAACATTGCTAAAAACAACAGTAGCTAGAACTAGGAAGATGTTTCTACTCCTGACTCTTAAGAAAATTAAGAGGTGTGGGGAGAACATGCTTTCTGTGTTCATCTATTAGAAGCCTGGCAAAATATAATAGGTACACAAACTCCTTGTTCATAAGCAGTAAGAGTTACATCCACTCAGTAGTTTGTGCCTAAGTCTGAGGATTTCCACAGGCCTGAAAGAGACAAACAGATCTGTCATCTGACAAGTTGGTTCACTCTGCTGTTTCTTTTTGCAGCAATAAACTTGGATGTTCCCTTGATTGTGTATGTGCCATGAACAGAGAGATACTAAGCAAATTAGAAAAGTCAAATCCTGCTCTCCATTACTCAAGATTGAATGCAAGCACCACCACGTAATTAAGCAGCAGGGCTTTCCTCACTGCCTCCCTTCAAAAAATTAGTATTAGAAAAGTCCTAACAGCCACCTTTCCTAATAGCTTCAAAAGCACCATGATCTCATGGTTGTGTCTTCTCAACTAAAGTGTGATCAGTTTCCAACAGTGAGGAATGAAAGCCCTCAAGCTGTGAAAGGTTTGTTCACTACAGTTTCACTTCACCCAACAGCCATGTGCTACACACCTCCTATCTCTAAGTACTTGGAAAATTTGCATAATTTGGGCATTAAGCCCCAAGCTCTCTAAATGCTTTAGGAAGAAACAGGTATTTTTAATCAATAATCTGGAACTAGAATTCCAGTGTTAAATTGTCACAAGGTAAAAAAAAAAAAAAGAAAAGAAAAAAAAAAGGTAAAGAAAAAAAGGAAAAACAGAAAAAACCCCCCAAAACCCACAAACAAAACCAGGGCATTTTTTGACTTTAAAGTCCTAAATTCAGCTCCTACTGTGCCCAAACTATGCCTGTCCTTCACTTGTGAATGAGAAGCATCAATAGGCAGATCTCTCTAAGTTCAAGAAAGCTCTTTGTAACTCCTTCTACATTTTTAAACCCTAGTATCACTTTCAAACTTCCTGCTAAATAAAAATGCACCTTGCACTGATGTAACTAGGTTGGAAGTTACAAAAATTCTACATGTAGGCAGGTGAGTTCTAACAGATAATATAATACAAATAAGAAATATGCCAGCCTTTAATAAATTCTAGCTTAGTGAATTAAGTTTTAATTTGAAGGAAATCAGGTAGTCCGAATGTAATAACATTTACGTAAGATACTTGTAGTAAAAATTATTTTAAAAATTTAAATTACTTTATGAGTTTTTGTCATGTAGCCCTTCACACCAACGTGGTCTGTGAAAAAACCTCATAAGTTAAATGAAAACATTCAAAACCCAAAAAAGAGCTAACCATATCCCATGATGGAGGAGCAAAGCAGCAATGAGAAATAGCAGAATCCTGCTCCTGAGAGTACTTTATCCAGCTCTGCCTAGGGTTAGAGTTAGGCCAAGTTAGGGTTCCGAAAATGACAAAGCCCAGAGCTCCAAGCACACTGCAGCTACAAAAGGCATGCCAAGGGGAGCACAGAACTGCCACAACATGGCTCCCTCCTCTCCTTTCTGCTTGGCACCAGCCTCACCCCCATGCAGCTTCTACTGCCTCACCTAGGGTTAGGCTTCCACCTATGGTTAGGGTTCTGAAAACCACAAAGCCCAGAGCCATGGGATGCCATGAAATGCCATGAAATGCCATGAAAATGCAGGGACATGGACCACAGCTTGCCAAATTAATCCCCATTGAAATCCTGGAAAGAGAAAAGAAGGACTTACAAACACTCTGGAATGGAGATACGATCAAAGGAAATGCAATTGGAAAAAAAAAAAACAAAAAAAGCCCTAAAGTTTGGCAGATCTAGTGACTACAAGAAAATGGACTGGGATTACATGAAGTGCAGAGCAAAGGACCAAAACATGCCAAAACTAACTGGAGAGATGCTTAAAAATCAGGGGAAAATGTCAAGGAAGAGGAGAGAACACTGAGGGGAAGAGATGAGAGACATGGCAGGGATGTTGGGGGGGAAAAAATCCTCGCCAAAGAGAAAGCCATCAAAAAGCACGGCATACCATGAAGTGCAGGGACATGGACCAAAGCTTGTCCAATTGATTCCCATTGAAATCACAAGATTTCGTTTCCTTTCCTGAAAGGAAATTTCATTTGGGACACAGAAAGGTGGGGAGGGAACCATGTTTAGGCTGGTCTGTGTTCCCCTAGGCGTGCCTTTTGCAGCTGCAGTGTGCTTGGAGCTCTGGGCTTTGTGATTTTCAGAACCCTGACCCTAGTCAGAGCTTTTAAAGCTGTCTTGGGTGATGTTTGTTTCCAAGGAATGGACCAAAAGATGCCAAAACCAACCTCACAGATGCTGCAAAAGTAGGGGAAAAAATCAAAAAGGAAGATAGACCATTGAGGGGAAGAGATAAGTGACATGGGATGGAGGCCGGAAAAAAAAATCTTCGCCAAAGTGAAAACCATAAAAGGTATGGAACGCCATCAAGCACAGGGATATGGACCAAAGCTTGGCAAAATTGCTCCCTACTGAAATCTTGGAAACAGAAAAGAAGGACTTATAAACACTTTGGAATGGAGATATGATCAAAGGAACTGCAATTGAGAAAAAAACCCCAAATATCCGAAAATTGGGAAATTTAATGACTACAAGAAAATGGACCGGGATTACATGAGGTGCAGAGCAAAGAACCAAAACATGCCAAAACTAACCTCACAGATGCTGCAAAATCAAGGGAAAGAAACTAGGAGGAAGACAGAACATTGATGGGAAGATATGAGAGACACCTAGGGTTAGGGCTCTGAAAACCACAAAGCCCAGAGCTCCAAGCACACTGCTGCTGCAAAAGGCATGCCAAGGGGAACACAGAAATGCCACAACATGGCTTCCTTCACAGCTTTCTCCTTTGAACCAGCCTTAGACCAAGGCTGCTCTCCCAGGAGAGCTGGAATAACATTTGGAAGTTCTTGACACCCTGTAAAGAGTTAAAGCACACATCTGCCTGTCTCAGGCACTGCCAAGGCCACAGACAGAACTTGCTGTAAGATAAGCCACCATAGCAGGAACTGGAGATAAGCACAGAATGGAGGAATTTGTGACAGGAAGGTGCTGATTCTAGACCTGTCAGTGGTGAGATCTGGTTAGCACATCCTGGTTAATGCATCCAGACAAAAATTCTCTGGCAAACTGTGGGAGAGAAAGGAAGTGCTCATACTCATATCACTGTTCAAAATCACCCTAAGTTATGGGACAGATGGAATCTGTGACCACCAACAACCCAGATGTGCCTCCAGACTCATTTCTGGGGCTTCCCACCAGAGGACTGCACGTGATTCACAGCGTTAACATCAGGCAGCATAGAAATTCCCCTCAGGGGAGGTACCAGGGCATTCCCCCCGAATCAAAACACATACGAACCCACTGGACACATGTATGAACACTCTTAGTTTCGTGGACTTCCCCCACCCCTGATGGATCATGATTGTGACCATCACTTTGACAAACAAACATCTGAAATGGCAACAATCAAGTCTTGTTGTTGGATCCATGGATGGTGATGTCTTTCATCTCCACTATGTACTCATATATTTTCTCTTTCTTTCTTCTCCTTATATATTTTCTTAAATGATATCTTTATACTTTCATACTGTTCTATTTCTAAAGACAATTACAAACAGCTACATATCTTTCTTCCACTGCAACCAAACTGCTCTAAAATAAGCCAGATAGATAGACAGATATAGCTCTATATACATACATACATATATATATATATATAGGTACATAAACTCTGGTCACTCAGTGTCCATTCACTCTAATCAAGGGTTCAGTTAACAAGAACCTCAGTTACTTTGCCTCTGGAGTGGGTTGTAAGACAGCCATCAATCAATACATTTGATTCAAAAACATATGGTACATCAAACGTTAGGAAGACAATTTATTACATATTATTTTCAACATAGAACTTTGTTCTTGTACATTTCAAGTTGTACAACAAAAATAAGAAAAACATTTTCTTCTACTTTTATTCTTTAGTAGAAAGTTTAGAACTTTGATTGCTTTCCATATAATGGATAACTGATATAGTCTCAGTCTTTTGGTGAAGCAAGTTCATCAAGGCAGAAGATACACTGATTTGCTGCTTGAGATACTTTAGGAAGCACTTAATTGCTATTTATTTGGTAAAACAAAGCAGAGTTCTCTTTCTTTCTTTTAGGGACATTGTTTATCTTCAATCACATGCTGCTCTCAAAAATATCTAGGATGGTTCCATTGTAGCTTGATCCTTGGCAGTTAGAACCAGCTCTGCAAAGGCTGAAAAGCTTTTTATGCTGCTTGTTTCCAGTCCCATCTTTCGGATCTAAAAAGATACAGAAAACCCATTAATTTTCTTTAAAACACTGAAAACCCAATAATTATTCTACTTAAAATACCTAGTGAAGTCTATGTTTTCCCCTGTACTGACATGTGGCAAAAAACACAACTGCATATACTGCAAACTATAAATATTTGCATCCAACTTTGCTCAGTTAAGTCTCTCTGGTTACAGAAGTGTCTTGCAGGGAAATATTTCACCATCTTCTAGGCAACTTGTAACTAAAGCCAGCTGGAAGTCTCCCAGTGAAGCAATAAGAAAGAGAGACTTGGCTGCAGTTGGTTTTAATGCATTGATTTCAACTGATCCTTTTTCTCCAATTCCAAATGAAGTTTCTGGGCAATACTTTAAAGATCAACATGAATACATCCAAGAAGAGCCAACAGCGTGATGGTGAAAACATTTCAATAGGCTGCAAAAGCCTATGGTTCTAGCCTTGAACTTCCTGGGAGACAAAAACAACTCTACAATTACAGAGGTTGCTGCAAGTAATTTCTTAGCCAGGAAATCTCTTGTTTTGACAATAAGAAAAAATATGGTCATGAAAAAATGAAGAGTGCAGTGAAGCAGAAAAATCTGGATCTAACTAAAACCATAATGAAGTGATTCTGAAAAGGTGTTTGCTGCTGGACCTCTTTGTAACAGTCATTTGTACCAAAACATCTCCCAAATGATTATGAATAATCTGTCCCAGTTCAGCTTAAATTCACACTGCAGTGATGGAAAAGAAGAACAAAAGCTCAACCCCAGGCAAAAGCTGACAAACAATAGTTTTTGTTAGTAAGATCTCCACAGTTCCACCCAATTGTGATTAGTCTCATATCTGAGAAAAGCATCTGTTCACACACAAGCAGACTTAATCTACCTGTTAGAATGCATCAACAGTATCTGCTCATAAACAAGATCAGACAATTCCTTGGCAGAATGATATACACGCTTAGCTGGAATAGCTATGATAGAATATCACAGTTGGAATAGATATGATTTGATTCTTAGTTGGAATAGATATAATTTTTAGAAACAAATGAGTACAAAACACTATGTTTATACAAATTTAATGTAGCCACTGCATACATTTCTTGGAATATTTTCTGTTTCGCTATTTAAAATTTCGTATTTGGCACCGAAAAGCACTTACAGTTATGCAGCCCAACAAACCAGGCTGACATCCTCACAGCTCTTGGGAACAGACCCTGACCATGCAGAAAGTCAAGGCTGGAAACACCCCGACAGAAGACAAACAAATGATGGGCCATAAAGAAGTTTCTATCAGACCTAAGTCAGGTCCCTGCCCTCTCATCTGTAAAGTCAGTGTTTCTTCTTAATGCTTCCAAGCACTGAGCAGTACTTGAATTTTAAGTAGTAAGAAATATAAGTTTTGCATTTGTACAAGAAAGGATAGGAAAGTATGCATTGCTGAAGTGGAATCTATAATCACCAAGGTCTGAAATCATCTCCTTTATACAAACGTGAAAACACAAAACAAAAACCCAAACCCACACCAGCAAAGCTTTCAAGACCAAAACTGGAGTCAAGGTTCCCTTTCCTTTTCCATCTCTCTTCCAAAACTATTAATAATAAGAAGAAACTCGTTTGTCAGAACTTACTTGTTCTCCAAAATACTCAATGTCTAAGGCCAGCTGGAGTCGGATTTTGTTATCATCACTCATGCCCCCATTTGTACCAACAGGGTTTGAAGTTGCAGTTCTTCTTGCTTGCTTCAACCTTTTTAGACTCTCTTCCATTTTCTTAACAGAACTGAGCACATCAGATACCGTTTCATAATACCTGAATTAAGGAAGGTTAATCAGAAAAAAAAATTCCACTTTATAGAAGGGCCTACTTCATACACAGAAGTACATCACTGGCCCTGCTGAACAATGCCAGAAAGAATGGCTTCCCTTGCAAAGAAGCTACCCATTAACCAGTATTTCCATTATTTGTTCCAGAGGTTAGTCTGAAGATTACTATTCAGCCTTGAAGACTCCTCATCACAACATTTTTGACTCGTTCAAGATATCTGTACTCAATAGTGAGGAATGCAACTGCTCGATTTTAAACAGTCAAAATCAAGCCCTCTTTACAATCAACAGACTACTGACAATACTCTCAATTTTATAATCAGGACAGAAATAACAGCCTGACAGACCAAAACTCACATATTTTTAGGCAAGTTATAAAAGTGTATATGACAGCACACATAGGCACACCAGTCAGAAGTGCCTATTTCTAAAATGAAGAAACTGATTTAAACAGGAGTCTCAGGAAGCTGGCAGGAAAAGTCAGAAGAACCCTAACCCTAATTTAGAAATGGTAGAGATAAAATATAACACCACTGCCCGTGAAGAAAGAATCCACATTAAAGAAAGCATAAAATCAAACATCAACTACTCAGCAAAAGTTCAAAAAGTCTTATGGACTGAAACCCCATGCCTAAGTATGAAGAACATATCATACAAATTAACAGATGCCCAGGACAGTGAGCTAACAATAAGAAAACAGAGCAATAATGGGAAATTAAAAAATGCATGAGAGAAATGACCAGATTGAGCTATGTTCTGTAATTTGCTAAAATAATTAACTTTCAAAGAGCCTCTCTATGAAAAATATTACTCTAAGAATTAAGAGTTGAAACCATCTTCCTGATGATTTTAAACATGGAAGCAACAAAAAGCAGAAAAGCTTTTAAAGAGGGTAATTAGATAGGGATGGGTAAAGAAAAAGTGCTTGTCAGTGCCATGGAAACTTGCTTCACGACAGCATTCTATGAAAAGCAAAAGTATTCCAGTAAAAGTCAGTCATGCCCTCTTTTCATATCTTGGTATTTCCTAGTCCCACTCACTTGTGATTAATTCCTACTTCTGTTGGACTCCTAAATCCTTCTGCCATTTAAGCAAATTTAGCCCCCAGTGATTTTAAACTAGTTTATGCTCTTTTCTGTTTTTTTTTTTTTTTAATTTGGATGTGAATGGATAATACATAAGAACATATTACCACAGCAAGAAATTAATTATTTGCATTTGTATTCTCAATAAATAAACTACAATACTCCTCTGTGTAAGAAATTCAGTTTCTTTGACTTCTTGCTTGTCAGTGAGGATATTTTAAAACAAAATGATGAAAACAGTAGCAACAAACCATGAAAACAGAATATGACAGAAAATTCTAAGGAATTAAGAAACGAACCTGCCAGTCTTACTGGCGTTTAATCACTGCCACCATGTTTAACCTAAGTTTTGGAAAGTGAAGAACTGCTTTTTTCGGGGCAAAAAAGCTCTGGTTAGGTCCAAGGAACTACGTAACAGCTACTCTGCATGGTGTCACCAGATTTACTTAAGCTTTAAAAGCAAGACTAACCAGGCACACAGATGTAGAGAGACAGACAAGAATTCACCCCAAAATATTTTAGCTCAATAATCTTAAGTGGCTTGAGATTCCAGGAATCTTTGCAGTTCTTCAGCAATGTTACCGAAGAAGTAACAATAAGCTTTTTTCCATGCACTAAAATCTGGTAAAGAGACACCAAGCTTAAAAAAAGAGGTTTTGTGCAATATGACAATGGCCAGTGCAGTCAAGATCAACCTAAGCTTAGCCCTGTCCAAAATACTTAAGAAAAATTTTAAGGACGGTTGGTGAAAATGTAAAATTGTCTTACAATTTTGTGTCTATTCTGAAAGGTACCAGAAGAGGAAGAGTAGGGAGGAATAAGGACCCAAGGGACAAGAAAAAACTCGTGCTATGACTATGGTTTAAAACCTCAGTATTACTATGTGGTTAAATCTCAGGAAAAAAAATAAAATCAACCTATGCTCAGCAGCAGCGAACAGACAGCATAATCTGCAAAGAATTATTGGGAAAAACCATGTAAGGATAGACAGAAAGCACACATTATAGTTTAACCTGCATGGATTCTTCTGATGTTATCATCTATGGTCAGAAAGGCCAAAGAAAACCAACAAAGCAAAGCTATAAAGATGGGAAAAGGAAAAAAAAAACCATCCAAATAGGCTAAGGTGACTCTTTAGTTTTAGGCAAGGTTAGAGAAAAAAAAAATATAGCCAACACAAAGAGTAAATTGTCCACAACACAGAAAGTAGGAGGTATCCTGTGAAATTTTCTGGCAGAACTTTCAAACAGAAGCAAGTACTGCTATCTCACGTTACATGCCTTAACTGACAGAACTCACAAAATGCAAAACCCCTGCTCAGTAAGAATTTAAAATACAGCAGTAAGAATTTAAAATACAGCTAGACTAATGGAAAAAAAATCCATAAAGGATCCTAATGCATATGACTACTCATGTTCAAAAGCCCTCAAGATGCTAACTAGGAAACAGAAGATCTGCTAAAGAAAGTATTACTTTATTAAAACTGTGAAAAACTAGCCCTTCAGCAGTTTAAAAAACCCAAAGCTTTTTTTTAAACCACTAAAAAATTGAATAATTGTAGCATACATTAAAGATGACAAAGGACAGTAGAACTCAAGTTCTTGAAAATTCAACCACTGTTCATTGAAAGTAACAAGGTTAGTAACTTTAATTGAAAGTAATGGGTGTAAGGTCTTACATCAATTCTGCACATCTTTAGTTCACTAAAGAACTAAAGCATTCCCAGAACTAACCAAATTTTCAAATGTCCTATCCACCACATCACGGTTTTCACAGATCTGAGCAGGAACCAGGTTTCTGGATTCCCTGCCCAGCTTTTCATCTACTGAACATGCAATATGAGAGTAAATCAAAGGAAATATATCCCACCTAAAGAGTGCTGTATTTTGATTTTCTTTACAGTTGTGTTAATTCATAGCATTTTGGTTTTTTTCCTGTGCCTGTTCAACAGACATTGAAATTTTTAACTAAGGCAAATAATGTTCTGTATGTTTTTCTTACTTCTGTGTGCTTTCAGAGAGAGCACCTTCCAACCACTGATGAATCATGGGCTGCTTCAAGGTATCTCTGTAGTCATTCTGCAGTCGGTAGAAGGGCTTAAGAGCACTGTCGACATAAGGTGAAGCTTTAGTTGGCACCTCCTGGCAGATGACAGGGAAACAAGTTGGGGAAGAAGGAACCAGTTATTTACTTACTCAAAGTATCAACACCCAATTCTAGCACATGTAAAAAATGCTAATCCTGTACCTAAAGCAAAGAGATACATAAACCATTTAGGACAAGTCAATGAAGAGATCCTTATACAGAAAAGACACCATTACAAAATTATTCAGTAGTGTTATACAGAGCAATATAATACAGAACAAGGTTCAAAATGCCCAAAGCTTTTTCAGAGATGCATATGCCAGCCATTCCTATTACCAGGGTATGACCCTGAATGCTCTTTCTGCTCATGCTGATTCCAGACAAAGCTGAGCAGACTCAGTGCCCAAAACAGACTATTAATTACAGCTTTGTAAAAATACCTACAGCTTGGTACTATACTTCACAAGGTTGAAGACATTGTCATGGGCTCTGTCAAGCAAATATGGACAGGCTTGAAGAACTCACAATAATCTCAGCACAGGCCCTTCTGAGATTTATTTTTTCATTTTTGAGCAGCACTGACCTTGTTGGTTCTCCTATATAATCTTGGAACTTCCAGTGCACTCTTCAGGTATGCAAAGGAGGACTCACTGAGATCCTGGATAATCCTGTTATTCAAGGTAGGCACAGAGGCTGATAGAGAAGTCTTTGAATCTTCCAGTGCTCCTATTAAAGTAAAAATGCTGAAGTTTAAACTGAGCTACCCTGCCTGAACACAACACAAATTATGTGAATCCCCTCAGCTTCCTAATCCCACTCACTATCTGGTGTCAAGTACAGGCTATGCTTACCAAATAAATACACACCAGCCACTCATAAAACACTGCCAGTAATACCAACCATTCCTCAGCCAGAAACACAGACAGAGACAAGGAAAGACAAGTGGAGAAAAGTAACATTCTTCAGGTTATAAGCTTTTCCAGTATTACCAATGAGGCAAGGGCTTGAATCAAAAGGCTCTGGCATTCCAAAGAAGCTGTGTGACATTCTCTCTGAATTCCCTATGGAATTACTGGAATATGTTCAACTCAAAGCCATGATTGGTAACAGACCATCTACTGAGCAGAGGATGTGCACAAGCTCCTACATCCCTAATAGACTTGGACATCTACCAGTAGTTCTGATTTAGAGATTTCAGTGGAACTCATGATGCAGAACTCCTGGCTATGCTTGCAGACAGGGACTAGTTCACTCATGCATGCCTAGCTTTAATTATTAAATTAAAATCAAACTCCGTATTTTACATAAAGAATGATCAGATGAAAAAAAACCAAACAAATGAACCAAAGAGACAAACCCAAAAACTAAACCAACCCAAACCAGAAACCCAGAAAGAAAAAAGGAGACTAAAATACTGAATTGCTTCTACCCTCTGAAGTTAAGGTATTTAACTATGATACTTTGATAACCCTCTGCCTCAAATGACTCATCAGGCCTAAGAGAGAACACTCAATTTAGAAAAACATTTCAGTTTCCACTGGATAATGGAAAGCCTCTCCTTATGTCTTCTTCCCCAGTTATTTCAAAAGTTTAATGATATGAATCTTCTAGGATAAAGTCCTCACTTTCTGGAGAAAAATCCTAAAAGCACTTTAGGCTCACTCAATTTTAATTGTTAACAGATCTGTTCAAGATTGTTTCTATTTAACAATTTGAACAGAAGGCAAATTTTACATTAAGTATTTTCATCCTAAATAATGAAACTGTAAAAGCTGATTTCACTTTTTTGCCAGAGGGGATTTGGGAGAAAGGGGAAGGAGCCTCTCAGCTTTACCTGCAATGCAAGACATATTCTTGAAGCCAATCATTTCAAGCTTTGGTTTAATCATGTCTAAGATGTCAGGAATCTGAAAAAACAACCCAAAACCGAGAGAGATTTGGTCATGTTATAAAAATTTTAAATTATTTTCCTACATCCTGTAAGTTTGAATTGCATCACAAAACACCCTCCATTTCTATGGTTTTACTGCATCTCTGTGCAATCAATACTAGAAGTTTACAATATGCACAGGAATTTAGGCTTATACATTAAATCCCCTATTATCCTCATTATTGTACGCAGAGGAAATAATTTAGAATTAACAAAACCTCCTGCAATTTACAACTTTACAAATTACAGAAAATTCAGCCTCACTGAAAATAAATACATAGAAATCATCCCTACTGGGAGACAATTAACAACATACATCTCTCCTCAAGATTCTGGATCATTAATCAAGTATAATCATGATAATAAAACCTTTTCCAACTGAAAGACTAAAACCAGCAAACACTTCAACACATTAAAGCTGAATGTTGCACCACATTCCAAGCTGCAACAGAGACTTCACTAGAAAAGGTAAGATTGGCAGAGTGACAGTTCACACCAAAACACTTCAGAAAGACATTATTTTAGTAATTAAGTTCAGCAGCTACTGATAAAAAGAATTTAAATACCTGAAGTGGTTTGCCCATAATCTGCCATTCCAAATAAGCACAGAGTAGGCCATGTATTTCAGGTATCAGACACCCCAAGTTTTGGCATTTAAGATTAAAAAAAAATTATGGTACATTATTTTAAACAATTTAATACCCTTACAAGATGCCAAAAACATCAATAAAGATTCTTTCTAAGTGAAGTCAAAAGCACAAACCCGATCCTGCAGTTTGTCCAGATCTGCGGCAACATATATCAGCTGAGTACTAGATATAGAAGACAATGGCACACTTTCTGGAGAAGATCCATTTCCTTGGTCCTCACTGGGGTTGAGGCTTAAAGAAGATTCCTTTCTACCAGCTGGCACAGGTTTTTTGTTTTCCTTTGTATTTTCACTGGAAATGGGCCTTACAGAAACCTGAAACATCAAACTGAAGCGTGAACCCTAGCAATAATGAAGGCAGTTAAAGATGGACAAACTGAAACAGTATATAAACATATAAAGGACTTGTAAGACTTCAGCATTAGAATGCCACACTTTCAAGGGATATTACCAAATACCATTACTAAAACATGCAAAAAGTAAATGTTAAAAAAAATTGAGTGCACTACAAAGTTGGACGATTTGGAACAAATTTGTCTAACTAAGGTTAAGAGAGGGCAGTCCAGTCCTGCTGTCAAACAACTCCTTTCTCCCACCTCCTCAAGCTCTCAGCTGTCAGGCAAGTGCTTCCCCTGACTACTCTGTTTTAACTCTGGTACTTATCAGTACTTTGCTGATTTAGCTGAGAGAACTAAGTCACTGAGTCACAAAAGAAATTATAAATAGAGATCTTACTGCTATCTTCAACTACCAAAGGGGCATGTACAGAGAAGACAGAATCAGATTTTTCCATGAGGTACAGTGAGAGAGTAATAGGCAATGGATATGTACTGTAGCAAGAGAAATTCTGATCACACAGGAGGAAAAAGCAATCAATCATTGGACCAGGGTTCCCAGGAAAGAGTACAATCACCATCTTTGGATATACTCAAAATTCAACTTAAGAGGCTCTGCACAACCTCATATAAGCTGGTCCTATTTTGAGTAGGAATTGGGACCAAATGACTTCCAGAAATCTCTTCAAATCCCAATTATTCTATTGTACTGTCTCTCTATGGCACAAGAAACAGGGGCTCACTTGTATGGCTGGGAGCAGGCAGTACAAGAGCAAAGCACATTTTCTCTGCTCAAAAGCAGTGATCACTGATGCTGAGTCAGCTGCCCAGGAAACTTTGGTTTTTCATTCTCAATACTAAACAAGTGATCCAGATTATATCACTCCTTCTTATTTGCAGGGTTATTTTTTTCTGGGCTGTTTCTCAACTTAATTTACTCAATCAACAACACACAAACAGAAGAAAACTAAGATTTTGGCTTCTTGTTTCAGTGGCAGAATTAAGCAGCATGAAGTACAGCTTTGGCAACCACCAGACAGCAGCACTGCAACAGTACTGATATTTGTGACTAATTTGTGACTAATATTGTGACTAATGCAGTGATACTTTTCCAAACTCATGAACTGCCCGAAGGTTAAAAACCATTAACTTCACAAAAGAACTCTTAAAAAGAGGTCACATATTTTGCTTCAAAGAGTCTCTTTTTGATGGACACACCCCATCACCAGCCCCTTACAGTGGGCTGCTCTCTCACCTCACTGATGAACACGGAGTAGCGTGCCAAGATCTGCAGGCTGAGTTTCCACAGGCGGTGCGCTAACAGCGGCACAAACATCTGATCTGACCAGCACTTCACAAGACTCGCCCACACCATGTGGGTGGCCAAGAGACAGAAGGAGCTCCCAGCTAGAAATGATCAGGCAACAAAGGTCAAGTTCCTAAGCACCTTTTTAAAAGATGCAACATCAGTACAATTGCATTACCCAAGATCTTTTCTAAAAGATACAATCATCAGATAGAAATGCATTAGCATTGCCTGAAATAAACTCTTAAAATTCTATCTCCTCAATGCTTTAGATTTCAAATTCCACCAAAGTCTTGCTGTAGCTGTGCAGGCAAAGGCAAGAAATGAGATTTTGCCTGCAATAAAGGCAGAAACAGCTTGGCCAAAGAATTCACTTCAGGAAATAAATTTCCAAAATAATTTTTGCCAATCTTTTGAAGAAGTTACATTAGATATTCCTGCCAGCCATAACATAATACTCCCTTACCAGTAAACTATTGCTCCTCTTCCAGTTATATGAGAGATTTGCTATAAATATTTATTTAAAATACTGTACAAATATCCATATTTAAACAAAACACTTTTAAAGCAGTTTACACAGTTTTACATTTAAAGCAGTTTACATAGTTTTAACATTTTAGAGAATACAATTAGAAAGACAAGGAATATGTCTGCAAGTTCCAGACCTATGCATTAAAGTGGTAAGATTTATTTTGTCTCAATTAGGATTTTTTTCTCCTGGTTTGCTTCATAGGGCATGTGTGGATACACACATACAGGCATTTAGGTGGCCCATAGATACCTTCTTGGTAAGTATTCACTCTGTTAGCTCAAAGTTCTGATTACAATATGCTTCTAATGCATGTATCAGGTTATTCCTCCTGTGCATACCTCCTCATAAATCAATGTGTATTTTTGGAATGGACATCAACACTATGAATGACAGCAAGCCTAAACGCTGCCAACAGACAGCCATTTTTACACAGTGCTACAACATTAAGAAAAATATTCCCCAATAACACAGCATAGCCTTTTGGCTGTCACTTAGAAGACGTCAAATGCTAACAACTCCTTCTTGCACTGAGGGATGCTTCCCTAAGTCAGTGATAGCTGCTAAAGAGGGGGTTTTTAGTAAAGCAAAGTGATCACTGACCAGCATTTTCACATTGCCATCTCTGCAACAACGTCTTATACTGTTTGAACAGTTAATCAGAAATAAGGAAGCTCATGTGAACCACGGGATGCATGTTACTGAATACTCAAGAGACACAGTGATCACTGCTATTTATAAAACTGATTCCTTTACAATAAATATTTCTTGCAAAAAAAGTTTACCTGGTGCTTCCTCTAGTGTATTTGAAAGTGCTTCTTCTAAGGCCCCTGCTATTTCTCTGAATCTGTAAGAAAGAAAAATTTTGAATACCACAATTTGTTGCTTAAATTGATGCCTGAACATTTTTCAATGTTTACTTCAGTATTATTTCTATGTGTTATCAATGGACATGCTCAGGTTTTAAACCTGGGGTTATTTTTGCCCAACTTAACACTAGCATTCAAACACTTGAAAGAGAACCTTTGACATTTTACAGGCACATACAAAGCTTATACTTTGGGATATTATTAAAGTTGTGGTTGCAAACATCATCAAAATGACAGCTCACAGAGTGACAAGTCCTCAGCTTTTTGAGGAGGGAAGTTTTTTGTTTTGTTACTGTTTTTAAACTACAAGCAATCAAACTGACCTTCTTTAACCTTCAGGTATGTCACATGATACTGGAGCTCCAGATTTCTACATGTTTGTTAATGAGCAGTAACATAAGGTTCTGCAAACAATTCTGTACCTAATAAAAATCAATAGTTCCTCAAGGACACCTGTTTGTTTTTTGTTTTTTTTTTTTTTTTTTGTTTAATTCCCTTTTAAAAAAAATTCACCATTAAAGCAAAAAAACAAAACAAAACAAAAACCCAAAAAAACCCCAACAAACCAAAATGACATCTCCAAATTTTTTAGGTATAACAGCAAAAATTATTAAAACCTCTGATACTTTTCCATACTTGCATAATTTTAAGCTTCCCTGTAGAAAGTTCTGTTGTCACTGGTTTCCTCTTTTTTGCTTTTATGTGCATCATAGTAACTCTTTAAGTCTTTCTATCAAACTCAAAATTACAAACCTGTAGGGTTTATCTTAAAGTCTCTTAACTATCATTTCCAGATCAGGACAGGAGCCCACCTAGTTTTTTTTTTTGCTCAAACTCCTAATGGACTAGGATAGATGTTTAGCAACTAAACATGTTTGTGAAATGGCTTCAAAACCTCAGTTCCGCCTAAGCCCTGCTTCCATCAACACAGCAATGTCTTAAAGTCTTTTGGTGAAAAGGATTAGAGAACAGAATAAGGTTTTTAATGACAATGTAATTTTTGCTGAGTATGTCTTACATAGGAAATTATTTCCCTAGCGTAGGGCACAATCAGCCGTATTGACATAACCAAAATAATGAAACACAGGAAAAAGTTATTGGTACTGTTTTGCCAGCACTGCTAGAGAAGAATGCCTGAACATCCATCTGTTCCTCAAAGGATCATTTCTAAAGGGTTTAGTAATGGCTGATTTTTCTGGGGAATTTCTGTAATTGAAAAAAGAAAACACCAATCAATCTTAATTATAAATGCTGAAGTGTGAGATAACAGTTCCATCAAAATCTTGTATGACTTTAAGGATATTAACACACATCAAGAGAAAGCTTCTCTGATATATATAATTAAAATGTTGTATTATTTTCACAATTATGCACTAAAGAATTCATGGGCACTTCCAAAGTTAGATTATTCCAATATAAAGGAATACTATCATTAAAGATGAATCAGCTGCTGTTATCCAAACATTTCTCAAAATAATACACTATTTAGACTTACAGTAATCTTGGATTAAAGGAAAATGATTTTTTAAAAGTGTTTTAATCAATCAGAGCTTAGAATACCTAATGGGAAACATTTTTGAAGAGAAATATGCTGAAACTCCATTTCAATTTTATGAGCAAGATTATCAAAGTTTGATCAACTGGTCTCCTGCAAGAAAAGTTGGACTTGAAACAAAAAGGGCAATTAATGATACATATCTGTTAAAAGGTTCATAATGGCTGCAGTTCCACAGACCCTTTTAGTCTGTGCACCACTATGTAGTGAATACTCCTGCCCCTTCCCTTGGGCCAGCATGAATATTTGTACAGTTTAGTGGTTTGGGGAAATTGACTGGAGTTGAAAATCAGTCTTTTTTTTTTTCCTAAGCAACAGGTCCTTATCAGTTCACTACACAACTGCAGGAACAGATGTGCAAGCAAAAGAACAAATCAGGATATCAGATCTTGTGACTACAGTTTTACAAAACACCATGAACCACCAAAATATTAAGACCCAGCTCCCAGCCCCATGTTCTTGTCACTTATATTAACTCTATCACTCATGAGATTCCTAGATGGAATTTTTCAGCACAAGTGTAGATTCGCCCTGGATTAAAGAAACTCTATAAATGTGACTGTGGTAGTGTCATTGCCAGTTACAGAATTGTGGAACGAAAAAGGCCACTAAAAGTGATACAGGTTAAAAATAAACATCAATTTCTCTTCCCCCTCTTTTGGAAATTCCATTTTTTGTTTGTTTGGTTTTTTTTAAGAGGCTCTCAGAAGGCTTTGGACCAAGACAGATTACACATGGCACAGCTGGGCCATAGCAGACTTCACCAATAGTTCTGCTCCTTGCCTAGAAGTTGCTCTCCAGCTCTACAATCAGACATGTAGACTACCTTTTCTAAAAATACAGTTTTATATTCTATTTTGTTCATTAAAATTCTAACATGACTAGAATTAAAAAAAGGTTTTCTTGGGTCTCTCTGTTCTTTCTGTTCTTTTCTAGCTGCAAGGTCTGTAAAAGAAAATATTACAGATACATCAGACCTGCTACTAAAATATCCTAGAAGTTACTACTTAGCTCCTCAGGAACAGGGAATAGATGGACAATCTTTGGGAAGGCAATGCTACAATTTAAGGCGTACATGCTGTGAGACAAAAAGAATGTAAGAAACATGGCTAGGTCTGGAAAAGCTGAAAGTTCTCAAGTCCTTTAGTTCTATACATCCAAGAAAAAAGATTTCTTCCCTCACAGTAAGTATTCCTCTGGATTTGCATAAATAGCATTCCACAAACAGCTTAGTTTCAGGGACACTGGAGAAAAATAATTTGAAACAAGAATTCAAGACTTATTTAGATCTGTTCCTGAAAGCCTTATGAGTAGCTTATCAAATCTGGTGTAACAACACAGTACATATTGAAGAGTAGTCATGTGGTTTTCTGCTAAATTGTTGAAAGATATATAAAGGTTACTTGACATAATTAAATTCTTAATTTGATTTCCATATGATTTGTTGTCAAGTGAGATTTCAAAGAATGAGGAGGTGTGACCTTAAGAGTGAAGAAAAAATGCATGCCAACCTTATTTGAAAATATACAGGCAGATTCCATTTGTTGTTAAAGCTGTGGTAGGAGGGATGAGCTCTTAACCGCTTCACGCTGGCCTGGGAGCCACACTGCCGTTCGAATTTCCGTACGAAATCCATACTGGTGGTGTATTTCTGCAGGAAGAGAAGGAGCACTCTGGTCACACACAGGCTCCCAGCAAACAAGGAAGGCCACCACCCATTCAGCAGAACACTTGTACCATGCTACAACTAAGCTCAAGGGTCAGGATGGGCTGACACTGCCCCTCATCACCTGATCATACAAGGCTAAAAGCCTGGACTGCAGAGACACCAAAACCAAATTAATTTCAAAGTGTTACTTTATGGTAAGGACACTTCTAAAAAGCATAAAACTCTCCAAGCACACTGATCGAGCAGAATTGATCAGCGATTCATGACTATTTCTGAGCTCAGTCACTGGGGTGGCGCTGCACACTACAAGGAGAAACAATCAGGAATGAAACTCAGAAGTACACATAGCCAACTGCACATGAGAATGGACGCACAATATTTTTCTCTGTTACACAGGACCTGTACTGTAAGAATTTCTAGAGCTGTTTCCCTAAAAATGTTTTGCAGATATCAAATATATGCAGAAGAACTTCAAACAATTTCAGATAAACTAAGTTCATCCAGTGTATACTTTTAATGAGATGTTTATGAATAGTATTAAGTTGGTTGCAAGCAAAAAAAAATTACATTAATCCCCAAACATACTGTGGATTTGGTCTCAATAGTATGAGAACACTGAAAATAATGAAATAATAAGTTAAATCATGCACAAAGTAGAAAGCCAAATACTTGATGAAAACCAGAAGTAAAACAGTACAAAAAATGTTATTTCATACAAAACAGACATTGCTAACAGACCATGAAACTTAGATAAATAAATTTAAAATCAAAACACAACTGCAGTTAAAATTACTTCTATTAACTGAAAGCTAGTTTGGTTTCTGTGCAAGTTTCTTCTATTAAAAAAAAATAAGAAACAGCCATAAAACCTATCATATATTCTCATAAATCCACAAATGAATTAATGAAATAAACCTGACAATCTCTCAGTGCTTCTGACTTCACTGCAGGGTTAGGGTTCAATCCACAACCCAGAGCACTACAGGAGCTGTGTGATTTTGCCTCTTGTGAAGCAGTAAAACGTTATCAGGAGAAGCCCCATGTTGCTGCCTAGAGGGCCTGCTCTCAAAAACTCTCCTGTGAACAAAGGACATGAACTGCCACAGGGACGCCTCAGTATTGTGTATCTCAGTAAGTTCATAACTTTCTGGTAAGGGTATAACTACAGAATACCTTTCTTGTGATGGGGCAGTTTCAGTGTCAATATAATATTCTGGAAAATGCATCCAAAAGCTTTTAAGTAACTACTTTTCTCCTAACCTGGTTGTATTTATAACACAATGAACCCATAAAAGGTATGGGAGTTAGACCCAGACTGAATGACAGATTAGTTCTCTTTTAGGCCTCCTTTCTTAGACAATAAACCCAGCACTGTAAAAAGGCAAACAAGCTGTTAATGCTCTGCTACCCTAAGTCTAAGTCAGAGATATTAACCAAACACTCTGTGGAGACCCATCACTTTCAAAATAGAAGGCACCTCAAGAGACATTTATCTCAATATTGAAAGCATTATATCCTGGAGAGGGAATTAACTGCAAGACTGGTTCCTATTTCAGCTTCTAGGACTGGATTGTTGACTGCACAGTTATTTAGGAAAAGTAAAATCAGGAACCAAAAGGGAGCAATTCTCAAACAGAGAAATCTAAACTTAATCTTAAATGAATGTTTAGGGATAAAAAAAGTATTCTTTTCATAAATCTACACACCTAACTCAAAGAAAGGCACATCAAACTGAAACTATTTGAAAGAGTCATGTTGCACAAACACTTATTTTAACGTACTTAACATTGCCAGTCTGATTTTTAAAGGATTTAAAACAAATCTTTCAATCCTTCTCTCTCTTCTACACCTAAAAACCCCTTAACAGAAAACACAGCATATTCAAACTGTTCAGCATCAAACCTATACATAGGTATATATGCAAATGCACATGGAGAAAAAAACTGTTCTGCTTTTTTATCAACCTAGAAAATGGAGACACAAGATTATTGTCTAAAATTTGTGTAGCACTACTTGGCTCATCGTCAGTGCAAAACAATTTTAAAGGGTGTTTCCCTCCCTCTCAATTTAGAACTATTAGTCTTTAAATAGGTGTAATAGCATTTTTACACTTGGCATTTCAACTTCGTGTTGATTTTAAAGTAAAATATTCTAATGATTTTAATGACTATGAGTCACTTAAATACTCAAAAGCAATCTGGAAAGTACTTGGAAGTCATGGGGTTTTTTTTTTTTTTGATTGCTTGGTGTTTTTTAAATAAATGCAACACCTTTGTTGGCCAGTATCAGTGTAATATACGACAGGCCTTTTAAGCAAACCCAGCTTTTCCAAAGACACAATACACTCCTGTACATCTTGCAGCACACAGTACACTCCTGTACATCATGGAGCACAGTACAGCAAAGGCCCAACAAGGCCCACAATCTGCAGTATGTAGGCATAAGGTGAAAGCTTGAAGAGTGACTAAAACTTCATGGTAAACTAAGACTTCTCATGCAGGAGGAGGAACACATTATGGTGTCACTTGCATGGCACTACCACCATGTTGAGCTTTCTTCAACATCCATGTAATTTGCTTCTTATTCAGAGACAGCACTGCAAACACACTCAGTCATGCCTACCTGCTTTCACTTATTCAATCTATCTGTACAAAAGAGACCTTAAACTCCAAGAAAAAATGTCTAAGTGTTTAGTAAAAGCAGTTTTGCAGGAACACATGAAGAATCACATGCCTTATAAACCTCCACTGGCAAGCCAGCATTTCCTCAAGTCATCTGTCCTGATATGCCAACAATGCCTTCCTTCAGACAATTTATCACTGCCTCCCATCTCTATCTTGAAAATGAAATGTTTCACACTAATCACAAGTCAAACTGCCAGGGGAAAAAACTCCAAATTTTTCAGTAATCATGGTTAAACACAAGCAGACAGGACATGAGGAAAAGCAGAGAGTTTCTATTTTCTACTTGTGACATACAAGTCACAAGTGAATCACTGACGGAGCAGATCTTCATACTAGACCAAGAAATCTATTTCACCATTAGTAAAACATGATGTTTTAGAGACAGAGCAGCACTACCAATGAAGAAAATACAAGAGTGACAAGTACTTTAAATTCATTATTTAATGCGAGCTTGTGATACTAGAGAAATACTATGTTTTTCTAAACCTGATGGCGCTGCCAAATATTTTCAGGTTTTAATTGACTCGTGTTTATAATCACAACATAATCTGCAGTACTGCATGAGGGCAAAAGCTAAAACAAGCAAGTGAAACAAACAATTTTTTTAATCTTCCTGTTGTAAAAAAATAAGTTGCAACCCAGGTATTTAATTAAGATGACAGCTCCTGCTATACAGCAGCTCTAGACTTGAGTGAACACTGGAGTCATCCACTCCCGCCTTCAATAACATTGCAATTCTACTCCCACCCAAAATAAACACTAATTCATCTGACTAAATGGTGTCCAGTAACTTCTGTGCAAGCTCTCCTAACAAACTTGAGGGGAGAATTAATTCCTATGAAAATTTAACCAAGTGGTTTGAGATAACCTCCTCTTCCAAGCCATGCAACAACATGAATTTACACAAAAGCAGCAGGGAGGGAGAAGCTAGAGAAGATGACTCTTTCAATTCTTGTGTCTGTCACAGAAATTAGAAATGGAAAAAATGAAAATTAATTACCTCATGAAACACATCCGGGTTTCCAGGGTTAAAAAGTGATGGTAATTTCTCTTCCAAACCGCGTACTATTTCTGGCCACACCGAATTCACTAAGAAATCATATCCAGGGACAATATCTGCTTTTTCACTGAAAAAAATTGCAATTATTCCATGGTTATATTTTACCACAGCCTTCTATTTCGAGACAGGAATCACTAAAAAATAGATGCACTGCACTAGACAAAATGCAATGAATTTTTTTTACATAATTATACTGATTCCCTAAACCGTTCTTCCTTTGAAGATTCCTTATCTGATTCCAGTCTCATCAAATCCAAGGTGTTTTTTGTAACTCTCAAAGTGTTTTAAAAATTTATCAGTTACATATTTTGCAAGTGTGTACTGCAAAATGAGTACATTTCAGCTGAGAAACCATAAGTATAATTCAAGTTTTAACAGCTCCATACTTCCAAGACCTACCAAGTAGGAATATTGTGACTAATGCAACGAAAAAGAGAACTTTTTCATAATTGTTCCAAACTGTATTTATACATATTGTGTCTGATCAAAAGATTAAAAGCTACCTTGATTTTGAAAACTTAAAAATTGAGAGCAGAAGAGATAAAAGCATTCAATTCCAATTTAGCACACCACACTACAAAGCAGAAACATTCCATTATCAAGAAGAACGATTAAAACTTGCTGAAGGATTAAAAGAATTAAAGTGTTAGTAAAACTTAGGAGTCATAAAAAGCTCAGCAATGGATGACTAATTAGAAAAGTAATTCTGCAGTCCCTAGGGGCTACGTCCACAGTTCTGCTAATTCCAGCAGTCTGCTATATTAACCATCCTGAGAACAGATGAATAAATGGATACAATTCAGTAGACCTAAATTATTTAAGCTTGAAAAACAGGTAATTTAATTGCATAAGGAATTAAGCACTTTTTGAGAACACAGTGGAAGCACAAATAAATTAAACCCGTAGTTTTGGTACATGCAATAATCAGTCAAACCTCTGAGGACCATTTCCACTTTTCTGATGTACACTAACAACTCAATAATTTCTGAACTTATATTTTAATAGCTTTATTATGCTATTCTCCTTGGATGAAGTGTACAATCATATTTAAAGGGTTCAAAAAACCAAGTTATCTGACACATCATATTACGCACAGGACTCACTTCTACTACTGAAATACAGGATTGTCTTTGCTTGCTCTGAAGGTCTGGGCTGCAGCACCAGGAAAGTCTGTTCACTGTTTTGTTTTGAAAAACAGAAGCATGAGATACAAATCAAACTTGACTACGAATCTTCACCAAAGGCCAGATGAGTCATTAGTGCATGAAAGCTGATCATGCAAAGGGTTTCAAAGCATATGGTACTTGTTGTGACTTCAGTGCAGCTGAGAAGCCCAGGATACTTACCTGGAAATTGCTCCCCCTGTTACTTCCCGCAGGAGGCGGCAATGATGAGGAACAAACTCCAACAGCCTATTGTACATAGCCTGGAGGCCATTAGGGTGGGATTGCACATACTGCTCCACCATCACCTGCCAGGAACAGTTCAATGTTAAATGCCAGAAAAGTCAATGTAAGATAGGCTGTAATGCAAGACTCACAAAATTCTTAACACTATAACCTCAAATACTGGGATAGTCAGTATATTACTTTTTTTTCATTACATTTTCCAAGTATAACTTGCCAGCCTGAATTATTACTTCCTTTAAAGCAGCACTCTTAACTGCCAAGACTGGCCCCAAAATGGGAAGGAGATCCTTTCTTTTAAATGTGAGCCACTATGTCTGGCTCCCACCCCACTGCCATATCACCATCACCTGAAGCAGTCTGTCAAGTTAAAGAGGGAACTGGTAAAAGCAAATCAAACTCAGAATAAAGTAAAATCTCCTTCCAAATATTGAGCTGGTTGGTTGAATCCCAAATACAGGCAAGCCAAAGCAAAGCATCTTCTGTGACATTGCTAAGCCTTTAACTCAGCTAGCAAATCAGTTTGGATAGTGCCTCAAACTCAGTGAAAAGAGATAACTTGTGCCATAAAGAGAAGGAAGACAGTAGGAAAAGAACAACAGCTTGTTTCTTGGTTTTCTTGCACATGTCTGAACACATTTGCCTCTTGCTATATAAACAAGTGGAATGGTGCAGAAGTGGTGAAAGAATAGACCCTGAGAAAACTGAGGGGAAAGTGACATGTCCCACACTGTAGAAGCTGTTACAGCATGTGGCAGACACCCAATGGAAAACTGTCCTAAATGGGAGAGGTTAGGTTTTTTGATTCTTTAGCCCAAGAAAAATGAAGGTAAGAAAAAGAATCCACACTGGATATAAATTGAAATTGGTGACAGGGAAGTAAGATAATTCCTCCATCCTTTTCCTCCTTAATAGCAACAACAACCAAATTGACATTTTGCTGCAGCTCAGTTCTCCTGTTCTCTCCACAAAGATATTTTGAAGGTGCTAACAAAAGCTGAAGGTTCACAGGAAAAATAAGCATGTCTGGAAAACAAATGGAAATTTTTTATGTTATCTTACCTCATCTACATAAGGTTTTACAAGCACTTGACCAACTAATGCCTCTGCATCTCGTGTTTTGTCAATTGTTGCATAAGTACGTAGACAGTGGCGTATTATGTCAACATTTGACGTTTGAAGGCCTTCCAAGAGCAGCCCTTCCAGAGACTGCTGCAACATGGCTGTTATTCCAGCTATACGCTACAAAGAGAAAGAAAATACAGTCAGAAAAAGCCAAAATCAAAGCCTGTCATCATTGCTGAAGTAAATTCATCCAGATGTGCCTAACTCAGCTTTCTATCCTTACTTGAAAAGTACAAAAATTTGATAACTGCCAGTGTTCAATGACCATTATAGTCAACCCAGGACATTATTAACACAAACTGAATGGGTTACTGATGCTATATAAGACAGGATTTATTATAATAAAGCTGAAGGTAATTATTATGTTCTATATGTTGTAAGTTCCACAGTAACTATATCAGGTCTGCTTTATGCTAAGGAAATAAGTTAGTAATTGTTCCTTGTTCAACTGAACCAGTATGTGACAATAAACAAAAGATTTACAATAAGTGACCAGGGATAACAATTGTAGCATTTATCCCTCACTGTCAGAGACTAAACAGACAGCGTGTACCCAGCACTACTTGTCAAATTACCACAAACCAATGACACTGAGTGACACAAGCAAACACCAAAGAAATTAGATTCCTTCTGGCTCCTGCCAAACAGCTTCTTCAGTCTACACATACTCTCATTTTTGCAAACCATTTTTCCTGATCTCCCATGACATCTCTTCCACTAGATCTGACTAGTGTAGCAATGAGTCCATTGCTACACTTCCTGCCATATAACTCTGCATTTGAAGGAAGATCAGCAACACACATCAAGGTAGTCAGAGCTGAACTATGAATATAGCTGAACTATGAATATAGTAAAATTTCTTCTCTTCCTTTTTACAAGCTGTCTTGTGTCCATCCATCCTAAAATGATTCACAGAATTTGTAATGAACATGCAAAGTCAGGAACCTAATTGCTGACTAGTCATGAAAGCTACATTCTGATGAGCCTTAGCAACAACAGGTACAGGACACAAGTCCTGGCAAACACCATTAAGAAAGCCACATAACAAATGTTCTCCCACCCCACACACTATTCTGCTGCTCATGCTCACTGCTGCTAGAACCCAAGTTTGATATCCAGCTCAGTGGCCAGAGGAGTCTTGTAAACTGACCATGTAACAACATGATCCCATGGATATCTGGAGCTGAAACAAGTTTATATTGCCAAGAGGCAGAGGCACAAACTGGAACTCTGAACTACCTCAATAGCTTGAACGCCATTAAGAATGACACCCTCATGAGAATCAGCTTAAAGCATTATCCCATCTCTATATTCACAGCTTTCTTTTAGCACAAGTTTTCATTTATTCCCTCTCCCCACTGAATGAATAGAAGAAAAAAGTCCCACCAAAACATCAATTTATCTTTTACAGTAGATAAAAGAGTATACTGGGAGATTAGTAATGGCCAGCATAATTTCATGAGAAGACAAACTCAAATATATTCAAGCCAGCCACTATGTAGGCACAATCCATTTATATTCTGGTCTGTACACAGCAGCTAACAAAGACAACATAAATCTCTAGAACGAGACCTCAGTATCAGTAAGCAGATGAACTGCAAGATACATTAGGCTGACAAAAACGTCTGTCGTATTTCCCACTCTTATTCCCAGTAATTTATCCTAAAGAAGTAAGCAAACAGGGCATAAATTCTCAGAAAACGCAATAGTTCTAGTCAACTGATAAAAATGACCTCATGAAACCCATTTTTCTCCATAAATTAATTCAATAAAACTCAGTGGAAACAGGCATTTGTCTTCCAATTATACTGGTTTTGCTTGACTGTGCAAGTGTTAAGTGTCATGCAATACTTACTGGTCTCACTTTGTCTAAAAGGGGCATTCCTTTGCTTTGTACTGCATGAAATTGTAGTTGATTAAATTCTGTGGCAATTCTCTCTAAAACTTGTCCAGTTAGAAGCGGACTAGAAGAGAGATGATACAAAATGAGAATATACAGTTAGATCCTTTCAAACCAACTCCCTCTCATCTATAACAGATAGACAGAGCTCTCCCTCAATTTTTTGTAGTTTAAATATTTTGAATTCTGATAGGTACTACTATAATGATTGCAATCAAGCAATAATGATCTGGAGCACTCTACATGATTAGTGCTGTTTTGCAGCTCTAACATGAAGTGGGTGAAGCAGAAGCTGAGAGGAACATAAGCTCTTGCCTCAGCAGTATGAAGCACTTTCTTCTAAATGGCAGTTTTATTGTCACATGAAAAGTCAATCTTAAGAGAGCTCAGAAACTGCACCAGGTGACCTTCACCATCCAGATTTGTTTCTTTCTTACTCTGTCATCTAGTAAAACTAATGATAGTTATCTCTAGAGAAACAGTCCTGCCCTTCTCAAGTCCACACAATCCCAATAACGAGCTGAATTTTCAGTTGTTCAAGTATGAGCTTAACTGCAAACTTAATTCTGCAAAGTGCCTAACCTAACTGAAAACATCTGCTTTTTTCCCTATAGGTATCAACCTACTTTCTGGTACACCTACCCCCCACTACCATGTGATCCAGCACACTGAGCTGAAGAGACAGTCTCACACTGGGTCTTCCCTCCAGCTTAAATTGTACTTGCATCCCAGTCAAGCCTTTCAAGTGCATGACTGGTAGGTACATCAGTTTCAAAATTGGCTGAATGACATCCTGCAATCCTCAGCAAAGGCAGAGGAAGAGGTTTGACTGGAATTTTTCACAAACCTTCCTTGTACTAGGTTTGCCTTGCCTGCCTTCAGCTATTCTTGCAGCAGTCCTTTCACTTACACAAAAGCAGGGAAAACAAGAAAGACTATTTTGTTTCACTTACAAATGACATTGGAATAAACTATAGAGAGTATTTCAGACATAAGAGGATTAGTGATTTCTAATAAAATAAAGTAAAATAAAATAAAATAACTGCACACTAACTTCACAAAGCTTGCTTATTGAAAGCACCATGAGTAATTTGAAACTTTGGAGTCTTGAGTTACACATTCTGTGAATGACTGGCTTGCGAAAGACTAAAACAAAGAAAATACTAAAATTACAGTAATTTATTCCATCAGAGTTACATTTCTAAAGATACATCATACTGCTTGTAAATTCACCTTCAACAACACCATGAAATTAAGTCAGTCCTATCAACTACAAACAAAACCCAACATTACAATTTTTTTACCTGTTTCCCTCTAATGAGGACAATTCTTTAGTGCCCTGGGAATGTAGAATCTTCTCAATTTTCTCCACAGACTGAATAACATGAATAAGTCTCAGGACACACATCTGTAATTAAAGAAAGATTTTTCGTGTCTAACCCCAATCCCAATTGATATCACTTAAAGAAAATATTTTAGATGTTCTTAGTTCTTTGGGTTTTTTCTGGTTTAAGTTTTCTCCCTTTATCTTAACACTTGAATCATGTCTCAGTTGAAGTATTGCTCACATATGTCCATAAAATCCCACAAATAAATGTTTGTCACAGATGCAGGACAGTTGTTCCTCTCCCTGATGTTTTTCAAAGCACAGACAAGTGTTAGTGTGTCTCCTGCCCATAAAAATTAAACAGCTGTACTTCAATTTCACTCATAGTAAGTAAGTTTATATGCAACAACTGCAGTCAGAAACAAGAGCAACTATTACAGAAGAAAAAAAATCCAACTAAATCAGATATATGTTTTGGGCAACTACAGTAAAACAAAGATCAACTAGACACTGTAAAATATGAAGTCTGTCAACCAAAATGTCAGTACATTTTACAATACAAAATCCTGCACAGTGTGCATCTAGACAGCATAGAACTTTCCTTAATTTCATTTTCTCTGAGTTAATGGCAAAATCAAAGTTATCCTAAGGATGATCTTTTGAAGACAGTACTATCTGTTGTACCTTTTTTCTTCTAATGTCCTTCTTGTTTAGTCATTCGGTCATCTACTGCTTGAATTCCTTCACTGACACATGACTTAAGACTCTGTGAGAGAAAAAGTCAGTATGTAAAGCTTTGCTTCCCATTTAAGGGTCGAAAAAAAAACCTAAAAAAAAATTCTAAACTTAAGACACAGATTAATAAGATCATGGGACTAATAAAAGCTGCACTATATCAAGTGAAAAAGCCATAAATACAACTAAATAACTGAAAGTAGAACCTGCTCCTTAGGTATTGCCACTGCAAATATAATTATTTCCACCATAACCATTCTTTTATTACCTTAGGAAGAACAAATTACCTTTGCCTAAAACCAGGCAATCATCCTACTATGTTTTTATGTCTTGCAACTGAAGTTATAAATCAGTTTTAAATAGTATTTTTCACATAATAAGGATTTCTCTATGTTAGTTGACCCTGTTTTCTGTTAGACACAAAGGGTGTGATATTTTGAAGGCACATTTATGCAGCAAGCATCCCTTTGAACTCACTGCCAAGATGATCAAAAATTGCCCCTTCCTATAAATACCAATGGATCAGTGTGGAGGAGCCAGAATAAGCTCCACCTTCAAGAGGGTGATGTTTTATGGTTAAACCACACACTGAGAAAAGTAAGTCCATAAAGGGACTGTGCTGCATCTGAATTTTCTACCAACTTTAAGTTACTCAAATATTAAAACAGCTTTAAGATATCTCCATAGACTTGTCTTGCAAGAGTCTATTCACTTGTCAAATTTTAGAAACTCTTTATCTCTTTGTTGAAATGCACTATAGGAAACCTACATTTACTGCAATACAAGTGCCTGTAACACAATGCTTCTCCTACTAGCAATATAAAGAGAAGTTTATTGTAACAAATGTTAACTTGAATAGAAGACATTTTGTACATCATATGAGAGCGAGCTGAAGTTTACCAAGCTGTTGACAATGATTGTTTTGAACATACCATAACTTCTTCCCTTAACTGTCCCAAGGGTACTGAAAGCTGATTGAGAGCCTTGTCCATGCCAACCTAAAGAAATTACAACAAACACATGTATTACTTTTTTGATAACATCATATGTGAATTACTGACAAAGCCCATCATTTTACAGATACTGAAAGAGAACTGAGAAAACATAACTACCTTTATAATATCCAGTTTTTAATTCAATGCAAAAATACGTTATCTCAAACACAAGCATAAAGATGTAAGACTGTTTTCACACAAACCCAAAAGATAAACAAAATTTCCTCCTATGGAAATTTTTCTTCTCAGAAGTATGTTAAGTCTCAGTCTTTCAATCTGCATAATTGGAACAATTACAATTTTCAGACACAAAGTCGGGGATTTTAAAGATATTTTGACTATACAAAAAGTTTAAAGATTCCTAAAAGAATCCTTCAAAATAGCCTTACTTTTATCATTGCTATTCTATTTTAATAATTTATTTCCCTCAATTTAAAAAGTGCTGACAGTTTGAAACAAAGTTTGCCCTGAGTCTAACTCCCTAACAAATCAGCTTTTCAAGACAAAATGCATACATCTAAAACATTTACTAGAGACCAACAGCAATTCTGTAAGTTCTACGGGAATGGTGTCTCAGTGCAAGGATTAGAGATCTCAGTTTAAGATGCCTTGTATCATAAAATGTTAAAAGTGATATGCTTTTCATATGAAAAATAAAAATCCCACTGAACCACACTAAGACTGAATTACAGAGTACAACCAATAACACTTACAAGATTTGTTGAGAGATTAACAAAATCTGCATAGTCCTTATTTATGAGTTCTACCATAGCAGTTTTAAGGAGTTTGTAATAGAGCTCCAGATCCTCCCGGAGCTCTTCCAGCTGCACACGTTTCCTGCAGTCTGACACAAAGTGATCAACATCAAAATCCGCCTGAAACAGGAAATAGAGAAGGATGTAAGTAAACAGTTCACACAAGGTACACAGCTAATAAAGTACTACATATGTTGTGAGCTGACCAAACTAAAGGTCTAGAGGGCAAAAGGCTTCTCAACACAGTGGTTTAACTCTCGGTTTTTACGCTGAAAGCACAGTGTCATGGGGCTGAATATCCAGTGACCAGCTCTCCAAAATACAGGAGACTTAAAAATACAAACAAACCACGAAACAACAGCCAAGAGTGGAAATTCAGTACTGAGAACTACTCTGCTCTCTGAGCCTCTCGCTCCCGTCAGTCCCGGAGCCCGGCCCTACCTGGACACGGCCGGATCCCCCCGTCAGTGACACCCTCGGCGCTCCCCGCAGCCCCGGCCGGGGAAGGGGCCCTGGCGGAGCTGAAAAATCCCCAGCCGGGCTCCGGGCCGCGCTCTCCCGCAGGGAACCCGCCACCCCCTTCCTCAGGAGGCCCCTCGCCCCTCCACGACCGCCCGGTCCCCGCGCACCTTCATGAACTCGTCCTTGTCGAAGCAGAGGTTCTCGGGGCCCCGCGGCAGGCTCATCCTGCCCTCCATGCCGGGCCCGCCGCCCGCACCGCCCCTCGGCCAGCGCGGCGCCGCCGAGAGCGGCCGCCGCCGCAGCGCCCTCTGGAGGGCTCCGGGCGGCGCTGCGGGCGGGGCCCAGCGGGCGGGGCCCAGCGGGCGGGGCCCAGCGGGCGGGGCCCAGCGGGCGGCACCGGGGCGCGGCCCTTCGGGCCCGGCCTGCCCGGGTTTGGCGGGGACGGCCAGGCGGCGCGGGGCCGGGTGGGCTGGAAAACGCCTCTGGGATCATCCAGCCCAACCTGTGACTGAACGCCGCCATGGCAAGTACGTCGTGGCATTGGGTGCCACGTCTGGTCTTTTCTTAAACACCTCCTGAGACAGCGACTCCACCACTTCCCTAGGCAGCCCAATCCAATGTCCAAGCACCCTTCCTGTGAAAAAAAAAACCTGCTAATGTCCAATCTAAACTTTCTCTGGTGCAGATTGAAGCCATTTCCTCTCATCCTGTTGCTGGTTGCCTGGAAGAATAGGCTGACCCCCACCTGGCTACGCACTCCCTTCAGGCAGTCATAGAGAGGAGTAGTGGGGTCCCTCCAGACTCCTTCTCTCCAGCTCCCTTAGCTGCTCCTCACAGGACTTAACACTCCAGACCCTTCACCTCAGCTCCATCACCCTTCTCTGGACACACTCCAGCACCTCAATGTCCTTCCTGAGCAGAGAAGCCCAGAACTGGTCACTGAACTCAAGGTGCAGTCTCACCAGTGCTAAGTACCAAGGAGCAATCACTGCCCTGGTCCCACTGAACATGCTATTAGTGACACAGGTCAGGATGCCATCGGCCTTCTGGCCACCTGGGCACACACTGCCTCATGTTCTGGTGCTGGCAACCAGCACCAGAGGTTCTCCTCCACTGGGCCTCTTTCCATCCACCTTTCCCCCAGCCTGTAGCACTGCATGGAGTTGTTGTGGCCAAAGTGTAGGACCCAGCACTCAACACTCACACCCAACTTTGTGTCCTGTGGATTTACAAAGGGTAAACTCAATCCCCTCATCCAGATCATCCCGCAGCACTACCACTGTAACCCCTAAACTGCTAAACCATGTCACCCAGAGCCCGATCCAGATGCCTCTTGATTCCACCACTTCCCTGGGCAACCTATTCCATGCCTGACCACCCTACCAGTAAAATTTTTTTTTCCAATATCTACCTGGATCTCTCCTGAGTCTCAGCTTAAGGCCATTTCCCCATGTCCTGTCAGTGCAGGCATAGGAGAAGAGACCAGTCCCCACCTCACTACAATCTCCTTTCAGGCAGAAAGCAATGAGGTATCCCCTGGGCCACCTCTTCTCTAGACTAATCAAACCCAGCTCCTTCAGCCATTTCTCATATGACAAGTTTCTAGACCCTTCACAAGCCATGCTGCCCTTCTCTGGATGTGCTCCAGCACCACAATGTCCTTGAATGATTTGATAATATCATTGCATGGGTTAGGTCAGGAGGGATCTTAAAGAACTAGCTTTAACACTCGTGCCATGGGCAGGGACACCTTCTACTTGACCAGGTTGCTCAGAGCCCCATCCAAGATGGCCTTGAACACTTCCAGAGTTGGGACATCCGCAGCTTGTCTAGGCAATCTGTTCCAGTGCTTCACCACCCTGACAGTAAAGTCTTTCTTCCTGATACCTAATCTAAACCTATGGTTCTTGCCACCCTGGGATGTCAGGGTAGCTGAGCTGTGCTGCTGCTGCTGTGGGTGCCTGGTGAGTGCCCCACAGTGGGCACTGAGCGCACCAAACTGACCCAGTCATGTCAAGCTGCAGGGCACAGCCATCAGGGCCCATGGCACAAGCCATGGAGTCACAGGGGTGCAGAGGAGGAAGGGGGCTGGAAGCTGAGCAGGTCACCCAGATCTGGTAGCCAACAGCTACATCTCCTCAAGTTTTATGTATTACCAGGGGTGGAGGATACCCAGCCTCTAGAGGCAAGAAATGCCAGGGTCTGACCATTCTTTAAAGCAAAATAAGCTTTTTCTCATGTTTAAATTAATTGTAGTTTGTGCCCATGTGATCCTGAGTAGCAGGAACTGAGTCAGAGCATAATTTACTTCCCCCATCCTTTTCAGCAGAATCTCTTCTTAGGCTCTTGTTTCGTTCAAAATCTTTTGT
The DNA here is from genome assembly GCA_039654755.1 of Calcarius lapponicus. Taxonomy (NCBI): domain Eukaryota; kingdom Metazoa; phylum Chordata; class Aves; order Passeriformes; family Fringillidae; genus Calcarius; species Calcarius lapponicus. The sequence goes on from CM077465.1 coordinate 94,884,767, forward strand.
TCAAGGTCACTGATGACTTAGTGAAGATAAATTTAGCTCTAGAAAGCCTCCCTGCTGTCACTTACATTTCTGTTTGCGCCTCAGGATGGAAGACAGCAAATGATCTCGTTCCTCACATGAGCATTTTATGGATTTAATTTTGTCTCAGTGAGCTCAAATGAGGAGCTATCCCAGTGCCTTGCCAGAGAGTTGTAAAGGTGCCTCCTGTTTCTCTGCCAGTTGCTCTGTGGATAACGACAGAGAAGACTCCCCAGGCTTGATGAACATGGGCTCTGTGGTACACTGGGCTGGAAACCCCCAGACCTCTTGGGCAGCCAACATTTCGACAGCACCAACACATATCTCCTGTCCTAACTTCTTCAGCACTGCACAGAGCCTGGCTGGTCTGTAACCAGCAAAGATTTGTGCCAGTGATTCATGGCTGGCACCAAGTTTCTCAGGACTTGCCTGAGTTACTGGGGGTGTGAAGGGCCAGGTGTGTCGGTGGTGAGCATGGTGGACATGTGCACCTGCTGGCTGGCTCCTTGTGTGCTCATTGCCCCCGCTTGCTTTCACCCTGTCCCTTTGGAAAGCTTTTCGAGACCGACATGTTTCAGAGTGTCCAAGCCTCTCAGAGATCTCAGAGGTTGGCAGGCATGATTTATAGCTGTCATGTGCTGTCAGATGGAGAGCAGAAAACAATACACCCACCTCACAAATCTACACTGGCACTTTTTTGCAATAGCTACAACTGTGCATGTCAGGTTTCTTACGTTGTGATATTGAAATGTCTACATTCTGGTACAGGAACAAAGCCACACTACTGCTTAGCTATATTTTAATTTAATGAGCTGGATGCTTGAAATTAAAATTTTAACCAGCATTTAATGTTAACTTCCTAACAAGTAGTTGCACCTACTTCTTCTAAGTGTACTAGCTATGACAAATCTTGCTCTAAAAATAATTGCTGGTGCCATCTATGGTTTTGTTTACAAAGCTCTAATTATAAAGTGCTTTGAGGAAATAAAAAGTATGCTTCTAACTTGGATTTGTTTAATGAGGAGCTCTTACACTCTTCATATTTATTGATGTAATTGTGGAACTTAACAATTTACCAGCTCAGACTGCAATATGGCACTTTAGTAAGTTAATGCTAAAACCAGAATTAGGAGTTGTAGGTTATTTCCACATGCCCCGTGTCTCTGTACAGCCATTTTCACCAGGAGCAGTGGTGCACAAAGTAAAGTTTCTCCAAGACAGAAAAAACAGGCAAAACAATGAGGGAGCTAGCCATTCCAAAGAGTCCTGCAAAGCTCCCTATACTTCATTACTTTTGTTTACTTAGTCCATTTGTACCACAAGCCCCTTCATCCCTTTCCTTTCCTGATTCTTGTTACTGTCATTCCAATACCTCCTGGCTTAGAAAACACAGTTTTAAACACTTTTTTTCCCAACAACAAAGACTTGGCACCTAAGAATTTCTTGAAAACTTTAAATCACCATTTAATCTGCAGCTTTGAATAACATATCATTAATGGACCCATTAGATGAATGAAGAGAGAGCACTTGAAAGTCTGTCTGTTATTATTGTTATTATCTGAATAAGGATAATGTAGGTGCCTGAGAGTAGAAGAGCTACATTTAGCTACTGTTGTGTGGGTGCTGAATTTTAAAGATTCCGGGACCCTTTTTATTCTCAAATAAAGAACATTTCAAGGGAGGAATAATGATACAATAAATTATGTTTAGGATAATTGTATTATCATTTTACTGAAGACTGCCAGTGACCAATCCACTATCATGGCAATACTGGTGGATATCAGTTAGATTGGGAAGGAAAGCAGTTAGTTTTTCCTTCCACCACATTCCTGAAAATTGTCTCTGCTTTTATTATTTGAAAGAGTTGAAGACATCACCTACAATTTATGATAAATGGGAAAAGTGTGACTGTGTGCAACATGTAGGGACAGATATACTACAGTTCATATGTGCTACAACACTCCAGGTACTGAGAAACTTTAAAAATTTAGATAGTATTAGGCAAACTGAGGTGCCAGGGTTAATGTATTATTTTTAGTACTTTGCCTTCCCAAGATGACACCTCCATCAGTGTGTCTTCTGGCCCTCCAGCAAAACTGTGTAAAAAATAGTCTGTTAGCTGCTTTCACTAGATGTTAAAAACAAAAAGTATCAGTTAATAAAAAGAAGTTCAGAAGGGAGAAAAGGACATTTTTTCAAATAGTGACATCTTACTGTGTGCCTTTATTTTGTTTTCTTTTGGAAATTGAATTAAATACATGAAAAAAGTGTAGAAGAGTTTATATACCTGACTCCAGTCCTGAACACTGAAGTCAGTGAGTGAATGCTGCTGATTTCTGTGGTTAACTGTCAGTAACCCAGCTCCAGAGGTGTTAATAAGCCTACTGAGCTGGTGAGGGTCTAGTCATGCTTAATGTCAGTAATTAGGTTAAAAAATACTTTTCCTAAATAAACAAGCCAAAGAAGTTTGGAAATTCCTCAGGTGATGGGTCTTGGAAGACAACTATAACATTGCAGTAATGACATAGGTATGTGGATATATCAAAATATTAATTTATATGTATGATATAAACATGAATCTTGACATAAAAAAGAAATTATTAAACTATCATTCACCAGAACAACCTCCCCAGGGACATGGAGACAGGGCCATGGCTGCGTCACTGGAGATTTTCAAGATGCAATTGGACAGGGTGCTATATAATTTCAGCTAGGTTCCCCTTCTAATGAAAGGTTGGACCAGATAATCTCAGAAGGTTTTTTTCCAAACTGGGCTATTCTATGTTTATGTGGCACATACTACAAGATCTGTAGTGAATGTGTGTAAAATGTAGAACTGCAATATGAAAGTATGCCAGCTTAAAACCAGTTTTGAACATACATCATCATAAAATGTTTTAGAATTGTCCCCTTGCCCTGATGGGGTAAGTACAGACAGATATTTACATCAAAGATGCTGAGTTCATTGCCATGAGAAAGGAGAAAGGCGGGAGGGGAGAGAAGTGAAGGAGGTTTCAGCTCTCTCATGCTTGAGTTGCCATGCTCAGACAAGGCTTAGCATAAAGGAGCTACTGAACTTAAGACATCCTTCCTCAGGGCCCCACACAGCTGGAAAAAAGCTGTGGTTTTCCACCTTCAGCTCCTCCTGACATGCTCACAATGACAGCTAGGAAAGCTCTCAAAATGGAACTTAATTATTTTGAGTTAACCTGAAAATTTCTTCTTCATTGTTGAGTTAGCTGGCTAATTGGAGTTCAGTGTATCCCAGGCATTACAGAAGTAGCAAGACTGGAGCAGAGATAACTGCATATACCTGATTCAGCAGCCTATTACCCAAAATTCGGGGATTATCAGTTTATTTCCATCAGGAGAGGAAACGAATGACAGAGTTCTTTATTACTTTGATAATGTGCTTACTACAAGAAAATACAAAAGGCTACCTTTTAAAGACAGAGCTTTGAAACAACAGCACAATGTTGCATTGGTTTATAGCCAGATCCTCTTTAGTTAGTGCTTTGCCCAAAAATATCTGTTCAACTTTTGATCAAGGTTACATTATTCACAAGCAGGGCCATGAAAATCATCATAGAGCTTGGACACCTCTCTTTTGAAGAAAGGCTGAAAGAACTGAGGATTTTCAGTCTGAAGAAGAGGGTTTATAAGAAGGGTGGAGAAAGACGTTTTACCAAGGCCTGTAGTGTCAGGACACGGAACAATGACTTTGAACTAAAACAAGGTTGATTTAGATTGGATATGAGGAAGATAATTTTTTGCAATGAGAGTGATGAGGTACAGGAATAGGTTGTCCAGATAAGCTGTCAATGCCCCAGCACTGGAAGTGTTCAAGATCAGGCTGGATGGGGCTTTGAGCAACCTGGGCTAGTGAAAGATGTCCCGGCCTATGGTAGGGAAGTTGAACTAGATGATCTTTAAATGTCCTTTCCAAACCAACTCATTCTTTAGTTCTGTAGTTCTGCAATGCTGTGACTGTCCAGAAGATCACTGCTGTTCCTTTTCTTTTATTCCATATTGTTTCTTCAGCATCTCTCATTCTGCCATGCACACCCCTCCCTTAGTGAAACCCTCACAGGTATTTGGTTTATATTTCCCAGCATGTTCACATTTGTTTGTTTGTTTTGCATTGTGATATGTATCTGTGTTTTGATTGAAAGTGGCATGGTTTCAGCCATTTGATTTCTTAAGGGAGCTCTATGGTTCCTTAGGGGAGCTCTATAGTTTCTCATAGTTATCACAAAGGAAAGATAATAGTTGTATGTTGCAAGTTCAGTGAGATTTAATCAAATCCACAATGTGTTTGGAAGAGCTGTGGAACAGAATTTTTCACCTTTCTCCTTTTTCTAATAGGTAGCTCTTAGAGAAAGAGATGGAAATTTAGGTGTCCCTTGACAATAGGAATTATGAATTTTTAGCATTTTAGCCACTGGATGTCACTAATGATTCACAGAAACATAGAAATCTGTGCACTTTTCCCGAGGGGTAAAAATTAATTAAAGAGCACAAGATTTGGAGGAGAAGCATTTCCATCTGAAATGGAGCAAATTTTCTTAGCCTGCACTAAGCAGAGATCTGGTTGAGCTTGCCAAGTTTTGTTTAACTTGATGATTTTTAGGGTGGCAAAAAGCTACTCTATAAGGTTCTGAGGAACAAAGCCAGCAAAGTTTTTTGCACATTTCATTTAAGAGGTGTAAGCTAACCAACCTGGAAGAGAAACTCTGCATGGGAAAATGTATGTGTGAGTCGTGGTGCATAAATCATGGATACTGCATGTAATCTTGTACTTATACATGTGGAGCCCACCTAGCAACGCCACAACAGAAAAAATAATGAAAAAGGCTCAGATGTGCCATTATTGTATAAACCAATTAAGAGGAAAAATACACACCTGAGAATTTTAATAAATGTTCTTTGGGATGGCAAAGCATCCTCTGGCCAACATCCTCATATAAGTGCCACTACTGCTGTGCCTTTTGCAATGCAAGTCTCAAGAATACCAAATGACCTAATGCTGTAATGAATTTTGCATTAAATTAGCAACCCCTACAATACCTGTTACAGATGTGTGTAGAACTTCTAGACTCCTCTTCAAGAAATCCTAGAGAGCGATTTCTATTTATGCAGTGCACATGCCAGATACCAGACATACCCCAGCTGCTTCGGACTTGTTGTGAATGTACAGATCAGCTGTGCAAGGGATGCTGTCTGCTGCAGCCCAGGCAGGGGTTTGGTCAGCTCCACTGGCCTCAGACACATTCCTTTTGACTGGAATGCCACGAATTTCCTGATGTACCCAGCCGATCTTCTCAAGCACCACCAGCCGATCTTCCAGGGGATGCCTGATTTCTAGAAATTGCAGAAAAATAACCAGACTCTGCTTTTTCTTCTAAGGGCTTAAAATGCAGGAGGGAAAGGAGGGCATGCCGATCAAGAAATGAATCTATGAGCAGGAATACAGAGAGATTTTGCTGTAGATTTAGGCAACAATACTATAAATACAGGATAACCATTCTAGTCTGGGGAGTGGCACACATGTTAAGGCAAGCTGCTTTTATTAATAAACACATATTTGACCAAATTGTCATTTAAGTCTTCAGGGTTTTTTGCTATCTCTGTTTTGAATACTATTATTTTTTGGTTTGTCCATTATAATTTCCATTTTAAAGTTCCATCCTGGTTTCTAAACTGTAGTCATGTGAATGTTTTTGTGCTTATTAAAGCCCAGGTAGAACTGAAAGCGATAGTGGCAATGTATTCAAGGTGACAGTTTTACAGTATGTGTTACAAAACAAACTCAGGCAGACTTTAACAAGGCTCAATGTACTAACCACCTTGGTACAACTCTTATGACTTCAGATGGATTATATGAATTGAATAAGAGTTTAGTTTCTTAGTGTGTACAAAAGGACGTGCTGTGCCGTGAGGCACAATCAGTCAATGGGTGCTGAACATAAGAGAGACATCTGTGCTTTTAAGGGACTGATCATTCACAGACACCATACCCACAGCTCTCTTTTATCACTGCTAGGGGCCAAGGACAGATACTACAAGATGTACTCTCAGTTCCTTTGTGGGGCTGTATGCTGGTTTAAGGCCTTGGGGAGCTGAAAATTAAAATCTCAGATCTGACATTAATTTACTTTTGATTAGAGACAATGTGCTTACTCTTTACTTGTACATTTTTTGATGAACATTCCTGTACATTTTTTAAAATTACTCTGCACAGTTAGAAACTTTAAGTGACATTATTTAAAAAATTAATATCCTCAACTAAAAATGAATAAAAATTAAGTAAAGAAACACCTAAAAAGTAATAATCCTAAACTTTATTTCAATTAAGCTTACCCAAAGGCTCATGAAAGTCATATTTGATTGGAATTAAGTTTGCCTGTTCTTACCAGGATGCTGTCAGGCTGCATCATTTTTTTTCTGAGAAGAATTCTTAATCCTCATGCAGATGGGAAGTAACAATAAACACCATCTGCTGCAAATTAGGTTACTCTCTTAGCAACGAGTGAGATCAGGCTCTGTCTCAGCCTCCCATTTTCTGTGCTGAAGTACACACTGGCACTTCAGCCTGTAACAGAGCAAGTGATCAGAAACAAAGTAGAAATAAGAACTGAAAAATCTTTCTTACTCCCCTTCTGGCAAGATCCTTCCTGTCCCTGACAACCCCACAGCTTCATTGCTGTATGCCAAGGGGGCCAAGATCGGCTCATCACCCCATCTTCCTCTGGCTTCTGCTTCTCCTGTGGGAGTGGGAGCAGCATCACGAAGTGCTGGCAATCTCTCATGACTGCTAGGTGCTGGGAGCCAGCCCAAGAAGTTAATAGGATCAGCAGGGGAGGGCGATGTATCAGTTGAGAGTGGATTTAAAGCTGTCTGCTGCTGGCAGAGCTCTCAGGGAAGAGGGCCAATGAGACACTCTGCCTGGCTTCCCCTGGCAGAAGCTGTTCCCTGACTCGGCTGCCCCGTGGGTGCTGTTCTCCTTCCCCTCCCCAGCTCCACTCCAGGACCGCTCCATGATTACAGCGTTTCAACTGTTAAGGACAGCAGGTGTCGGAGCAGACACTTCTCATTAACTTGGCATGACACCTCTCCACAGAAGATCTCCTGCACCATGACAAGGTGATTTTGAAAGAGAATGGTCTGGGTTTTTCCATTATTTTATACCCTGTCTGATGAACCTTCTCAGTTGGCAACGTTCAGAGTGTCTTGACCAGATTCAGGCAGCTGTTAATTCAAGTGCTGTGCAGATCACAGATTCATACACACTCTTAGGAGATAAAAATTCATGGATTTTAGAAGTAATTTAAAGCATCTTTCTGATGCAGCTATATCAGGAAATGTTATATTTGCCCTCAAATCACCAAAATACCTTTGTAGTTAAAAGACTCAAGTTTGACTCATTACCAGGGGAAAGTTCTCTCTGCTCCTTATTCAAATATTTGTGGAAAAACCTGCATATCTTGACAGTTTCAAGAACTCATAGAAATAATGTTTGTGTCATTCCTTTTTTGTATTTGTCACACTATGGTTTCCAGTTAATGCACAGGTAGGTGAGTGTCAGCACGATTAGTCACAGTGAACCAACCTTTTTTAATATGCTCAGAAAATTTTACTGGCTCTGTATCGGATTTGATAAATTAACACTGGTGGCGCTCCTAAAGTTTTAAGACTCAGCTAAATACTAAAAGCCATATAGAATATTCAGTTCTTCTATGATACATCTCCTGAGCATGTACAGATGTGCTCATCAGCTGGTGAGGATAACCTCCTGAGAAGGGTACATGTCATGAATACACGTGCCACACCATCCACATGGCCATGTGCTGCTCCTGCAAGCCAAGCACTACAAATCTAGTCTACTGATGCTCTGAGGAAATATCCCCATTTCCAGACATACAATAGGCTGGTTGGAGCTAGTGAGAAATAATGCCAGCTGCCTAAATGTGAGAGATCCCTTCATTATACCCAAGAAAAGATTCTGAGTGGAAAGAGACCATACCTGAGACAGATGGTATCCTGAACTACACATAGGGCTGCCTTTGTCTAATGCTGTACAGATAGAGAGGGGGGAAAAATACCCAAACCACAAGGTTATGATTTTCAATCTTCATTCTGTCCTTAGGCTAGTTTTGTCAGACTCTCGCTTGGGCTACCAAATAATTTATACATGGCAATAAATGATTGGACATGAGCTCATATTTTCTGTAGATTCCACCATTTTCTGCTTGTCCTCTGCCATCTAATCTTAACAAATGGCTCTTGTCAGGACACTTGTGCAGCCAAGTGCCTTTGATAAAAAAAGTTTTCCTCTGGCCTCTGCTGCAATATAGAAAGATATTGCAATTGCAGATGAAATTTTTCAATCATAGTTTTGTGGAGCTTTTGGTTTAGATAACTTAAAACATTTTAAGGGACTGCATATTTAAAATCCATACTTGAGAGGCTATTTATGAATCAGATCCCTACAAAATGGACCACATGCAGCATCTGAAAAGCAAGGCAGGCACAATCATGAGTCATTTATTAAAAGAGTAGGACGTGTCTGGGCTTTAACCAGTGGCACTGGGTTAAGAAAGTTCTTTTTATTAAAAAGAATTTTTAGCATGCACCCTCCCGAGATATAAGCAAAGAAATTAGCAATAGAAATTACCTGATTGGTCATTAAGTCCATCCCTTCACAGCAGGATAATTGCTGTGCAATAAAGAACACAAATTGCTCCAATAAGCTTAAATTTGTCATGGGGAAGACTAAAGGCAAGATATGATTTCTTTATACAGATTAAAAGGACCTGTCTTGATGAAGTGGTCACCATTTGTTATATAAAAAAAATAAATCTTTGTGCCAAGAAGGCAGCCTAACCCAGTTCTTCAAATGCAAGAACTATGTTTTCCTCTTTTCCAATGTCTTTGATAATACAGTTCCTGTGAGATATGGAAAAGATGGAGCAATGGAGATTGATTAGAAACAGGAGTGCTAAATATCTTTTGCTATGAGGATCTACTACTCCTGCTTTCTGAGAAAATAAGTGTGGTCCTTTTCTGCAAATCTTGCATGAGGAGCACTGGGTGTATTGAGTTTTCTGCTGGGGCTCCCCAGACCCACACTCAATGTTGGGATGGAGGGCAGGGTACTAGTGTGCCCACAATATTACCTGTGGCCTTCCTCTAAACTAACAGAGCCAGTTACCCCTGGATCACCCCACTGTGGGGGAGCTGCCAGTGTGAGGGAGGCATTTATATCAGCTGCTCTCAGTGCTCCCACACCTGCTGCTTGCTGGCAATTTTCATTAAAAGTCTCACAATGCAGCACTTGTTTCCTTGAGTTTCTCTTTCATTTCTCTTTATCATAGCCAAGTGGCAGAGTGAACAACAACTGTTTTTCAGTACTTGGATGAGTCCTTTGGGGCCATGTACAGGGGATGGAGCATATATATATCTGATTGACAGAGAAATTAGAACTTCTCAGACTAAGATCAGAGTTGCACACCCCCCTGATACAGGGTGCAACCCAGAGCTTGGCTGACGGGTGTTTTTGAGAGTGTTCTCTGAGTTGTTGTCTTTTAAAAGTCCTGGCATTGAGGAAAGTCCCATAACATATTGAGTGTTACTTTGCCTTTTAGTATACTTGCATCTCAGGAAAGGAGAGCAAGAGAGCAAAAAACGGAGGTAGAAAAATAACGAAGGAGCCAGAGCGGTCTGATCTTACTAAATAATCCCATATACAGATGCTGCTAAGATGCCCAAGGGTGCTGTGTGAAGCATTTGAGCTAATGGAATCACAGGAAATGAACCTGGAAGAGTTACAGTACATCTGGAAATGCCAAAGAAAGAGGATTTAACTCAAGGGAAGGAATAGTTCCTGCTTCAACTATGGGAGAAACTCATGAGGAAAACAATGATGCTGTAATATTTTAAGCCTTTCTGAAGCTCACCTCTAAATTGTTGCCTTAAAAATTCTTGGCAGCGCTGAGTCATCTGGTGTCTGTGATGACAATTTCCCTCACTGTTCACAGCTTGATTCCGCTTGACCAGGTACCTTAGATCTACCTGCATTGCCTGATTGGTTTTGTGCACTCCTGAAGTCTCATAAGCTGCATTTCACATGGCTGTAGTGAGTGATTCCCAGCTGGGTATGTTGTCATCCACAGCAATGACATTGTTTGATAAAGAGAGAAAAGAGCCTGGGAGAATTTTCAAGGTAAAAGTACATTTTGAATAGATATTAATAGACTAAAGCTATCATCACACCTGCCTCTCTTCTCTAAAGTCCTGCAGATCACAGGCTCTAAGTGTCACACTCAGCAAGGACAGGAGAATACAGAAGAAAGAAACAAGTGCTGTGGGCAGTTTTAAAAATACAGGGTTTAAATTTATTTCTGACTCACAGACCCTAAACCATGACTATTTTGTGCAAGTTGTGAGTTCAGCCATGAAAGCACCTTGGGTCACCTTGCTACAAATAAAACTCATTGCTATGTTCTCCCATTGTCTCATAAAGTGTGGCAGGTGAAATTTCAGTTCTGCTTTGCTGTTCCAGCTCTCTCACATTCTGCAACATCCATGTCCTAGAATGCCTTCTCTAGTCTCCTCTTTAAATTAAAAATGTTTCTAATTCAGGTTTGGGTTTTTTTTTTTTTAAGATGATAGCAGTTGCTACAGAAAGTCTGATTGACAGCTCAGCTGGCCCCACATTCTGTCTTTGGTGGTGTCTAAAAAAATATAAAAATATTTATTAAATATTTGAAAGGAACTCTACTGAAATCTCTCCCTAAATAATACTCAAAGGGACTCTGATGCCTCAAAGCAAGTAAGCAACCTGAGATGTCAAAAAAAATCTCTTCTTATGCCAAAAAATTGATTGCAATATCCTCATTAAGGAAACAAAAGAGCAAGTCTGGGGCTTACACTTAGACCCAGCCTCAGCCAGATCCAGTGACTGTCTTAGCCTTGTGCTTATAAGGACCCTGCCACATGCCAGACCCTTCATTCTATCAAGCCAGCCCTCTGCAGCAGGCACTGCTTGGAGAATTTAACTGAAGATAATTGAAGATCGCTTTCCCTTGGATGGAAAGACAGCTTGATATACACTGTAGCACAATTAGCAGTGATGCTGGGGCAGCAGAGGTGTTCTTGTGGGACGTGGTGGGTTTGCAGCTCCCAGATCTCTTCTGCTGTGCCCCATGCAAACACTGAGCCCATGTTAGGATCAGCACTGCCCTGTAAAAGTCCTGGTGAAGCTTGGGAAGCAGGTACAGTGTGGAGTGGCACACTGGAGGTGAGTAAAGAGAACATGGGGGAGGCGGAAAGGATGAAAACAGTCATGGGATGGACTCTCACCACGTGGGTAAAGGTAAATGTGTTTATTTTAGGGCAACTTAGAGTTCTGAATCCAAGTTTGGCAGATGGCCCAGTTTTATTTTAGGCCAGTCTTTACATTCACTCCTCACCAGAGAAGGAGGAGAATTTTCTTCAAAACACCTGAGCAGACAGGGCCAGCTGGAAGCAGATGGTATGGAAAAGGGAAAGCAGACTTTGAACTGGTCTTCAACCAGCTTGATGATGACAATAATGTAAGTTGTTCCTTCAACTCAGAGGCTTTGCAGAGAGCAGTGTCTCATCAGCATCCCAATTTATCTTTGTGACCCTAGGAAAGAAATATCTGCTTGCATTTCTTGCACGGACCTCTCAGGGTTTTTTTTTTTTTTTTTTTTTTTTTTTTTTTTTGTTTTGTTTTGTTTTGTTGTTTTTAAAAGAGGGCACAAATGCTCTAACAGCATTTGCCATTTATTATCCTCCACCTCATTCAGATTATGGCTTGCAGCTTTTGCTCACTGGGGAAGTTTCCATAATAGTTTCAGCTCACTTGTTAACAGTAATTATTTTTTCCAGTCTCTCTCTTTTGATGTAAGCTGAATAGCTTGGCCTCTAAGAGATGTAATTAGTGATTCCTGCAGTTTGCTATGGAACAGGGCAATAGCATCATTAAATTCAAGATAAGTCTTAACTCAGTGTTTCAGATGCTCACATAATGTGTTATGCAACAAGGAAATAAAAGCTGCACAATCCTGCCCTTTGGAACTTTCCCCCAGTTTTTCTCCCCACAGCTTCAATGCAGAGAGGAAACAGATTTTCCATTGCAGATGAAAAGACATCAGCTGCTCAGATAGCTCGGCTGACATGTGCTTGGCTTGTGTGACATGGGATGAGGCAGCACAGTTCCCCCTCTCCCCTCACCCTTTTGTCCATGCAGCTCATTGAACCTGGGTATAACATGTGCAGCAGCAAGGATGAGATGTGTTCCTAACACAAGAGAAAGCAAATAAATACTCCCAATTTATTTGGATGAATTGTATCTAGAGAAGTCAGGCCATTCATTCAAGAGGCTTATAATTTACTGTTTCCTCTCAGCTTGTTGATTGTCTTCTCTGGAAACCCATTTACTGTAACAACAACACTTGAAATTTTTTTAGCGTTTACTCTCAGTAGATCTTAAAATTCTTAGGGTTATTTAAGTCTCATCTCACTCCTCTAAAGAAATCATTATGATATTAATAGAAATACCTATTACTTACCTCATAGGGAAACCAAAGCACAGAAATTGTAATGTTGTTTGTGTATGGCTGTGCATGAAGTACATGATAGACCAAAGAACTTATCTCTAGTATCATGCAGCTTTACCAATTCCCTACCTGCCCCTTTTATTTCAGTAAAAAAGTAAATCAGTAAAAAATCCAATCACATAGAAAAAATATAATTTTATTTAGTAATATTAAAATCTACTGTTTAAAATATTATTTACTATTTTCATTTTATTCACACGCTTTCTTTGCAGATAACTAGAGATGATTTTAAAGTAACAGTTCCTGAAGTTTATGTAAAATCTCCTTTAAAAATCCTTTTTTTGGGACTGTCCTTTTCTCAAAGTCATATGGCAAACCTCTGACAGAAATCCAAACTGCCATGAAGATTGATAGGCCATTGCAACATAGGAGACAGGAGCACATTTTTAACAAATTTCAGTCCTATCCAGGGCTGTTATGCAGAAGTGTATACCACTCAAAAAAAATGGCAACTACACCAAAACTCATCACTTTTTTTTTTCTGTATTCCCTGACCTGAAAGCAATCACATAGCTGGCTGGGCATCTCCAGTATTTCTAATCAAACCAGCAGTTGTTCAAACCATGCAAAGCCCACAGTCATTCTTTGACAGACATACAACATGTGTCCATTCTTCAACCAGAATTTTTAATAGGACTAATGCCTTGTCCCTCTGATATTCTCAGAAAGCAGAGAGAGAGGAGAATAGAAATGTTCTCTTCTATCCTTCTGCAGCCTTTGTTCACTTATTTTTGTGTGGTGTATCTCTTGCCTACATACATGTTATGAAATGCAGTAATGGTCTCTTCCCGCCTTCCCTTTCAGGTGTTTTCCCACAGTTTTTTCTTCCTGTTCTCTCCACTCTTCCAGTCCAATTCTTCATTTTAACGTTCCTAGGAGATTATCCTAGATATACCAGTGGATTCTGGGCCAGATTTAAGATCAATTTTAACCAAGGGAAATCTCTCAATTTCTGCTGTAGATAGAAATAGCATATCAGGAACTGACGGCTGGCTTATCTGGTGTCTTATTCCACAGCACAGATCACACACTGGATTTTGGCAGCTCTGTCCCATATGCTGATTTTTATCCTTGCAGAGATACAGTTCATTTGTAGGCCTTGTACATGTTTCCTAATTTCTGAATTAGCCAGAGCTCTTTTAATTTTAACATCCAGACTGTCTAGTAAACATGTCTTATTACAGCAGTACCAGTATTCCCTTGAAGATAATATCCATTTCAATTTTTGCTTTTTTGGACAAGCTGCATCTTGCCAAAAGCATAAAACCCAGAATCAATTTTTTTAAAAGTCCTTTTACATTCAACTGATTTTTTGTTGTATCTAATGTATGAAGCTTTTAGTTCATTATTCTTGCTGTGGCCAATAGGCAAGAGGAATTCCTCTAAAGCTTGTTACCAGAGGGATCAAGCCCAGCTTCTTAGGATGATTTATGGAATGTGCCTGGCTGTACTCAAGTGACTGTTCCTCTGTTTCTCTTCCCCACAACTGCCTGTCCCCGTGATGGATGCACCTTATTGGGATCTGTGATGTGAGAAGGACTGTGTAGCATATCTCTTCCCAGCTTTGTTTTTACCAAAAAGAAAAAAACAGCAGGTGAAGATCTCTGATTAGTTTGGGAGTAGAGACTGTTCTAGTGACATATGTGAAGAGCAGCTCCACTTGCATTCCCAGGAAGATCAGCTACCAATAGATGATCATTAGTTCATTAGCATCCCCATTAGAGTCTGACAGCATGTGATTAAGCTGCAGAGAGCACAGTGTAGGAGCCAGTGACAAGCTAGGAGGAAGCCACCCAAGCCACTCTGAAGAAGTCTGCCAACAACAGAGCATTGGGAGATACCACTGAGGTGTCAACACAAGTCACAATGAAAGGGATTAGACATCCCACCAGATCTAAGGGAATGTGAAAGGCTGATTGGCTTGTTCTCCACTTTCTCAATCTCTTCTTTCATCACTTCCCTCAAAAACACAAACTTTTAATTGATTCCCAACATGAAGCAGTTCCATGTAGAGCACTGCTCATCTCTGGATGATAAATGCCATGGTCTTTTGTTCCCTCTTCTCCTTAAACCACAGTTTAGTGACTAGCAGTCCTGAGCAGCACAGCAAGGCACAGATGCAGATAGATGTTCAGGAAGGCAGGGCCCATAAGCTGACCCCAGAAGAGTATCACAGACAAGGGAAGGGTGACTGCCCTGTTGTTTTGGTGGTAGCTGTGGACCTGTGGCTGTTGCAAGCTGCCATACTACCCTAGCATCAGTACATCACCCGGAACAGGTTTCTTTTCATAAAAACCTCTGTAAAATAACTGGATAGGGACTTTTTGAAAGAACAGCTGCAGAGATTATTCATCCGTTCATTGCTAAGACAACATTTTCTTACACCTCTATCTTCTATTGTCTTAGCATAATTTTGTTACCACAAGAAAGCACTACCCAGTACTATTTCTTTTATTTTTTGCTTTCTTTCATGTTATAAACTGTGTTGCTGATGGAAAAATCATGTCTTCTTACCTATGACATAGATTCTCTGCATTAGCTGTAAGTCCTTTGACAACCAGAATATAAAATAATCTAGACTTCATTCTGTTTCACAGAGAGGAAAAGGTGTATGGTTGTTTCCCTTATAGTTCCTCTGTTTCCTAGGACCTGCAAGGTTCCTCTCATTGCGTGGGAGGTGGGAAAGGGCATCACTTCTGTGTGTTTCTGCCTTGAACAGCTGCTCCATACCCAGGACTCAACAGTGGAGATGTGCAGATGTTCAGATGACACCGGCAGCTGCCTGGCCCAAGCCTACTTGCACAGGCACTTCCACCAGCCAAGCTCTGCCCTGTCCAGTTGAGTAGTCTCTCACAAAGCCACCTGGAAAAAGAGCTGAATGCATACCAGAGCCTCTGTTCTTGTTGTTACAATTTCCCACTCTTTTCAAAGGCAGAGACCTAACCTTGCAAGTCAACACACAGAGGCCCAAATCCAAAGGGTAGCATGCCAAAATCCAGAGCTGGAATGTCCCTTTAGGACAATGTAGCTGCTAAAAACACCTCCTCCACAATCGCTAAAGATTGTGTTGTATAAGTTATTTTACACTCACCTAGGGAAATATCTTTTCCATGCCTTGCCTGTTGCAATGACTTTGCAGTTTGTGAGAGGCCTAGGCTTTATTGATTTGAAGGATTTGTTACAGTATACTCACCTCTTTATTTTTAATGAAGTGGCCTAAGAAAGTTCTGGCAGCTTTGTTTTAGCCATTTTTCCCCCAGTGTGGCTTAGGCACTATTTTTCTTGTAGTTACCTCTCTTTTATGAGAAGCATAAATCCTCAGTTGTATAGCACTGTACTGGGGATACAACCTTCAAAAATTGAGAAAGAAGCCAATTACTGTAGAATTTTTTTTTTGGATAGCCAAAGAAAGCTGCCTTCATATGCCAGACTCAGCTGTCTTGTCAAGACATTAATATTTTGTTGGCAAACCCTTTCTTTTTCTTTTTAATCTGTATTTTTAGTTCAGAGGCTATACTGATTTTACAGAAGACTAATAATGAACTAATCCAAACCATGTAAAATCAGGGCACAAAGTTATACAGAAAAAGCAATGAAAAGGAGAAAAAACATGAAAAAGCATATTGTGGCAGGGACTGAGTTCCTATCACTGCCTGTAAGTCTGCCTGACACTTCCCAGATAAGACTGCTTTCTGTTGACTGTAATTATATAACTCTTTAGCTGTTTAGGATGAAACATGCCTCACTGGGTGACTGCCACAAATAGATTTCTTTCTTTTTTTTTTCTTTCTTTTATTTTTTTTTTCTAACCCAGTCAAATACTCAATAACAGAAAAGAAACTGCAGGGAAGCTTTCTCTGATGTTCACCATCTGGAAAAGTAAATTCCAGAATGGCATCTTACAAACCAGTGCCATCCAGAAAAGCCTTTTTAATGGATTATTATATATGTTGCTATTGACATGAGCAAATAAGAAATCCTGCCTGCTTCTTTAACCTAGGTAGCAGTTCTCTGTCCTTGGAAACCTCAGTCTTATTCAGTGACCTATCCATTTTAAGAACCCACTGTTTCTGTGATGGGATGTGACAGCTTCTCAGTTTTGCAAGGCAGTGCAGTACATCAGATCTATTTTTCTGAAACTGAGGACAGGAAAGGTGACTGGCTTTGCTGGTGATGAAGATGAGATACTAAACCTCTCTGTGTATTTTGATCCTTGCAAGAGGCAGCTGTAGTCAATGTTGTGAGCCGCAAATGCAGTGGCACATCTTTTGGTGAGGAGGCAGACAGGCTTTGCATGTTAACTTCACAAGGTGACTGTTCCTTCGTGCTTTGAGAGCAGTACTCCAGAAGTGCCTTATGAATCCACCTGTCAATGGCTCAGATCCCAACTCTCCTGTGTAGAAGGATGAGTTGTGTAAAAGCTGTCACTCTACCCTGAGCCTCTCCATCTCTTTCCTCAGCCCTCAGTCCAATGTGTGTTTGAGGCTCATTCTTGTCCATCAGTTCAGTCATGTCCACTTTTGGTTTGCTGTGTAGGATGGATGACTCCTGCTTCTGTAAATGCTGCCCACATCCCTTAGCTCCAGCTCCCTCTGCAGAAAGCAAATAACAAAAATACTTTCCCTGGGGTCTGCGATCAGTGACCTACTTTTGCTGGGTAACTCCAGGTCTGAAATTTGTGACAGACTCAGACCTCATTTCCAGTGAACAGAAAGCACCTGATGGGTCAGTCTGAGGCACACAACCCAGAGAAAAGCCACAACAGTTTTAGGGACTGGTCCTCACTTCTCTGAATTGATTATGGGTGTCATGGTTTAACTCCAGACAGCCACCAAGCCTCAGTCAGTCAGTCAGTCAGTCACTCATTCACTCACTCACTCACTCACTCACTCACTCACTCACTCACTCACTCACTCCTCACTCACTCCCTTCCCCACCAGTGGAACTGGGGAGAGAACAGGAAGGATAAAAGCAAAAAAACTCATTACTTGAGATGAAGACAGTGTAATATGAAAAGCAAAAGCCACGCATGCAAGTAAAGCAAAACAAGGAATTAATTCACTGCTTCCCATGGGCAGGCAGGTGTTCAGCCATCTTCTGGATCCCCCTTCTCATTCTTCCCCCACTTTATATACTGAGCATGGTGCCATATGGTCTGCAATTTCCCTTTGGTCAGTTGGGGTCACCTGTCCTGGCTGTGTCTCCTCTCAACCTCCCTTGCACTCCTGGCCTCCTTAACAGCACGGCAATATAAAGAGCAGAAAAGGCCTTGGCTCTGTGTAAGCCCTGCTCAGCAATAACAAAAACATCTCTGTGTTATCAGTCCTGTGCTCTGCACAAATACAAGCTCTGTACTAGCTGCTGGGAAGAAAATTAACTCTACTGCAGTCAAAACTAGCACAATGAATTATATAAGTGGATAAAGGGCACACTGCCTTTGAAAGAGACACATCTCAGTTTTATTAACAATGGAGAAAAATACTCATGACATAAACAAACTCACCAAAGCCATACTTTTTCAAAGCATGACTTCTGAGGCTGAAGAGGTGCTAAGCTTTTCTCTCTTTCTTTTTGCATTCTCAGGGCATCCTTCTGCAGCTATTGAAAGTCAAAGGATATCAGATTTGTCCTTGTATGAGGTAGAAAATATTTTCTTCTTGGGTTCTGATATCCTGGTCAAAGTCACATTTTTAATGTAACTTGCAGCAGGTCATTGCTTGAATACATACCATTGGCAGTTCTACCAAATCAGATAAACAAAGCTGAAAAATCAGCTGGATTGTAGCTGGATTCATAATGCTGGTCTATAAATATACCCCAAGCTGAAATTTTGTTAGCAATAAGATTAGTAAGAGTTGTCAGATTTTGAACAATTTTTGTAGCTCTTGCCTTCAAATCTTGATTTGATATGAAACTTTGGGAAATAAAATGTTTGAAATAGATGTCTTAAAACCCAGAATCTGTTATTTTGGTTGTCTGAATTTACTTGTCACGTGCTCTTGCATTTTGTCAGATTATTATTATTATTATTATTATTATTAGTAGTAGTAGTAGTAGTAGTAGTAGTATTATTATGCACTTGCAAACCTCATCAATTTCCAAGTTTCTGGTAGCATTAGTATCAGAAAAACTTGTGGCTTCCTACCACTTTGGATGAATAGAATTGAGCTGGATTTTGTTTTCATAAGAGGGTAGTTGATGAAATTTCCAGACTGCAGAACTTCAGAGAGATGTTGTTCATTGTGATTCAATAGCAAAGGGAAAGATTAACATTTCCATCTGACATGACATATCCCACCATTCAAAGTCTCATTTCATGAACTTTCACGGCACCCTTTCAAAACACAGTGTACCAGACAATTTTAGAAAGTAAAGCCAATGCCTTTACACAGACTGTTCCTCTTGCTGGATTAAAGACATGCATGCCTAATGCTGTGACTAACACTTCCCACCTTATGTCCTGAAATGCAGCATCCTGTTCAGATCATCTTTTGCTTCCTTTCTCTTCTCCATGGAGTTATATAAACAGCTTTTGTCTCTTATGGCAGTTTTGGCTCATCGCATTCAGAGCATGCCTGTGGCAACTACTACATGTAGCCCAAATTTTCTTCTGCTGCCATCTGCTTTCTACACCTGATACAAAGCCTGGCCTGTTAGCAGAATCATCACTGTGTGTGCTCTGTTTTTCTTCCACAAGAATCTGTTATTGTTCCCCAGAATCGCTAATCTCAGTTGCATCCATCAAGGATTGGAGATGCTGGTGGATGAGAGGCTGCACATGCCCAGCAATGTGTGCTTGCAGCCCAGAAAAGCCAGTTGTACCCTGGGGCGCAGCCAAAGCAGCGTGGGCGGCAGGGCCAGGGAGGGGATTCTGCCCCTCTGCTCTGTTCTTATGAGAACTCACCCAAGGGCTGCATCCAGGTCTGAGATCCTCAGCACAGCAGGGGTGTGAGCCTGTTGGAGCAGGTGCCAGAGGAGGGCAACAAAAACAGTCCTAGGGCTGGAGCATCTCTGCTATGGAGAAGGGCTGAGACAGCTGGGGTTGTTCAGCCTGGAGAAGAGAAGGCTCTGGGATGCCATATAGCAGCCTGACAGTCCCTAAAGATGGCCTACAAGAACGCTGGAGAGGGACTTTTCAGCAGGGGCTGTTGTGATAGACCAAGGGGCAAGCATTTTAAACTTAAAGAGGGTCAATTTAAATTAGACATAAGGAAACCTTTTTATGATGTAGTAAAACACACACAGATTGCCCAGAGAACTGGTAGATGCCCCATATCTGGAAGCATTCAAGGTCAGATTGTATGTGGCTCTGAGCAACCGGATCTAGTTGATGTCCCTGCTCATTGCAGGGGGGTTGGATTAGATGACCTTTAAAGGTCCCTTCCAACCCAAACTGTTCTATGATTCTATGTGACTTGTTTATTTAATGCCCTTCAGTTTATTTATAGCTCATTTGAAATCATCAGCAACTCCTCCCTCATGCTGCAGAGTATTTGACCATAGAAGCTGGTTCACAAATTTGCCCTGAGCAAGACAGTTCACAGAGATGCTTATGTTAACTCCACATCCAAATATCTGGGCAACAGAAGATCTAAACAAGATTACTCCTTGCCTAGATTTTTTTGGGGGTGGTTCTACACTAGACATGCAATTTCTGCACTTAAAAATATCATTGTCTCTTTGGAGGCTGCTTTAATTGCATACTGAAAGTACCTGAGCTGGAGATTTTGTTTACTTGTCTCCATTCTCAGCATAAAGATGCTTTTGATCAACAGTTTCTGTATAACCTTTTAACTTTAATTACAGGAGGGTGCTTTTACTGAGTCAGAATAAAGACCACTCTAACTCGACATCGTGTCTCTGATACTGGCCAATAGCGGCTACTTAGAAGAAGAAATTGAGAGAATGGTAAATAGGAAAAACAATCTTTATTCTATTTATTGATGCATCAGCATGAAGAGTGGCAGGGGTTTGGACTGGGAGGTTTTTTCACCTTCAATATTTAACTGAGCTTATATTAAATATCCCATGGCCAACTTCCACACTAATGAATATATCTAGCAGGGCTTTTTTAACCCCTTCTTGCTTTTGTCTCCCTAACACCTCTCACACAAAGAGTTATGTGGTTTCACTACCTGCTGTGCAAAAAAACCCACATTTTTATTATTTATATTTGCTACTGGCTATTTTGGTTTTGTGCACCTTTATTCTTGCATTATAAGAAGCAGTGAAGAACTGTTCTTTTCCAAGCCATTATCATTTCATAAATGTTGATCGTATTTTCCCTCAGTCATCTCTTTTCCAAGTTAAAATGCTCTGAGCCATTTCCATAGCTTTGAACAGACTTTCCTTTGTCCACATCTTTTATGGAAAAAAATATTCTCAGAAAAAGCATGGGCACACTGTACTAATCCAATGAATGATGGTTTCTATTTGTGATTCCTGTTATTTTTTTCCCCCAATGTCAGTAGCTAAATTAGAGCTCATTCACTTTTATGTATATTATATAACACATAGAAGTATTTTTCCTGTATGTGATACAATGGTCTCAACCTTATGTTTCACCTGCTATTTTATATATTCAGCATTGTGAAATCCCTCAGACACTTTTTGCAGTCAGCTTTAGAACTGCTTTTTAATCATCACAAAAGGTTTTTCACCTACACATGCAGCTTCCTTGCCTGTCTGTAACTGCTTCCCAAGTCTGAGCACATTATCTTTGGGATTCTTAGTGGCAATTTCCCTTCTTTGTGAAAAGTGACCATTTGTTCATATCTTCTTTTTCCTATGTCATTAGCAGATTTTAAATGCAAGAATGAATTCTTTTCCATGCCATGACAACTATATTTGTCTAAGAGCTTTCTGTGAGAGCTCACTGAAAACACAAAAAGGAGCAGTGCAGCAGCAGCAGCCTCTGAAAACTGGGGATTCAGATTACAGAAGCAAAGCATCTGGGTCAGCTGGAGGGAGATAGAGCTGCTGAAGGTCACGACAGAACAGCTGTGGAAGTATTAAGGAAGCCTCAAATGATGAGATCTGTCTGAGAGAAAATCAGCTGGAGAGACTAAATGATCAGCCCATATCAGGTCTTGCTCAGAAAACTAATTCAGATTAAGCCATGCAATGTGAATATGAAGAATTATATTAGAATCATGTCACAGAAAAGGAATTAGATTACTTGAGGGACATGCTGTATGTCTCATTCCTATTTGGTTGTCATTTTAAATCCAGATTAGGGCTGTGCTCCTTAAGATTTATTAGCATCTCATGGCCTATCTGAGTACATTATGAACCTCTGTTTACAAGCAGTCATTCAAATAGCAGAGCACAGAATTTCCTCTGGGTGGCTGCTCCATGCCTGGACCAATTCTCATGACCCAGCCTGCTACTGTGTATGGATGGTATTTTGTCCCAGAATTTCAAATTAGAAACTGTTCCTCTTTGGGTGGCAATTAATTCAGAGGAGGAATAGTACTTGGTTTTGTCCCACAATAAATTTTGAGGAGACAGATCATTAAACTGGTTTTGCTTCAGTCTGTTAGTGATGAAAGGTGCCATCAGAGAAGCCAAAGACTGACTGGATAGGAGGGAAAACATCATTCACAGTCCACCAGCAAACCCATTTCCAAGGGGCTTGCACTAATGACTGAAGACACTATTTTGCTTGGTGAGATCTTACACTCAGCCTACTGTATTTTGTCCTTATGCCACCGCTTACCTCTGATCCAGCAGATTTATACATTTCATCATTTTGAGAGAGAGGTTGAAAATTTGTTTTGAAAAATATTAGGAGATGCTTCTTCATTCCCCAGTCTTGGCTTTTTGTATGTGCTGCGTGCTGAATCCATATTTGTAAGGGTCCATCGAGCTTGTTGCTGCCAAGTTGTCCTTCTCAGTAAAGGAACTGTGGTATTTTATCAAATGCATTTTCATTTTCCAAACTTACATTTCCAAGTGCTCCTTCTGCAGTGTTAACACATATTTTTAAAAAGGCAAGGAAACAAAAATACTACATGATCTATTTGAAGCAAAGCAATGGCTGATTGGAAACTTGAGTTTATTAAAAAATATACATGTTTTAGTTGACTGAGACAGGGCCTTAACCCTTAACCACTATCAGAAAATTCCTTCTGTATGTGTAGTTATGTGACTAACAGGGAAAAAGAGTTGGCATTTCTTTGTGGAACTTTCTCCTGTGTCATCACAGAAATGTACCTGGTTGACCATTGAAGGAATGTTTTTGCTGTGTGAAAAGACAGTGTTTGTTGTGATGTGCAGCTGTGCTGTGCTAGTGGAGGCTTTTGTTATGCTGTGCACAGAGCCAAAAACTCTTTCAGTTTGGATAACTTTAATTAAAATTTCAGATAACAAAGATGGAAAAAAATTCCATGTCAGAGAAAACACAGTGTATGTCTGTGTGTCTTCTGTTCAGACTATTGTAAACTCCCAGAGGGTTATTAGCTTGAAGAGTTAGACACTGGAAATGTTAGTTGTATTTCCAATGCAAAACCTTTGTCTTGAGCATCTTGGTCCCCAGCTTTCCAGTTTAGTAAATAGATGTCCAAAAACCTCCTTGCCACCTTCTCTGCCTTTATCCCAACATATTTGCTGATCAATTTTCATTGGGAATTTGATGACTGGAGTTGAAGATACCCATTCTGGGAATACCTTTTCATTCCCACCCATCACTCATCCATTCACGATTTCCAGGCAAAAACTTTGTGTTTGGGTGAGTGTGGGAGGGTGTGAATTAGTGGAGAAGGCAGAAGGTGAGAGAGTCAAACTAGCAGAAGGGAAAAGGATGCTTGAAACAGTGACTATTTAAAGGCTATTTTAAGGGGCGGGGGGGAATGTTGAGTTTAAGTGTTTGAAAAAAGGGGCAGGGAAAAGCAACAAAAATGCTTGAACTAAGAGAGAAAAGGGCAAACAGAAAGCCAGTGATCAGAGAGAAGGAAAGAATAAAACTGCAGGGGTAAAGGAATAGAAGGGATGAAAGCCTAGGAGAAGGATATTAAAAAACCCTCAGTATTTTCATGAGAAATCAATTTGGTTTTATGCCTATGCCTTAGTGAATGAAGTTGGCTGTGCTGCCAATTATTTTCTGAGAGTTTACAACTTCTCCTCATTTTTCACTGCACTTTTCCTCTTGTCTCAAGACAAGAGTTTCACCTGCAGTTTCATCTCAGGAGCACAGCTGTAAGTTTCTTTTCTCTTGCTGGAGTTCTGGGAACCATGACCTTCCATGCCACCACCGTCTCACTGGACATGCATGAAAAGCTGCAGGGACCATCCAAGGCAGGACAGGCAGCAGCTGCCTTTGGACAGAGCTTCTTCAGCTGCCACACACGTTCCTCAGAGTAATAACCCAACTTGTCAGGGTCTAGCTTCACCTTGGCAACTGCTCACACATTCTCAAAATGGCATTGTTGCAGTCTGAGGCTTCAGAAAACATTCCTTTGTCTATAGCCCTTTAAAAGGTAGAAAGGAAATGTACAGTTTTTCAGAGGAGTTGGTATGCTTTCTGTAGCATTTTAAAATTGTGGGGAAGGCATCATTTTTCCTTGAAAATTATGGGCATTTTAATATTTATTTCAGTTGAACTCCATTTCGACACTTGAGTGTTGTTCCCGAGACCACTCAGAGAAAAGATCTTCCCAAGGCCATAGGATGTTGTGCAGAAGGACAACAGGACCGGCAGTTTTGAAGTATTTTTTTGGCACAAGGAATAAAAATAAAATTTTAAACAAAGAAAGGACAAACCTGAGAAACCTTTCACATTTCCAGCTGAAGAAAGCAGAAGAACCCATTTCCAGAGCTCCCTGAAAGAAGTGGTGAGCTTCACTTTTATGCATGTTCCACAGCGGTGTCTCAGCTCTCCCTTTAATATGAAAGCAAGGTACCCTGTGACTCATTTGTTTAGCATCTAAAAGCTCTTTAATTCCTCATACCCTGTAAAAAATCTGCAGTGAGACAATAGCAAAAAGAGCATAATTTGTATTAAAAAATGAAAACAGTGTAGTAGTTTCCTTATGAATGAACACTTCAGTAGAAAACTCTCCGGAGAGCATTTTTATTAACAAGAAGAAAAGTAATAATAATAATGATGGCAAAAAGGAAGAAATACATTTTGCCTTTAAACAAAGGAAAAATGTATCTAGACATTTGCTTCCAACAGAGAAATTCTTCTAGGGACATGCACTTACTGTGTTACATATGGATCTAATGAAATCTAGGCAACCATGCTCCAGTTTCAGATATCTGATATTTTTAATAAGCTGCAAGAATAAAATCCATCTGTCAATAGCATGAAGATTTTTCAGGGGCAGGTTTTATTAATGTTTATTCCTGCCAATGAGCTTGTAGTCGCATGAGGAATCCTAGTTAAATGAACAAGAGGATAATATGAAACTTCTGCACCTCTATAGATAATTACACATATCTTAGAGAAGAAATCTTAGCAATATTTTCTTTGTTCCTTCTCGTACTGAAGGTGGTGGCTGAGCAAAACATTTGTAAGTCACATATACAGATTTGTAAGCAGTGCCTGAAATTAAGGTTTTAAAGCTACTTTCTATTAGGTTTTGATCCAATTTTGGGATGTGCATGGTAAATATGAATGTTAATTTAGTCCTTGTGTTGACTCCAGCTACTAACATAGAATGCACTCTGCTTATCAATAATGAAATGCTTTCCCTTGCATTAGTGGGAAACTGCCATGTAGTATCAGATTTGCATGGTATAACCCTGAATCTACATTTCTCCTCTGGCTTTGAGCCCCTTAGAGTTCCCTTAATGATTCAAATGGTCAATATATGTTTTAGACTCTGCATCCCTTAATTTAATTTCTCTTAATATTACTGTTGTTGTTACCAGATATCCTTCCTTCTTCAATGAGTTCCCTCGATGACAGAAAGAATGAATATGTCAGCTTCAAGAGAAAATTTCTGAAGTCCGTGCTTATAGAATTATTCACATCTCTCTTCACTCCCTCTCACCCTTTCTTTTCTCAGATACAGGGAAGGTAAATGATTAATCATGAAGTTGATTGCTAAAAATAACAATAACATCAAAGTCCTTTGATTGTTTTTATTGTGCAGTGAATTCTTACATTTTAATGTTTTTTCAGTGCAAGTTGCACTCTATTCCAAACTAACTGCTAATTTCTTTCTATAGTGTAATGGTGAGGTATTACACTGGGGATTTCTTTCGATTCTGGGGTTTAGGTACCTGTCCTTTCCTTCATTGATTTGCCCCTGGCATTTCAGGTACTTATCTCAGCAGAATCATTGACTTAAGCTAAGACAACCACAACAAGCAAATTCAAAGCTGCACACCCACACAGCAATTTCTGCCTGGCGTAGTACACGAATGACAAATGCTCTTTTGCCTGTTTATGTCAATCACCTATGTTCTACTCATCAGTTTGAATGCTATCATCATTTTCCCTTTCATTAGGTAACTTTAACAACCTCTCCCCTGCTCCAACAACAATTTAAACATGAATGCTCACCCATCAGTGCTTAGACTCATTCTGGGTGAGCTAGTGCTCAGCGGAGGTGTGAGTGGGTATACAAGCCTCAAAGATGATTTTTATGGTAGCAGTTTTCCTCTGTGAGTCAGATTCTACATGAACTATGAGAACACAGATTGAAACCCCTCCTCTAACTTGATTCTGTATATTTTCTCCACTTTTCCAGCCTACAGTTGTAGGCAGGCATCATTAGTGTCTACAGAGGAGGTCATAGGCTCCAAATGATGGGAAATAAAGCAGCTGGGAAGAGCATCTGAAGTTGTTTACTGTCTCTAAAGAGAGTATTCAAATGCTGTGACATCCATTCATCAGCACCTACAAAGGAACTGCAAATGAATATTAGACATTTATCTTGAAAACTAGGTCAAAATTTGTCCCAAATACCAGCTCCTTAACCATGCTTGCTTGCTTTCTTTTGAAACATCCCTGGCAAGTAATAGGAAATGTGGTGAAAACATGATTTTGCTTCTCACGTGCCTAGCCCATTACCTATTTTCAAGCCTGGGGATTGTTCATCACCAGAATTTTGTTGCTCGAAGCCATCTTCATTTTGCATTTGAAAAACATTCGCAGATGGAGAGAAGAAGCCTGTTTCCTGCAGTGAAGACTCCTCTCTCTGCTACTTTCTTGTTTTCTTCGTGGTGATTTTTCCTTCTTTAGGGGGACAAGACAGCATTTAGCTGAGTATTACCATAATGTTTTCTAAAAGCACTTTCCATGATTGAAGAGACCACTGCTGGATTCCTCATAAGCCAGCTCGGTAGCCTTGCAACAAGCTAAAAAAAAAAAAAAAGTAAGATAATGAGAGAAATCTGCAAACTGAAATAATTCCCCACATTAATAAATATTTCAAGTCATCCCAGTAATGCTACAATTTTCTAAGAATACCCAGAACCTTTCATTAATGACCTCTGCTAATGCCTTTTACCGGCTGGAGTCGTTCCTCTCCGTGGCACTAATAGCGGCGTGACAGACAGGCCCATAATGGCATCCTGGGGGCTGCAGCTCAGCCGGGGCCCCGCCGGGGACAGCGGGCTGGGGGAGCTGAGCCATTCCCTTTGGGAGGGCCTGGGGGGTCTCTCAGCAAGGGATGTCTCTGCCAGGGCTGGGCCCTGAAGGAGGGGTGCCCACGGGACAGTAGGGATGATCCAAAGAAGGGGAGAGCTGGGGCAGCCCATCAGCTGCTCTGAATTTTGTGTGGGACTGAGCACATCCATGGCCACTTCAGCAGTAGGGAAACAGTGGGTGAAGGTTGTGGAAGCCCCTTCCTCTCCACCGCAGCTGCTGCACTCGGGAATATTGTCCAACATGTATAGCTAGCATTTACCTTTGGGATTAATGTTTCTGCAGCAGCATCTCCTAAGAATACAAGGGACTAGGAGCAGAAGTTAACTATGTAAGAAGGTAAAAAACCCCCAGATTTGGGTAATCAGGACCCAGTCATCCTTTTGGTCCCTATATGCAGATGAATATTCTGAACACTTCTCCTGGAATATTTTTCATGCATTTTTCTGATATCTGTTGAAAAGGCAGGTTTGCTCCTGCCCCCATAGAGGCCACTGAGGGGTGGAGACTGTCATCATCTAAGCGGGGAGGAAAAGGCTGCTGCTTTGTTTGATGCTCTGGGACACATTCATTTGAAGCAGTGGGGGGAGGGGAAGGCTGGGAGTTAAAACAGTGCCCTGAAAAGGCCCCTGCCTGTCCCCAAGGCTGGCTGAGAGCCTGTGGTCAGGGCCTCTTAGGCTGCAGGGTCTTACTGTGTCACTGGCACAGAACTCGCTGCAGGACTCAGCCTTCTCTGTGCCCCTGGGAACACAACTAGCTGGTGTCATTTTTGAAAGTGCCTTGCCCAGTTTTCAATAACAAACTGCTGGGGGAGACTTTGGGACTACCACTGACATTGGGACTGACAGCCCCACCCAAAACCACCCATACTACCAGCCATTCCCAAGCCACTGTTTCCCCAAGGGAACAGGGTCTGGGTTGGGTTATGTACTGGATTGCCTGTGCATGGCCATTACAGGAGGGAGCTGGTTCTTGGGATCAGCACTTGAGCTGAAATCTGAGCAAAAATTGTATTAAGTCAGCAGACTGATGGGGAGCAACAGTGATCTCTGAATTCTTGTTTGAAGCAAAATTGTCTAAGCTCCCTCTGTGTGCCAGAGACAAACATGACACTCTGATAGATGAGTAATGTGATGGTTGACTCTCCCAGTTAAGAGGCAAATATCAGGTATATATGTTAGCAGAAGTTTTATAGACTTAGAGTTTTGTTTTACCCTCCTTGCATTGTTCTCATGGGGTGGCCTGGGTTTGGGGCATTTGGGAGGGTTGGCTTGTTACTATGGCAGCACCTGACCTCCAATCAAGATTTAAGGAAGTAAACTCCCCCACCAGACAGTGAAGAAGGAGTCAATGGACAGAACTTTGGGAGGGGCTAAAGAATTGTAAAATGTGGGGTGACCCCAACATCTGGGAAGAATGATGTGCATCTGACTTCATGATATCAGAAGGCTAATTAATTACTTTATTATACTATATTATTCTCTATTATATTACACTACATCTAAACTGGAACTGCTCAGTTTCAGTTTAGATGTAGTGTAATATAATATAGAATAATATAGTATAATAAAGTATAAGAACTCAACAAAATCTCGTGACTGTCTGCTGACCAACAGTCTGGACACATGCTTGGCCCTGATAGGTGAAGGAAACAAAACACCATCACTTTGGGTAAACAATCTCCATATTGCATTCTACTTTGGCACAACAGGAGCAGCAAATGAGATAAGAATTGTTTTGATCATTCTTTTCTCTGCTTCTCTCACTGCTCCTCTCAAGTTCAGAGAATGTGAATCCTACACTAAAAGGTTAAAAGGTGAAACCTCCACTGTGTGGATGAGTGCATGGTGGGGAAAATCTTCTGCTTCCAGTGGTATAATGTTTTCTCTATTCAGTCTTCTGTTGTATTTTTGATAAGGTTTTAATAAACCTTTTAAATTTTTTAGAAGTGAGTACCATTTCTCACACCATTCCTAACATTTCCCAGCACTATCTCTGTCATGCAGGAAATTATTGACAAACAACTCCAAGTTATGCAATACAAATCCACCTAGTGTGCGCCTCACACTGTAATGCCTTTCATCCATTCACAGTGTCAGTGTCTTTTCAGACAGATGCCAAATGGTGTGAACTTTGGCATAGGCTTCTGGCGTGAACATCTTTTCCTGGAACCTCTGATGAAAAAATGTAGATCTATAGCTCAGCATGATCAGTTTTCTTACAGTCTTGCTTAGAAGCAAAGAATTTATAAGACCTAGTAAACTGAGTTTTTCCTCTATGTTCTCCTGAAACATGCACAATTAAGGAAGGAGCTGAAGAAGCAAAATAATTGGACAGGTACTCTTAAGAGACACATCAAGTATGCCTGACTTCAAACTGAGGTGAAATGAGCTTTGCCTCTGTATTGCATCTTGAAGGGGGGAAGAGATTTCTAACCTTAAAATGACTGAAGGACATCTTTGCTTACTCTACTCTCTATTCTGCTTAGAATGACTTGGGTGCTTCAGCAAGTACAGAGAGGGCAGTGGCCAGCTGCAGTGATTGGCAAGGGGCAGTAAAGGTGTGCAATCAGAGGCGCAGAGCTCACTCTCCTGGACAGAATGTGATTCAAAACAAAGAAAGGGCCACATCTGCAGGTGATAAAACTAATTTCACTGTAACCCAAGGGCAACACTGGTCTGTTTTCTTACAGGGCATGGCCAACTCTGTTTTCCCACACGTTCTTGAGTCATGCACTGAAGACTATCACAGACTACAACTTCCACTGCAGCTTTGAGTTAACACTTTATAGTATGCCACATCTGTACCTTTCAAAGACAGGAACAAACAAGTCAATACAGGCTAAGTTCTGGTTAGCAATTTTCAAATGTTCCACTTTTGGATATATTATCTAGAAAAAATACTACCTGTAAAGCCCACTGAAGTGCTAAATTAAAGGATTTTTCTTTTTGATTTTGACTCTTGATATTAAGGAATTGTTTTTCTTAAATACTGCCTTTGATGAAGATTTGTTGTTACCTTACAATGACCCTTGTCTGTAGTTTTTATAAAACATTGAGCTATATCCGTCGCTCCACTGGGGAAGTTTAAATGTTTAATAAATGTACATAAAATAACCTCACCCCTTACCCAAAGAACAGAAGAATAATTCTGTGTTTCTCGTTTTCCAGACAAGAACAGGATCCTGAATATGCCAGAGTCAGTGGAAGGAGCAGCTCTGGTTGTGATTCCTGACTGCATCCCTTCCCTCTGGAAGATGGGTTCCTTACTATTTGTCTTCCGGCATGCTGCTGTGATCCCAGGGACATTTGTCATCAAAAGAGGGATCACCTTCTTGTCTAGCATTTCACAGAGCTGAGTGACTGATGAGTCCAAATTTGGATCAGCCTAAAACCATTAAAAAATAGCTTTTTTTTCAATTGGAATGTTTCCACTGAAAACTACTGCCATTTTCTAAAAACGGATCTAAATTCACTTCCAAATGGAATTAATGCTTTAGCACTTAAGAGAGATATTTGGACTCAACCAGCCATAAAAAGGCAAGTTCTTCTCTGACCACTGCTGGGTAATTCATGCATCTAATTTCTAAATTGGTTTCTATTAAATTACATACAGCTGAGGAAGTCAGAGAGCCAAAGAATTCTGTTTTAGTTTAAAATCAGAAAGTCAAAATGGGATGAGACTGAGAAATCAGATTTCAACACCTCTCCTCTATCAAATCAGTTGATCCAAACTGTGCTTGCTTGGATTGAGTAAGAAAAATAAATTTGTAACACATAATGGAGTTCCTTAGAGAGTTTTTTATCTATGAAAATATATGTATTTAGGTAAGGGACTACATGGAAGTAAACTCTCCTAAAGAGTTCTCATGTCAAATTTACTTATTATTGAAAATGATAAAACTCTTTTGCATCAAGGGATCATGGTAGATGACACTTGTGATGCATAATCATCAGCTTTGAATGAAGCTTTGGACAGTCAAGGTAATTTTCAGCAAGCTGGTTTCTTAAGGAATATTGCAGATTAATTCAAGAAAAAATTTTTTGCAGGAAAGTGTCAATTCTGACATTTATTTTTACCCTTAAAAATTTCAAATTAATAAAAAAGTCTCAGTGAAAGTATTTTTGTTTTACAACATATTTCTATTATGTTTAAAGAATTTCCCCATGTTGAAACACTTGTTTATTACTCCATGTTTTGAGTAACATAAGTATGAAAATTGTGTGGAAATATTTCAATGGTTTTGAAACAAAAAATTGGCAAAAACGAAATTTCTTTCTTCATTTTCTTTCTTAAAAAGCCCAAAGAGGTAAATAAGCAACCTCCAAAGCCCACCAAATCCCAGGATTTCACCTCTTGGTCTATAGATAAAGTAAGTTCTTTTATTTGTTTCTTTTTCTTTTAAAATCTGGGTCAATATATCTGCATTTAGCACATAAGTTAGTTTCAAAACACTGACTAATATTTGTACTGGTATTTTTTTTTTCAAAAGACCCTGATTAAGTTGTGAAAGAAACCAACGTCTTAAAGTTCAGCACCACAAGGAAATTACAGATGGTGCATCAAGCCCATGAGAGCTTCTCTAACAGAAGGGAATGGGCCTGTAGTTATGAAAACACAATAAAGGTCTAAAAAATCCTGTGCGAATTCCATAGGCTGTTCTCAGCCCTCCAGCAAAAATTAGCACCAGGGAAATTTCTGCAGCTGAAAGCCTCAAGCCCAGTCTCAAGTTCTACTCTTAAATGTTAACATCTGTGGTTATATTGTACAGTACTTCCAGAAGATCTCTCACTGAATAAATATGATCCATCAATAACATGTTACATTTTATGTTGACCTGCAGCCTCATCTGGGTAATTTGAAGATGCGTTTGTGTCATTCAACCATCTTCTGTTCCAAGGTAGCATCAGGTCACTTCCACCCTCTCGTGCACACTAGCACATTAAATCCCCATGAACTAGTTATCATCATTTGCATCTCTCTTCTAGAAACAAAAGGTGGCCTGAGGCATGTTCTTCCATTGTTGTTTATTGGTTTAGCATTCTTGGCCCCAAGAATACTAACTTTTAAAATATAGACACTTTGATGGCAAGTATAGATGACAGTGACATATGTGTTCCTGCTATGACCTTCATTTCTCTTAGCTTTAATACAAATTTTAGTCACAACAGAGCAGCTCCATCAGCATTGCAGGGGTGAGAAAGACAGAACCAAGACTGAAACAATCTTCATTTGTAACTGCCCCTCTCACCCCGGCACCTAATGTGAGTATGTTTTGTTTTCTATTTATATTTGTATTCTCAGCATCTTTAACAAACAACATCTGCATGCAACTGTTTGTATTGTTAGGAATAGCAGGACAGCAAACACACAACACGGGCTGTCCCTGGGGGTGGAAAGGACTTGCCTCTTCCCAAAGGACCTTGATCCAGCTGCAGCATCCTGGTAACTGCATTGATTTTTGAGCTACTGCCTGGGTTTCAACAGGATCAGATAGGATCCTTCCACACTGTCCTTGTGCCAGGGCTTGATTTGGTTTCCTGAGAGTACAGGTATTCCCCACCTCCCTGGACTGTCCTCAGAAGACAGATGATCCATGCCTGCACAATGACAGTGCAGTGACAAAATAGCCTCTCAACTCCCTCACTTTCCTTTGGATAATTTGTTACTGTCCTTGTCTGTTTAGCGACGCATTTTATAGTGGCAGCTGATTCTTTCAAGCTTAATAATGCAGCCAAGCTGCTTTCTGACATTATCCCAACATAATCATTATAATTCCTTCTGTTTCCAATATAGGTCAAGTTCTCCCTGATTCAAGAAAACATTATATTTTAGTAAGCATCATTCATCTTAGGGTGTATTAGTCTGTTTCATTTTGATAATTGGTCTCTATAATTTTTTGTTTGCTCTTTCACATTTTCCTTGCTCCTTAATTATCTAATCACCCTGTGGATTATTAAGAAGCTGAATCCCTGTTAAATAAGGTGACCATATGCAGAAATTTCTTTGCAGTTTAATTTCCATTCTTTCAGGATTCAGAATTCTTGGAGCTGAGCAAAGAAGTGAGTTCTGATTTTCAATTATAGGCATAGAAAAGAACAGGAAATAAAGGCTCTTGTATTCAAATCTGAAATTGAATAGAAGTGAAATAATTTTAAAAATAAATGGATGAACAGAGATGGTGTAGGGGGCACGGGGACTGGATATTTTATTCTATGGCATATGATAACTTTTTGTATGTGGAAAACAGCAATATTGGAGAGGGAAACAGACAACTGTAGATGTAAGGGATTGTACTTTTCTTTCTTATTAGATGTATCTGAGCCCAGTCTCCAAAATGACAGAGGTGCAAGTCAAAGTGGTTTGCAATGAACACACTAAAAATAAATACTAACCATTTTTTGTGACTATAAGTTGCTTTAGCCTAGAAGGGGCCTCTCAGCCACAGGCAGAGGCTCCCCAGCAGATGAGGGTCCTAAATGTGAAGACTTGGTTCCCAAGAAGGAGTTTTTCAGAAAGCTCCAAATATTTGCAGAAAGAATGCATGATAAAAATTGCCCTGGTCTTCAGTATCTTTTGATGGGGAGTAAAAAGTTGCAAAAAGAGGTTGTATTTTGTATCAAAAAAATAGTATTTGCTTAAAAAATAAAAGCTTAAATTCTGAATTTAAGTTAGTTTGTATGTTAAATACCTTATTCTGAGTTCACTGAAACACTTAATAAAGTCTAAACATAAAATATAAATATATTTAGTACATGTACTGATAAATATAAATTATTATTAATATTTTAATGAGTCAAAATTATGTGAATGAGAACAATACAACCTAAATTAATTTATCAAAACAAGACAAACCCATGACATTTATGTCTGTTCTCTATTATACATGTGAAAAAAATGGGCATATTTCTGTGAAATATGGGGAGGGGGAATCACATTTTTAGGGAAAATGGGTATATAGATAGTTTTGCAGCCACATTTCCAGCAGACATTTTTAAAAACCACTCTGCTTGCTGTCTGATGACAGTTGAGAATTTAGCTTATACTGTACAAACTGATGAATACTGAAAGTAATCACAAGTAATTATTATATATTATTTATTCTTACTTGTATGCCCAATGCTCTTACAGCTCTGTAGACCCAGCAGAAGGAATGGTGCCTTCCCAAGAGAGTAGCTGGAAGACTTTGATCTGTGACAAGCTTTCTACTCCTTCCAATAAAATAAATATAGAGCAGAGGTCTACCTTCATCTGTTCTGCAGAGAACTGCCAAATAAAATTAATACAACCCTTGTCTGATTTGACATTTTTTGCTGGGTTGGCCTAGAAGAAACTTTTGCCACACTGAAGAGCAATTCAGGATGGTGTGGTTTCTCACACTGATTAAGTCTTTGACATGACTTCTTGAGGGATCACGTCTTTTGAAGATAACAATTTTATGTAAGTGTGCTGTGATTTCCAAGTGTATCCATGTGGAAAAAAAAGCAAGCTCCTCAGTATCAGGGACAGCAATTAGGGTTGTGAGCTCCTGGAACAGCAGCCACTAGCTTTTAGTTGACTTAGAAGATGACTGAAATCAGAATACAAGATGAAGTTGCCGTGCAAGAGGTGATTTTAAAAGTAGTCAAGGCATGATTCAAATAACAAGTGAAGCGGAAACACAACTGTCTTAAGGAAAAGAAAGCATTGAACTTTAGATTTTCCCTAGCATTTTGTTTTATGCACTCCAATTCATGGAGGCCCAAGAGACTTCATAATTTCTCCACAGTCTCTGCCTGTGTAGGGGAGCTTCTGCAAGCGTTACGGCCTCTTGATCTGGACCCAGACAAAGTCTGACCCCAGGCACTGGGGAGGAGGAGATGTAGGCAGACTTTTTCTGCTGTTTCACTGTCATTTGTGACTGTGTGCCTGTGGCTGGTGCTCCAAGGTATCAAAAGGTTTGTCTACAACACCTGTTAAATATGGAAGCTGACTGGGTTACCCGGTCAGACTCATCCTCCATAGACGTACATACACAGAGAGCAGAAATACTCAGGTTTGCTGGATGCTTTAGCCTGTACCAAGCATGTCCTTTGGGTGCACAGTGTGGCCTCAGGACTGAGCACACAGCAGCCCAGTCCAGCTGTCCTGCAGGGAGCTCTGCTGGGGCTCAAGCATGTACTGCTGCACCAGAGCAGCCTGGTGCTTCTCAATGCTTAGGGACAAGATGCACTGAGTTGTTTTTATTGCTCTCTCCACAGGGAAAGGGGGAGGATTGCCAGCAAGACACAATAGGTTTTCCTCTTGTAAGATTTTCTGTCTCTGGTGCCCAGGGGACATCATCGGGGGACTGCAAGGGCCATTCCTTATCTCTGTGCGAGACCTCCAGTGAAGCAGTGGGACAAATCAGATGCTTTCCAAACCCTGGGGGAACCTGCTGTAATTCTGCATTTTTCTGGTGTGTATTTGCTTTTTTTTTGGAAGAAACAGTGTGGTGTTTGCCTTTTTTTGGAAGAAACTGCTTCTTTCCACTGTGACCTGTTTATATAAGAGGGCAGAATAAACCAGTTTCCAAAGATGCTATTATTTTCTTCAGTGCTGGCTCCCTTCCCCCATTTAAGTCTGCTTTTAATATGCTTTTTAAGTCTGCTAATGAGTACATTTATCACATTTTCCAAATATTCTTTTATAATTCACTGACTTATCCATTCTGGAAATTGCTACATTATGCTAAACAATTACTTTAAGGCAAAGATATATGGGGGGAAAAAAAGGCATTTATTTCCATAAAATTGTTCCTTTTTCTTCAGGCTTTCAAGATCTTTTTCTTTCCTTAGATTGCAAAGTAACCAAGAGTAACTAACTAAAACCAAATCAGTTATTTAATTAAAAATAATAAATGAGGAAAAATAAGATTTATAACTAGAGGGAGAAACCTTCCAGCCTTCATTCTGTCTAGTAACAATTTTACTAAACTAATCAGGCTAAAACAGGTGGATTTAGACATTCTTGGGGTGAACAGGGAAATATAAATACCTCTTTAACCAATGGTCATCTCCTTGTAAGGGACTGAAAGGATTAAAATATTCAGATTGCATAAAGCAAAATGTGCATCATAATCCCATAAATGCAAGAAAGATTTATAATGTTTGGAGCACGTGAATTTTCACATGAAATATTCTAAGACAGAACTGCTGGAAGCCTCTTAAGGCAACAATGGCTGTAAATTTGTATATTACATGTAAATAACCTTGCAGTCAACAAACACACGAAAATTTTTAATCAAAATAATTATTTTAATCTTTTCACAATTTCAAAAATAACAGAAAGGGAACTGGGGGCTTATCTTCTAGTTTTGCATTTGTTGTTAGTGGAGCTGTGTGCTTAATATAGGCAGCAGTGCAATAATCAGAATGAAACTGTTTATCCTACCAGCTGCTGACATTCGCTCCTTGCCTCCCCCATCTTCCTAGGCTGCACCTGGGCCCCTCTGATAACTGGTCCCTGGCGTAGTTGTGTGCTGAATAGCTACATCATTTCTTCTCTCACCTTTCCATCTCGTCCTGTCTTGAATTAAATGTCACCATTTTCACAATGGTAGCATTCTATTATTTTCTGTCCTCATCAGGAATTACAATAAATGTTGTTATTCCTCATTGATAATGTCTACTTCATCCAAATGTGAAAAGAGAAGTTGTACGGTCCACATCTTGGTCATCTCTTACCTCTCACTGCAACTTGGTTCTCTGTAGCTTCCTCTCATACACCTACCTGTTCTTTCTGAGGAAGAGCTGAGGAAGAAATAGTTTGCATTACATATTTTCCTATGACTGTATGCACCCTTGTTTCCTTTTCCATAATTTTGTCTCTGTTTTTGCATGAGATTAAAGCACTTCAGTTTTGAAGTTCTCCACCTCATTATGCTCTAATCAACAACTATTATCCATGAAAGAGAAACTGATTATTTTTCTGGCTAATTCCAGAAAACCACAGTTCACTATTCAGCATGCATGAAATAGGAAAGCAGAAGGCAAAAAAATAGTAAGAAAGGAGTAGAAAATAGAAACATCAATAAGTCTTTGCCGAAGTCTGCAATGCACTCACACCTAGAAAACTTCATTGAGCTTTGATTAATCAATGTTTAAAGGGATATAGTGAAACTAGAACAAATATAAAATTATATAAAATAATATTTTTAAAATATGTAAATGTATAAATTTATATTTACCACAGAGAAGATGAATGAGAAATAATTACTGACTTTTTCTCATAGTAAAAGAACTGAGGGACATTAAATGAAATGATAAGGTGACAGGTTAAAAAAAAAAGAAATACTTCACAAGCTGTTCTTAAATTGTGGAATTCATTGCCACAGCATGCTGCAAAGGGCGTTGAGAAAGCTGATAGTAAAAGTTTGCCCAAAAAGGAATCAGAAAAGTGATTGGAAATAAAGCCTACCACGACCATTAGAGAGAAAGGTATAGTTACATTTGTTCTTGAAAATTCCTAAACATTATCATTCTTATTTTGCTTCCTTCCCTCTTGGTGGGACTTCTTTTCTTTTCCTCTTCCCCTCCTGAAGGACATCATTCCTACTGTAATCCTCCTATGTCCTTCACCTCTTTCATAGGAATTCCTGGGTATTGATTTGTCCTAAAACTACATCATGATGAGACTTATACTTCTAAGTCTTCTGAAATATCAACTGGTTTTCCTAAGGTTTCATCTTTTTTTAGCATTTGCACACTGCTGAGAATACCTCCAGGGATGAAGAAAAGTGACTATATCTTCCAGCTTCATAATATCATGCCTACACCTCACAGACTTTCTTGTGGTAGCAGAGATCAATATGAAAACAAAAATAGGAGAAAGAAATAAGAGATGGATGGGTGCACTCTACATTCAGCATTGATCAAGGGAATGAGTTTTGCTTCTGAGTTAATGCAGAAAAGGTGTGACAGTGAGGGAGACATCTGAAATCCTGACCAGAAGTGTTTTTATGGGAGCAAGGCTCCATGCTTATGCCAGAGAGGGATGCTTCTGATGGAAGGCACAAAAATATGGCCCAACATCTGTCTGGTGACAGGACATCCATGTGACAATGGAGTGTGGCATCTGGCACTCTCTGTAAAGCAGCCTGACACACCCATGACCCAGTGGCAGCCCTGATCTCTTAATTAACAGGATGGGTGCGCACCAGAAACCTCGAGCCGGCTGTCACTGTTGGAACTACTCATCCAGACAGCAGCTGGCTCTCAGCTCTGCCTGAAGTGCCCTTCTGAAAGAATGTGGCAGAGCCTTTGTGAAGGAAAAAGGGGTACAGATAAGGTAGATCTTGTCAGTCTCATGGGATCCAGGTTGCAAGCCTGCATTTTTGTGCTGCTTCCCGTTCTGCACACAAGGCAGAGGAGAGCACTGACAAATGCAGGCTTCCCCAACACGCTCAGTATAAATCTTATGGCCAGATAAAGCTAATAGGGCTGAATATTATTGAATCACTGTTACCACTCCAGATTATCTGGCCTACCCTATTGATTGATCTCAGTACCTGCTGCAAACACATATCCTCATGAACAAGCAATCATTCACTGACATGGCAAATTATAAACACATTTATGTGATTAAGAAATAGGCAGATTTTCCTTAATATATGAGTACATCCGTGACAGATTCTTTTTGGTGGTGCTCTGAGACAGATTAAGAGCAGTGGCCATAATCTAAATCACAAGAAGTTTCAATTTAAAATGAAGAAGAAGTTCTTTATATTGAGGCTAGCAGAGCACTGGAACAGATTGTCGAGGGAGATTGTGGAGTCTCCCTCTCTGCAGATATTCAAAACCCACCTGGATGTTTTCCTGTGTCACCTGCTTGAGGTGACCCAGCCTTGGTAGGGGGGTTAGACTGGATGATCTCCAGAGCTTCTTTCCATCTCTAACTATTCTGTGATTCCATGATTTTCCACAATTACAGAAATTTGTATGTATGCCCTTATTCCTAAAGAAGTGCTTATATACAGTCACCTGTTTTGCAATAGTCTTTACTTATTATTTTCTCTCAGTGGAATCAATGTCTCTTTACTTAAACCACCAGACAAAAGGTGCCCAGCACTGAACACATCTGTTTAACAAGCTTTGTAAGATAAATCTTGCAAAATATATGTTTGGAAGTACATTTTCAAGACAGCTAAACACTCAAGTTTTTTTTTTAGATTTCAGCGTGCTTTTGTGTATTTCAAGATCAAGGAGATTTATGGGATTTGAGCTTGCTGAACTAGAAGAAAGGGGAGAGTGTTACAGCCAACAGCTGACAATTTGACCTCTGCTCATCTTTGTAGAGTCTCTGCTTGGAAAAAAAGGAGTTGAAATTAAACAAAGATGGTTTAAAAGTATAAATCCAGCTACTTTCATCATACAGTATATTTGGGGCTATGGAATTACTGAACATTCAAAAATAAGCCTAGTAAGTGTCCTTGGAAAAGAATTATATCAAATTATTAATCTATATTAAATAAATTGGTTTGACTTGTACTGCAGCTGCCTGCAGCAAATACCTACTTTACTAAGAAGTTCAAGACTCCAGAGTAATATAATTTACATACCAGTCTTTAAGTACTGCTAAGACTAATTGTCTTTGGGAGAGGGGTGTAAGACTCAGTGTGTTCCTGAGGCATCACCTTGTTAGTAAGTGCTGAAGTAGTTGAAGATATCCAGGATGCAAAAGTGGATGGGAAGATTTCCTGGAGAAGACAGTGGTCAGACACCTAGTAGCAGTAACTGAGGATGGGAAGAAGTTATGAACCAGATTTTGCCTTCTTTCTAGAAGGCAAAGACATGGGTTACATAAGAAAATGGAGCCTCAGGAATGACAGGTACAGAGTTACCCAGGGACATTGCTTGGTGTGTCAGTGGCTGTTCAGACCATGCCTGGAATTGCAGTACAGCTTGAGAAGGAAGGCTGAGTTGACAGAGCAGCATGATTTCCCCCCTTTAATGGGTAAGGAATCACAGTCAAAAGAGAATGTTCCCTCTGCAATTGTAGCAATTCACTAATAAGGATGACCAGAGGGGAAATCAAGCCATGCAACATTTTTTTAAGAGTAATTACTATAAACCCAAAAACCTACAAGATAATTTTTGTTCATATAAGTCAGTCAGTTCCTGATTCCTCAGTGCTCCACAAACATACACCAGGGAGTGATATTAATTTGTGTTTTTTTCTATATTTTGAGCATGGCAGGGGGAGCAGGATTAAAAAAAAAAAAACAAAAAAAAAACCCAACAAAACAAAAGAGAAAGAGCAAGCCACCACAGGAAAAGACTCCTAAAATCAAATGTCCTACCAGGGAAAACTTACAAGGAAGATGAAGTCCATGAGCCTATTTTTAGTTGAAAAACCCCCACTGGTCCTGGTGAGACAGGAGGGCCAAATGGGAGACAAACCAATTCAGGGCTGTGTGTAAAGGAAATGCAGGGAACCAGTGTGTGTCCTCAGTCAGCAAAGGAACCTCTCATCTATGAAAGCACATTTCCCAGACAATAGTTGTGCAAAATGGAGAAGACGAAGGAAAATGAAACTGTTGTATAAATCGGGAGAATAACACCATATTTCCTTAAGTTTGTGCAGTTTCCTCCAGGGAGTTATCTCACACATAAAACATTTTGAAAAGGCAGGTGGCCCAAGTGAGGAAAAGTTAAACAGACATTGCAGCGCACAAATGAACAGTTTGACAGCAAGCAGCTGCAGTATTTTGTGTAATATATATCTTAGGCTTCAATAACTCATCTGGCATTCAGAAGTGTTTCTCTCTTTTATACTAGACTCCATGTTACAGATTAACTTTGAAAAAGTAATAATTAAGTACCTGTCAAATATCAATGTCCCTCTAAAATTTAGTAAACCCTTTACCCACTGGGGTTTTTAATCTGCTTCATGAATTGAGCAGACTAGGACATGACACATGAAGCACAGATAGATTTATAGTGTTAGCTGAATTTCCATGAACATTCTGCTGCTTTCAGCAGAGATAGCTTTGTGGAAAAAAAAAAATCTCAGGAAAACTGTGCTCACCTAGCAGAATTTTTTTCTGCACGTATATAAAAAAGAACATGAAAAAAGTTGTGTCTTCTTTGTCCCTTTTTGGAGAAAGCAGACAATGGGGAAGGCTGATACCCTGATGTCATAGATGCCTATTCCAATCCAGGCCAATGTGTTCTGCCCAATTTTTGTAGATTTCTGGTAGCTGGACAATGCTCTGATGGAAAAACCATGGTAAATCTCTTTACAAACTACAACTTGAGTGTTTGACCAGTGACAGAATAAGCAGAAAGATAGAATTGATCTCTTCAAGTAGTCTCTGATGATTTAAGAAGAGCGATCCCCAAGCTAAGCCACTAGGAGAGGTTCCAAGGTCTGAGAAATGGACTGCTCTGCCATAAAGCCTCAGCAAGCAGGAAGCAGCTTCCCAATGTGGGACAATGAGCTGCAATAAACTGAGATACAACCAGAAACAGTGGCTTTATAGCTCTTATATTGGATTTAACCTCTAGGCTGGTGCTTTCAGGAAGAAGACAATGCAGCAGCGGGGGCATTGCCAGCAGCTCTCTGCGATGGTGATACATTCAGTGATCCACCAGGTAGCAATGGCATGACACACATGGAAGAGCAGCCTTCATGGCACACATGGAAGAGCAGCCTTCTGGCTCGAGGTTGCTGATCTGGTCACCAGCACTGCTTTAATGCCTCTCGGACCACATCACCTCCCCACAAAAACAAAAGGGCTCAGAATAGGACTCCATCACGTAACAGCGCTCTCATATTTTCTTAAGTCAGTTTTTAAAAAGGAACAGGCTTTAAAAAGGAACAGGCTTTTAAAGTAAAATGTTAGGCTTCTTTTGAAATGTAATCAACCCAACACACAACAAGGTTGCTGAACGATTAAAAAATATGGGAGTTTGTCAGGGCATGCCCATCTGAATGAAAGTAACAGTCATTAACCGACCTGCCTAAGCTCCACAAACAACAAAGGGAGAATGTAAATCTGATGTAAAAGCCAATTTGTATTATTTCTTTTGGTTTTGTAAAACTGTTTCCAGCATTACTTAGTGGGAACTTCTGAAAATGCATTTCAATTAATAATTTTCTCCATCTTGCAGTACCAAAAAATCTGATTTTTTTTCTTGGCAACACTCTTTGGAAATATTCCTCTTTTGAATCCTGACTGCATATTTGGAGAAAAACTGGCATGCAAATAAAGCCATTTCTGACAGAAGTTCACAAACATTTTTTTCCAGATGTCTTTTAAATATCCTACTTCTAACAACATTACAAGCTATTTAGAGACCTCAGCTCCTGGAACTGGTAGCTTTCAGTGGTGCATCTCAGAATAGAAATCCTGAGTGCGCTGAGCCAGCAGCCAGTTCCATGCCCTGAAAGGACCACCTGATGGGCCAAATCCTGAGAGCTGGGAAGTGTTTGCACATTTCATTCACTGCTGCAGCTGTTCAATTACCCTCAAGAGCAAAACCCACTTATTTTGTGATGGCTGAACATTCAGCCTTTGCTTGGAAAAAGAAATTATCTCCCATGGGGGGGGAGGGGGGCGATGTCAAACAGAAGGTTTTTTTGAGACTAACCATTATTTTTATTAATGAAAATAATCTGTCACTCTTCTTCCCTGCTCCCTCACACATTTTCAGTATTGCCCCCTTTTATGATCAAAGTTTGACTTCCGAAAGACTTCTTTTGCTACAGCTAATTGAGACCTGATCTATTTCATGTTTGCACTGATTGAACAGAGTGGGTAAACTCTTCTAATTTAGTGGTGACTAACAGACATCTGCCACAGTCTACCACTAACATTACTCTGTTTTTGTGGGAAGATGTGATTCCATTTCAAGTCCTAAAGTGATTCAAATCACCATATAGAGAAGATATTTTGACTTTTCAGCCTTTTTTTCCCCCTCTGGAAAGAAACTGAATCCCATAAAAAATGTGTTGAAGTGGGCTGATTTTAACCAAAAGATAAATGAATCTGTTTGGTGTCTGATGAAATGCAACAGAGCATGAGCCTAAACTCACTTTGCTAACCTGTACTGATTTGCAAGGACTACCTATTTCAATAGGATTAAAATTGTCTGACAAATTACTAGAACAAAAATAAAAAAAGGAAAGAAACAATCTCTTATGAGAAGATTAGAAGGTTTAGCACAAGTTATTGATGAGTTGGAGCCTATTTAGATAAAGCTAATCGATGCATCTTGGCAACTGCCAGATGGGGTACTGTATTTCCTGGTGGTTTTAAAGGGCATTATAGAAAAACATGCTAGAAACCAGAATGCACTCCCCCATAGAAAAATAAAGTGATGGTAGATAATAAACAATGGTTTAAAATGATGGTTTTGGGCACTATGGCTCATCTACCTACTCAAGGGTTAGGTTTTCTGTCTCCAAGAAGAGGTCTTCAGAATGTTGTTGCATATTTGGGGCCTCTTTTCAATAACATCCTATCCTAATTTTATTATATTATCATTCTAAACATTAATGTAATAATAACAATAACAATAACAATAACAATAACAATAACAATAATAATGTAATTTTAAATTAATCATCAATTATTAAATATTTATTGTAGAAGATTAATGTTTGCACTATTTAACGATTTCACCACTTTACTTCCGTGTTGGAAAAGTAAATTAACAAGCTGATACTCAGAAAGAATGATCACATTCTGCAGCTGAAGAACCCTCTAGTCTGAGCTGCAGTGACAGTGTAATCTGTGGAGGAAATAGACAGAATATGGCTGTACCCGTGCACCCAGGCAGGCACCTGACTTGGCACCTGAGGCATCCATCAAGAAAAATCTCAAGAATGCAAAATGGGGGATCTGCAGACCAGTGGTGATAAAGCAAGGATGGCCATGGCAAAGCAAATACTATGCAAGACAGCAAACTAGGAACCAGCCTGGCTGGGATCCCATTCTCTAGTCACTTCCTTCATGTTTCCACAACACAGCTTTCCCTGAAAATCCTATTATGTTTTTACTGTGCTAATGAACAAATACAGGATAGGATATGAAATTATAACTTGCAGCAAACAGGGTTGTAGATGGTAGAAATTCAGGTAGCTTTGCATGTGCGATTTGCACGATAAGGAGTGTTCTCTCAGACCTGACTGTGAGCTGTAGGTCACAAGGAACTAA
Source organism: Calcarius lapponicus (assembly GCA_039654755.1). Classification (NCBI taxonomy): domain Eukaryota; kingdom Metazoa; phylum Chordata; class Aves; order Passeriformes; family Fringillidae; genus Calcarius; species Calcarius lapponicus. Next base: position 94,929,204 of record CM077465.1, read on the forward strand.
GTTCCTATCACTAACTTTGGGCATCAAGCCCTGCAAACTTCATAATCCTGTAGTGTGCTTTAATAGAATTAACTAGCTAAACAAAGAGCCTCCAGATGGTTCCACACTACCAGTCCCAGGGACTTCCATAATGATCAAAAGTTAAACCTGATCTACACTGCAGGGGGATGCAGGCTGTTGTAGAGCACTGGCTTAAGGACTGCAGCCTTTAACAGTGCTCCCCTGAGGCTCTGCCTGACTGTGCGTAGGGTCAGCCCTTTCAAAAGTGCATTTCAAAACTGCATAGTTTTCAATGGAAAGACACGTGCAGCCCTACAGCACTCTGATTTTTGAGTGACAGCTGCTCTGTCACTGCTGTGATCTACACTACACTGTGGCCAACTGCATTTAGCTTCTTCCACACCCCCACCACAGAGGAAGGAAGGGTTTTTGCAGACCATTGCAGAACACCCTATGGACCCTCCATAAATTATTGATTAAACTGCTGATTTTCCATGCATGCATGAGCCACACACCTTATCTGTCCCTTTGGAGCTTAGGTGAGTCCTGTTCATAATACAGCTTTTGCTAAAAATGTACTGGGCATGCACAAAATTATGGTTTCCAAAGGCTCTTAATCTCAAAATCAAAATTTTTCATCACTGAAGCACTGAAATTTCTCTCCTAAATTTTAAATTTCAGTGCACTTTTGCTTCAGTATTAGAAGAGTCAAAAAACATCTCTCCCTCTCATACTATAAGAAAAAAATATTTGTTCCATTTCTCTCATGTGAAAACAGCAGCTTGCTTTATTCCTTTATTCCTTTATTTGGGTCAACATCATACTTGGGAAATCAAAGTTAAACATAGTTAAACGTCAATCCGAGAAATACAAAGTTCAAACAATACAAAGCTGCTGGAAAACAGAAAGCAAAAAAGAAATACCCAGACAAGCACTTTATTGTATTCACCATGCCATGTGCTGTAAATACTTAATGAATTTAAAAGGAAAAAAAACACAACCCACGTGTATTATCAGTGTTACTTCCAACAGGAGAGTTGCACGGTGGATGAGGAGGAGCTCCACAACAGCCTGCATGGAGCAGTGTACTAGGCAGGGCAGGACAGTGGCAGATCAATCCCTGCTGAGCTGCTTTTCCCTGGGCCATGCAGCAAGACATGGAACAGAAGCCTTTGTGGAGGGTGTGCAGAGCACTGTAACAGGACTGGCTGTGGTCATAGAGATTTCTTCCCTGCAAAGTAGGGACACCAAATGGTGCTGTACTTGAGAACCAGACTGATCCACTGATCCATGATCTCTGCCAGGGATGGGACAGTCCCTCCCTACCCTCTTCTCAGAGGCTTGGGGGGAAACAATCCATTGGCTCCAATTCATTATTGTTTTCAGTCTTGGTGAAGCTTTTTCCCCAAGTTTTTCTGTTCCTCTGAGGCCATGCAATAACGGAAGAGGGAACTGAAGCCTATTGGCCTCACCCTGGATAAGCAACTTGACTCTGACTCTACAGACTCCTTTTAGTGGGGTGTTGAGATGGAAGACAGTTTGAAATTCAGATTACAGGCTGCACTTTCAGAACAAGGGATTAGAAAAGAATAGTTTTGTAATCTAATGAAATATTATTCCATATTGGTGTATTTGTGTTATGAAAGGACCAGGCACACACCAGGGCTTGGGTCTACAAACTCTGTGAAATCAATAGGAAGTGAGGAAGCTTAGGTAGGAGACAGAAATATCAATATTCTGTTGGATCTAGGCCAAGGTTTGACAGTGTAAATACGGTGGAAGATGACACAAGACCCTTCCTCAGAGTTAACTATGAAAAATAAGTTACTGAAAACTGAGAAACACAAGATTTTCCACTATCATAGTCTTAACCAGGAAGATTGTCAGGGTCAGAAGGAGTGTGCAGAAGGCATCTTTGCTGTTGCAATAAAACCAGAAAACTTCAAGGAAAACAACACCAAACATTTTCTCTGTAGACAAATTAAAAGTGGATCCACAGGTTGCCATGGCTACAAAAGTCCATTTACTCCAGCAGTGTTTTCTAGCAGCTAAACACAAGTTTAAGTGATTCAGGAGAAAACACAGCTACGTTTATAACGTTCCATTAGGTTTATATAATTAGATCTTTCAACTGCAAACCACCCTGGTGATGGTTTTCCTGACTGTTCATAAAAACCCAGAGGACTTATGTAACCATTTTTAGAATCTGTGCCTCTGCAATCATTTGGGATCAAATGACTACTAGCATGTCATACATGGCAATTTCCACAATCCAGAATACTCATTTTGGGTTACAGTAATCCAATCAGCAGCTTCTGTGGATGATCAGAGGGGTACATATGAAAAGCTGTCTCAGACCATAAGGCAAGCTAAAACCTTAGGCATGCAGCCCTGTGTGGAAGCCTCTACAGTCCTACCTCAGAAAAGTAATCTTCCCATGCATGCACAAGAGACTAAAGCAGTTTCTCTGCTTGTGGGACAGGCAGAAGAGGGACTTGTCATTGTATAGGCTATGCTGAAAGAGGGGACATTGCCATCAACAAAACCTGCATGGGTTTGCATGGCAGCGGACTCCATCATTAAAATGTTATGTTGGATTTGTAGATGATAGGGTTAGTCCCCCCTCTCTCCATCAATGTAGTGGTCTCCTCCCAGAGTTCTTGTGTCCATCACTCTCTTAAAAAAAGAGAAATTGAAGTTTTGACCATCAGGTGGGAAGGTTCTGGCAGTGTGCATCAGCCAGCTGGGATGGGAGCCTGGTTTTGGTGCAAAGCAGGCACGAAAGTTGGGAGACATTGTCCTTGCTGCAACCAGCAGCTAGAGAGGGCTGTGTGGATTTCTTTGGTCTCTGGACAGTTCCCATCCATTCTTTTACTGGGAGCCCATTCTGAAAAACCTTCCCTTTCTGTCCTGGGCTTTGAAGCAGTCCTTCCAGCTGTTGTGTTTCACAGAAACAAATCAGCAGATTTGAAGACATTTGACATTTGAGACATGGATGGTGTCCATCCATGGACACTTCCATAGAACCTGGATGCCAAGCTGAATTCTACATCACCCAGATGGACACCTCCATTCTTGTAAAAATCAAAAGTTTGTTTCAATGTCCCTACTACAAAGAACATGTCAACATATTCAAAGTGGCTTTTTTCAGTCTTAAAAACCATTGTGTGAGAAGGTCAACAAAGGCCATCCCTAATTTTTTGCTTCATGAGAACAGCTATAAAACAGACAACATTTGTGAAGAAGAGTCTGTGGCTTTCTACATGCCAACCAAGCAAAGAGGATTCATGAGGTTCAAGATAGTCACTCATCATTACCAGGAAGAAACATTCTTATGATATCCAATCATGCCTTCCCATCACAGTATTCTGAAGACACGGGGTGGCATGGATCAATTAAAAGGATAGCTTGGCTTACAGAGCTATGATTTCTGGTGACCAGTGAGATGAAATGAAGACAGTGCAATGCTCAAGTCACAGGCTAAGTTGGCTGAGCTTGCAATTAAAAAAAAATTGTATATAGACTTACCGATTTTTTAATATAATCAGTAAGACAGTTTTGACATTTTGAAAGTAGAAATGCAACTTAAATCTCATGCCTCAAAATACACCGGGCTTTCCTGTTTACCTAAGGAGGCAGAAGATGGATTATTTTCTCTGGATTTGCCTGTATACATTATATAGAACTTTAAAGTTTTAATGAAGCTGTTGCAATTTAAAAATATCTGAATAGAACATAAGGTTGGTCTTTTAAATACCTACACAGCCCAGCTTTTATAATTTTCCATGTTGTGCTAGAGTCCTTGAGAACCATCAGAAGGTCATTAATCTTCCTTTTCTAAAGACAAAAACATTCAGTGTTATAAAATTTGTTACATCTGTAGCATTAACAAATCTTCAGACCAACCTGCACTGAAAGTTTGCATCAAAATTTGCAAATAGTAAGCTGCACAAAACCCCTCCACCCCCCCGAATCCGATTACTGTTTATTTTGAAAGCAGCGCTGTGAACGGGTAGGCTCAATAGCTGATATTGCTGTTGACAAGGGAGGGAAGGACTGTCGTCCTAATAAGTGTTTGTACAGTAACCAGCACAGTGGGATGCCCAATAGCAAATAATAAACCTTGATCAGGGATTTCAAACATTCCTGTAACATCAGAGAGACCATTCTGACTGCTGCACAACCAGGGGCATCAGCTGCTGTATGAAATCCTTAGATTACTCCAGGGATACTTCGGAATCATGTTTAACTAACCCAGTCAGGGCACGGGTGTTTTCACTTCTCTCGTTTTTCTTGTGCCATGATATTGCTTTTGAATCGGTGGCGATTTTGGAAGAATGGTTACTTCACGCTGTACTCACTTGAGGAACCAAATCATGCACGGGAGGCACTGAGCCCGGCACCGGCAGGAGGAACATGTGTGTGTCCCCTAAGGCCAGTCAAAGTCTGCAGGGAGCCCCAGCCGGGTGGTAGGGCCTGCCAGGTGTCCCACAGCCCCTGCTCCAGCACCTTCCCCACTTTCCTTCACGGGCTGCCCCGGCGCTGGAGTTCTGTGTCCCACTTTGCGGCAGCGACATGACGGTCCCCGCTGCTCACGCTGCCCTGCACGATGGGCTGTGTGGCCCCGGACAGGCTGTCGGGGCTCGGATCCAGCGGGTTAACACTCCGAAGCTTTTCTCCCCGTAGCCCTCTCGGAGCCCTTCACCCTCTCCCCGCCCGGCGGGCGCCACTGAGGGACCCACAGGCACCGAGGCCAGCGCTCCCGCCTCTGTCCTGCGCCGCTTCAGCACCGCGGCGGCGAACAGCTCCGGCCAGGATCGGGGCCGGGATGGGGGCCGGGACTGGGGGCCGGGACCGAGGGCCGGGACCGAGGGCCAGGCCCGGGGCCAAGCCGGGGAGCTGGAGCGGCGCTGGGCTTAGAGACCCCCTCCCGGCGTCGGGGCGCAGCGACGGCCCCGCGGCAGCCGGCGCTGTGGTTTTAAATGGGCGGAGCGGAGGCGGGCGTGGGGCGGGCGGGGGGCGGCCCGCGCTGGCCCGCGGCGCCCATATAACCCCACCTCCCGAGCGCGGAGTGCCGCGGCAATTGGCTGGATGTGGTACTTGGAGATGTTGAGCTGGCTCCTTCCCCCCATGTCCCTGCACACACACAGGGGCGGGTGGTGCGGGCGGGAGCGGGAGGCAGGGCCCAGCCCCGGTGGCGGCGGCGGTGGGGCTTCCCCTACTCGCTGCCTGCCCGCCGCCGTGCCCGAGCCGCTCCTGCTGCTGGGCTGCTGCCTGCGGCCGCAGGACCCGGCCGAGCCGGGCCGAGGGGAGCGCGGGCGGCTGCTGGCGGCGGCCGAGATGATGGCGGAGGGCGGCGGCGGGCCGGCGCGCAGGAAGGCGCTATCGCTGCTGGAGGCGGCCCGATCCCGCTACGAGAGCCTGCAGATCTCCGACGACGTCTTCGGGGAGTCGGGCCAGGACAGCAGCGGGAACCCCTTCTACAGCACCTCGGCTGACTCCCGCTCCGCCGCCTCTTCCCAGGACGAGGACGACGACGAGGAAGACCAGGGGCGCCTGGCTGTGTCGAGCCCGCGGAGCAGGGCGGCCCGGCGCCGCGCTCCCCGGGCGGCGGCCCCCCCGGCGGAGCGGCGGCGGCAGCGGCAGGTCTGCGGCGGCAGCGCCGTCCCGGGCGGCCCCGGCCCTATGGAGGAGGAGGAGGAGGAGGAAGCGGAGAGGGGGGGATGGACCCGGTCGCTGCGAGACGTCCCACCCCCTCATTTCAAGGATGGCAGCGGTACGAGGAGAGTGGGCTGCCGGGGCCGGGGGCGGCGGGCCCGGGGGCGGCGGGCCCGGGCGGCCGTGGGGATGCCAGCGGGGGATGCGCGGAGCGGCGCAGCCACGGGAGAGAAACCCGTACACGGGCCCGGCTGCCGCTTGGGCTGCTGCCCGGCGCCGGGCCTGGCGGGGGGAGCACGGCAGGTGCCCCCTGCCCTGCCCGCCCCCTTCCCGGGAGCGGCCCCGCTGTCCGGCCGCTGGTGCCCAGGGCCGGGCGCGCCGGTGCTGGAGAGCCCGGCCGAGGCGGTGAGCGGGAGGGCGGGGAGAGGCCGCGGGTGCTTAGTCACAGGCATCCCCTCCCCGGCGGGGCTGTGGCGGTGCCCCGAGCGCCGGCAGCGCACGGTGCCCGCGGGATGAGGAGCGGCGCTGCCCCGAGCAGGGTGGGTGTCCGGGCCCCCGCCGGGGTGGCTCCGCTCCGGTGTGCGGCTGGCTCCTCGTCCCCACTCGCACTCAGGCGCGGAAAGCCGCTGGTCGGGGCGCTGCGGGTCACCTGCCCTGCGCTGTGCGCTAGGGCTCCGGGATTGGGACTGGGATTCCCCCTGGCTGCAAGGTTTTCTATTCAGCCGTCCCTAAACTTAACCCTCCTTGCGTGGCTTTTGGCCAGAGGGAATACCAAGAGAGTGGTGAAATGACACAGCGCGACCTGCAGCAGCAGTGCACAGCACGGAGATCTCCGTGGAGTGGCTTGTGTGGCAACTTACACCGCTGGCTTGCCGAGGGAGCCATTATAACATATAATAGATCTGCAGGCCTCGGCAGCCAAGTTGACCGTGTAGCAAGGCATTGCAAGAACAGGTTAGTGGTTATGAAAAGCTGGGATGTGAATTTCAACATGTGCATCTCAGAATAGGATGATTTCCTGTCCTGAGGTTGCTTGTCTTTTCTTTTTTTCAGTAGTGTTTAAATCCTTCATTTGGCTGTTAAAAGTAAATGCCAAAGAGTGCTGCTGCACTCAGTGTAGTGTGCTGAAATTTGTGCAGTGAGGTAGGCAGGAACCTCTCTGAGGAAGCAGCTTTGGATTGTTCAGGAAGAAGGTGGAGCTAGCACTGGAGCCCAGAGAAAGTTCAGTTGTGCTTCTGACAAATGTATAAATAGGAGCTATGTTTGCCTCCATAAATAGCCGAACCTTGTAAAATGCTTAAAAATCACTGTTATGTGCCTCTGTAAAAGAACTCCTGAGTTCTGTTGGAGGCTCTTCTTCATAAGCATACCTAGGATGATATTTTGGACTATAAGCTTCATGATGTGATGATATTTCAGCATTGATTATCATTTCGTTTATCTGCCTTTGATGGCCTATTACTTCCTATCATTGCTTTATAGTAATATCCTCTTAAACACTGGCAAAATTGGGATTAGTGCTTTAATACTGGTTTGGAAAGGAATTGGATGACCTGTTAATTCAGGAATTCATATTTCCTTTGAATGAAAGGAGTCAGATTTATGGTTGACAGGAACAATGCAGATGTCCCTTGAGGAAGGTGTATAGATACTGCTGTAAATATTTCCTCCCGCTAATAGATGCAGAAGAGGTTTCTTCTGCCCTTTAGTTGTGTTGATTGTGATGATGATGATAGATGCTGCATGCTCTTCATAGAATGGTGATTTGGTTTGGTAGAAGTTCAGGTAGTGTCATGATTTGATATGTGGGAAACATGTACCATCTGTGATATTTTTATTTTTGTCTACTCAAATTCCAACCTGTGGAAACTGCTGCATTGTATATAACTGGGCTCTTATAAATCTAGTTTGTACATGGACTGGCTTTAGGCCTTGCAGATATCATCATCAGAGTCATGCTGAATGTACTTGTGCTGGCACCATTGTTGTTTCATTGGACACCATTCTGACACAAAAGTTTGTATCTATACTTGTTGAGGAAAAGGTCTCTCTCCACTGAGGTGCCTTGCAGTGACATGTCTTTCAGCCCCTTATGGAATACAAGCAAGAAATAAAGTGTTAGATAAAGCACCAAGAAAACTGTATTATCAGTTCAAATGTGTTGGATGTAAGATTTTTTCTTCCTAGGTTCTGATATTAAAAGGAATAAGTTTACATGAGACCAAGATAAAAATTGCCTTTGGTTAGCACCAAAACTTTAGAGCATGGCCTTTTGGTCAAAATCTCAAGGTTTGCTTAGGGCAAGTACTTGTCATCATCTAATGCCAGGAGACAAATGTGTCATGAGACTTCAGCCTCACTGATGCTGGAGATAAATTCTCAAATCAGACTAGGGTCAAACCTAGTATCAAGCTCTTTGGTTTGGGAGACTGCCCCTTCATGAAAGGGAGTGTGTGGAGGAGGAAAAAGTTTGAGTTAGTTATTGAGTGAGCTAAAGCTCCCAAGAGAAAAAAATAAAGAGCCACTTATATAGCTTGTGGTCTTTTTAACTACAAGTAGAAAATACTATCACTTCCCTTTTTTCTTTTGAATGGCTTGCTCACTACTGTCTTTGCCTTCCCAGCCTCAATATTAAACTTATGTCTTTAAAAAGCATTGTATCCATCCCTGTAAGTAATCTTGAGCACAGACAGGCTAACTGATACTTCATCCCAGAAATACACTCAAGACCCAGATGTGCTGGAAGCTGCTGGCAGCGTGTTAGATGGTTGAGTATGTCCTCAGTCTGCAGTCAGTCACTGCATGTATGTGTGGTGATGCTGCCTTGCTTGTGGGCAGGTTCTGACAAACTGGGAAAGGTCTGCCTTATCTTCTGTGCCAGGAGATAAGTGACTGGCGTAACTATGCAGCACAGTGCTGTTTGTGTCCCAGATTTGTTTTCTGCCTCTTCTTCAGGGATCTCCACTTCCTGTTGTTCCTTTTCCATTTAATAAAAAGAGTGTATGTTTAGATTCCCTGGGGGAAAAAAAACCAACCACAATGTTAATAGCTTTAGGTGACTTACCTTGTTGAAATCCAAAATAGCTGTTAACTTTAACACAGAGGTTAGAACAGGTGGCTTGCTGCCACTGTGTTGTTTCCTGTTAAGCTATTTTGCGAATCACTCTTTTAATGGGTGAGAAAATTCTCAACCATTTGATTTGATACCCTGACTTTTAAACTGGTAACTTGTAGCACTGTATAATTCTAATGAAATCAGGTTGAGGAAACAAGTGTCAGTCACAAACATCAAGGCAGCAATATAAGTTCTGAGGTACTGGGATGTGGTTAATGGATATGAGTTCTTGGGGAAGTTGCTGAAATGCTTTTCCTTCACAAAGAGCACCTGGCTACAGCAGATCCATGGGTGTTTAGCATGTGTGTTTAAAAAGATGTCATCCATGATCAAATGCTGGATCCAAGCTTTTTGACCTAGTTATTGCGTGCAGAAAGAATAAGAGAACAAATTGCTGCTGGGATAGGGAAGGCATAATTGAAAAAGAGAGAGAGAGAGCAAGAAACTATTACAAGCCAGTATATGCCAGTAACTCAAGATAAGCCCTTAATTTCTGGTCACTCCTGCCTCAGACTTAATTGGTGTGCTCTTCCTTTCTTTAGGAGTGGGGTGGCTCTGAGTGGTGCTTTCCCTTGTTAGCTCAGTAATCTTGCCAGGAACTGCTGTGTAACACACAGAGGCACTGTTGCTTTTCCTCTTGGCTTTTTTGGGGTCTTTGGAGGTTCAAATATCCTGGTATTGCTGCAGCTGGATGTTCCTGATTTGGGGTAGCTGGTGTTGTCTTCCTAGGATCCAGTGCGTCCTGTATCCATGTAGTTCAGCAACCAGAAAATTTGACCTCGGATGTAAGAGCACTTCTTACTGTTAGGATGCTATGTTAGAGTTATGTTTTAGGGTGGCAGCAATAGCAGGGAAATCTAAGCAAAAGTTAAGGTTGAAGTCCTCAAAGATGGAGGCAATTAGTGCTACTGTTTCCTTCATTTTCTATGCCCTCCAAACCATATTCTTAAGCCTATACCTAAGGACAAAATATTAAGAATGTTCCTTGCTGAAAGAGCATAGCAGATCCTCTTCAAGTTGCATCTAGACAGTAAAAATAGTTTTTATGAATTTCCAGAGTGTTTCTCTGAAGCAGTGTCCCATAAGTTGCCATCTTTGAAGAACATGCTGCTGTATAACAGAATGCTCTCAGGAAGACGCTGCTAAGACCATTTCAGCGATCTTGTCACCTTGAAGAAGTTTAAGCAAGTATTTAAGGTAGTTTCTAGTATTTTCTGTTCCCAAGAGCATGGACAGTCAGATGGGAAGGCAGCATTCCAGCAGCAAGGAGCCTGCATGAAGAGCTCTTGGGTCAGGCTGGGCCATAAAAGAGGGCCATATACATGGTACCACCTAACAGTGCAGGAGCTCTTGGTTCAAGTCCTGAATAGAATCTAAAGGCTTTCATCTTACTAGATTGATGTTGATATTTAAAAGTTCTAGAGTAAGAAAAGTATGAATGCTACTTAGTGACTTATGTCAGATTCTGCTTCAGAAATATCTGGCCCAAATTTTCTGACTCTAAGTGGATAAAGTGATGCTGATATGCTTTGTTCTTACTTATGTCATCAGAGAACTTAGCTGCTTTTGACTTGCATAACCATGGAAAATATTGGGGGGGAAAAAAAGCATATTTATATAATGTGTTCATGCATTCTGCATAGAATTTACTTATTATGACAATATCACAACACTTTCAGGGAGATATGATAAATACATCTTAAAGATGTACATTACTACTTTGCAAAGCCTTTATAGGATGATTTAAAGTCTTGAAGTTTTGCTAAATAAGTGAGTTGTGCAAAGGCTTAATATCTCATACATCTTACAAAATCTAGATGTGCTTTTCAGGAGATTTTAATGGCTTTAGAGCACATTTTTCTGCTTCCGTCGTCACCGAAGAGAGCAAAGTACATGTGACAGCCTTATTGATTAAAAAATTTAGTGCAGCTTAGCTATCTTGCCATGTTCCCTTGTCTCTTTTGCTCATACCTCTGCCTTAAACATGCATTTGGGGAATAACCTGGTATTTAGATAGACTTTACAGGAAAAAAGAACCAGCACAGTTTTTTCCTCTGCTTTTATAATCTGTTCTAGTCTGTACTTGAGACAGGAAAGTCTGTAAGCACTGCAGATTAAGGTCTTCTCCATAGACACTTGCATACCTTTTACAGAGAAAAAACATATTTGCCCCTAGATCTGTTACTGCATGAAATGAGTGTTTTCTCCTTGTAGGTACTGATAGGGTCATTTAAAGTAGATCAGTTCCTACAGCTGCTAATGTCCTTTGGTCAACATCTCAGAAACAGGACAGCAAACTGTTTCCACATCTGTATACCTTTAAGTCAGCCTCTCTGCTTAGTCTAATGGGGATGCTAATGGTGGAATTGACTTGCAAACTCTGCATTGACTGCTAGGTCACAGGAACTTGTCCTGGATGCCCTAAATTTAAAAGAAACTGGAAGCGTCTCTTACATGTTAGTGTTCATGTAAGAGTTTTGCTTCCCTCCTGTGCTAAAGCTTCAAAAATTTTGGAGTAGATGGATTTAGTAGTTTGGAAATACCTTGTATTTCTAAAAGGGAAGGTAATCATGGATACAGTCACACATCTGACTAGAGGTAATAATCACTGAAATACCTCATTTTTTCAAATACTGCCAAAAATTGGGCATGTTATTAGAAAGCAGAACAGATGGACTCAAAAGGAATGCATGGCTAAGACAAATGCATGAGGATACTATCATTTGATATCTCAGTTCCTTGTAGCAAAGCATTATTACTAGGAACTTATCCAAGCTCCCTCTTCATATTCTTTAAAGAACAGGATGTTAACTAGTCAGTGGCTCTGTGTGAAAATGAATGAACTGATACCTGAGAAGGTAATTTAAAAATTAAGGCAGAGTTCCTTGATTGACAGACTGCAGGAGCATGGGCTTGGAAAGCTCCATAGCTGATTTTGTGTCTGTATAAATTACTCTTGTAATTTACATGTCCTTATTTTCTGTGAAAACAACTGCTACTCATGTAACATGACAGAAAACATGCTTTGATTCTGCTTTCTTGAATAACACGAGGGATTCACATGACCTGTATTGACAAACTGTACGTGGTGTTAAGGACAAAGAACAAAACCAAGCAACTTCTATTCAGCATGCAATGCAAAGCTGTAACTATGCACCTGAAAGCACGGCAAGTTGAAGTGTAGTCAATGGGGCACACTGTAAGCATGCCAAAATCATGTTGGACAGGGATACACAAAGGAAGAATACTGTGTATGTGTGGATGGGGGTGATTAACTGTGTGTTGGACAGGAAGATTATTGGACTGACATAGAAGATACTGCGAGCCCACCAGTGGGCACAAATGAAGGTGTTATTTCTAGTGAAGAAAAAGCAGAAAAAGATTTAAAGCAGCTGCTGTTATAACTGTGATTCATTTCTGATTACATATGGCAGGGAGGTGGGTGTGTATGAAAAATGAAATTCAAGAAAAAAAATGAGAATATTTTTCTTTTTTTTCCAAGTTACTTACAAAATTCACTGTTGTGGAAAGTCTGCCTATCCAGTGCATGTAGTCATCTCTGCATTTTTTTGAAAAGTAGATGGTGTTTAACTTCTGAGTAGGGAGCACCTGTAGGTGTGCAGTGCTAAGGGTCAGCATGTAGCTGTGGGCTGTGACTCTTCCCATTGATGTCATGGTGCTGTCTGCTGCTGGATGCACCCTATTGACAGAGGGCTTGGACAATAGTAGTCTTGTCAGTTCATGCCCAGGAAAACTACTTGGAGGAGGCTACATGTATTGAAACTTACACATTCTGATTCACAGAATCATTAAGGTTGGAAAAGACCTTTAAAATCATAAAGTCCCAACTGTCCACCCAGCACCACCACAATGTTCAAAACTAAATCACATTCTCAAGTGCCATATTCATAGATGTTTTGAATACTTATAGGATGGCAACGCCCTCCTGAGAGGGCAGGGTGGTGGTTCATAAACTTGTGCTGCAGCAGCCAACTGAAAATGAACCACCTTTGGTTTGGGGCAAGGGATTCCCAGGATGATCTTGAAAAAAGTGGGATACTCTTACATCTATCTTGCTGGATATATTGCATTATGGATGTAAATACATATGTGGATATAAATTCTTATTTAGCCTTTCTAAGGGCTTCTAACCTTCTGGACTGTGTTTTTGGAAAGGATCACAAGATGAGAAGGCTTCCTTAAACTGAAGTCTTTCTCCTTTTTTGGCTGTTGTAGTTATTCCTTACTCATAAACTTGTCCTTTTATGTAGTTAGTGGTTATTTTGAGATGAAGAAAAACACAGTGTTTGAAGGTTTGTACTTGGAGATCTGCATTAGTTCCTTCTTGTCACTGACTCTTGAGATTAAAAGAAATTATGCTCTAAGATCTGGACTGCATTTGAGTGATCTGTAACTATTTTCATGGTGCTAACATTGTTGCAAGTAGTTTCATTTTTTTCTTTTAAGGATATGTCTTCAAGTGTATCAGAAACCTTCCCCCCTGAGAAAAGAGTGATGGATTTTAGGGTAGATGACATCTTGGTCTTTCCACTTGATGAGGCTGTAGTTGATGAATAAAGAATGACCTCTCAAAAAAGGCCTTTCTTCATCTGCTTCTGTACTACAGAGTAATGACGCACACTTAACTACATCAGAGATGGTCTAAGAGATTGTCCAACCTCTACAGCAGCCCCCTGCCACTGTGTCCCTGGAGTCTGTCACAGCCAGGGCTGTCCTGCCACCCCAGCCAGGGCAGTTGCAGCCAAGGGCACTGAGGCAGCCCCAGGCACTGGGGTGGCAGGTGAGGCTGGCTCAGGATGTGGGCCCGTGGCAGGGCAGGACTGTGCTGAGCTGGAGCCTGCCCCAGCTGGGGTGGGGACTGATGGCCCTGGGGAGCTGTCACGGAGCACTGGGCCAGGAGGGCCAGGCAAGGCCAGTCAGGAATGGTGGGGACACTGGGGCACTGGCATCAGCTCCTTGGCAAAAGCCATGACTTTCCGTAATGCTCTTCCACAAAAAAGCATTCAGAAAGGTTCAACTGAGCACTGACAAATTTCTTTCTTCCAGCCCACTTCCCGGTGTCTGTGGATTCTCTGTACCCTGTCCCTACAGGCTGTTGGTAGCCAGCCCTCCTGTCAGCCATGGAGAGCCTGGCTGCTGCCACAGTGGAGTGGCCCTGGGAGTCACAGGGTGACGGGGAGATAGTGCTGTCTTGTCATTACCTTTGTTTCATGGGTGCCCTGCAAGGTCTTTGGGTTGAGATTACCTTCAGTGTTTGTCTTGTGTACAAAACAAACCTGTGGGGCTTTTGGTGCATGGAGCAGCTGTGGTAAGCTAGGAATTAGCTGATCCTTTTGGAGGCCCCCCATGGTCACTGTGTTCCATGGGACTTTACTGCTGTGTTTTCTGCAGTGAACTGGAGGCAAATTATTGGGGTGGGAACAATCTCTGCAGTACTGGCTCTGAGTTTGACGTTGCAACGTTACATCTGTTGCAACAAATCTTACAGACATTAAAGTATATAGTGGGGCAAAGTAGGCAGATCAAGAAATATCTGATTGGATAAATACCATCTAATCTCCATGAGGTGTTCTGACTAAAATTGTTATTACTGAAAATGCCTGTTTGTCTCTATTTGCATTGGATAGGTGTGCCTAGCATCTCCAAAAATGTGTGGCATAAAGAGCTGTCAAAAGCTTAAATATTATATGTCTGGTGGGACAGTTTTACTTTTATTTTTATTTAATTTAAATTAATTTTATTTTTTATTTTTAATTAATAAGAACCTGAAAGTGCATTTCTGGATGGAGCTGGACTTCCTGAGTTTGTTTATTAAACCTTTAGATAACATGAAGCTGGGAGTGATTGCATGTACACTGAAGAGCAAGCTGAGAATTTCCAAGATTGCTGATAGCCTGAAATAGTCTGGTGCAGGAAACACAATGGTGCAAGAGGGGAATGCTTAGTGTGAAGGCATTACTAACAGCAGAAGTGGAAAATGGAGGGGAAGAACTGTCTGGGTGGAAAAGGAACTGGTGGTTGAAGCTGAACACCAGACAAATGTGACTCAGTGTCATGCTGTTATGAAAAGGCAAACATCCAAATGGAGTGTACAAGACTTGAAATGAGACTGTTTTGCCACTTAAGAGAGAGAGTCTGGGTTGCCAACCCAGGTGAGAAGCATATAGTTAAATATGATGAGAAAGGACAGAAGCAGAAAATCTACTAACTTGGCCGCCTTGTAGTATTCTGGTTTTAAGCCAAAGGGCCATATGGGTAAGTAAAAGAGCTATTATAGGAAAGGGAATTATCTGCCTTACCTGCTCTGAAAACTAAATATGAGGAATAATGGGTATAAATTGATGGATAATTGAATCAGACATGATAGAAACTCTCAGACAGTGCAGTGGTGCAGAAGACAAATGCATCACTGAAAACCTAAGAACAAGTGTCATTAACCTCTTATATCTTTTGTAACAGACTGACATCCAGTATGTGTGCTGAATGGGGATAGAGGCCTTGGACTAAAGGACTTCCTAAGGTCCCTTCCAGCACTCTTTTCCTTTGTTTTAGATTGGCTAAGACAAACTAGCAAACTGCTTAGTGTCAAGTTAAGTGCTGGAGTGTTATGTGAAGGATTTGCTACTTGCTTCTTCTATGTCAACTTTTTGGAGTGGGGAGAAAGCTGTGCAGCTTGTGGGAAAGAGCTGTGTGCTTGCAGAAGGCTGCCTGGTCTGTTAAGGCCAAACTCCCTCCTTCCCTTTGTCCTGAAAAGTGGCCCAGGCAGACTTGATAGTTAGGGTGTTGTTTCCACACTCACCTTTATGGTAATGAGTTGTGTGTCCATGAATCTTGTATCTCTACTCAAATTACTTACTCTGAGACTCCTTTATGTTCAAAGCACTAAACTGCTTATGTTAGGGATGTCTGATGTGACCCTGCCCAAAGACTTGTGAGATTAGCAACGCTGCACTCTGGAGGCAGTGCATCATCCAGTGGTGCCTGGGTTTGTACTTGCCTCTGTTCATGACACTTCTTGAGGTATAAAGAGTTTCCTTGCAGCTGAATCCCAGCACAGCCCTCTGTAGACCATAAGGATAGATACATGGAGGAAGACAAGTGCAGGTCTGGAAGAGGCTCAGCTAGGTTATGGTGCAGACACCTGCAATGACTGATGATCATGTAACAGGTGTCCTGGCAAGAAAGGACAACACCATGTCTACTGCATGTTTTTTTGGTTCATGGACTGGGCATCAGAAGGTTGTTCCTTCACTTCTTTGTGAGCATTGCAAAATTGTTTCATCTTCAAAGACTACTTTTTGGCACTTACATCTTCTTTTTTCCTGATATTTACCTCAAGTATGTTTAAAGAGATTTGCTGTTTAGCTGTCTTGTGTTTTTTTCTCTAGCTATTTATTTTTCTCTTTTTTCTTCTTTATTTTGTTCTCCCAAGGCTAAAAATAAGAAAGTATCATATTTTTTTCACAACATTTCCTTGCAAGAATACACTCCTAGTGGTAGTTCTCTGCCTTTTCCAGTGTAGGATCAAGTCTTTGTTGACAAATTACACAGGTGTCCAAGTAAGGTCTTACAGTTCCTTGTTCAAAGGTACTCTTATGTCACTATCTCCACTGAAGATAACAATAACCTGCTTTATGCGATCCAAAAAGTGACTATTCTAGAAGTCAGTTGCTTGAAAAATTCTCATTTTTCTGCAGAATAAGAGACTGTGTCTGATTTCAGCAAATAATTAGAGAAAAAACTTTAAATATGGGTTTTTAAGATTTATTTTGGCCAATAAATTCAGCTACTATCCAGTGGGATGATTAGCCCAGTATTTTCTGATAGTTTTTTGAGCATAAAATTGGTTCCAATTCCATGTCCTGGTAAAAAAAAAATGAAATAATGCCTTTCTGTGCAAGCCATGGCTGTTTCTGGTTAAGAAGGGTGTGAGTTCAGCCAGTAGTACCAAAACCTTTAATCCCACTAGACCCAGGTAAATTCAAAATACATCGAACTATGTTGAGTGCAAATAGTAGTGCAGGCACCTAACTGCTTTCTGGAGACAGATGAGTGTAAAATAGTCAGCTATGGATATTTTTGAGATGGTACTGTCAAAGTGGGTACTGAATTTGAAATGGTTCTAGAAATATGAAGTGGACTTGACACTGTTAGTGTGATGCTGTTGTTGAGATTGCGCTAGTTTTTAACTTTTTTTTTTTATTTTTTTTTTGGGCTGCTGGCTATCTCTCCCTGAATCAATGAAAAGAAACTAAGTGAGCATTTGATTTTTTCTAAAAGCAGCCACTTGTATCATATGATGAAGCAGAAACGTTTGATAGCATTTTATGGACATATATAGCAGGAGAGCAAGCAAGATGTTAAAATAAAAACTGTGCCTTTTCTTCAGGTCTTTTGCTGAAAGGTTGACTCAGAAGGGGTCTGAGTACTGACCTGGAGCAGCTTGACATCGAGCAGTGCACTGCCAATTGCTCTAATGTCAGCTTTCTTCCCAAGATAAAAGGGTGATGGGATTCTTTTTTTTTAAGCTGAAATGGGCAGCTAAAGGGAGAATCCTTCAGCACAATACTTTAATCAGAAAAGGAACAAGAAGTAAGTGTAACAAAAGCTGCTCAAAACTTTACTTTTAAGCTTTCAGTTTCTACTGAATCCTTTTAATCTGTACTCTAACCTCTTTCTAACCTGCCCTTCTGTGCTGCAGCATTTAGTTTCTCTAATTGTATTTTGCTTTCTAAAATCTTCTCCTGTCATAAAAATGAACCTTTCTCTTATATCTTAACATAGATTCTACCAATACTTCCCATTTTAACATCTTGTTCTTAGTCATTATGAAACTTCCTTTTTTTATTCTCTGGGCTCTGCTGGATACCATGTCTCCATTGTTCTTGTTAAAATTGCAGGTAGTCAGGGCAGGAGTTCATCAGATTTTGCTTCTTAGTAAGCCAGGCTTTGTGCAGTTTTGCTCTGCCCCGTGTCCATTCTTGTGGGATGAGAAGGTAAAGGTCTTACAGATACTGAGTCCTTACCCAGCTTATGGGAAGACAGCTGATGGGGTGACAGCCTTTTGAATTGCCCTTGCTGAAAGATGGCTCACTTGAGTTCAATCCTTATTAGACAGCACATTTGTAGTGAGAAGAGCCTGTAGGCTCCAGCAGCATCTCCTGTGAGGAAAAAGCAGTTGATGTTGAGATGTGAGGTCATGTGAGACCAGACTCTGCCTGTTCTTGCCTCATAGTGTCGCATAAAGATAATAGCTGGTACTTCTAACATGAGAAAATTATGGCCAGGTACTCTTGACTGCATTGCTCACCCAGCTTGCTGCAGCTGATGCTCCAGATTTGCTTTTTTGGGAGATACAATATGTGAACTGTCACACCCACCACGGCATCTAACATAGCATTAAAAAGCTGGGAGGAATGCAGTATACAGCTCAACAGAATCTGAGTTGAGATCTGATAGTTCATATGGGTTTGGTTATCCCATGATTATTCAGTTCAGATCTGATAGTTCATATGGGTTTGGTTATCCCATGATTATTCAGTCTTCTTTTTGGATGAAGTTTGCACTTCAGGAGTGTCAGCTGCCCCCGCATGGAGTTTTGTGTTAGCATTTTATTGTGTCTGAATTGTGAATGCATCTGTGCTCTTGCTGCCTAATAGAAGAGACCAGTGCAGTTTTAGAGGCTAATGCCCCAAGCGATGGGCCCAATTCTTTATAGCAAGCATTTGAGAAGTATTCTCCCTTCTCAGTCACCTGTATTGGCAGGAGTGGGGATTGCATTTCCTGTGTCTGGTTCTTCATTCACTTCATGACATGTAACCCTGTAGTCCCTTATTTGCCAGACATTGGTTCTAGAGGCAGGAGGATGTGACCAAAATCAAGTGGTATTTTCTATAAAGAAAGCTAAATGTTACGGTTTTTATAAGCAGTTTTGGTGTAGCTGTTGCTTTTCTTTTCCTCATTGAGGCTAGCTGAACTCAATGTTCTAAATACTGGTGGATCTTGAATGCTTACAAAAGAAAGGAGATTTATTTTAAGCTTTGCTTTTTCTGGCTACTGCTGTAGAGAGTCCTTGTTAGCTACCTTGTTTGTAATTTAGAAGAGGGAGGAGAAAGTAAGCAAGCTTTTAAACTCAAGGAAAAAAAGAGCTTCTTCCAAGCAGCGTTTTAAGTACCTCTTTTGCTGTCTCTTCAAGGACTCTGTACTATACTTGCCAATATTCATTCTTTTGCAGTTATTTCTGTGTTTTATTATGGACTGCATCACTTGACATTGTAATACTTATACTGTTAAGTCATTTGTTTGGAGCAATCCTAGGCTAGAAGAAGTATCCTTAATCTCACTTCAAAAACACGCACTTCAGGGTAGTGTTGCACTGATGCCTAAGAATAATTTGATCACCGTAGTTTAAAGTTAAGTATCTGCCTCAAATGGTTTCTGCTGGGCTGGAGTGAAAAGACCCTAGGAGAGGTTACTGTTGTCAAACTGTAGCTTCAAAAATTTCTTAGAAGACATCCCTTTTGATGTTTATTGAAAGTACAACCTGTTTGCTTCATATTGTCACAACAGTGGAAAGTTTGGTATAAGATCTGAGTAGTAGGAGCTAACATTAAATCCCTTGATCAAAAGGAGAAATCCATGCTTCCTGAAGAACATGAGTTCCAATTTGCTTGCTAGGGTTTGCAAAGAGTAAGCAAAATCTCTGGTGGTCCTAAGGCCCAGGAGGGAGGACAAAGTGGCTGCAGGATAAGCTACAAAGGATTTTCATAGTGAAAAGACATTCCCCTTTTTTCCTGCCATGACGCATATTGCAGCCTCAGTCTTGCTTTTAGGATTAATAATTTGCATGGCTGACTGCAAAATGAGTATCTGCTCTGGAAACCTATTTCTGCTAGAGAAAAACACAAGGCTCTTACACCTCCTTTTGATTTGCAAGTGACACAAATTAAAATTCAAAGGGGAGTGTCAAGGGATGTGAATATAGTGCATTATTCTTTGAATCCAGAGATGCATATAAGTATATGAATAGGTAGTACTACCTTAGTGGTATGTGACATATGACTTGAATGATATGTATTTCTTTAGTGACATGAGAAGTGTCATACCAATGCAGAAGGGCCTCTGACTGATACCACCACTCCCCTGTTCTTACAAGAAGACAGTTTTCCTAAAGGACAAGGGGAAATTACTCCTTTTTATATTGATATAAAACCTAAAGTAGATCAGCTGAAGCTTATAGGATTTGAGCACACATTCAACTCTCTGCTAGGTGAACTGTATCTGCTAGGCTGCTTTAGTCCCAAGTGCAGTTACTGGAGAGCTTTAGGGCAGTGTTCCTCAATTGTTTTTGATCCTTCACCCCTATCAGTGGAAGTTTTTTCAACAGGTACCCCCAATCTATGTTTATTTCTTTATTTATAGGTGATATACCTGCACTACTGTCTAATACACTATGTACATTATAAAGCATACACAAAACCAGAATTTAAACCAGGATGAGATAAAGATGAAATTAACACTATTCAAGTTTTTTATTTTTTATTTGTTAACAACAGAGAAAAATGCTTTCTTCCTGCTGTAGATTGTCTTGTGCAGCACCCCATGTTGTTAAGCATTGTGCTAAGGCCTATGAAAGGATCTTGATAAAACTTCATGTATGACCACCAAGCAGATGGTGCCTGGATCTTGGGAAGGAGGACTGTGGTCATTTGTGTCCAGCTCTGCCAAGATGTTTCAGTTCAGGCCCAGAAAGAGAATTTCTGTGAAGTGGTTTGAATCCCCCGCCAGCAATGCTACCAGACCCAGATATTACTGGGATGAAAAGCCGTATGTTCACCAGCTTTCTCTGTCTTCTCTCTCCTCCCAAATAAATAACATTCTAGCTTGCCTAGTAGGCTTGGGGTTTTCTCAGACAAGGCTATAAAAACTCCAGGCCCAATTTTGCTAAAAATAATCTGAAGACTTTTTTTACCCCCCACTAAAAACATCAATGAGGGTTATAGAATCTGGACCTTAAGGGATGCATGTAAAAAATTCTTGATGTGGAAGGTAAAATGCTACCTATTCAGGGCCATTCACAGTGAGCAGAAAAGGAGCTGTATCAGAGGTGATGGAAGAAGCTGATGGAATTTCACAATAGATCTCTTAATTTTATGAGGCAGTCAACATAAAGAATTAAAGGAAAGAAATGTTTAAATGAGAGCTTTGTGAACATAGTAACAAATGGCTGAGGAACTGCAAGGGCTGTGTAAAGGAACAAATCTGTCTGTAATATAAAACCAACTTTAGCAGTTAGGTCCAGAAAGCTTAGGAAGTGGGAGGCTCCCTTTTCTTTTGAAATGTGAACACACCATGAAGTTCTTTGAAAACCTCTGCTGTCTGAAATCTTTCTTGCTGCTAGGTCCAAGATGAGAAATACAAGATACTGTCTCCTTTTATAACCTAAACTATGTTCTTACAGAGACTAATTCTTATGAGATCTTTCAGCTTTTATTGGTTCATATGTTGGCAGCCCCCAAGAAGTCCGGACAAGTTGATCTCAAGTGTAGCTGTGATCTGGTGTTCTGGATGGCTACTAGTAACCTGTCTGGTGACCTCCAGTCTTTTCCCTGCCTGATCTCAGAATACAGCACTTCAGCCTGTGTTAGAAGAGGTGGACTTTGGCTCCAGAGCGACCAAGCATCTTGCCTGAAAGGCTGTGGGGGGAAGTACACAATGCTTTTCTTGGCAGACCTAGTGCCATGGCCTGGTTCCTGCTGCACCTGCCCCTGCCAGGCGCGCAGCACGGCGTGGGCTGCGGTGGGAGCTGCCGGGAGCCGAGCAGTTCCACAGGCTGCACAGAGTACCTGGGCTGAGGTTGTGACAGTGCTGCTGAGGGACTGCTGCTGCTGCTGCTGAGAGTGAGCAGTGCTGTGCCACTGAGGATCCCACTCTGAATCTATGTGCTGTTTAGTTCTGAGTGGTGTTTCTGGCTTGCTCTCTGTAGATGGAGCTCCCTGAAAGCCTTTCCGGGGGGTACAGTGGCTCGTAAACACATTTGTGAAGTGAACACAGGCAGTGCAAGTGATAAATCCCACCTTTTCCACAGGTGACTGCCTTTTTTCACTCTTAGTTGTTGAAGAAGTGCACTGATTTCCTAAAACTGGCAAGTTGTGGGTTTATAAGAGTTATTAGGAAGCCTAAGCACTTGGAGTGCCGTGGAGTGTGTCATGTATCCTGCATGTGGTAAGAGGATTAGGGATGTTGATATACATGGCATACAGAAGTAATTTATTGAACTTTCCAACTACTTCCCTATTTTGAGTTGAGATATTCAGACAGCCTGCAGCACTGGTCACTTCTTAGGGCAGGCAGAACAAGGATGGAAAAACACAGTCTAACAACAGGGGCAGGAGTAAAAGATCAAAAAGAAAACAAAAAGCACACAAAGTGATATTGTGCACGTGTAAAGAAGTCCTGACCCTAGCAAGGATTTCAAATACATGACCTCCACTTTGCATCTTAGGTGTCCTAAGAAAATATTAAGATTTTCATCTGCCTCTAAGCCTAATGCAGAGAACATGTGGCTTGTCCCAAGATTTTTGAGGGTATTGGGGAGGAACATGGAGAATATAAAGCGAGGAAAATACAAATTTAAAAGTAGGTGTGTAAGTGTAGATGCAATATGGAGTGAGGAGAGCTCCTTTGCCTCTTAATCTAGGGTGATGATAGCAGAGAAGACTTTTCTTACTGGGTGGTTGCTGAATCTCCCCTAGAAATGCAAGTGCACACTTTCCTAGAGTAAAATCCAAGGGAAGCTGGTACAACCTAAAAGAAACAGGTTTGAAAAAGCCTGAATATTATGCCCATGCAGCTCCTGTCACCAGCCTCCTTGGCAGATTCCAGAATTTGATCTCTTCCAGCAGAGCTGCAGCATCACCCTGCTGATCACCCTCTCCCAAGTGGGTGCTGCAGTAGGTGCTCACATCTCTTTGTGAGAAGTAACATTGAATACCTTGGGGACTACGTGCTTACCCTAACAACTACTCCCTGTCTTCTCCAGGAAGAGCCTGTTGCTGCTGGGAAGCAATTGCAGACACCAGTACTGTAGCTACCTTAGCTCGTGAGAAATGGAGATGAATCATTAGGAGGTTCTGTACTGAAATTAATGTTTGTGCATTATAAGGTTGTCTCCAATGCTTTACTGAACTGTCTGGATTTCTGGTTGCTCTATTCTTTTTTTTTTTTTTTTTCTTAAATAACCAAATTTTGAACAAAACAGAAAGCCATTTCTTTGTGAGACTTACTCAAAAACTTGAGGTTTGTTTTTCAATGGCATATGTGTGTATTTTATGTAAAAGGCAGGAGTTGATATGAAGGCTTTCAGTATCTCATTAGTTGGGTCATTTGTAATGACTTATTGACTTTTATTTACAAAAGATAAATTAAATATTCTGATGATTTGCTTGGAAAACATATCAGGCTATTTTCCCTCCTTCAAACACAAAAGCCCTACCTTTCATGAAGGCAGGTTCCTCACATCAAATATTGCTGATGCTTAAGGTAGATTTTTATTTTAAATTTCTGGAAAGGAGCAAGTTGCACAGGAGTAATGGTATTTGTGGCCAGTGTGTATTAGAACAGACCAGGAGCCTGGGAAAGAAAGATGGGATGGTGGGATTGCACCTGCAAGAATTGCCAATGCAGGAGAGGAGTCCCCCCCATGGAACCATCCCAAAGCAATCTTCTGGGATTTAGTTATGAAGGTCACCCTGCTGGTAATGGGAGTAGTGCTGACATAAAACTATCCATGCTGCTTTGTACAGTTATTTTGTAAATGTGCACAGCTGTGCCCACAGACAGATGTGTAGCTGCTACGTGATCTACTAAAAGCTGTATTACAGGTGGTGTATGGAGTCAGCACATCGATGGTCATCTCTCATCTGCTAGATATGCCCAGTGTCAGCTGGGCTGCCAGGAGCAGTGCAGTAAAATGTTAATAGAAAACTGCAGTGGCAAAAGAGCACAGTGGACTATTGCCATGGAAGCTGCTGCAGCAGGAATTCCCCTGAGGAGGAGCATATGCAGTCCCATAGCCAAATAATGTGCAAAAAATTATGTACACTGACAGAACAGGGTACTACTTCAGCATTGACTCAGCTTCTTTAGGGTCTTTGGCTTTTGGAAATTATTTTAACCTGAAAACCTTGTACCAGTGTTTTGGGAGGTTCTGTTGGACGTTAGAAAAATGGTGATTGTTAGATTGCAAGATCTCACCACAGAAATTAAGTATATAATTAAAGGTGTCAACATCAGCTGCAGTGGGCTGTTAATTCTTTGTACTTGTCACAGCTTGAAAGCTTTGTGGCTTTAAAACATGATGGTAAACACAAAGAAATACTCTCTTAATTAAACAGTTTTTTTACCATGGCTTAAATCTACAACAAGGCACACTTCCATGGAAACTGCCACAACAAATCTGACGTTTTCTCATTCTCAGACCAGTGCTGTTGGTGGTACAACATACATTTGATCAATGAGAAAGGTGTTAAATCCTGCCTGCTTGGTCTCTTGAAAATGCCCCAAAATTTAGTTGTTCCTCTACAGTGTCTTATCACACAAGGTAATCTATTGGGTGATGGCCAAAATTATTTACCCTTGGTATCTCAGTCTCAATGCCCCATTGAAGTTCTTTGCCTTTTGCAGGCTGAACTGCCAGCACATGGCAGTATGGAGGAGGAATGGGCAGAGTGCCTTGGTTATCACCCCAGGCTTTGGAAGGTCACCATCTCACCAGGGGAGGAGACTGTCTAGTGTTTGGTGAAACAGTGCATCACTCATCCCTGACCTATGCCAGGCTGACCTGCTACACTTAATGCTCAAGGAGTTTGCTATAATGCTTTAAAAAGCTGAATAACATTCTGCATCCAGTACACAGCACAGAAATAAGGTGAATTGCAAGAAGTTCCTTAGTTTGATAAATACTTCATTAATTTTACTGTTTGATTTTCTAAATAAGTTCTCTATTTAATTTATCCCTAACTCAGTGCTGCTTGCTCTGAAGGCCAGGGACTCTTAGGACCAGAGTCAGCAGGGAGCAGCTCTGTGCTGGTTTTCAGTCCACTTTCATTTGTCCTTGGATTGCTTCTAGACACAGCTCTTAATGCTCTCTATGGATAAAAGTCAGACTGCAGTCTGTGGATCGCTTTATTGCTGACGCTGTGAAGAAAACAATCCTTTTTAATGCCGGGGAGGGAGGAGACAGTGGCCTTTCAGAGAAGCTCTTTGGAACAATTTTTTGACTTCGGTTATTACGTGCAGCCGTGAAGGCATTGTCAAAGGATTATTTATAAGGTTGGAAGAGTGCAGGCAAGTCACACTTTGCTAAATAGCTTGGAATAGACTTAGTGAAACTAAATGTAGAGCAGAAGTGTGCCTACTGAGTGCCCATGCAAGGGTGCAAAGTAAGTTTCTTTAAAGGTGAGCTCGCAAAAACTTCCCCAGAAGCATGGGCTGCTGAGAGCAAGCCCTTACAGTCTACAAAAAGAACCATCTTCGGAAGGATTATGTCCAATTTCTTCTAAGCCAATAGTGTCTGCCTGGGAGTTGTTGACTTTTTTTATTGCCTCCTCCTAAGTTAGCTTTCAACTCCAAGCAATGCCACAGTATGGATCATGTTTTCATCATTTATTCTTGCTGATTCTTCTCATCATTGAATTCTTGTGCAAGGCAGTCCCTAAAGGAAGCTAAGGCTTATCTACCAAAATAACTGATGCAGACATCTACTCACCCAAAATACTGGTCAGAACCACAGTTGGTATATATTAGATGATGCCTTTGACTTAGCAAAGTAGGCTTGTCACTGAAGCTTTGGTAGCATTTTCTAATGAAGATGAACAAAAAACATGCAGCATAATATCCTGAAAACCTGGATTCTTGCCACTCAGCTCCTACAGGAGAACAGTCTCTGAAATAAACTGGAATAAAACTCAGAAAAAAAGTGTTAAGTGAACTTACTTCAAGCTGTCCTGACAGGCTTGTTGTAATGCTGTCAAACCAGCTATGGTTTGAGGATGGTGTGATGCACATTTCCAGGCCATTAAGAATAGAGCTGATATGAGGACTGATATTCTGGCAAGCCAGATAAGCTCCAGTGCTTCCAAAGGTTGCGTGAGGAAACTTAGTGTGAACAGAAATTCTGAAAAATATTCACTTGGGAAATATTAAAACATCATTTTTTGTTTTCTTGCCTTTTTTTTTAGCTCTTTATAATGCTCCCTAAACATTGAAAAATATGAGAAATTGTTTGAACTCTCTGTTGTATTTCATTAATTGACACCTTCTATAAAGACATCATGATTTTTTTGATGGATGAGTATTTTCTGATGAAAAGCTTCTGTCAGCATTTTTTATGTTCTCTAAATAAGACCCAAAAATCATGTTGTGTACTTTTGCCGAGGTAGCTTGTCAGAAATAGAAAACAGTTTCTAATTGCTTGGACTTCGGAAAAAGGAATTAATTGGCTTTTTAAACCTTGGTTTTTAAAGGCTGTACCATATATTGGAGGAGAAGGTACTTCCCAACGGCCAAAAAAAATAGTTTCTGGATTGATTTTTCTTAGGTATGTATCTGCATATAATATGCTTAATGTGCTATTCTTGTGGGTGGCTATAAATTGTTAGATTTTTTCTCAAAGAAGACAATAAAATTACTTCTAAATTATTGAACTGATACTTCTACCACTCCTGTTCCTGATTTGGGAGTATTAGGGTCTGCCAAGCTGTTAATGCAGCTGCATTAATTTCAGAATCAGCTGTAATTAGCTCTGCACAAGGTTTTTTTACAAACCATATAATTTGAGTTATTATACATAAGGTAACCCATGGGCCTCTCAGAGTAATGGAATATTTTATTGCAGGCCTCGATTGCAGTTTGAATGAGAGCAGAGTCTTTTGCACAGCAGAGCAAAGGAACTTTCTTTCACTGCATTTTCTCCTTACATATCTGATTTATCCTGCCCAAAATAATGATGCTTTTGACTTTAAGATTTGTATACTATGTTGTAAGCACTGATAGGTTACAGTACATTTTGAAACTTTGTCTTTTGTCCATCCCTTATTCTGAGTCTGTGAGCTCTGAGGTTGATAATCAAAACAGAAAAAATAGGAAAGGATACATGAACCTTTTAAAAGTGCTCTAAAATTACTTAATTCTGCAAACGAGTTAAGTAAGGAAAAAACATTTAATTCACTTGGGATTCTTATTTTTTCCCTAGCTCAGCAAGGAAGACTAGAAAGGGAATGAAGCAGTGAAGCAGGGGGAAGAATGTGACCAGTGGGGACCCATCCAGGAGAGAAGACCAGGGATTGTAGGATGACATGCAGTTGAAGTTCCACCTGAACTTTTTCTTAAATGGTTCTGGGTGTTCTGCAGCGGGTGTGTTTGCTGAGAAGCTGGGTGTGCAGCCTGCTCTCTTGCTAGACAGCAGAGGCAGCTGCAGTTTGCCCTGAGCCGAGCTGAGCCACAACGGGCGGGCTCTGCAATGCACACGCTCCAAGGGCAAGGGCCCAGCTTTGCTTCACAGTCACATTGCCAGTACACACACACATATGGCTTTTCATACTCAGTTTTTTCATTTATTTTGAGGCTATTCTTACAAATGGAGATGTCTCTTTGTGGGAGACATTCCTTCTGAGTGCAAAAGAGAAAATGGAACCAACTAGTCAAAATAGCAGTAATGACTTGCGAGGTGGTTGCTGCAGATTGCACAGGCAAGTTCTTGCTGGCAGACAGAGTGAGAAGGAAGAGGAGCTTGTGTGTGTAGGCTGTGTCATAACAGAAGTAGTTTGTTATTTTCCATATCCTGCAAGGTCACTTAGAGCAAGCCCAAAGTTCTGGTGCTGGTGTCTGTGCTGCCCAATCAGAGGTTACGCAGTAGAGCTCTGTCCCTGTCCTGACTGTGCACGGAATACTGGGTCTGCCTGCATGTTCAGACAGTCCAGGAGTGCTTTTGCACTTTGTCTCTGTAATTTGTATTGGAAACCCTGACTGGCTTTTAAAGAAAGTAAATATATTCTCCATGCAAACACTCTATAGCAGAGGAGAGAGAAAAATCTGAATTTTACGTACAGTCATGATTGTATAATGATTCTGAGAATGGACAACTAGGCAAAGTCACACTTTCATTTGTCTGAGTAAAGCTCTGAAAAGCAAACAGCGCATGTATGAAACACTGAACTCATCATATCAATATTTTCTGGGTAAGTGCCATTTAAGACAATGTAAAAGTCCTTTAAAAGTACAAATTAGCTATTTAAGTTCCTTATGTAGACAGTTGGCTCTCTCTGTGGGATATACTTGTGTATTTAGAAAGTCATACTAAAATATTTTAGGCTGGTCATTAACTATGCAAAACTCAATTCATGTTAAAAATTCACTTATTTTCCTACTGAAATTCAATGTTGCTCTTGTTATATTGCATATCAGTAAATTATGAATCAGTTGTGCTCACTTTGCCAATAAAGGCTGTTTTTTAAGACAATGAGATTATACAGGGGCTTTCATAATTTTATTTAATCAACAATTATGTTGATGTTTGAGTCAGAAAGTGATTCAGCTTGCTTTTTTAGAGCTGTGTGGGTTCTGCATGACCAATGAGATACAAAGCTTGTATATTTATTCCAGGAAGGAGAGGAGGTAGCAGGTTCTCTATGTCTGGAGCAGGACTGCTGGGTAACGAAGGATTATTGTATCCTGTATACCTGTCAGGTTTCCATTATCACTTACCAAGGTAAACTTGTGCAGCTGCTGAAAATTTAGGTACACCAAAATTACATTTTTATGCTTCTGACTGCTCTTACCTCCCTGAAGATGGAGGCCAGCATCTACCTATTGTCCATATCCAAGAGTCTCAAGATATTTCACTTTGTAAGACCTAATGTTTTATGAATTTTTGTTTGCTGTAGACAAGATTTAAAATACTTAAATACTACTCCCAGCTTCTGCTTCTGAACCCAGTTATTTAAAAACTATCTCTGTGTGCTACCTGGGAGGTTGCCTGAGCACTGGAGTTGAGTTTGATAGTTACTCAAGATTTCATATAGAATTAGGAATACACTCTGTTCCACGTGTTGGAAAGCCATACCTACTGTAGAATATAAAAACTTGATTAAGTTATGGGGAAGACTGAAGATACAGAATCATGCATAGAGCATCTTTTGTGAGCTATAACAGTGCTAGCCAGTGCTAGCAGAAAATAAACCTCCTGATCAAAAGAAGAAAACATTTGTTAAGAAGCTTTATTATTGCAGTTAAGGTGAAGTAAATATATCTATTCTAGCCCCATAGTTTTCACTTGATAATGAAGACCTTTTATCATTTAAACTGAAATTTTCTGTTCTTACCAAAACATGGTTTGTGCGAGGCTCTTTCTTCTGGTTTTACAATATAGAGGAATGTGCTTTCAGCTGAAAGTTTCTCAATCTCACAAATTAGGATTAGAAAGTAATCTTTAAATAGATAGGTTTTATTTTAAAAAATCCAGGTTTTTTTTTCTTTTTTGGCATTCTTTGCAATCTGAACGTTTACTGTTTCAAAGTCTTCATGTTGTTTCAAAGTCTGTTTTTGCTGTCATTCTAGTAGCTTGAGTTCACCAGAGTGCACCCAAACATTAAGGCTTAAGAGCAAGTCCAACCACCATATTTGTGTAATTCCTTGTAGTTCTGTTTCATGGAAAATTTCTGCAAGCTGTAGTTGTTGCTGTAACTGGGAATGTGAACTGAGATACAAGGGTGCTGGAGAATGCAACCTGAGCAACGTGCTAGGGGCTCTTTGCAGATCCAGGTTGTCTGATGGTCAGTCTCATGCTCTGATGCAGCTGGGACAGCTGATGCTGAGATCCAGACAGCCCTATAGTGCAAGAAATACTCACTCTTGTTGGGCAGAACTCCAAATGAGAAGCTGCATGCCTTCTGCTTTTGATTAGGAAGAGTATTTCAGACAGTTCCAGGGCTAAAGGCTGCTGGACTAAGGTGCAGTATTTCTTGGATCCAGCTCTTGGTTTGGGATTATACCCATGACATTTTCTTTTTCACAGGGGTGTAGAGCTGCTTTTAAGTGCTCCCCTCTCTGCTGGGTTTGAAGAGGCTGCTCAGCTCAGGGAATTGGTTTTCACTGCTTCCGTAGAATAGAGAATGTTCCCTGCCCTTACCTGGTAACTGAAACACTACTACGAGGTGCAAGCATGAAAACTACTACTTTTGGAATAGAGCTTGATTAGTTTGTGGGAGGGATTGGAGGAGAGGGGGCTGTAAATACTGGTGTCTGCATCCCTGGTATTGTGGGTTTGATGTTCCTAATTCAGTTTAGTGTAATCTGGTGTCTGCCTGGCTGAACTTATGCAGTGCTGCCAGCCCTTAGAGCCTCCTTTTTGTTTTTATCACCCTTCTCTTATGGAGTAGTTGAAACTGGCAGAGAAGGTGCAAGATCAGTGAAAGGCTAGAGTAATCACAGCATGGGACTGCAAGGCTTATTACATTATGGGAGGAAGAAGACCACTGCATGCATTATAGTGCTAAAAATATTCCCTGTGATGTGGGGCAGTGACACTAGCCACATGGTAGCCGTGACTTGTTCTGATAAATGTGCTTTCTTGGGGATATCAGAGTGAAGGATAAAACTCCAATGTGGTGGCAGAGGCACAAAACTCAAAAATACATAGACCTGTATGTGACTCTGTGTGGAGCAGGGGCAGATATGAAAGTCACAGAATTCATGACAATGAACTAGGCAGGAGTTGGAGGTGTAGGAGGAAAGGTGGGATTAGGTTATAGAGCCTAGGAATTGTGTCATCTGGGATGAGGGCAGTGCTGTCTCTGGAGGACTCACATTGTCCTTCTGGGCTATTTGGAGGAAGGCACTGCTTTGACATGCACACGGACAAATAAAAGACTATCCAGAAAGAGTCCAAAACAGCTGCTCAGGATAAAAGTTGCAGATAATGTGTAAGTGGAGAAATAAAATGCCTGCTCGTCTCACAGGCCTTCATGCTGCAAAGTAATGAGTGCACAGAGCAGAGGGAGCGGAGTGTATAGTATCATACAGGAGAAAGAATAGGGGGGCAGGGGAAGTTTCCTGGTGAAGTCTGTCAGGCAATGGGTACATGCCATCATTTGCATGAGAAAAATTAATAATGCTTTTAATTTCTGGTTTTGGATGTGCCTTGTGGTGATCAGGAGTGTGCCTATCTTTCCTTCTTTTATCCTAGGTCCAACACGAAAAATGCCCCTGACTGCCAGTGCCATGGACTTTTTTCAGCTCTTTGTCCCTGACAATGTACTAAAGAATATGGTGGTCCAAACCAACATGTATGCAAAGAAATACCAGGAGAGGTTTGGTAGTGACGATGCCTGGATTGACGTCACCTTGACAGAAATGAAGGCCTTCTTAGGCTACATGATATCAACCAGCATCCACCACTGTGAGTCTGTTCTCAGCATCTGGAGCAGTGGCTTCTACAGCAACAAGAGCATTGCTCTTATCATGACACAATCAAGGTTTGAGAAGATTCTGAAGTACTTCCACATTGTGGCCTTCCGCTCGAGCCAGACAACGCATAGCCTCTACAAAATCCAGCCTTTTCTGGACTCTCTGCAGAATGGCTTTGACTCTGCTTTCAGACCTTCACAAGCCCAGGTAAGAGTTAAGCTGTTGGCAGGGCACATCTGACCTGTGCTCTCTGGTTGTCTCACTGGGACAGAAAGTGCACAGCACAGCTGCCTGGGGAAAGCTGGGGCTTCCCAGTGTGAAGCTGTGCTGCAGTGCCTCCATGGAGCAAGAGAAAAAGCAGCACTGTCCTGTACGAATGCTCAGCAGTGTCTGTCAGTGCAGGCACCAAACAGGTTTCAGTGGGAATGGTGCTCTCTGAGCTGGAGCTGTTTGCTTTAGTGACCTAAACAAGCCTGGACACTGCTCAGTGAGGCTGGCACTTGCTTTTGCTATCCTGAGGATGGGAGGTTGCAGGTTGTGCAAAGTAGAAGGGGCAGAGCTGGTACAGCTGGGCTGGAGGGAAGCAGGCTGAGTGGGGTGGAGGAGTTGAATTTGCTGAGGTGGCTGTCCCTGACCTTAGCAGTAGGTGCTTGCTGTATGGTCCAGTAACACCACCCTTCTTCAAAGGGGGACAGATGAAAATCTTTTCATATTCATCATAATCTATTTAAACTTCATTCAATACAGATTATGTGCTTTTGAAGCTATTGCTACTGGTTGTATTCAGAAATCTGGAAAGAAAAAGGAATAAGCACGAAATATGTTACTGCTTGATATAACTTTTCAATCAATTCTCTATTTCCAGAACATAAATATTTCACTTGAGCATTTGGACAGGGTGTTGTGTCCATAGTTCTCTTATTTTTCCTCTTTCCCTTCTGAAGCATGCCATTTTTGCCCACTGCACAAAATTAATGAAGGCATAGATGCTACACATCCATTGAAGTGTGCCTAAAATAAATGGCGAGTGATTACAGTTTATTTTATAGACAATAAAAATCATACCTATATAACCCATGAGAGCACAGCTGCTTACAAAGCTGTTAAGGTAGAGAAGGGAGGAGGGAAGAGTATTCTCACTAAGCTGTGCAAGGTATATTTCAATTAAGACAAAACAGGCAATGAGAAACATGGAATTGGGACTGAGCTCCCTGAAAGATATGACATCTAATCCTTATGGCTGCTGACTTCAATGGGCAGAAGATAAAGGCTTCAGAAATTGATCACTGTGTCTAATGCAAATGCTTATAATGGTGTGCTGTGGCACACACTGTGAGTGCAAATCCATTAAGGGATAAGATTTTATTTGCATGTATATCCTTTCTCCCATTCCTCATCCTGAGTAAGGCTTGAGAACTGAATTGATAAAATCACAGCGCCCTGTTTTGCAGTGGCAAAATATCTAAATTTTCACAAGCAAAATGTTTTATTATCCTGAGCGTGGTAAGGAGATGCTACTTAAAAAAAATAAGGGGGAAGAAGTAGAGACAGCCCAATTTTCTTCCTTCCTCCTCCACTTCCCTGCTCCTTTGTCAGTGTTTACGTCAGTGATTTCTATGCAGCATGTTTCAGTGATATTGAGTGGAACAAAAAGCACTAAAATACGGCTTCAAAAATAACCCTGTGAGAAAGAATAAGGTTTTGAATCAGTTGTTAAAAATAGCCTAGTGTACCTCCAGTAGGCTTCTGGGGGATGTTCCAGGCCTGCTTCTGAAAGGAGACTTGTGCGTGACATCCTCCTGGGTGCCATCAGTCAGGGCAGCACACTACTTGTCTCAAGAGATGAGGACCCCATCTGCTCAAAGCAGCAGGAAAGACCTCTCCCTGCAAATTGTCTTGAATTCAGACTGCAGTAAACATCAAGCCCAGAATGCCCAGTGAGAAATACCAGAAATAATAAAAAATAGTAAGCCAGTTGCACAGAAACAAATGGAAAGATGAGGGGAAAGAACCACTTAGATGGGCTTTTAGAACTTCTGCCTCTGAAAGCCAGTTGGGAAGGGGGGCCCAGGTTTCTGTGATCAGTGATACCTGAAATCCCAAGTTCAGAATGGATTTGTTGCTTAAGATACATCTGTATCTTAAACATGAGACTTGTGGTACCTAGGTGGCTTCTTGCTGACCCACAAGCTTTATGCTACTTTCTTGTAAGTGGCATCAAACAGCTAAATCACAGCTCCTGTTGAATGCAGCAGGGCTGTTTGGGCTTATGGGTAGGCTTGTTTCTGACTTTTTTCCTCTGGCAGTGTGGACTCACAGAGCACAGATTAGGAAGATGCCATGTTTAACTCACCCCTATGGACAGAGCAGGAACAATCTGCATCCATCAGGCAGTACAACATCTGCCTTCACAGTTATTTCTTCTGTAGATTTGATCTTTTCCTTTTTGAGAGCTAGAAAATATTCTTCAAGTGGAACTTCTGTCAGAAAATACTTAGGTGGTTTTTTTCTTGCCTGTGACCCCTCTCCCCACCCAAATGTGCCTGTAAAAATAACACCACAGTTGCTGTGAAAGGAAACAGGGAGAAAGAACTATGCCAGTATACCAAAACAAAGAAGACAATCTAGTGAATTATAATTATTTTGCTAAATATACTGAGCAAACAAAAGGAAATAATTACTCTCCAGCTTATGAAGGAATTGAAAGTCCAGAACATTTTAATTGTGCATCAGCAGTGCTAGCTGTAGTTTCTGAAGTTAAAAAAATGGTGTTCTGACCTAGGTTGGTAAAAAAAAAAAAAGACAGGAATATTCTCTGCATCTTATCCCTCCTCAGCATCATCTGTATAAGTAAACACTGCCTCTACCTGAGCAACAAGAGGTGGTGATTTGGGTCTGTTCTTGTAAGCAGTGTTATTTCTTTGCTACTTAGCTTTGTAGCTGTGCTACTGTCTGCAACTGAAGGCAGGGAGGATGCCCTGCCTGCACTTGGGAGGTATAGAGCAACAAATTCAAGGGTACTCACCTGACAAGGATATACACTGAATTCCAGAAACCAGAGGAGTTCAGGGAAAATAACATCACTGCTCAAATATCCTTCTGTGCCTGCTGAGTGTTTATATGCTTATCAGCAGGATGTGGCTAGACAGGATTGCTGTCTCTGGCTGCCCCTGACTGGTGTGGGAGAGGTCAGGAACATAACTCCAGGTTCTCTCTGCTTCCCTCTCCCTCTAAAGTACCTTCTCTTTGGTGTTTTGGAACCAAACAGTTTTGCATCTGCCCAGTGAAATACTAGCTGGGAACGGTCACTTTCTTATCTCCAGCAGGAGTGAATCCCCTGGCAAAAAGAGAGATGCAAGTCCAACCTCTTGCTCCAAGGGCATGGTGCTCAACTTTTGCCAATTACTGGGCAGCTTCTTTGTGTTTCACTCTTGGTGCTATCATAGGGTACAGCTAAACAGTTTCAACATAGTTCTTCCAAACCAGCTCACAGCTTTAGATGACAGCCTCTTTGAAAACACAGAGGGGCAAAAACAGGCTGGTCAACCTGCTTTTTTGTCCTCATGCTTATTACGTTCATTTGATATTGGGTATTTCCAAATTATAAGACCTTGCTTGTGCTGTACCTCTATATTTCAGATTTCTTGTTCTCAAAATGATTCTTTAGGAGTTGAGGGTGCTAGTCCCAAATGTGAATCATTCTGTCTTAGAGCTTCTGTGAGAGTGACACAAATACATAAATATTCAGAGAATGCTGGCCAAGTATAAGACAAGCATGAGCAAGAGAAAGACAGACAGAGGAGCAATGGGAATATTGAATTGCAAGGTAAATTTCTGATGTCCTGTAGCTCTTGGCCAGTTGATCCTTTTGTGATGCCAGATTTAAGGGAGAGTTTGGCAACAGAAAATGATGAAACTTCATTGCTATTTTTAAATTACCTAATGGTAATGGAGTGCTGTAAGAACTGACTTTTTGTTTTTTAAGAGGATTGATTGATGACTGAACAAATGGGCAGAGGAGCATGGAATCATGGCTCCACTGGAAGTCAGAGTTAACCTTTGAATGATGGCAGTGAGGAGCTGTAAAATGTGGATGGGCCAAGCAGGACTTCAAAAATGAGAAGAGAAAGAATCTGTCTGATATACTGGACAAGAACTATGATAGAGAAATAAAGAAAAGTGTTGTGGTCAGTGTGATGGACTAGGAAAATGGCTTTCCAGCAGCAGTCTGTAGAAGAAGATTGCCTTATGTTGAATAAAAGTAAAACTGTTGCAGGGTTTGGATGTAAACTTGTCTGGTTGGGTGGGTTGTTACTCTAACATGAGTGCCATTTTAGAGCTCTTACTCACAAAGCATGGAAAATGCAGGCATTGCCTGGCTGAGGAGGTTTTGCAAGTAGGAGGTAAAGACTGACATTCAGATTCACTAGCCAGTGATATCTGCAGCAGGAGGAGAGGGATGTCTGTAATGACCAAAAAAGGAAATGCTGAGGGGTTCTTAAGGGAAGGGAGATGCTCTCAAATGCAGCATAATGGAATCAGAACTGGCAGCTAGATATGCAAGCAGAGATGTCAGACACCAGCAAGAGAATTTAGATTATATAGGAGGAGGTTTGGAGCAGAGAGGCAGAAGCATGAGCTACCCTTGCAGAAGGAATGACTGACTCTGCATCCAGACACAGTTACCAAGGGCCTCTGCAACTGGATGGTACCCACAAAACCCAGAGACAAGGGAAGTTGAGGCAGCTTCTCCAGGAGACAGGCTGAAGGGACAGCCTGTGTTGTGGATGGCCATGGAGCTCAGGGGGAGATGTTTCCTGGTTTATTATCTAAGTATATGGAGTCCAGGAGTTCCAAGTACCAAAGACTTAGTGATTCAGG
Organism: Calcarius lapponicus; assembly: GCA_039654755.1. NCBI lineage: Eukaryota > Metazoa > Chordata > Aves > Passeriformes > Fringillidae > Calcarius > Calcarius lapponicus. Next base: position 94,965,343 of record CM077465.1, read on the forward strand.
GCTTTGTCTTCAAGCCTGTTTGGACTCTGTTGAGAGAGAATGGGTGGAATTTTGGTGTGGAAAGAGCATCTGAAATGGTCTAAAATGGAGAAGAAAGAAAGGCACTCCTGACAGTGGCTGTTTTGTTCTGTGAGTGAAAGATATTGTGAGACAGAGCAATTAATGGAGTCCCATCTTGGAATCTTGCCTTTGCAACACTTGGAGTGCAAGTACATATTGGGGGGAAAACAAAGAGTGAAGGTTTGGCAGGTAGATCTATCAGGGATAAGGATTACTGAAAGGAAAGGAAAGGAAAGGAAAGGAAAGGAAAGGAAAGGAAAGGAAAGGAAAGGAAAGGAAAGGAAAGGAAAGGAAAGGAAAGGAAAGGAAAGGAAAGGAAAGGAAAGGAAAGGAAAGGAAAGGAGTGGGGAAGCAAAGCAACTAGATGAAGAGCTTCTGAGATTGGAACAGAATTGGGAATTTGAGAGAAGAAAATGGGGATGATTTCTCTGAAGAAATCCACAAACTATCTTGCATCATAGGAAGTCAGAATAGGAAGAGGGGAGCACTTGGGGAGTGAGAAAAAGATGGTGAAGAGGCGGCCAGGAATACATGTAGGAGTAATTAAGCCTGAAAGTAGATTTTTGTCAAGGAAGATGAGAAGCAGGAAAGAATATGCCATGGGGGCAGTAAGCTCACTCCTGTAAAAGTGTGTATTGCAGCAACAGCAAGAATGGGGAATAGAGAGGGAGCAAATACAACTTTGCATGGGGATTTGGCAAATAGATGGATTTGAGATTACAGGAGAATCAGGGAGACTGAGAATACAGGAGGGTGAACAAACTTATAGGATGGGCCAGTAGCAACAGGGCTAACTTTTGGCTAAAAACATTATGTCAGTGCCAGGGGCAGGCATAGCCCATACAGTGCCTTGCTTGCAAAGTTCTTTACAGCTGTTGAAGCAGTGGTTGCATGTGGAGGGGTGAAAACCCCTTGTCCCCCACTCTCTGAAGGAAGCCCCAGGGTTTTCAGTTCATTTTCCTTGCCTGTCCACATTTTGTCTTTGCAGTGACAGCAGATCTTTCCCTTGTCTGTTGACATTTTTATTCCCTCTTCACAAAAGTTGAGTTGGAACTTACAGAGAAATAACTTAGATTCAGTACAGAGGAACAAAGGAGGGAAGGCAGGGCTGAGCATGGGCAGGAAGAGAAGGAAGATGGAGAGAGGTTTTAAATATTCAGATTTGCTTTCTAGATGTAAGGCTGACAGGCCTTACTGTGTCATAGAAGGCAGAAAGAGTGTGAAGGGTAAACAGTATGCAGTAGAGCTGATGTGAGGAGAGTTGATGCTGAGGTGCAGAGGGAAAGAAGCTAATGACAGAGGGTAGAAGATGTCCTAAGGTGATGCTTATACAGCCTTTTCTTTCTGCGGCTCTCCATCCTACAGCAGGGGAGATTATAACAGTGGAACCACACCACTCAATGGGATCTAGCAGGTAAGAGAGCCATTCCAGAATGATTGAGAAATTCTTAACCGTGTATCCAAACCTATCCCAAGGATGTGCTCCTTCCCTCTGTACTTGAGAAGCAGAAAGGCAAAAGCGAATGAGGGCAAGTTTAATGTTTGCAAAATGCTGTTCAGAATCCTCTGAGGCAGAAGGGGGAAATGCCCCAGGTGGCCTTTAGATAGGGAGGGTTTTGTTCTGTGTGGACCTTGAGAGAGGAAGATTTGGCTTCAGTGGGGAAACAGGGCAGCTGCAGCTGGAAGAACGAATAGCTTTGTGTGCAGCTCTCCTTGCTCACATCTGCATTTTGGTGTATAATTTGAACATTTTGCAAGAGTGCTTTCAGATGGTCCTGTGAATGTTTCATGAGTCGTTACGAAGTGGAGTGCGTATAAATGACAGTGTGCAGCCGTCACTGTGTGGGGAGGGCATGGGTGCCTATTTTGGGCTGACAGAGTGATGTTCAGCAAACATCTTGTGTTCAGGAGGCAAGCAGCTGCTCATCTCTGGTGCTTAACTGCTCACCCACCGCATCTCTCCTACAAGTGTCACTCCTAGGTTTAGTGTGGCTTTGTTCTCATTTCCGCCACTGACTGCACGGACGTGCACAAAAGTAGCACACATGGAGGTGTGGAAAGGCTTTGTCTGAGGGTGGGAGCCTCTGCATGCCTGTATCTGAGCCTGTCTCCTGGAGGGATGGTCACTGGAAAAGAACAGACTCCTTTAAATTATAACCCATCTGACTATTTTGCATGTCTTTACAAGGGTATGAATTATGGCCTGCTGGGACTGCTTTTCCCACACATACAAGGAGGGGAGCCTGCAGTGACTTGCTCTGATTTAGGTGTACATGTCTGAATTTGGCCAGCATTCATCATCTGAGACCTTTCAACAGTTTGCAAGTCTTTGTACTTTGACAAGTGGCTTGCTAAACAACTTGCACATTGTGCACTCAGGTGTGTGTTCGTTATGCACAGCTGCCTGTGAGCTGTGGGGAGCTACTGGTATTTTTCTATAGGTGAGTTCCACAGTGTGATACCTAGCAGTAGCACACTTCAGTTTTGCTGCTAAATTAATGGAGAGAAGTGTAACAAAACAGTTTTAAGAAACAGGGAACCACTTACATCATCTGAATGCAGAAAGCAGAAACTGCTTCATTTTCACAGGTCTTCATTACTTGCTCTGGTCTGTCTTAGCATTTCTATTCCTGCCTCTGGTGGTTTAACCTTGTCTCTTTTTGACAATTTTTTCAGCTCCTGAGGCAAGAGAGACTTCCCTAAAGCTGCTGCTGCTAGGAAAAATATTTTCTGTCTCTTCACCACCTCCTCAAGCGGCAGCAGAAAGCATCTTTTTCTCCCTTAACTTCTCTCTCTCTTTATTATGTGTTTTCCTTTATTATTACCAAGGAATGTACTTTACAACAAATTGTAGGGGATGGTTGGGTAGAAAACATTCTGCCAAACAATATGAAGCTTATGAAGAAGCATGGAGAAGAATGCTGCTAAAAATCCACTCTCCCTGCCCCATCCCCTGCATCATTTTGGAGGAATGTTGAACTGTAGCAGATAGTAAGAAGTGAGAGCTGTGCCTTGCAATGCTTGCAAATTATGTGTAGAGCAGCTATCTGTAATGGGATGTGCTTGGCCAGGCTTTGGGTTTTGTTGGATTGCAGCATCAAACAAAAATGGGTTTGATTCTTTGTTTGGGGGGATGCACACAAGCACAGCGCAAGCGTTGTATTTCCTTGAAAGCAATTAAAGCACCTTTTTTTTCAGCAATCATGTATTCTTCCATTTCTTTCCCTGCCTCTTTTCTTGCCACTTGCAGGTACTACATGAGCCCCTGATAGATGAGGATCCTGTTTTCATTGCAACCTGTACAGAGAGGGAGCTGCGCAAGAGGAAAAAGAGGAAATTCAGTCTTTGGGTTCGGCAGTGCTCATCCACTGGTTTCATCTGCCAGGTGGGTTTTACGTCTTCAAATGTCTTCATTCAGTTCCAGCAGGCCCTTAAATGTATTGCAGGACCAAAGGTAACAGGCACTTCTCTTGGTTACCTGGCTGGGGGCTGCAGTCTGAATGCAGGAGGCTTCTGACTCCTGCAGATGCGAGACGTGACGGACAACGATGACAAGTTCCTGATGCTTTGTTTGCTGTATGATTTAACTGAGAGTTTCTGTCTCTAATGCTGTCCATCTGGCTGCCAGCCTTCAGCTAATTACATTGAAATGCAGTTAAAAGGTCTGTCTGTATATCCTAAGTTTATCTAAATGTCTAGGTACTGTGACTTATGTAATTTTGAATGAGTCAGATTTTCTCTGTAAACACCGCACCTGTGATAGCCAGCAGTGTCCAATAGACTAAATCAATATGGTACCAAGATGTCAATTTTTCTGTGAGAAACTTATTAGTGGGGGCCCCTATTATATGTCTTTTCACACATCTACCTCTCAATCAAAGCAATAAAATCTGATGTGACTTCAAGGTGAGATGTCAGCTGGAGTGAGAGACATGTTAAAGGGTTTGTTTGTATTGTTGTAAGGCATTGGGAACATCTCAAATTCTCAGATTCCCCAATAGCTGATGTATTTTGAGAGCCCTTGAAAAATCTGGTCATTTATTTTGATGCTTAGAGGTGAGGGGGCAGATGTTTTCCAATATTTCTTTCTCCCAAGAGCTCCTGTGAAAACGTTGCATCCCGCATGTTCCAGCGTGGTGGTACAGAGGTAGGATGTGCACACTGCTTGCTAAAGCTGAATACATGTCAGAACAGGGCCTGTGGATTTGCTGCAGTTGAACATTGGTTCAGAGCAGGATTTGGCTGGTGAATCATTATGACTATTTGAGTAGCTGTGCAGGAAAAGAGGCTCACTGGGAACACGGGTTTGTGTTTTCAGCAATGCTGTTCACTCTGAGAAGAAATTCAGGATCCTACCTCTTCCATCTAGGTTTTAAAGCAGCTATTTTGTCTGATACAAAATAGACTCACCTTGTGAAGCATCCTTCAAAGTTTCTGCTCTCAAAACTCTTGGAAAGTAATTTGCTATAGAGAGGCAGTGTCTTTGATCTCCAAGGAGAGCGTCACCAGTCCTACATGCAGTTTATTACTGAAGCGGGTACAGCGAGCACAAAGTCTGCTCATCTCTTGCCACACTCCCCCCAGCCAACTGCCACAAAACTAATAAGTCTTCAGACATGCCAGAGGTTTCAGATTCTGAGCCATAATTATGTTGCACCTCCTGTCCTGTCCACTGAGAGGCTAAATTAATGGAATGTCAAATTAAACAGAATAGATGCTCAGCACCACCCTAATCCTCCCACTCCCTTAATGAATTAGATGCTTATGCTTCACTTGCATCCCGATGACGTCCAGGATTATTTTACCAGCTGCCTTCTATTTTCATTCCTTGACTTGGCTGTCATTATCAACATGCTGAAATGACTGGGTGAAAGGGACCTTAGGGACCAGTGAAAAGACTATACCTTCATGCTAAAATGGAAAAATCTGATCTGGGGAGGATGGGCAACTTCAATTATGATATGATTGAAATGCTATGTTCATTTATTTGTCACACTTACAAGCAGTTTTGCAGAATCCAAAGCATTTTTGGTGGTTATTTGGTGTATTTAGAGTATTAAAACAGAGGTTTTGATTTTTCTTCCTGTGTTAAACAAAGGGAGAAAATTGATCTAAACCAGAAATAAATCCAATGCTTTTCCCTTCATGTACACACCTGTCCTTCCATCTCTTGTGCAGCTGCCATCATGAAGAAAGGACTTGTTTTCTGATAGTTCAGGACTGACTTGTCTGTCACCGGCCAACTGTTGGAAAAACCTTCAGAATATGCATATTCTGTAATACTGTCTAGGTGTATTCCCTCCCTCACTGCTTCTACATGATGACATTGAGGTCCTTTTATTCAAGATAAATTAGGACTATCAACACGTCATAAATCAGGATAATTCAGTTTCAAAAATCTGAATAATGTGTACCTGTAAAAGGTAGGCCCAGACAGAAGACAGAAGAGACCTGTATGTGACAGGTTTTCATGGACAAAAGGAACCTCAAGAGGTCTGTGATGCTCCAGGCCAAAAACAATGTCCTCAAATCCTGAATTAAGCCTGGCATTAAAAAAAAAATTGCATCTGAGGGAATATCTTAGTTTTCCCAGTGTTCTGCTTTTCCTACGATGAAAAAGATTGGTTGGTTTTTCCTAATGAAAAATGAATATGCCTCATGCTGAGTGACTGTGTGAACTCTGGTTGGCAGCTCACAGGTCAGTTGTTAATACTAGAAGTTTTAGCTCTTTGTTTCTTCAAATTCCTGTTCCTGTTTGTTCTTGTGAACAAAACTTTGAATCAGATTTTTGGATATGAGTAAACACTTCTTTTTGATGGCTCATCATTTACTTTTTCAAGGAAATGGTGTTTGGTTAAAAATCTAGCCCAATAAGCCATTCATGGAACAGAAGTGGCATAAAGCTCAAGTACTGCTTATGGACATAAGCTGGTGCATAGGCTTATAGATTCATAATATAATGTATGAATATTAGACTCATTTTCTGTCTTCTGTACTCCAGATAACTTGACTGCACTCTGACAGCTAATTGTTTTAAGATGGATGCACAATTTCAGATTATATCTCTGCTTCAGAAAATCTCAAGCAGAGCATCTTATTGCAGTGAATAGCTTTGTTGGCTGAGCATCTCTTCACGGTCAGCTGGCCAAGTGGGAGCATGCAGGAAGGACACATTATTCAAACAATGGAAATATATGTCTGCTGCAGTTGGGAACACAAACAAAACCTCTCAGAGGGCTCAGAAGGGCTCCAGGAGAGCTGACTTTGGCAAAGTAGATGGCAAAACTGCCCTGGTACTTCTGCCTTTTTCATCTGCCCTTGACACTGGACATCAAGGTGGCAGCAGTGGCTGTGGGAGAGGGCTTGGGCCTTCTCATTTCTTTCTCTCTAATTCAGGGGGAACAACAAACACAGCTTGCGGGACTTCAGGTGTGCCTCTCTGCTCCATTTTCTCTTTGCTTTTCTTGTTTCTTTCCAATCTATTTCCCTACATACTACTTAGCACTTCTGCTTCCATACTTAGCACTGAGCTGAGACACTTTTAAAAGCAGTATTTTAATGTCCTGATTGCAGTTTAAATTATTGAAGTAGCTTAGAAGTCTTTCTTTCAGTATTTGCTTAGAGTATATTTAAATAGTAAGTCATTGCTATTTAAATCAAAACTCCAGCTGTGTCATTTTTTTGTGAGTTCTTATTTCTTTCTTTTTCTCGGAAAATCCGGAACACTTGATTATAAAAATGGTTCATAAATATGATTGGTAGGACTATTTCTCATTTTAGATATAGCAATATCGTTCATCAAAAAATGATGAAGAAAATTCTCAAATACCTTACCAGGGCTAGTTATTTTCTCCTGGTGGGGTGTATCATGCTCTCTCTTTGCTTTCTTGTGTGGCTCAATAGGAATGAGCATGGTTATGAGTACCTGTTACTAAGTGATGCCTAGTCCTTGCATAGCTCCTCCTGCACCAGAAGATTTTCTGATCATTTTGCAGGAGAAGGAAGCACAGGATGCTGGTGAACCCCAACATATGGAGAGCTGGCAGAACGAGGTATTCCCATAGTGCCTCATCCTGAAGCACAGACCCATAGCCCAAATGTAACCCTCAGACAGTCCCTGACCCAAAGAGCCATCAATTAGCAAGATGAAAGACAGTACTTAGATGGTAGAGAGCACTGCAAAGGGACAGTCAGGCAATATTAATCACTCTGATAGGCAGTAATGGAATTAACCCATTAACATTATTATTTGCTTTAAAAGCTGGTATCATGGTGAGGAAAAAATAGTTTATGGATGTGTATATCCTTTCCTATTCACTGAGATTAATTTTATTTTCTGAGGCTATAGTGGAGACTTTTCCCTTCCCACACCTCTTCCCTGCCCCTGAATATATGGGCTCTGCACTTGCTTTTATTCCCTGGCAGAAAATTCTTGCAATAATGCATTTCATTTTCTCTAATTTCCCTGTGAAGTATGTTAATCAGATTTATGAAGGCCTTTAGGTCCTTGTGCTGGGACTGACTTTGAGTTTCCACTTTCCACTGCTTCCCATGAAGTGATGAGTCAGAATAGAGTGAGGAAAAGTGCTGTGTCTCCATCTTGAGTCTTTCCATGGTCCTGAAGAAGCAGAGATTTGCATGACAGCCATGTTTAAAGAGTGAGACCTGGATCAGGGTAGCCCCTGCCTGAGCGGGTGAGAAAGGGCTCTCTCCCCAAAGAGCAGCAGTGTCAGTGAAGGGAGATGTCTGAGGTTGCTCCACAGATCAATGGCAAAGCTCTCAGCGACGGCAAAAAAAAAACCCCAAACAATGTAAACACCATGTTTCTATAGTATATGCTGTAGTTTATGTCAGACAGAGTAGCTACAGCCAGCTTGAATACTTCATAACCCCATTGATTTTACAGAGTAAGAACTTCCAGAATTTAGAGAAACTGAGATTGTGCCCCAAAGAATTTATAATTTCACAACACACCACATAAGTCCATTCAGTCAATGGGAAAGGGAGGGGTAAATAAACCTGGAGTCAGTTTTGTTTTCAAGGTCAGGGTTGCAGGAGAGTTGGCCATCTGTGCATTTGTTTAATAAGCTGCTCAGAAATGTTGGTGTTTCAGTCTATTTAAGTTCTGTTTAGAGATTAGTCTGAGCCCTTGCATTTCTTTAAACAGGGCCCTGATAATTCCTCTCTTGCTAGAACAGTTGCATCTGGAACACACAGATGTAGCAGCTGCTTTGAGGAAGTTCCCAAGGTCAGGCTTTGTCTATGAGGGGATCCCAGGAAATCTGATCACCTTCCTTTGTCAGCATCTGGTGACTGGAAAATCCTATCTACTTTCTTCCTCTGGCTCCCACCCAGCTCTGACTTTTTAATGCATGTGTTTCTGTAATGTCAGCATCTAAAAATCCCGGATCTCAGTTAAAAGTCAATTATCCTCTTGCTCCATAGGGTTAACTGGAAAGGTATTTTTGCACATGTGTGATGGGCCAGTCCTATTCATTTTTATGGACTTTACAATCTTACCATGTTTCTAAATGAATAGGAAACCAAACCTAAATGTGATCTAATGCAAAGATCTCTCACAGCTTGCATACAGTCTTGATGTCTATTTTCAAGTGTGAATGAAAGTTATTTTTAGTTCCTATCTGAGCTGCTTGGAGTTTATGACAATAAAACTACCTGTATAGTTGTGTCCCTTCTGCAGCTATTCTCAGTGCAACTCTGCTTGGGGAAGGAGACTAAAAGCACCAGAGCCTCCTGTTTTGTGAACTTAATAGGTTTGCTGTAGGAATGCTCCTCATGGATCCCATCCCTTTGTGCTGGGTGCAATAAGCAGAACTAAAAAAAATCCCTGCCCCAGAAGGTTTAGGAACTAAGTGCAAGAGGCTTAAGCTTCCTACAGCAAATCTCTTTAGTTCAGACACGTTTTGGCTGCCCAGAGAACTCTGGAAGCAGGCTGAGTGCAGCAGTGTTTCTTGGCTAGTGCACATGGCAGAGGTCTGGGACTAACACACTGCTAGGTGCCAGCATGCACCCTACTCCTGGTGAGCACGGGCCGGGCAGTCACCAGCCTTGTGGTTCCTCCTTGGAAATGGCTGGCTCCTTGATGTCACTGATTTGTCATCTCTTAGTTTTGTCTTAAGATTTTACACCCTTTTAGTGTAGTTTCCTCCTTGAGCTACTACGTGTTATCCCCTCAACAGTTACAGCACTTTTGATAGTTTATACTGCTCTTGCCTTGCATCACTTACACACCTTTCCACTTACACTTCCTCACTTACACACCTTCTCACAGCTCAGCTGTAATTTTCATAGGAAAACTGGGCCGATGTTGTGCAGTTGTGCAGAACCAGAGTGAAGCCTCAGTCATGGACCTGAGCTGGGCTGCCAGTTACACAGAGGGAGCCTGGAGAAGTAGCATTAAGAAGAAACAGGACCAATGCATTGATTAGCAATTGCCTCCTGGGGATTGCATCCTTTCTAGGAAAGGTTTTGAAGAGCAAAAGCAAAGAGCTCTGCTGAGATGGTGGTGATTTCCAACCAGGCAGGAGAAGGACAGCATGGAAAGAGGCAAATGTGGGCTTGTGTGACATTGGTTGGTGGATGCTTGGCTTCACAGGGCAAGTGTGAGCAGGAATCACATTACTGATATGGTATAGGAGGAGATCAATGGGGAAGCCTAGAACATGAAGGTCTGTCCCCATTTTCCAGTCCCATTTCCTTTTGAGGCTGCAAAGAGGGAACTGGCAGAAGGCTGACATGGCTAAAGCAAAGGGTTAGGCAACTGATCTGAGGGCTGAAGCACTGTCTGGATGTCAAGACACATTGCAGCAAGGCCAAAGTAAAGAAGGATGATTGCAGTAATTGGGAGTAAAGCCAGGCAGTTCTTAGGTATTTGAAAGAATAGGAAATTATTTACATGGAGCTGTTAGAGAAAATAAATCTCCCTGATCTAGATGTGGCTGCCTGGGAGAAGGTACAGAGCAAAATCTGCATTTGTTGATCCATGAGTTGTTGTCCCATGGGTTGTCAATCTGCCATGCAGGTAAGATGTTGTTGTGCCTCAGTGACAAAGAAATCAAGGAAAGAAAAGCAAAGAACTCTAAGCCACATTGGACTTGTATGGTCAACTCTACCAGCGTCTTTTTGCCAGTCTCACAAAGATCTTTTTAGAAACTTTGAAGAGTATGTGCAAGCAGAACAGATGTTTGTCACTCCACAGCACAAAGATATTAGCTGCATCCATGAATGTTAATGCCGATTGAAATAATTCTAAATAGAATGCAGAGGGGGAAAAGAAAGGGATCAAGTAAAGAGCTTTGTTAGGAACGCCAGGAACTAGCTGGGAACAGGTTGGGAAAATGGTATGTTCTTGCATACCCTTTAGAAAATAGCCTTTAGAGTAGCAGGAAGAGAATGAAGAGAGGCTAGAACAAATGAAAAAATCTGGTCTCAGTAAGAGCACCACCACTGGTGCCAATATCTGCTAGACAAGGGCTGTCTGGGAACAGATCATTAAAGGAGAGAGTATGAACTGCAGCAGATTTAGGATGGAACTGGAAAGGAGAATCTCCCAGCAGTATTGGTAATGGCAGCAGTTAAAGGTGAGGTTTAGGATGAGAGGGGAAGACCGACTGAGGTGGGATCTAGAAAGTAGTGCTAGGCATGCACAGTTGTGGGTGGGCTGTGAAGCCTGTAGAAAAAATGAAATTATTTTTTCAATAGCTATCAAGGATCGAAAAGTCATGACTACTTTACTTTTTTATCTTGCTTTTATAACTGTCATCTAAAAACATGGCTTCTGTTTTGTGGTTGTTTAGGATCTGCCCTTTGTGAAATATTTTTGCACAATATATCCTTCAAAATCTTCCCTCTGTTTATTACCATCTCTGCCCTTTTTTTGCTTCCAAATGTCATCTATTTCATTTGAGAATTGTACCCTGGGGTGCTTCAATTATGTATGAAGGTGGAGTATTTGGGATGTGCTATTCACAAGTGCTTTCAAGACACCATCTGAGCTTTAAATATGAGCAAAATCACCAATATTTCAGTTTCTAGGGCATATTCTCTTAAATGTGCAGTCAAGATGTAGCTTTTGTTCCTAAGTGTTCAGTTTTTTACTCAGTTTCTGTGAGATCTTATGGATTTTCCCCAAGAAGGTAATGAAAACATACTGGGAAGTATCTGGTGCCGTAGGGCAGCCATAGATAGAGAGAAGGCCCAATTGAGTGTGTCGCTGTTCTGATAAACAATAGGTACTTGACAAATATTCAACAAATAATTGAGGAATGAATAGAGAAAGTGCCATATGTTAAATATCTTCAGCCCATAGTCACCTCCTAAGACAAATGATGTCACATCTGTACAGGTTATGCCAGTCAGTGCTGTAGATCAAATGTATCAGGAGCCATTAGAAAAGAGAGACAGTGAAAGGGATCTCTGCAGATTCCAGAAGTGCTGCTTGGGCTGTCCTGCACAGAAGCAGAGAATGTTTGCTGCTGGCAGCTCCCATCTGTTATCCAGCAACAGTTGTTGAGCATGTACTTCTGATGTTACCTTGCTGTTGGTGCACATGGAAAGAACACAAAATTCTAATGTCCCTGGACAAACTAGAAGGTCTAGTGAATGGTTTAATAAACATTTTGGGGGAGCAGTTTCTGACTGTTCCTGTGAAGGTCTAACAGCCAATTTCTGGCAATTGGTGCTTTTTCTGCAGATTCCTGACTACTAAATAACACTTTTAATGCATTACAGAAAGGCAGGGAGTGCTGTGGGCTTTAGTTGGTAGGATCCTAATGGATTGAGGTAGAATGAAATAAGTTGGATGAGGGAAAATGAAGGCCATATGGGATCCTAGGCATTTGCAAAGATATTTGAAGCCATCCCTTTGCCAGTTATCTGTACACAGCCACTGTTTCACAGCAGCCTTTATGCCTTCCAACACTGCTGCTGTCACCCATCATCACAATAAAGCTGAGCGTGATAAAGCTTTGAATGATGCTTCTCCAAAACACAAAATACTGTGCCAAGGAAAAGGCTGGTTTTGGATAGGTAAGGAAGTACCCAAGGAGAAGATATATTTAACACTGGAAGAGGAGGAAGGGTTCAGCAGTAGGTATGGACATGTGAGTAATGGGCACTGGGGAGGTGAACAGAGCAAGGGGGTTGAGATTCACAGCCAGATGCACAGGGAATTGTGCTAACAAAACCTGTGAAGTGTGTAGCATCTTCATGTGAAAGTAGTGGTACTTCAGTGGCCAGTTGCATGGTGGGCATGCTCTTTGAAGGAGCTGCTTGCAGACACAAAGCAACCCACAGCAAGGGACCAGCTGCCCACCAGCAGTGCCAGAGGACTCTCCCTTGGAGAGGCAGCACTCTACAAGGAACATGGAGCAAGAGACACTCTTAAGATTTACTGGATATGGGAAGGTAAGGTGTAAGACACTTTTATAGACTTAGAGAGATTTCCTGCTTTATTTTCAGCTTATCTGCTAATGCAAGGTCCAAACTAATCTGTCTGCATCTTCTGTCTCCACTGCCTTGTCTGTAGATTTTGAGTGTTTGATGTGTGGTCTCTGTGCTGGCATACTAGTAACCTAATGTTAGTTTTGTTGCCAATAATCACTAAATACCTTTGCTGTAAATTTGGAACAATCTGTTCTTAGAATGCATTCCACTGGCTCTGTGGAGCCCTGATTAGTAACCTAAATGACTTATCATAATTAGCTAGTCCTCAGTCTTAGAACTGGAGAAAGCACAAATTTGACAGCCATCCAAAATTAGTGGAGCAGAATCAGGGAGTCTGCAAAAATTGCTGCCTTTGTCCTCATCTGAGAGCTGTTTCTATCAATAAAAGGGGTTTTAATTTTATTTTTTTTAAGATAAATGGTGTATTTAAGACTTCCTGTTAATATCCACTCTAGTTTTTGGAATTAGTGTGCATTTGTCCTTGCACCAACTTTGTTTTCAGCATGTCAGTTCTTCAAAATACAAATTATGTCTAATTTCCCAGAAATTTCATATGTAACACATTCTGTTGAGTTCTATTCCATGGTGCATGAATTGCTAGGGAATATTACACAGAATACCAGTGCTGGGAGATGCACCATCTAAAACAGGGAGATGCTGTTTAATTGAATTTTGTTCTTCTCTAAGATCATTGAGTTACAAATTACTGGAAGCACTAGTGCAAATAGGAACATTTTTGTTCTCTGAGGATTGCTATGAATTTTCATTTTTAACAGTGTCTGTTGGTAAGAGAAATAAGCTATACAGAAAAGTAATGATGCATGTTTTGCATGGTTGAATTCTCAAACAAATTTAACGAAGTTGTTGTGGATATATCACTCCAAAACCCAAGGCAAAATTACTTTTCCCTGCCCCTGAATACTGAACAAGTTTCAGTTTTTTCTTTGACAGGTAAAATTTTCTGTAATTCATAAAAGATTTGAGTATTTCAGAGCCAAAGTCATGAAGGCAGGCCTGGGCAAGTTTTTCTGAATTTGCATTTGTTTGTTTATTTAAATATTTGCAAGTTCCATGATACTACAGTAGTATTTGAGTAACAGAATACAGTGTTTGCTTCTTCTTATTTCTCTTTCCAGCAGGTTATTTCTGCTAGCTCTTAGAACAAGATGAAGGTTGCATGTCTAGTTGGCTTTATTAAGTGTTGAACTTAATAAAAGGTGAAAGTTATGCTTCTAAAATACTGTCAATGAAATCAAATGCAAGGCTTGTGTACAAACAAAGGGTTACATACTTTCTCCCTCTGCATGGTTCAAACTGTTTTGGTGGGTTGCTTCCAAATCAGGATCTATGTAAAGGATCTAAGTGTTAACACCATGCCTGGGGAGTTTGATGAGGGTGTTCTGGCTGGTTGGGTGTGCGTTTCGCTCATTTATGGAGGTGCACACACACTTGTGTCACAGCCTGATGGTTACTGTAAATGGGAAATAAATCTGAATATTAATGCAGTGAAGGTAATGGGTCATTTCCTTCTGGTCATCTTACACTGGCTTTTCTTGAAACTGAAGCTCCCATGCTCTCCTTTTGCTGGCAGCAATGAAGCCTATGCAGATTCAGTATAACACGTAATCCCAGTTATGACTGGAGTCTTTTCCTGCCAAGCAAACAATCTTCAAACAGCACAACAGTGACAGGAGCCTCAGAAGTGAGGTGAAGTATGCCATATTTATCAGTAGCTGTGCCAGCTAACCTGAATTGGTTTAAAAGCAAGAGGCCCTTGAGAGGGACTTTAATTAGCCTTTATAACAAGTGTCTGCTGCCTTCTCAGCTTGTCTCAAGTTGAGCTGTGCAGGTGTGTTGGGAATTGCTTCTGCTCCCTCTAGATTCCCTATAACCTTCTGCCTTTTCTTACCATTTCTCATTTAAGATTTATGTCCATCTCAAAGAAGGGAGTGGTGCTGATGGGCTGGATGCTTTGAAGAACAAACCACAGCTTCACAGCATGGTGGCCAAAAGCCTTTGTCAGAACGCCTCTGGGAAGAACTATATCATCTTCACAGGTCCAAGCATTACCAGCCTGAATCTCTTTGAAGAATTTGAGAAGCAAGGTGTGTATTCATTGTGAGGTGACTCATTGGGTTTTAATGGCAAAACACCTAGGGGCCTCGTGCCACTGAATTAAAAAAAATCCAAAAGTTGTCACTGACATTTCAATTCCATGTATAGATAAGTTGTTCATGTCTAAGAAAACTTCTCATTCATGAGAAGGCACTATGCAGAAGACTTTCTAAGTTGCTCTTTAAATCTTTCTTTTTAAGTCTTCAAAATGAGGATGTAAAAACAATTTTAATAAGGTTATTTAAAGTGCTTGCTTTTGTTCTTTGACTTAGAAATGTGAGGTAAAATCTGTTATGTGACCTGGGGGGCTTTTCAAGGAATTTCCTATCTATCTACCCATGATTTTTCTGTTCCTGTTGTGAAAGATGAAGGATGGGATGAATCCTTAGAGATGTGCCTTAGAAGTCTTTCTTGGTTTAATATCTGTTAAAGATGTGTTTTCTCTAGAGGACATTTTTTGCCTTTGCAAAAGCTCTAGAAAATTTGCTTTTTTCTGTTTCGGGGGATTTTTGCTAGTATCAACATACCTTGACAGGACAGATTTTAGTTTTGAAAGCATAACTAAACTCTCCATTAGCAAAAACACACTTACCAGCGGAATGTGCATTGACATCTCTCCTGGTCTCCCAAGCAAGTCTCTTGCCACTGCAAAGGGCAATCCCAGGTCATCCTTTCTGTCAAATGCCCCCTCACTCTGAGCATGGAAAAGCCACGGGTTGCTTTGCTTTCAGCAAAGCTGAGGCCTTGTGACTCCCCTGCAAGTACAGGATCCTGCACTCTTGCCAGTCAGTTCTAAGCCATTTCACATCACTCTGGTCCTTTCAGAGTGATGTGCTGCATGGAAAAGATCCTTCCCAGCAATGAGGCTGGAGGCTGCCATCATGCATCACAGCTACGAGGCCGTTTGCTGACACACCAATGCTGTCCAAGTTGGGGATTTTTGTCATTGAAGAAAATGAAACCCACACCAAACATTATATTAATGAAACACGGCCCAAAGCAGGGGGAAATTGAGACAATATGTTAATTCTCATTTAAAATGAGAACATCAGTGAGCTGCACCAGTGCTGCAGTTTAGCACTACAGACTGTGCTGGCACTGAGGGCTGCATCTGTTGAGCTCCATGCAGAACTTAGCTCCTACATTAATTCAGGCAAGCTGGAAGCTCACTGGCTACAGTGGAATATCTGCATACCTCATAAAAGAGCCATGGTTTCCTGAATGCTGTGAACAGCCAAATGGGAATGGAGTAGAGCATATTTATAGTGCACTGGAGTTTTTCCTCTGAGCAGAGACCTGTCTTTGTTAGATGGCTTTTCTCAGCTGATTATAAGCATTACATTTTTAAGACTACCAAACCAATGATACAAAATGTGAGTTTAAAAAAATGCAGAAGATAACACACATACTCTTTGTACCTGAGATTAAATGTTAAGGTTTAAATGTAAAGACAGCTTGACTGAGTTCATCCTCTATGCTCAGCTAGAGAAGGATAAAGATGATCTGGCATCATCCATTTGGTCAGTAACCCTGGTGAAAAAGATACATGGCTACTAAACCAGCTGAATGTTTATTACTTGCAGATAATTCAAAATGTTCACAGAGTTGAATTATTCATATGCTTTACACCACACAGATCATTCAAATTAATGGTTTCTAGCAGGTAACAAATTCAGTAATGTCTTTTAAAAACATGTAATTTTGACTTACTATCTGATCAAATATGCTAATGCAACACTGAGATTTAATTTTAGTCCATGATTTGTTATATAGCTTCATGAGTCTTTATAATCTCTGACAGCTGCCTCCAAAATTAAATTTCAGATCTGGTACACACTGTCACCTTCCTAGGGGTGCAGCTATGAGGTGGGTAGGGGTAGATACCGAGAGAGCAGGTTTATTGACTTTGCAATATAGCATGGCACTCCTACATAAAGAACACGGGGAGAAAAATGTTTCTGTTTAATAAGGCAGTGGGATTGTCTGCATTTGCCATGAGCTGCTAGGGGCTAGCAAAGAGGTTTTACAAGGAAATGTTGAGCTGGAAGGACTGTGAGACATTGGGAGAGGTGAGATGCTTGAGAAGTCAAGCTGTGGTGAAGTCAGTAAGAGCCTTGGAGGAGATGGTGTTTATTGACTCTGCTGCAAAGCAGACTGTGTACTGCCAGCACCTGCTGGGATCCTGCTGCATTAGCTGTACATTTGGGGAGAGGCAAGCAAAGAAGCCTGGACTGGACAGAGAGATCTCTCCTGATCTACCACAGAGTCTCCTTCAGCAATGAAGTCAGTGTTGGGGTTTTTTGGTGTGTGACTCTTTTTTGGTGTATGACTTCAGTTAAACCTGAGCAGAGTGACACCATGACCAGAAAATTTCATGAGAGCCTGTTGAAAAGCATCTATGCTCAGGTGCTCATGACAGTTCAAGACCCATTTCTTCAACTGATAAATTTACTTTTTTGGTTCAAGAAGATTCCTTTTCTGGGCTAGGGCAGAACCAGTGGTAAAAAGATCCCATTGAGAGCCAAAACCAAAAAGAAAATGGTATTGATCTTAACTGCTTTATTTTTTGGGGGGGAGGGGTTTCATGACTATTAACAGAGGAATAGGGAAATATTTAAATAAGTTAATGCTTGGAAGCCATAAGCTCTCTGGGAGCATAAAAGTTTTAAGGCAGCTGAAGGCAATTCTGGAAAATCTGGAAAGTCACCCACTAAAACTCTATTAGTTCCTTTCAAAATTCTTGATGGAGAGGACTTGGGGCCTTGGTAACCAGCCTGCTGAACCTGAGTCAGTAGCATGCCCTGGCAGCCAAGCTGGTCAGCCCTGTCCTGGGCTGGGTTAACAGGAGTCTAGCCTGGGGATCAAGGGAGGTGATTGTTGCTCCTACAGTTGGAGACAACGTGCCTCCCGTACAAGAATACTCTGTATCCAAGTGTACTCTGCTGTGGAGAGGGAGCTGTTCTTGTTCAGGTTGAGAAGAGGCTTTGGGGGGATGCAACAGCAGCTTTATGCTACCCTATAATGAGAATGGAGCTGGCTCTTTACAGTGCTGCATTGTGGAAGGACAAAAACTAACAGATTTAGGCTGAAACAAAAGATGATCAGACTAGATGCAGGATTTTTCCTGAGGGCAGTGAAGCAGGATGCCCAGACAGGTTGTGCAGTCTCTGTCCTTGGAAGTTTAGAAGCCCAGACAAGATAAAGCCCTGAATGGCTCTGTCTGGCCTCAGAGCTCACCTGTCTCTGTCAGGGGGTGGGACTAGAGACCTCCTGAGTTGTTTTTCAGCCTGAACTATTCTTTAATCCATAGGACCCTGTGATCCTATAAAAAATTTTTGTAAAATCTTAACTATCATTCACTTTTCCTCACCCTAGCCCACACATGCATTATTGTTAAAGACAATAATTCTCTCTCTTTATTGAGAGCCTGTGGTGTAGCACCTTCACCATACCACAGGAGACAATAGTGTGCCTTGTAATATAAAGGGATGTCAGTGAACATAATTCTAAGACCTATGTGAAGATACCAAGAACTGAAAAAACTACAGAAAATAAGATAGCACTTTGATCTTTTTCAAAATCAAAACCCTGAATAGACCTTTTTTTCCAGGGGACATACAAAGAATTTCTTTCACTGGCCTCTGAATAGAACTGGAAACCTGCACTGAAATGCCCCAGATTCTCTGTGAGCAGACAGAGCAGCTGTCACTGCTATTTGCTGTGACATTCATTCATAGTCACATCCCTTGTTCCCTCTCTAAGCATTAGTATTGTCCTTTATAGAGGACAAAACCTCCTAAAGCCCTGTGTTCCAAGCTTCCCTTAAACATATGATCCCTGAAAGTCTCTTCTGCATGTTCTGAAAGAGCAGGAGCAGCTGGCTCTGTTCTGCAGAGGGGCTGGTGTTGGCAAAGCTGCAAGAACTGCCAGCCTGGTTGACCATGGCATTCCCACAAGGTTTGCAGGATCCTGCAACTCCAGCACATTGACTAAAAGCAGGTTCACTTCTGCTCCCCACAGCACCCCCATCCTGGTTTCCCAGCTCTGACTTCGCTCAGTGTTGCATACAGAATAAATGATTGCAAAATGTGTATTTTTGCCTGAATAGGCTCGAGCCTGATGGCCTTTGTGAACTGTACTAGTGAAGATGTGGTGAAACAGGCTTCAGCACAAGCTCTCTGGAGGCTGGAGACTCTGGGAATGAGTTTTGGGTGACTATACCACATTTCTTCTTCTCTGCTAAACTATCTTAGGTGTATTCATTTATATTGCACCTACAGTTTAAGACCAGAGAACTAACTGTTTCCACTGACTCTTGTGTGTGCAGAAAACACCTGTTGTGATTGTGATTTAATTACAGACAAAAACTTCATTGAGCCAGATGGGTGTAATTTTTATTGCTTCAATTGCTATAGTAACTGGGTGATTTTAAAAACCTCCACAGCAGATTAAGGGTTTCATCATGATGAGAGATGCTAGTAAATCTGCAGAAGTGCTGCACTTTTCTAGGCTGTACAGCAGGAAGGCTACATGATGTGTTCCTTAGAGAGAAAATGGTTCCCATTATTCTACAAGAGGAGTGGAACACCTGCTGGAAGTTTTCTGCAGGCTTATTGCTACAATACAAGGAAAAGCTACAACTAATTATTATGGGATCTCAAAGATGGCTGTTGCTGTTTTGAAGCTTTAGCACAATAATGTAGTTACTAGCTTGATTTTATTCCACTGCAGCCTCCTGGAAAAAGTATCACATTTCAATGAATAATAAACTCTGGGCAGCTAAGGAAATTCTTCTCAGGTTTGCATGTTTCAAAGCAGGAAGATCTTCATATTGGCTAGAAGAAAGCTTTATAAATGTTTGCTATGTTAATGGCATAGTCTGCAGGTTTGTGACCTACACTGTTTGGGTACCTCTTAGCAACAGAAGAAATTTTTAAAAAGAAAAATAAAAAAATCAGCTTTCCACTGGAGGTGCAGTTCCCTCTATAATGATTGTAAGCCTGTTGTCATCAGGCTTTTCTCATTTTCTTTTGTGGAAGGAACTTACAGATTTCCAGAGACTGATTAATTCATTAGAAATAACCAGTGGAGTGCAGGTTTCTCCCTTGAGAATGAAGTTTTCCCATTGCTGTGTTAGTTGACCTTCTCTAATCAGTGTCTTAAATTTCTGATGGAAGAGCTGTAGCTTTTGGTAGATCTGCCCTCAGCAACTGGACCAATGCATGAGTAGATGCAATTAATTTATTAGTATTCCTGTAGTGTCTGTGAGCTGTTGAGGGGATGTTCAGCATGCCAGTCACTATAGGCAAGGACAAAGGCTGCACCTGCACTCAAGAGTTTAGGTGCTTCCAGAAAGACAGAAGCAGAAGAGCCACATAAATGGAAATCCAGGAACAGAGGTAACATGTTTATGGAAACATAAGAACAGAGGTAACATATTTAGGGGAAGCCAGACATTGCATTCTGACTTTGTATTTTCACTGTAAGGATATAATGCAAAATTCAGCATGATGAAAAATTTGATCAAGCAGACTTAGCTGACAGATGAGCTTTAAACCACCACAAGATGTGCACAGATGTCACCTGCTTCCATGCCCACTGTTTTTTTCTACTCAAATGGGTTAACACAAAACTGAGGGAGACCATGGAAATTTCCATCCAAAATTTCTTTGAGTCAGGGAGCAATTTGATCAAGGAGATCTGCTTCTCTTGGACTAACAGAAACAGGCTGTTAGTATTTCACAGCCTAATGAAAAATTCAAGCATTGTTATTAACGTTGTTTTCAAACCTTGTTTGTGCCCGCCTGGCTGCATTGAGATGCATTTTGTTGTGTTAGATTTTATTCATTGCCTCTCACATATAAAAAGACCAAGAAGCTGTGAGCAACAGACTGTGCCTCCTGCAAGAGCCGCTGGTGTCTTTGCAGGACAAGATCAGCGCTTGCTTTAGTGCCCTAAAATCAGTTTTCACTGAAATTTCCATCTTCTCCATCCTTCTGGCATATGCATTTTTAAAATCAACCAGTGGTTTCAGTGGTTTTCAGCTGCTTAAGCAGGATTTCCTTAGCAAAGCAGATGTTGCAGGTACGAGGAGTATTGAGCTAAAAATCAAGATCGTGGCAGCACAGCGAAGCAGTAGATAATTGTGACTAAAAGCATCATAGGAGATCAGGCTTTCTGCAATTGTCTGTAGGACACAAATCTTTGGTATTACAGAAGAAAACCAGGGGGCTGACATATCTGTTGGTTGTAGGGGAAGTTCTTTTAGAGGTCTTTGAGGCTTGCTGTGGTGGTTTTGCTCTCTAGGTCCATGCAGTGGCTTGCTAATAGGGAATGTGTTTGTTCACATGCAGAGATTTACTGCTGTGGGTTGCTGAGCACCAGGAAGAGTGACTGCACAGGCCTACCTCCATCCATGCTGAACAATTCTGCAACTCCACAGTCCAGAGGACAGTACAGAATAAGAATGAAGGGAAACATGTCATTGATTTGCTGGTACAATAAAGGGCACTTTCGTTTTCTGACCAACGCCTATTCTCCAGTTCAACAAGGTAAGCAATATTCCTATTTCTCATCTCAAAAGTGCATATGCTTTATGTCACAAGCCAAAGTGAGTCACTGAGATTGATAATAAGCCTGAACAAAGAGCTTGATTGTAACTGATCATACATCCTAGATAAACAGTAGCTGTAGTGATTACTTCCCTTTTGTATCTTCATACAGCTGTTCTTTCTTTCCCATACAAAGATTAAAAAGCCTACTGCTAATGCAGCGTCCTTGCCTGAGCTGGTAGAGGCACTTTCCTTTCAGGTTTTAAGATTATATCTTTGCTGATGGTCAGAGAAAGGAAGATGATTACTGCATAAGACAATATTAGCTCCATTTGCAAAGCATCTTGTAGGATTGCTGCAACAGAAAAATTAATAAATGTCATGATGTACTTTGAACTCCTAGCAGATCCTACAATTATTTTTTCTTATCTAGTAAAAACTTAGTCATAAGCAACTATCTTTTTTGCCAGAAGTAGATATGATTAAGGTTTCCTGCTGTATGTTAAACTGATTTTGGCAGTTGATGAAAAGAAACCAAAACGGATAATTTGGAATGTTCAAATAATTACAGAGAGCTTCTTGCTACTGAAATATTTTCCTTTTTGAAAGTATAAGATGGTTTTAAGAACATTTGGAAACTTCTGTAAAATGCAATGACTAAAACTTCTTGAAATGAGTTTTTCAATGAGAATGTTGTTTCAGTTTCTTAGAATTTTTATAATTCAGATTTATGTATAATTGCCAGAGACAAATGAGTGTAACATAAACATTTAAATACAAAGCCACCAATTCAAAGGCATCTTCAACACTAATTTTCTGAATCCCAAGCAACTCTCACATGTGTTTACAGATTACAGAAGCAAAGCTAAGGCCTGGCATTACTGTATGGTAAGCTGAAAAAGCTGACTTAGTGTGTTGTTCAGTGCCTTGCCAGGAGGCTCATTGCCTAAGCAAAGCATGGCTGATCCTGAGGAGTTGTGCTGGGCATCCCAGCAGAGTGAGGACTTGGTGATTCAGATGGACTGATGTCTGAGCACAAAGGCTGAAAATATTTATGAGAAGGAAGTATGACACTTGGACACCCTGCTGAAGCCAGTCTCTGGAGTATTGTAGCACCCCATGAGGGGCTTTCACCATCAGGATTTCTGCTGTTTTCCTTGTGGTTTTTGCTGGATTTAGATCATTCAGCAGTACTAGCTGCACAAGACTTATTGCTACAAACTACCACTTCTTTTTTATAGACTAGCATGGAGCATTTGATTATAATTCATAAATATTAGGAAAATACTCTGTTTGTAAACATCAGTGTTAATTGCCCTGGTAAAAAGAGGAGCAAAAGCAGACTATGCTGGCAGCATCCTTTAAAAGCAGGACATGGAGGTGTGAGCTGTTGTGCTTGTGATTGACCTTGGCTCTGTTTTGACATAGATGGGACTGTAGGTGGTGTGTGTGAGGTATTTATGATTATGACCTTTGTGTGTGATGGACAAGGCTTTCCCAACTCATTTCTCACCAAATTCTGGCTGGGACAGTTGACATAGTTCACTGTGAATCAGAGCAGAAAACAGAGCCTGGCTTTTTAAAGTGTGATGCTGGGCAAAGAGTTTCTAGCAGGGACATGGGAACAGATGGAAGCTCGGTGGGAAGGCAGGAGACCAGATTGCTTGCCTCCGATTTGGCATCGCTAAAGTCAGTGCAGCAAAGAGAGTTTAAACCAACTCAAGAGAAGCTGGACCACCAGTCTCCTCTAAGGTGTGTATATATAGAGGAGGCAGAGGAGAAACGTGTGCTGCTTGAGGCAGGCCTGTAGCACAGACGTGCTCAGCCCATGTTCCATGGGAGAGGAGGTAGTTAAACAGGGTTAAAAGGCACATGGGGAAGTTGAACAGAGACTGGTGCCAGTGGGATTGATTGTCTGGTGATGCACAGTGCGTTTGCCCTTGGCTGAGTGTAAATGTGTGTGGGCTGGAGGAGGCCATGAAGAGAAAACCTTAGAAACAGTAGGCAAGAGATAGTGAACAGAACACTTAATATGAGAAAAGAGGTGGACATAGCTAATAATTAACTACTTATTGCAATTTTAAAAAAAGTCAAGAAGGTAAATCTTGCTTGTATTTGGAGTGCAAATCCCACCCAAGCCAGAGGCACCAGGAGGGCAGTACACTTGTCAGAGCAGATCTATGAATACTATTTTTAGATGCAGCAGGTTATTTATTATGGATGTTTTAAACCAGCATGTCATAATACATTATCTCAGATACTCAAGGATGGATCTAATTCCTTCGGTCTTGCAAACATATCCTGCTTACTCTGCTATCAAGTATGTAGTTTCTGCCTAGAACAAAATCCGGTCAGATTTTTAATTGCTCTTAAGCTTTAATTTTTCCTTGGGCTTGTATTAGAGAGGAAGTGAGAATGCAAAAGAGATAAGGACCCCCAGAAATTAAAAAGTCAGCTTATTCTAAAGCAGGTCATCTGTGTGCTGGTCCAAATCTCCCCATCTGTGGGACAAGGCTCCATTTTGGTTTTTCACTCTACATCTGATGCCCACTTCCTCAGCATCTCCATTATTGTGTTCTAGAAATAATTGCAATCTTTTCTACCTTGCATATGTAGCAGGATGGAGCAGGCAGCAACCTCACTTGCTGCCCAGTAGGATGCTCAGAATAACATCTTCAGCAAAAAACTGTTGAACCCAAGATCTTTTTAAGTAGCTTCTTTCTGAGAAGAAGTTCCAGAGCTGCTCTTCACCAACTAGCTCTACTTAAAAGTTAAACAGTCAATAACTAAGCATAGAAAACAGAGCTTAGGTCACATATGCAAGGAATCAAGAGCTGCAGATGGCATGTTAGCATCTCAAAAGTGACTTGTGAGAAGATGGGAGATGTTGTGGAGCCATCACAATTGAATGAAGCCGTTGTTTGAGTCTCTGTGTGGCTCTTACTCCAGGAGAAGCTGGAGTGACAGGTGACTGGTGACAGTCCAGTTTCCTGAAAAAATCAGCTTGTGGTATTGGCCAAGAATTAGAAAATCTGGGGAAAGAAGCATGATGTTAAAAAGCATGTTTCAGAATGGATAAGCTTAGGGTGTCAGCTTACCTTTTCCATATGTCCTTTGTGAGACTACAGTCAGGAGGTTGTGTCCAAGTATGGTGAGACTGGGGATGATGAGGCTGGAGGACCCCAATGGGAAGACCTCAACCATCAGACCTTGTACAACACTGAATGTCAGCAATTCTCATAAAGAACTGTAAGAAATCAAAATCCTTACAAATTCCAGATAGCACTTGGATCATGCAATGCCCCTTCTTCTATACTGTTAGGAAATCTCAGGGTTTGACAAGATGGATGCAAGTTCTGGTATTAGTGGGACTCCCATTTTCAAAACAGCACGATTCTAGATAGGCTTAGGATAAGTGTTTTCAGGAAACAAACATATGTAAACCTTTGTCTTTTGGCTTGTTTCATTTGAGGTAGTATTTCTCAAGCTTTGCCTCACAAGCATGCAGCTTAAAAATTTAAATTAAAAAAGTGTTAAAAGAACACCAAACCCAAAAGGTGATGCCTTTCTACGGTGACAGGATGGAGGCCGGCAGTCAGCACCCTTTCCAGCATGGAAGCAAAGGCAGGCTGTGGCTGCAGTGCAGGTGGTGTGTTCCCTGGAGTGCTGCCAGGGATGGGAACACAGCAGTGCTGGGGGAGGACCAGGAGGGGAAATGACTCATCCATGGGATGTGCTGATGAGTCAGCTGGCTCAGGACCACGTGCCACAGAGACCTGCAGCTAGGAATGACCCAGCTCTGGCAGTTGTCTTCCCTGGGAAGGTGGGCTATGGCTATGAAACAAGCCTAGGAAAGGCTAAAAATAGTATGCCTATAAAGCTATTTATATTCTCAAAACAGGAATGTTATGGGGAATATAATAGAAAGTGATAGGGAGTACATGGTTCTGCCACTGCAATGCATTCCTTTAAAGATAATGAGTAAAAAAAACTGCAAAGGAAATACAAATTCTCCAAAGGAAGAGAAGGGGGAAGAAAGAGAAGAGAGCAAAAGGAGAAAGAAGGTGATTTTTTTTTTAACACTTGTACCAGGAACATACTTACCCTTCCCTGACTTGCCCTGATGAGATGGCAAGTGATTTTGCAGCACTAATGCAGCAGGCTGGTGGTGTATCAGTTCTTTTTACCTCATGCTGGCCAGATATGTGTAGGACTCATTAAAAGAATCAAAACCACACTATAATAATTACATGAATGTAATGAAGAAATTTTTTTGTTTGATTGGTTTTTCCCCCCACTCCTTGGGCTACATTTACACCCAGCTTGAGGAGGCAGAGGCGAAAGGATTGAGCAAATCAGAGGTAATATAATTTTGGACTCTTGAAAAATCAGACTTTAAACACCCCAAATAAATTTCTGCATGGCTCAGCTGCAACATGACATTTAGTATGTTGCATACTAGCTTCAAAATAGAGCCTGCCAGCTAGGACTGCACAGGGGGCTTGACAGAGATAATGGATGGAATGAGACTTCCAGCTGGAGGAATGAAATGGTGAAGTCTGTAATCAAAACGTGAGTAGCATTTAAGGGCTGATTGGAAAAGAGTTGGCAGAAGGAAGGTGAAGAAATTTTCTTGAAAGCTTGAGAAAGTCAAGGATTGTACCTGTACTGAAACGATGCTGAGAAAGGATGCAACCAAGCCTGTGCTTCTCTAGACCCGGACAAAATAGAGTTGTACCTGAGAGAAGGGAGCCTCACTGGGCAGTGTGCCACAGCCATGGCCTAAGCAGTACTCCATACCCTGGAGAGCCCACAATTGAAACCTGTGGGGGCATAAGGTCAAAAGTTAGGGAACAGACTCCTATGCTCCAAGTTTGTTTGACCCACCCTTCCTTCCTACAGGGAGCTTTCTCCAGGAGCAATACATCAGAAAAGAGTAGGGGAGTTTCTTAGGAAGAAATTGGACTTACAAATACTGCAGTAGTGTTGGATAAGGCCAGGTTAAAGACAGACCACGTGAAGGAATGGGGCCCATTTCTGGAGTAACCTGCTCTAGCACCTGCCTGTACAAAGAGTGATTGGTAGAAGGCTGCAGGGTGATGCCTGTTGACTTTCCACACATTTCTGGAGTAGGCAGGATGGCCATCCCCTATGATGAGCTGAATTACCAAGCCAGCTGTCCAGGCAGGACAGGAAGCAGCACTTGCAGGCAGAGAAATGTGTGCTCAGCTCCAGTGAGCAACCTATGGGTACTTCTGAGCTCTGGCTCCCCACAGCTGGAACCAGGCTGCTTTTAATTTCTGAGAGCACAGTCACCCACCAGCTTCACTTCTGTCTCACTGAGTTCAGCCAGTTGGCTCCTTCTTACTCTGTTTTCTTCTCTGTGTCAATTGGCACCCAGTGAAGAGAAGGTCTCCTGTTGGCCCCCATGGGTGGAGATAAGCAAAGGATTGAATTTCAAGGGATTAATTTGGGACCTCCAGAATTCAAAGCATGTAACAGCAAGTCACTGCTCTAGAGGCGACCACAACTTCTTGTGGCCCAGAAAAGGGAGAGACTAATACTGTCTATAGGGGGCTACTGTGAGACTACAGAAGTGTGTGGGTTCCTTTGAATATATGGTAAAGATGTTTGTGTCTAACGCCTTTTCATTTCCAACTGAAAAATGATCCCTCTTCTTCCCCTTCCACGTGTTCAATGTACTACCTGTGGGAAAAGAAATCAAATTAGCATCTCTGTTACAGATAATTTTCCATCTTTAGGGGGAAAACTGTCAATAATGTTTATTTTATAAGCCATATATAGAAAATATATTTTTCAGGAGCTAGAATTATGATGTCAATTTAAAACTGTTATGTTTCTAATTGATGCAGGAGTTATAATTAAGAGAAAAAGCGGAGAAATTCCATGCCCACTGGCAGTTGAAGCCTTTGCTGCTCACCTTAGCTATATCTGCAAATATGATGATAAATACAGCAAGTAAGTAAGAAGATGTGCATGTTTGTGTGTACTTCTTTCCCACCTCCTCTGTTGCTGCAAGGTTTGAGTTGTTCATGTTGAGCTGCATCTGAGGGCCCAATGCTGCTTTCGCTGAGTCTCTGACAGAACTTCTGTTTAAATCAAAGATCAGATACTGGCTCTGCACAAAGCAAGAACTGCGTTGCTGGTATTGGTTTGGTTCTGTCTACCCGTCCATCAGACAAAAAAAAAAAAATTTTGAGACACACTTTGCATCTTATAAGTGACCTTTAAGAAGTGATGGGAGGATGAGCCAGCAGACTGATAGAGAATTCACCAAGGGTCTACCAGCCCCACAAGTCTCTCAGTGTAGCTCAGCTCTCCACCTCTAGCAGTAGCTGGTGTTTAGTTGATAATCTGTCCTGGTGATATTTGCGTCACCTGCAGCCAGAAGGAAAAAGACATTCAGTTCTGCATGTAAAGCTGGTCTACACGATGAGAGAGCAGAATGTAGAACTTTTGGCTCCTGAATTCCAGTTGGTGTCCTCAGTGTTAGCTCTTAATGTAGCAGGGAGGAACAGCAGGGAGTAAGAATAGCAGTAGTGAAGCTTGGCTGTGGGAATAGCAATGAGGTACAGAAGACTTCAAGAACTAGAAATTGAGAAGAGAGAAAAAGCACAGATTTTTCAAGCCAGCTCTGGGCAAGGCAGCAAGATTTCAGTAGAATGTATGAAAGAGGAGAGGAAGTGGTTGCTGGAGAATGATGTTGGAATCTGGTCTGAGGAAATCAATGCGGGAAAAAAAGCTGGGGTAGTAGATTTAAATGGTTACTAAAAAAATGAAAGTAGGAAAATGGGAGAATGGGAAATCTTATGACTGAAGAGAGAATATTCTGGCAGTCCTAGAATTAGTCAGAACCTAAATATAAAGATGTCAGTCCTTTCTAGTTCTGCCTTGTGGTCCGCCTACCAGCAGTGTAAGCTCTCGCTCTACCCCCACATCCACCCACCTACTGTTGACAGCAGCAGCAATCATCCTTTGCTCACAATAAACCTGAGGAGAAGCATCAGCAAGCTTCCCAAAACTGTGATGTAATGTGACTGAGGCTTTTTTTTAGCTACAAATAGAAGGGATTCAGACCTACATCTCCTATCACAAGGATATTTGTCATGGGTGAGCTCAAGGAATATTTATCAGTACTCTTATTTACATGGAGTGATACAGAGGTGAGATTATTGCTGAAGTTTGCCTCTGAGAGCAAGGAGGTCTGCTGTTGCAGACATCTCTTCATTAAAATCCTTTCATTAGGATTTTTCCAGCTGAAGCTGAGAAGTTTCAGCAACAAGATGTAAACAACGGTTATCTACTGCTGTGGAATGTAACAGGTGGATCCCTGATTGGTCTGGTGTGGATGTTTGGATTTGCTGACCACTCATGGCAGGGTTAGCTCTCGCTCTCTGCAGGAGACAGATGTTTGTTATTCATTCTTTTCTATTCTGTTCTTAGCTCAGCTGTCTGAGGAACCTTTTCTCTTTCTATGTCTTTTTAGTATAGTTTTAATATAACATATATCATAAAATAATAAATCAAGCTTCTGATCATGGAGTCAACATTCTCGTCTCTCCTTCACCCTGGAAAACCTTGTGATCACGCTCACAGTCTGCTCTTTTACATACTACCAGAAATGTCCAAAATTGTGCAAATCTGCTGTTAATGTCTGTCAAATACATTGTACAAAATTTCTTTAACTAATATTTGAACCAGGCGTTAAGTCTCATGTCTGCTTCTCCTTTGAGACTGCAGGATCTTTGGGGTGATTTCTTGCATCCCAGCTGCAAACTGTTTGGCTGAACAATGTTTTCCCCTCTTTTCTTGGCTTTTAGGTATTTCATTTCTCACAAACCAAACAAGACCTGGCAACAAGTGTTCTGGTTTGCCATCAGCATCGCTATAAATAATGCCTACATCCTCTACAAAATGTCAGAGGCCTACCATGTGACAAGGTACAGCCGTGCACAGTTTGGTGAAAGACTTGTAAAGGAGCTTCTGGGCTTGGAGGACACCTCACCCACCCATTGATGCTTTGCTTTGGTGGCGTAGGCAGGGACTGGAGGGAAAGCAGAAGATACCACACCTGGAGCGGCAAAGCAAGGAACTTGTGACACCACCAGTGCTGTCATCCAAAAATGCCAAGTGATGCCACTAGAGAGGTGCAAACTTTGTTCCTAGTATCAGCTGGATGTAAAGATCTCATGCAGAAAGTGCCACTGGAAAAGCTGACACAAAATTGCGTATGTGAGTGCCCTGTGGGAATCTGTACACCGAAAACAGACTTAAATTAGCCGTCATCTCAATGCTATTTGTTGAACAGGGTCATCTTGTAAAGTTCCTCTTGGGCCAAGAGCTTGTCAGAAGCTGGCACAGCTCAGCAGTCCTAGATGGGCATTACAGGAAACTCTGCACCTTCCTGGGAGTTGCTAAATTCCGGGACAAGCCCGTGCAG
This sequence comes from Calcarius lapponicus, assembly GCA_039654755.1. Classification (NCBI taxonomy): domain Eukaryota; kingdom Metazoa; phylum Chordata; class Aves; order Passeriformes; family Fringillidae; genus Calcarius; species Calcarius lapponicus. Next base: position 94,994,995 of record CM077465.1, read on the forward strand.
CTGCCCCGTGGGCTGTGGCTGAGCGCGGCTGCCGTCCCGCGAGGCGTCGCTGCTGCTGTCCTCCGCTGGGACAGGCGGAGCAGGGACACTGCAGCAGGCATCTGGACAAACACCACCTTCACAGGCAGGCAGCCAGGAACTGAAGACCAGTCATGATCCCTTCTTTCTGTGTTTTGGTTTTTTCCCTTTGATTTTTATTAATGTAACATAAGACAATTTGATCCCAGTTAGAACACAGGAAAAGTAGGAGAAACCAAGTACATTAGTGAATTTAAAATTACAAATACATTACAGTGATTTTCTTTTTTCACCATGATGAAACATTTTTTTACACAGTGACTGATACTGTAAGTATTAATTACTGTTAATTACTGTAATAACAGTGAGTAAACCAGTAAGTAATACTGCCTCACATCTTAACTGCCACGGTCAGTGTACAGGTGAGAAATCAAAATATACCAACTGTATTTTTTCTTGATTTCAACCATATCTTAAATGTTGCTTAAAAAGCTAATGTAATGGACTGTTAAAGTTTTAGGAATAATTTCTTGATTTTATTTTGGTAACTATCAAGCTATCAAGACCTTTTTGGTCCACTTTAGAATTTTGTTTGGTGCACAGTTGGCAGGAAAAAAAGTCACTAATAGCCAAGTGTTTTCCATTATCACTGTGGGGTGTTCTGTAGGAATTCTTTTTGGTAGAGTTCAGGGCTTGTCACGGTAGTTGTAATTAAGCAGATTACATGTTTAGCAAAATAATGTAGCATTGTGTTTTAGAAAAGGAAAGAAGTCCAGTTGCAACCAACCTTAAACCTTGCTAAAACAGAGCAAGCCCAAAGAGTTCTTGTGTTCTGAGTGACACGGTAGAGGGCAGGCATCATCATGAGCTGGTGGTCAAGGCCATGTTTTGGTGCTTGTGGAATCTGAAAGCCACTGGAGTTTCAGAAAACAATGCTGAGAGAGAGGTATGATTGAAATGAGGGAATCAATACTGAAGGGAACTACTACCCTGCCCTCTACACTTTATTGATTTCAGTCCACAACTCAATCATAAAAAAACTCTGTATTCTGAAGGTTAGCAGTGATGGGCACAAACAGAATTGCATTAACTTATGGGGCAGAAAACCCTGTTGATTAGAGGACCCAAGCCTGAAAATTTTACTCCCAAAGAATGACTTGAGTTGATTCAAGAGGAATGGAGTGAATGATTGATTTATCAGTGTAAATCTTACCAGGTTACATGTATCTATCTGACAAGAGGCAGTAGAGGGTAACCAACATAAATTTAGAAACTCCTCAGATTTCATCATTCTCTGACATGCAAATGCATAGCAGGTAAATAATAAGAGAGGAAGAATCCAGCAGGGGTTAGTAAATGAATGACTAGCCCATGGAGTATCCTTGCACGGACACCTGTCTGTTTCCACCAAAGTCTTACTGTTTGGCACAGACCTAGAGGCAGATCTCACCTGGTTGCAAGGAGAGAAGGGGATGGCTGTGGCTGACTCCACGGTGGTTCTGGACAGCCTGGGGCCTGTCCCACACATCCTGCTCTGCCTGCCAGCTGCACAATGAACAGCAGCGGGATTCCTAAGCATCCTTTTCACTCCTCAGTCCACAAGGTCTCCACCCAGGAAACATGGGAGAAAGGACAAAACTGTGCACACTGAGGCCTCCTAACCACAAAAGAAGGGCGTGGGTTTGTACCACTCTAGCCCTTGACAGTGCCAAGCCGCACAGGAACCCAAGGATAAGTTCAGAATTTCTTGACCCTGCAGAGAACTGAGACCACCCCTCTTCAGACTGAGTGTGTTTGATAGCTGGTTCTTGTCAGTCTTGTAAGTATTCAGAGGGAGACAGCAGCCAGCCTGAAGCATGAAAAAGAAATGTTCAGCAATATAAACCTATATTTTTCTTTTTTTCAGGAAATTTCACAGAGTGTTCTTATTGCTCCCTGCTTCAGACAATGCCAGCCTATATTGGATCAGGAAGTGTAGCTACTAGCTCATTATATCCCATAAATTTATATGGCAGTTGAAACTGGGGCAATAAGGAAAAGTATGGCTGGAACTTTACTGATGGGATGGCTTAAATGGAAAGTCTGGCTTCCATACACTTTGATGCCATGCTGGGCTATGTGCAGGATACCCCTGCCCCCAGCAGACATGGGATGGTTTCCAAGACCACCTTGGAGCCACTTGGCGTTTCTGAGGAGTAGGCAGACCACTCTCCAGCTACATTGTAAGCCCCTGGGATAAATCTGGAGCCCTTGGCCAATTGTTACATAACTATGTATGCTTAAAGGCCTGGATCTAGGCCATCCCATACAGAAAATTCTTTTTTGGATGACTGTAGGCCTGAGGCCTTGAAATATTTAATTTTTTGCCAATGTATGCAGTTAATTATGCAGATTACTTGAGCTCAAATCATGAGATCCTAGCTTTTTGCCTCAGGGACTGGGTCCTGAGTAGTTTTCCCTAGAATTGGTGTTGACGGGGGATTACACAGTGGCTGATTATTACAGGGAAGATGCTTTAGTCTCCTTTGTAAAGGAGAAAAATGAAAACAAAATTATAGCTTTGCAATGAATTTCATTTTCTTAGCCTTAAACATCCCTCATCATTTGGAACTATTGTTCTTATCATGCACAAACATTCCATAAGTAAGCAAAAATATTTATATATATTTGTATGTACAAAATGCCTGAATTTTGGCTCTCAAAGCCAACAAACAAAAGCCACCAAAGTGTAGTCTGTATCTACAGATGACTCTTCCCCTTCATCTTCTCCTTTTATTGACTGGAAGTGGATAGGGTTGGGGAAAGTTAAGAATTCTCCTTGAAAAAAGCATCTTGCACTTTTTCTGTTACTACAACCAAGGCAAAGTAATTAAGGAAGATACAGGATAATTTTTAAAAGGCAAAAGTTGTCAACTGCAGCTCAGCCTGTGTAGGATTATTTCCTTTACTGCAAACTGGCTTACTCAGATTTGGTTCCCCACCTGCTTGTAACATTAAAGCCTCTCCTAATTAAAGGGGGGAAAAAAGTCTCAAAGTAGTGCAAGGATGCTCGTTACAGAGTGTGTGTGTGTGTCTAATTGTGCAATAGCTTGTGAAATTATAGTTTGGTTCGTTTGTAGCCTTAAGACAATCTGGATAAGAGATCTGAGAACTTAGCAGTAGGTAAAATGCAGTCAAAATGCCGACCAAGTCACAGAGGAATGTCTCTAAACTTTTTCAGGAAAAAAAAAAAGTTCGACACTGCAGTAGTGAAGGGAGCACAGCACAGATCCTTTCTCTCCTGCTGAATTGAATTTTCACTTACATTCTAAAAACTGATACTTACTTGTTTAGAACTGTACTTCTAAGAACTGATAATTACTTGTTCATGGTATGCAAACTTTATTTCAAAGAGCTGAGATCATCAGTAGGACATTACCGACCACCTTCTATGCACAGTACTTTCAGGAAATGTCTGTTGTGCCACAATCCATTCTTGGAAAACATTTATTTTCCCAGTGTGTAATGCCACACTTGCCAGAGTTTAGAAGCCACTGGGAAGTGGTTTCCACTGTTGTCTCTGTTGAAAAATGCTTCAAGGGCTTGCAGGAATTCTGCCACTTTTTACTTCAGTCCATCTGTACAATTGACAATAGGGCACAATTTAAAGAAATCTCATCTCCATTTTCTGTTTCTATTCTCTATCCCCAATCCTTCTATATACAAATAGTCTAGGAATCATAATTTATAGAAGTACAACTTTTTTTTTCTTCAGGTAGTTTCTAGAGAAAATTGAATTTAGCAACTCAGTAACTCCATTCCTGTTCTTTACCTCCAGATATATTTCTGTGGCCTTTTTTTCCCCCAAAGATGTTTCTTTCTAACAGTTATTTAGAAGTCTGTCTTGAGCTAGTGAGTAGTGAAAGAAGCCTCCAGTATCTCATTCTTCCATGCCTTAGTCCCCTTGTGGTAGAGCTGATTCCACTGACAAGGGGGGGACTGGGGGATTATGCTGCTCTGATAATTCTGTGCATCTCTGGTACTTTCCAAGCAAGGATTGCAAAGTGCTGTAACAACCTCAGCACTCGTGAGACATCATTAGCTTATCACAGCTTTTCCTTTCCTACCAGACGCCAAGGCACAGCACAGATAAGGGGGGTGATGAAACTGTAAAGTGGAGTTTGCTCTCCTGCTGATTAAAGCCGTGTTCTGTGTTTTCAGTGACTTGGTTCTTGTTCAAAAGCACTTTTCCTAACTAGAAATGAAAGTATGCCAAATATAATTTCCCCCTAAGTAAGGGCTGTGGGACTCAGCATAGGTTCCTTCATACAGGCTGGCATGAGTTAAAACCAAATTGCAGTAAGAAAATTTGATAAAATGTAAGAGCCCAACAAGCCTAGAGGAACTTAAATGAGATATATGGAAAATCTGAAGCTCTGCAATAGTCCAGTAAACAGTCTGAAATTCAGACTAATAATTACCAAGTTAAGAGAAGTCACTGAGGCTTAGATGGAGTATGAAGTCTTCCATCCACCTCTGTTACGGAGTTTGCCATGGCATTTCCTTCGTGCTCGGATTGATGTAAGATTGGCTGTTTGTAAAACGAGCTCATATCAGTCTGGCTGATAAAAACATTGAAGTGTCGAAGGCCTGTTCACAGTTTCACAAGGGCAAGGAACTCTAAACCCAAAACAGGTATATATTTGGCCTGCTGTTAACTAGGATACTTGCTCCAACACATCACATTACTTAAAAGCAAGCCTGTCATCAGTGCTACCTGATACATACATATTCATTCTTGTCACAGTTCTTCCTAAACTTACCTTTGTTTCCAGAAGCATAATGAACTGGAAGCACCTTCATATCATCACCTCACTGTTGGGAAACAGTTGAGAAGAGCTGTGCTTTATAAAATGGATTTCTTCCTCTTCTTCTGAGTGACAGCTTTGCCTCTCTGGAAATCTAACCCTGGAGAAGCTTCCTACCCCACACTTTCCTTTGCTTCCCTCATTCCTTGCACTTAGAACACATCCAAAGCATCCTGCAGGTTCTTGGTCAGTTTGGAATTGTTGACAACACAGAGTTGGCCCTTCAGTTTACTTCTGTAGCATTGCTCTGCTGGTCCTTTCTGCTATTTTGCAGATCTCAGATGAAACAGGGTATTGTTTCTGCAGGCTGTTCTGATTGCAATCACTGTGAAGGTGTTGTCTGCTTTGCCCCATTAGTGCTGTCCCAGCAGGTCTGGATGGACCCCAAAGAGGTCTCAGCAGCACCACACCCACTGCTCCAACTGGCATGGCTGTAATATTCCTCAGCTCTGCATTGCTGTCATAGAGAGACCTTTGACAGGGTCTGGGGATTTTCTTTGTGTTCTGCTTTGTTTTTGAAGCCCTTTCACTCTGATGGGTTTGGTGAACAGCTGTTAGGTATCACTAAAAGGCCTTAAGTGGTAAATCCCTTTTCTATCACTCTTTTGAAGTAATAATTGCTTGTGTGGGATGTCAGAGTCCACATGATGTGTAGTGTGAAAACCTGACCCAGGAGAGCATCATTTGCTGTACCTGAACAGCCTTGGATGCCTGGGGGCCCTGGGTGAGGAACCCAGCAGGAGAGGACTGTTGTGCTTTGCTGTAGGACCATGATGGGCAGGACCTGACTGGGAAAAAAGCTGGGGAGACACAAGATCACCATTTGCAATCCAAGCTCCTTGGACAACCAGACTTCATAGTCAAGTTGGTCTCAGAAGGTTTTCTAAGAAAGGGAAAATTCCAGGCCTATGCAGTTTGCTCCCAGCCCTTGCAACTCTGTTTCTAAAATAAACACTCTGGCAAATGCTTTCACACTTCAAGTATTTACAGTGTGCTCTGGCCTTCAGAGCATTTTGACCTATTTCCACTAGTTCCCCTCAAAAAACCTAGAAATTTAAAAGCAAAGCACAGCGCACTAGGTTCAGCTGTCCCGAAGCCCAGCACACTTGTGTCAAAGTAACTTTGTGGTCTTGTTCTGAAATAATCTGTGTCAAGGCATTTCCAAAATGTGACTGCTGAACAATTTGCATGTCTCTGTGAAACATAGTTGCTCATTTGATGGAAAACAGTTTGCAGGTCTCTACAACTTCTTTTGCAACCTGGATTTTGCTTAAAGATATAAACCAAATATTTGCCTGGCATTTCAGTACTGAAATAAAAAAAACAGCTCAATCCCATGGTCTGGGGGTGATATCAGAGATAACAAAACTCAGGTTTATGCCAACAATTAATCTGGTCCTGTGAAAGTGTGGCTAATCAGCATGGAGGGATGTAGTTACAGACACAAGGAGGAGTTCAACAGTGGATTTGAGAAGGCAGAGGAAAGTTCAGAGGATGGGCATGTGAAGAGAGAAGAGCCAGGTGATCCCTTCTAAGTCTCATCATTCTAGCATGTATACCCCCCTCCCCTGCTACCTTTGAATTAAAGAAAAGGCTGATGTTTAACATAACCAGTCTGCACAGCTGATTGAGTAACACAAACCCTGCTTTAGCTACATGCCTGCCTCACTCCATGCCTTTCCTTAGGCTATATGTGTTCTGTAGCCATCAGCCTTGGAGTCACAGCACTGCTGCATGTCAGCACAGCATGGAAGCTACAGACTGTGGAAGCACCACAGTAGAAACAGGAACAATGGGGATTCTGGAGAAGGAGTCTCCCCGTTGACATTTTGTTTTCATTTATTTTTCAATGTGTGCAACTTACATTCCATCAAATGCAGTGACAGTTCCACTTGCAAAGATGGGCCTTAGCTGGCTGAGTGCTTTCAAGACCACTGGGCTGTGCTCACACCATCAGCGGCTGCGATTCTGTTGCAAAATTCCATATTCTTTGTAATTCTAAAGATTTTTGTTGAAAGCATAAATTACAGAGGTAAATATACACTGCAAATCACTTTTTTTTTATTTTTAAAAATCTTCTCAGACCAATTTTATAACAGCCAAGTCTTTCAGGAAATGCAGGTGTGTGACCTCTTCACAGTAGGAGACACACAGCTGTGTTTCTGCATGGGACAGGGAACTACTTTTGTGACACCAGTTTTGTTCTACACAAAGGCACGCTTGCAATAAATTTTTACAAATTTTGTACACCATAAGCTGAATTCCGAGTTCCAAAAATGTGAAGTGTGGCAACAATAACAAAATTGATTTATAGTATCACTCTGATATCTTGTCATGTGATTTTATTTCTTCAACAAAGTTTGTTTACAATCAACAACTTTGAAATACAGTCAGATATATTACCCGTTGCTTTTCCTGTCTTGTTCTTTTCTGAAATATGTGGGGAGGATGTTTGGTCATGCTCTGGGTGCCTAAGTGAAAGGATGCAGAGGATATACTGCAAGGTAAGTTACAGGTTCACACTCTAAGACCATCAGAATCATAAACCTGCCATCTCTGTCCAGCCACGGGGAACAAAGGCATTTTCTTTCAAAAAAATAGACTTGAAAAAGCCTTTCAGTGTAATCAGCCCACAGACATAGGAAAGGTGACCACTGTCTCCCCCTGCCATGCCATTCTGACCCTGACAAGCGACACTTCCCAGCCACCTCAGGGCAGAGCAGGGTGGACACAAGGACGGGGAGAGCTGTCCCAGCTCTCAAATATCAACGCCGAACAGAACCAGCCCTTTGTCCTCACTGCTCTGGCTCTTTTTGGTAAACATTGTCTGTACCACCAGTGGTACCCACCAAACCCATGACCTGCACGCCAAATGAGTGGCATTTGCAGGAAAAACCAGACACGTGTGAGCTGCAGATGGCAGCTGTTTCACAGCTCCAGGTCCGCTAATTGCTACAACCTGGTTTAAACCTTATTCCACAAGGTAGCAGAACCTTGCAAGAGAAAACACAAGTGGGGTTACAGTCAGTCTTTGCCAACAGCCACAATAAAGGTGTCCCTCATGCCTTGGGCTGTGTCCCTCATTTCCCCTGGCTGCAAAGGCTCCAGTGGGAGCAGGCTGCCCAGCATTCCAGGTGTGTGAGTGTGGCTCAACACTGACCTCTGGCCAGGATCTGTCGGGCTGCCATGTCTGATTTGCTCAGATTTGTCTGATTTGCTCAGGGTGTTTCTTCATAGCATCTTGGGTTTTCCACATGAAGAAATTTAGTTTGCACCTAAGCTGTGCTAAGAAAAAGCCAGAATTCCAGGGAAAACAGAACATTAACAGAAGCAACCAGCAACAAGCCCCTTGACCTATTTGATGTCTTTATGGACCCAGTCCATCAGAGACTATTTTTCTGAAATTGCTTTGTATCACAAAAGGGGGGGCAAGAGATTCTGACTGTTCAACACAGCCAAGATCTCAGAAACCTTTTCAGCATGTAAGTAGCTGCACTGGTAGCCCTTAATGCTGGATTGAAAGACAGTCTGTCCCCTTCACACAAGAAACGGGCTCCTTTTCTCCTTTGCTGTGCATTTTTTGCACCACAGCAGTCACTGCTGAGCAGCAGGGGAGGGCCTCACGAGTTTCTGCTGTGAGACGTCACATCCACGCTGAAGGAGCGATCAAACCCGTGCACGCCTGCAGCTCAGTGTGGGGGCTGGCTCATCCCAAAGGAGTGCAGAGCCTGGAAATGTGTGGGTGCATCATCAGGGTGATGGATCACCATGACCTGGAGGAGAGCAGGGCTCCCCGGGACGGGAACAGCCCCGCACAGGAGCCTCCCTACATCAGTCCCTGGGCACACACAGCAGGAGGCACCCAAGGAGAGGATTACAAGCCCCTGCAGCCAGAGCAGCTACACACCAGCTGAGACGTGCAGCTGTGCCATAAAGCAAAGGAAGATTTCTCCTTGTTCCCTGTCACGGCTGGAGAGGCACCCCCAGCAGCACAGCACTTTGTTCCCTGGATGTGCTGTGACCTGAGCTAACGCTGTGTCTGATCAGGCCACACTATCAGAGGTACAACAAGCAGTGCAAATCGTCTTTAGCAACTAATTGAATAAAAGAAGGAATTTAATTTATGAAATTATGAAACCCAGGATCTGATTGACACAGGCACACGTTACCTTGGTGCTGTCATTTACAACATTGCCATCCATTCAGATCAGGCCAGGGTCTACAGTAACTCAATCTCCTGTGAAATTATTCTTAGGAGAATTTGCAATTAATTCCAACAACATGGTCTTTATTAATTAAGCCAAACGTAACGTGCCCTTTTGCAGTGTTTTCCAATATCCTGTTCCACTTGTCCCTCTGTCTCCAGAGAGGAACAGAGAAAATAAAACTGCCACCTCACAGACACTGCAGAGAAGGACACCCCCAGCTGTCAGAAACTCAAAACACAGACTCTCCTAGAGCACCCTCACCCGAGATTTGAAAAAGCACTTTACAGGCAGTAATGAGTGGCATCTCATCAGACCCTTGCAAAGCAAAGCCATCTCCCCTCTCTCTTCAGAGACAGTCTCCATGCAGCAGTTCCCTTAAATTACAGCACAGCCACAGTTTTGTCTTGGGAATGAGAGTTTAAGAAATCAATACACAAAAGGTGATGGGAATTGAGAAACCAGAAACCTCTCTTGCTTCTCTGATATTCCCACTTCCCCAGGTGAGGGCTTGGGCAGGATTCTTCAGGAACACCTGCACCAGCAACACTGGCATGTGATTCATGTATTTTACCACGGCTTTTTTCGCAGATTCTGTTTCCTGTCACAGGTTTTGCCTGGGAATCTACAGTCTGTCCTTCATCAAAGAAGCAGGAGCAGCAGCAGTGGAGGTTCTCAGATTCAGGGGGAATTGGCAATCCACAAACTTGGATGAGCATCAGCTCCCCTGAGCAGACAGACTCGCCTCCCGCAGCGCAGCCATTGCCCTGCACTGGCCTGGGGCAGCTGGTACCCACTGCAGTGTGAACACACCGAGGTGCAATAGCCAAAACATGCTCCTTTTTCTACTTCTATGGCTCAGGGCTGGACTGCAACCTTAAAAGAAATGCTAGATATTCCTCCTGCCAGATTCAGACTCCCCAGGGGCACCAAGGCAGGATTTAAGATGGCAACATTGTCTCAAAGCCTTTGAGGAAACAGCACAGCAAACCTCTTACCAACTCTCCTGGACACACACAAAATTTAGAAACAGTCACTTAAAATGATGCCCAATAATAATCCCCAAAAAATGGAAAGGTTTGAGGGAAAGCAGGGAGGGGAGAGACATTTATTTGCTGTGAATAAGACTAGCATCTGCAGGCAGCCATACTAGAATAAATTGCAAATCACTCTCAGGAACTGGAAAAGTTCATTGCCTACGAGTCTATCAGTATCTCAGCCTTTTCAGATTGAAACTGTTGGAGATAAAGACAAACACATGAATTAACAGGCACAGTTATATCTTGGACATATGCACTGGAAAAGTTGGTCTCCAAGCAGAAGCAATTGTAATTACAGCAGCCACAGAGGAAAGGCCCCATCCAACACTTTGCAAAGAAAAATGCAATTCTGTACCTGCTGGTGTTCCTCCAGACTATGTGTGCTGCTCTTCTCCTTGACATTCCAATTTATCTTTTTTCAATCCTCTCCATTATGGTGCCCAACCACCACCTAAAACCCACAGCTACTTCTGATACTGGGTGGAAGAGAGGCATCCCAACAAGTAGCTTGGTATAACATCAGCCTAGTGTTTCTGTGTTCAGATAATAACTTTTTTTTTTCCTCACTCCTGTTCTGTAATTAATATTGAACAGGTAGAGTGTTGCTCTGTTCAGAAAAGCAATTTGCAAAGTGCCACTGCAGAGTTCCACAGTTTGTCTTTCCAGACACCAGGTAATGTCAAGTATTTATGAAATTGGTCAAGGATGATCACCCACAGTTTGCAGCCAGGCTGAGCAAGTAGTGCTATTAAATACTGCAAGTCAGGCTTAATAAACTTACTAAAGTAGAAGAAATACTTGCACATTTAGTGAAGAAAACCTGTTACTGCAGCCAGGAGCTTGAGGTGGCCCAGGAGGATCTGAAAGGTACTTCAGTAGGACACAGACCAGCTGTTAAACATCTGTGGCCCTTTCTTGGCCAGTGCAACAAACTGGCCATAGACACTTTAAACCAATCGCCCATGCACAGCAGCATTGTCCTGCCTGAGATGACAGTGGCCAATTTCAATGCATGGTGCAACACAGTGATTTTAGAAGCTGCTTTTTTGAACAAAACAAAAAGCTCCCCTGGCCTGGGGCAAGTACACACAAACACACACCAAGCACAGATATTCAAGTGACTAAGTGGCTGCCAGCCACAGCTTTCTGTTGCTCATGTGTGAGAAGCAAAACAAATCCAGGAACTTTTTCCCACAGGCCAGCACATATGATCTGTTTCTCGTGATTTTTCCAGTAGCCTCACCACCAAATTTCAATATAGAGTGGTGGCTGAGCAGGCCAGTGGTAAACCACAGATCATGAACAGCTTGCAGGCACTGGGAGAGACTCTTCCCTGATTGCTTCCCCAACGAGCAGCCTGCAGGGCTGACGACCAGGCTCCCTCTCAGCAAGGGAGAGCAGATGCCAAGCAGCACCAGGCTGCAAGAGAGCTGGCCTGCCACAGCCCAAACCCCAGGGAGCTGGAGAAGCTGCCTTGCATCCCTGTGGGTGGGGCCCTGCCTCATGCCTGTGCACCAGGTTTAACCACCAGACATGCCAGACCCTACTCTGCTCCCCATGGGCTCACCCTACCTTTTGTCTCATTGGTTTTATGGCTCCTGGTCCCAACCAGCTCTGCTCCTGTGCTGCAAATAACCAAACGGTTTTATGCTACCTGCAAGGAGAAAATGCAGCAGAGAGGGAGTGAGAAGAATTTCCTGTGTTTCTTTCCGAACAACGAGGAGCTATTTCTAACACAGTGAGGTTCATTGTTGCACGAAAGCAGTGCCCCTTCCCAGCTGCCAGAGCCTCTCCAGCAATGACAGCCTCAGTGCAGCCTGCAGGATTTCTTTTTGCCTGAGGTAGCTTAACCCAGTTTTTCATGTGGATAATGAAAATCCGCAGTGGATGAGATTTGATGTGGCTGCTGCTCTCTGGGGCTCCAGGCAAAGGCTGAAGCACCCAGGGATGCATGAGCAGCTCCACCTTCTTAGGGCAGGTTTCTGTAAAAGTGGGTGGCAGCAAGGCTCCCTTCCCTCACTGAAAGCAAACCATAACACTTTATCTGCAGTCAAGGGGAGTTATTCTTGGGGTTCAAAAGTTGTCCTTCTCTCCTGTCAGCCCCTCAGGCCTGTGTGATGGAGGCAGTGCACAAACTGTTCCCTAGGCAGGTGACTTAAATCCTGCTTTGCCCAAGGATGCTGCAGGGCGCTGAGTTTGTGTGCTGCCTTCCCACCCTCTCCACCAGCTTAGGTGCTCCAGGGTGTCTGTCCCCTCAAGCTGGAGCACTGCAGCTGCTCCACAGTCCCTGGGGCTGATGAGAAATCTCCCTAGAGAGGGACAGCCTTCAGAGGCTCTGGTAACAGGGCCAGTTGTCACACATGCTGGATCTGTATCCCCAAGGGCGCACATCCACACTGGATGGCTGAAGAGCCCAACTCTGCCCCCCCAGCAGGAGCATCTCTGGCCAAACAGTGCACCAGTGTCCCAAAGAAGTGGGAAGAGCAGCAAAACTCTTGGACTCTCAGCTGCTCAAAGCAGTGGGGAGAAGATAGAGCCAGGAGTGTTTTAGGAAAAGGGGATAAAGGGTCACTATTGGGGGATATTTAGGCATTTTCACACCAGCCTTGAGTTTCACAGGAGGTCCTTGGATGGACCCAAGCCATGCTGTGGCCAAAGAACTTCACTGTAACATTGCAGCAGAGGTTGGGAAAAGGCGTGGGAGTTGCATTTGGCATGGCTGCCAAAAGTTAATTAAAACAACAAAAACAAACTGGGGAGAGGGCTGTGCCCATGACAGGGTTCATCAGTCGAATCAGGCAGAGCTTGTGCTTATTGCATGCGTCAGACCAAACTCCCCACAGCGATTCCTCTACCCTTCCACCTCCTCAGGGCTAATTTAAGAGCTGTTCTTTGCAGCCCATAATAATAGTGAGAAAGAAAATCCAATCCTGCTCTGCCAAAAGGAGGAAAGTGGAACAAGGGAACCGGCAGAAAACTTGTCTTGCTGCCATCTCTGGCTTTCCTAAGGAAATTCATGCTCCAGGGCACCCAGTCAAAGAAAGAGAGCTGCCAACAGGATGCACGACTCTGATCCTACCCACAAGGGGAGCCAAGTCCATCTGCTGGGAAAGGGAAGGACATTTCCCACAGATAAAACAGCAGTGGGGTGGGATGCATAGGTGGACACAGAAATAACCATCCTGCACAGACAAGCATTTTCTCTGGGAATACCTTGGGCTCAGACTGCTTTTTTTGTATGCACAACTCCCCCCAAAAATCTTTCCTGTGAGGGGCAGATACCCTCCCTTGCCTCCCCAGAGAGCACCAGCACAATAACAGAGCTCTTCACACACCAGCAGGAGCAGCAGCACTGTTTGTGACTGCTCCTGCTCTGGCCTGTGCAGGCACAGGGAGCCAGGCTGGCTCCATGCCTCCTCCAGTACAGGTATTCAGGCAGAGCCAGAATTGAAGCAAGCAGGCTAAAGGGTCACCTTCCACTCATATAGATTTGGGCTCACCCTTTGTGTCCCCCATGAAATGACTTTTTATTTAGCCAAATCTATATAAGTGAATGCTTTTTCTATTTTTTTTTTAATCTTCCTGGAAAGTCATCCGAGGGTCATTGCTACAAGGGCATTACTCACTCCTGCCAGGCTCAGCTCTGCTCCACGCAGGCTGGGCACATCTTCACCTTCATGACCAGGAAGTGTTTAACCCACACAATGTGGATCACAGAAGTACCAGAGTACTGGCATGAGCCAAAACAGCAGGCCTGGTTCCAAGCAATCCCATAGTGCAGGAGCCCAGGGTGCCCCACCTTGATCCAGGACCTCCTTTGTGCCAGGTAAGGATATCCAGAGGCTCATACAAGCCTTTCCCCACTCACTGCTAATGAAGGTCAAAATTCAAATGCAGCACAAAGATCTTTGCATCCAGGCTAATTGTGAATCCCATGGCATGCTTTCAGAACTCTGTATTACATGTTTTCTTCAGAAGCTCTCAAAGACTGTCCTTAGGGACTCGTGCAATGAAAAGACACCAGAATGTCAAAGATGCCATCCTCTACCTAAGAGACTATTGAAAATGCAAATTCTATGGGCAGACTTCTGTGGCAGTTTTGGATAGGAAAAAAATTCTTAAAATCATGTAGAATTTGGTCCCCAAAGGCACTAAACTGCTATTCACAATAAAATACAAAATTAATTTACTAATCCTTTCCAGACTCATTTCTTCCCCACATTTCCTCAATGTGAAAGTCTGAAATTTAAAAACTGTCTGCAGCAATTTTCCATTATAATTTAAAAATCAGCCAGAAACATCCTCCCATTTTATGTGAGAGGATGAGGACATCATTTTGTAAGCAGCAAGAAGAGTAATTTGAGATGAGAGCTGGAGATGGGATTCCCCACCCAGCACGTTAAATACCAGCTGCTGGCTCACTCCTTCTGGGTGTGCTCACCTGGCACCATCCCTTGGCACGTTCCTGGTGCTGCACTGTCTTCTTTTGCCTGCTGTGCTCCAAGGGTGCTCAGTGCATCCACGTGTTTGTCCAGCCTCAGGACACTTCAGGTGGAAAACATGAGCCATGGACCAAAGGATTTAATAACCCAGTAACCAACTGCCTGAGGAAAAACCAAAGGAATGGAATTAAACCCAAATAGCATTACTTCCACCTGCCCTTCAAGCTCACATCAATCTCTGGTGTAGAAACTTTCCAGTGCACATTCATACATTTGCATGTTTTACAGCCCTGGTTTCCACTGAAAGGGCTGTCACATTCATGGAGTAATTTTCAACAATATGAAGAGCTTTTGTCCTAAAACTGTACCTGGAAACTTTTTCTTTTTCTTCTCACTCACTTCTTGGAAAGAACAGGCATGAGTTAACTCCCCATCCATACACTCCTTACTGTTCGCGATCGAACCTCTTGTGCAGGCACCCTGCCTTTCTAGCTCAAAATGGGACAATTCTTTCTCCTTGCTGATAAAGGACTTCAGATTTAGCAGGGAAAGAAGAGGCCCCTGGCATCCACTCTGTGCCACTTGGTTTGTAATTGAGCTATGTCTGTCTCCCCTATTCCATTTCCCCCTCTTAAGATTTAACCAGTGTGATGTGCAAATACTTTGATCCATTCCAGCACCTAATCCTGGTCTGTAAAATGGGAAGCACAGAGATTCCCAGGTGCATAATCTCCATCTCCCACATTTTTGGGATGTTCCCTGAGCAAACTGACAGGTCCTCAAGAGCATTAGTTCTGACCAGCTGCCTGCAAGCACTGCTGGTGGACATCTAGGAGTGTTCTCTTTGCTGATTTCATCCAGAAAAATAAGGAGCTATAGGCCCAATGCTGATTTGCCTTGCCACACTGGATTTGCTGGAAGCTGAGGAAGATGTAACAGCCCTCAGGATCATTCAGAGCACTGCTTGGCTGTCCTTACAAAGCCCCAAGAGCAACGTGAGTGAGAAGCACCAGTGGGAATCTTGCACAAGTAACAACGACAGGGGTCCCATCCTATTTTTCTAGAGCTGAGAGGAGGACCTTCACCCCTCATCAGCCCTCTGTCAGCCCTGAGGACAGCTCAGGGAAGAGCTATAGCAATGTGTGACCTGGAAAACCTGCTTCTCACCTAGTTTAAGGGCTCAGTCTATAAGGGCAAAACTAAAGAAATTATTCTATAAAAAATGGTTTAAAGGGTTAAACATAATCAGCAGAGAAATGGCTGGCAGTTGAAGCCAGACATTCAGCCTGGAAGCAATCATTCATTATAGCAAACTTATATTAGAAGAACTGAAAAAATGGGAATTAGATCAGCTGAAGATTTCCTAATTCTCAAATTTCCTGTTTCTCAAGATGTTTAAACTTCCTAAATTTTACTTTTAAAAACTAACTGTCCTAAAACTTTGGAAAATTCAGCTGGTCTTTTACATCTGAGCTCTTCCCAGAGGTCACATCCAGACAGAAGCTGAGCACTTGGCACAGACACCACTGCTGAAGATGTTACAGCTGATGCTGCACAGCACAGGATAGCCTGATCTCATTTTCCTTTAAACTCTGAATTACTGACTTTGAAATACATTCTAAGCTGCAGCTCTGCATCTGCTTCTCCACACCCTCTCACTTTGCACCTCTTTCTCTTCTGCTTCACTTTTAATATCTTATCTACCGAGACACCAAGAGGAGAGAGTGTGTGTCATTTTCTTTTTAAGCTCCTCCCATGACAGAAGTTCTGATCCTCACCTGAAAATGCCCCCCTCTCTCAAATAACTCGTTCAACAGGAAAAGTAAGAGCAGCATCTTCATACAATTCTGAAACCAGCTGGGAGAGAGCCTGACACCAGCATGGTGAGCTCCATGCCACACAAAGCACAAACTGCACACAGGGTGGAGCATTTTCTCCAGACTGTCGAGACCAAAATGTTATATCCCTTTCTAGTAAGAAACTCCCTGTCAAACACTGGCTTTATGTTGAAACCAAGACCTTGATGCAAAGCTTAAAATCTTTTTGTCGCTCTCACCCCTCTCACCCTCTTCCTCTCTTGATACTACAGGTGCTGCTGGCTTTAGATAAAGCAATAAGGCTGTTTTGGCATAAGTTGTTATTATTGTTACAATAGGCATCTCAACTGAAAGGCAAACCAGAGCATCCCTCACCTCAGTCTCTCTTACAAAAATATAAGGCTTGATTTCATGATCTAGTTAAGCCAAGCTCAAAGGGCTTTCAGCTACCAAGAGTGATAACACTTTCTATGTTTGGGTCATTGGTTATTTTCTTTGTTTGTTTTCGCCAGCCTTCCCTATATTGTCTTATGGAATGGGCAGAAACACTATCCCAAGGGAGGAGAGGCAGGATCAGCATTCCTTTCCTCAAACAGGCTGGCTCAGCTGAGCACAGAGCTGCCACCAGGAATCTACTCCTCGTCACTTCAAAAACAATATGCTGCACAGGGAGAGAGGTGGCACAAAAGTTGAGAAAAGTATTTTATAGAAGTGGTGCTGATCACACTACCAGAGCACAACAGACCTTTGGTAGTAATTTTCTAACCTTGTTTTTATCAACTATCAAAGATGACCTTTAATTAATACAGGTTTGACAGAAAGCTATTTGCTACTTCCAGATCCTTTTTAATTAAAAAATACCTCAGAAAGTCCTTGGATTAAAACATCTTCTGGATAGAAATAGGAACTTGAAATCAAGCAGATCCCTCTTCCTGCATACAGAGCAGCAACCTGCTGCTGTGCTGCAAGAAATCAAACCAAATCAAAAGGGTATTTTGCACCCATTCAGACCTCTTGGAGTGCTCTAGAGAGAACATCTGTGGACGGAGTTTATTCCCAATTTTTAAGCTTGATTACTAGCAGGTCTTAAAATAGCTACTGGATGCTCAGCTGTAAATAAAATGTGCAGACTAACAAAAGCTGCAACTCTGACATTTATGCTCATTCTGTAATCATGGCCTATTATCCCTGAGTTTTTTTCAGTGGCTTCATTCACTTGAAATGAATCTGGAAGGGAACAAACCTCTTGCTAGAGAGATCTGTAAGAAGCTATTGCTATGAAATTACTCACTGTGTTTCATGCTGGAAGGAGGACACAGGTGATGTCTCTGTGCCACTCGTGGCCATGTAAATTCATACAGCATCTACATTCAAAATAAACCTCAGTAAGGCAAAGTAGATGTTGGTATTTGTGTACAACAATTAAACATCTTAAACCAATTATGGTTATGGCAGTAACACCCTAGAATGGAACCAGGCAATGCTCTACAGGATCCACTTCAAACAAGACAACAGTCTTTACCTCAAACAGGTTGCAGCTTTTTTATCTCTCCCAAAATTCAGCTTATTTTCCAAATACAGAAAGGCATCTTTGTGAAAAATCTGGATTTTAAATGCTTCTTTAAATCCCCAAAGAGTAAAGCTTAAACATTCCCTTATAAAAGCAGTATAAAGATATCTGCTTTTATGCACAGCGACAAGCAAGCAGAGTAAACCCATGCATAAAAAGTTGCTAAAAAGCATGACCTGAATTTCCAGAAAATTAACTTTTTTTTCAGATCTATGTACTCAGGTAACAGGGCAACAAGGGAATTCTGGCAACAAGGGAATTCTGGTCAGCAGTGCAAAAATTTTCTGGATGGTTCATTCAGTCCTGCTGCTTACTCTGAGAAGTGAACTGGGAACTGTGCACACAGGAAACATGAAAGACTCTAGGCAGAGATGTAACAGACTCCTACATTTAACACTGGCTTAGATTAAAAGCTTCTATTGGCAGAAGTCCCTTGTAATTATATTTAGGTATCACCTGCCAGCTCCAGGTGTTAAAGGGCATTTAAGATAGAGAATCCTCATTTGAATTCTCAAATATAATCAGCAGATGGAAAACTGTTCCTTTTGTTTACTGCAGCTTGACAAGGCCTTTTTATTTTTGCCAGCCATTAATATTAAAGACCTATTTCCTTGATTTAATTTAGATTTTGAAAGTCACTGACTTCTGCTCCACAGAGGAAGTTTGTACCCATGACTTCTCCTTCCCAACAGACTGTTAGGCAAAGCTCTTCCAGTCAGTGCAATTAAGAGTGGAAATGTTTCACTCTTTCCTACAGATGCTTCTGAAGGTTCTGCTGGCTGATCCTGCCCATGGGGCTGACTGCAAAGCTGAGTTTCTTAGACCAGAAGCAAACAACCTAGCCCTGGATGCCATGGAGTAGGAAAGAATGATGTGCCCCAAAAGCTGCCCTGTGGCATCTCTGAGGCTGCACAGAAGGTGGCAGATGAAATTTTTGGTCCCATCTTCAGCCCCTTTAGCTTGCACGCCAGCTCTGCCAAGGGGATGCCAGGCCATGCTCTGTTGGCATCCCCATTTCTTCTAAAGGCAGCAGAAAATTCTCCTTTTGCACCTCCTGAGTGGAATTTGCACCCTCCCCAGCTGTCCTGGTGCAGGTTCATTGGCAAACTCTCTAAACTAGACTGGTGGAGTGTTTGCCCCCAAAAAACCTTTAAGAAAAAGTATTTTTTGGTTTAAATTTTTTACAATGGATGATCTCATGCAGCACTGAGTGCCCACCCTGCACAAGAGAGCAGGGAGAGCACAGGAGCCCATGAGCACAGGCACCCCCAGGGGCTGAGAGCTGCAGCTGCTCCAGGCCCTGGCACAGGGATTGCTGGCAGCAAAGAGGGGCACAGTGGGAATCTCCAGAAGCTCAGGCCTAGAGGGACAGGAGGGGGAGTGACTTGACAATATATTTTCAGGTGACTATACAGTCAGCTTTAGCCCTCTCCTCGGTGTAATACAGCTTCTAAAAAAATAATTTCCTCAAAATTATAGTATTAAACACAAACAAAATCTGTTTTCATAAGTATACACCCACATATATGCATTTATAGAACAGGAACTTTATGAAGCAACCAAGTGAAATGAAGTGTTTGAAAACTACTTCAATCTACAAGCTCCAGGCAGACTTTTACTGGCTTTACTCAGCTCTATTAACCAGAAGACACTTATCTATAAAGCGTTCTTCTTTATTTAAGTTAAACAAATTTTCAAGGATGGTTTCCATCTATAAAATGAACAAGTACAAGCTCTGTACAGCAGACTTTTCAAACCAACTGAAAAAAACAGTTTCCAAACTATGTTTTGAAAATCTGCAAAATAAACAGTATCACCATTCTTGTTCTGAAGACGGTAAGAAAAGTTCTCAGGAGACTCCATCACAATTTGCTTCAAGGGCTCTTAATTTGTCTTTCAAACGGATGAATTTCTTCAGCATTAAAAACCCCTAAAATCACAGTAAATAACTTTGGCACACTGTCATGTAAACATAACAAAAGGATACCACTTCTTGTCTGTTCTCTCAAAGAAAAGCATACAGCTCCTATATTAAAACCCTTATGCACAACATCCATGGGGAATTCTTGAAAAGATATTCCTACTTTATGAATATTGCAGTCATTAAAGACTAAAGCGATGGAATATGAATTTTTAAAAAAATTCTTTTGACTAGCAATTCAGATTCAGAGATAAGAGGCAGGTCAATATTCAGAGTTGCAGCTGCTGATTTCAGTTAGTACCACCCTCAATCAGATCAAAGCTGTGAATGGAAATACCTCCACGGTTGAAGCTGAGTGGTTGGGTTTTTAACTTCCTTTTAAATTCTGTTTTCTAAAGCCTCAAACAACTGGTTTGCTGCTGAGCTCGTATTTCAGCATTTGTTTTCCAAAACATGAAGGCATCTATTGCTATGTTTATGAAATACGTTCTTCAAGTTCTCAGCTAGGTCAAAAGGCTGCAGGGAGAGACTAAAAGCTGAAAGTAGTTTATCCACTGGCCTTTAAAACAGGCAAGCTTTGGAGAAAGTGGATTGTGGATAAGCAGAGGAAAAGTATGAATTATTTATTTAAAAAGTCAGATGATGATGGATGGGTAAAATTGGATTTAAGGGCCCCATCCAAAATGTAGGCAGGTACCTGCAGGTCATAACTTCAGACACACAAGGTATCTATGGGCACAGTGAAGCCACCCTGCCCATGAGAGTTGCATCTCTACACCTGATGCACAGCTACAGCCAAGGGAAAATAAAAAATCAGGAACTACTCCACTTCCAGGACAGCGAAAGAGGGGAACTGTACCAGCGTACTACAGTACAGCAGATGTTCTGCATCTCCTTATGATCAACCCTCACATTTTCCCAAGATCCATCTTTCCAAAACCATTTCCTGGCATTCTGTGTCTGCACTAATTTTTGTCAACGCTGTCTTACTTATTAATACTTTTTTACCTTCCTTCTCATTTTAAAAGCTCATTGAAGCATTTGCTTTTAATAAAAAAGTATATAGTCTATGCAAACATAAGAAAGAACAGGTCAAAGTTGGGGTTACCTTTGACAGCATTGTTTTATAAAAATGACATCAGCTGGACTGAAGCTGCAAAATGCACAAGTTCTACAGTTAAGAACACATAGGCTATGCAGGTATCCAGGCTGATTCCCAGAGTCAAGCCTGAATTCATTCAAAAGCTACATTTAAAGAAACAAAATGGAAGAAAATTCCCCAGTAGCAGATCTATAAATTAAGCAAGTGCAATTCAGAGATATTACATAGCTGCTCATCCTTGCAAATTAAAATTCAGATCTTGTGCTGTTGTCAGTGGTGTTTCAATTCTAACTTATTTCTACAACTCAAAAGGGGAGTTTGAGACAATTTTTTCCTCATTAGGGCTCAGAATAAAACTCTGCTGAACCAATACACCTGCACAAAAAACTCTGTGCAGTTTATATAATTTTGTAACAAAGGAAGAAATATTTTTAAGACAAAGTACTACAGAAATGATCAACACAAATATAAAGTACAGGTTTAACGTTATCCAGAGCACAGGTGATGAATTCCCAAGCTGGAATAAACAATCCAAGCAATCATCTGGGCAGATGCATTTACTTCCTCTGCTATTTTCTTTCTCCTCCTGAGTTTCATGATCTCCAGCGAGGGTGAAGTGTTAAGAAGTAGATCCAGTTTGCAAAGCAAAAGCATCCAGTGTTAGCAGGGACATCACACCCAGCAGCACAAAATCCGCACCCTCCGAGTTTCTCTCTCCTACACTCCGATCCAATTTCTGGTTATACATATGTCAATCACTTTGTTGATAATTATAGGATGATGAAAACTGATACAAATCATTGGGAGCTGACAATATATATACTTTCATATATTTATATTTAGAGTCCATCATAGAAAAGTTCATATTCAAATTACCAAGTACACACAGGAAAAAAAAAAGAAACTTCAAAATGACACTTCTGGTTCTGGAAATGACAAACCATGACTTCTATTCCAATGGAGTTTTCAAATGACCTTCTCCTAGTAATTTTTCCCGCCCTCCCTCCCACACTGTTCCCCACAGATGTTTCTTCAGATCCTTTTGTTTACAATACATCAGTTGTTCCTAGAGTTAATTATCTGCTGTGCAAGTAGTAGCTGAAGACAGAAAGGAACAGTTGAAGTCTGCAGCACAATTCCTTCTTCCTGTGAAGTAATGCTCAGTGACATCTTTGCAGTGCTCCGAGTCCCCTGGATCCCTGGTGTCTGCTTCAGCACTCTACTTTCAGATAAAGGTGGAATACTGAGGTATATAAGTTCCGTGGAAAGTTTTAAGAAATACATCAGTAATTCAATCAAAACTTTGCCCAATGTTTTTCAGTTGAAACAGCACTTTGCTTGTAAGTCCTTCTACTGCTGCAGATTAAGTGTGAATTTCCACTGCTGTGACAAAGAAGGATTGCAGATCTCAACGGTGAGACCACCATTTTTGGCATTTCGGCTGTCTAGACAGAGGTTGCTGCCAACGTGCCTCAGTTTAGAATTGCTTTCAATTTGTTCCCATTTCTGGAAGAGAAAATACAGTTATTGACCTGGAAAGGCAGGAAAAGGAAGAATTCTACATCATGTCCTTTGCAGTCTTCATAAGCTTCCCTGGCTTGTTCCTGGAAATGTGTACAAACTGCAATAACAGAAGCAGTTTAGGTGATTCTTGTGTAAGAGTAAGTTCTGGCAAGCCTTGCTAGAACAGCTGTTCTTTCTGCTAACTCTGCAAGACACAGAATACACCAACACATTTCCCTCTAGTTCAGAACTTCTCAAATGCACTGCCTCACTCTGTTACCTGTGTGACACCTTTGGTCTGAAATAAAAAATGAGAATCAAAATCCATCCACATACCACTACAATACTGAGCATAGAGAAGCAAGAAGCACATTCACTATAGACAACTCTGCAGCTATCCAGAAATTTGTCAGACACCTTTCAATTCTACAGAAGATAAGCACTCTGTGCTGTCAAAAGTTCTTTGTCCAAGATGATGTCAAGGACAGAATAAATCCCAAATACAGGATGCAAAAAAAAAAAGGGGGGGGGGGTGGTTTCTCTTGTATGTCTACCATAATATGCCTGTAAACTTTATCAAGAAAATCTTGCTTCCTTAGTTTCCTTCTCTGAAGAGTGGCAAGAATATTCCTTCCTTCATCAATAAACAGTGTTTCAGTTACCTGTCTGCAAAAACAGATATAGAAGCAAGGAAGCTGGCAGATGATCAGAACTGATGACTGAGCAGAAAGAGATGAGTTGTTTTATGACTAGATCAAAAAGATGGTATGACTCTGCAAATGTGAATTTCCTCAGGCATGGGAAATAGATGAAGTTACAATGCTGCATTGATAAAAATGAATTTAAGGATTTCTAGTGCTACTATAAGCAGGCCACAACTGAAAAGAAGGAAAGCCAAACCACATTCTTCTGAGAAACAGCATACATAATATTCAAACTTCACTGAGTGAGACCTTTCAAAAAGACATTGTGGAATACACAAACTCTTTCAGAAGACACATGAGGCAGTTAAACACTGTTACACATCAATGGGTGAAACCTTTACATAAGGTCCTGCTGGGATAAAGCCTTTTCTGCCCTTATAACATCATGAATCCTAGCTTCACAAACACCAACAACAGTAAAAGTAGAGCCTATAGAAGATATGAAAGATCACCAGGGCATTGTTTATTCACCATCCTTGTTTACCCCATTGTTTGCAGAGTGCAATCATGACATACTAACCTGTCTGCTGTCGTTTTCCCTACAGCCCTGAAGTTTTATTAGTGAACCAGGAGCTCTGTCCACAACAGTAAGGCACAAATCCATGTGTTTCACTGACTTGTCCTTTGTTAAGGCCCATTCCTACAAAAAGGAAGAAACAAAAAGTGTACAAAATTGTGTACGTTAACATATGCTTCCTCTGCCTATACAGCCCAAGTTTAAATCCTACAAATGGCTATGTATGGGCATTAGAACAGTTCAGTGCTTCTCACAGGGCAGGAGATGAAAAGTCCATTTCAAACAGTAATTCCAATTGCTTCGGGGTCCCCACATCAGCCCGGGGCTGAGCTGGCTGTTTGCTCCCTCTGCTGGCTTTACACAGCTGCTGCGGGCAGTCACACAGGGCCTCCTGGAAGATACTCCTCCAAATGCTTATTTAGTTAGGTATTTATTTTTATATGTGTGTATTACACCTGCCCCTATCTTCTAGGCGGAAGGATTTCTACATTTATATATATATATATATATAATTATACACATAAAACCCCTAAAAGCTTGGTCTGCAGCACCACAGGCCACCGTGCCCACACAGAACAAAGCACATGGACCACAGTGAGGAAAAAGCAGCTCTTAATACAGTAAAGACCACCAGAAAGCAATGCACAAAAGGCATAGAGAGAATGTTCCCTCCCATCCAAGGCATGATGTACAACAGAATCTCTGTTAAATGTATTTAAATATGCAACTCTTAAATAGAGAGCAAAGAGAAGCTGTTCTGTATGTACTGCTGCCCAGGTTGTTTGATCTCAGCATCTTTTCACACAGAGCCTGATCTTGCACTGATGTTCAGACTCTCTCCATATGCCTCTCTCCTTTCAAGTTTGGTCTCCAGGGTCCACATTGGTCTCCATTTGTCTAACTACCCTTTGAGGAAAGCAGCCACTTGATTAAAGCCAGGCTAATGATCCAAATCATGCTTATAAACTACTTAAAATGGCATGATTAGCTTCTCTCAAGCAACTTAAGAGGATTTAGAGTTGTATAATACAAAACCTTAGACATACAGGGCAAAGCTGTATGTTAAATTACATTTAAATGTTATTTTGCATGTAATCAGTGTTTCAGAAATAAAATAAATGTATAATTACTTTGAAACTCAGCAGATTTGACAATTATTAAATCTCTTTGGGAAGAGATGCTCAGAACACTGTCAGAATTTGCAACCCAAGAGATTACAAGTAATCACAACCATACAGGTCCCAAGCCACTGGATGGGTACTGTATTCTGCAAGTACTAGAATGATGACAACTGTGGAAAACAAAGCAAAGCCAGGACAAACTTGTGTATACTTTGTCTTCCAAACTCTTAGGCTGACAACTTCTCCTTCTACTCTCAGCATGTTAAACTCAGATGACAGCAAAATTACTTGCCTTCTCAGTTCTGTCCAGTTTGTAAGATGGCAACAAGAACCATTAATGTATAATAAAATATTAATAGCCACTTTTTTTAGTCACAACAAAAGGAATGCAAGCAAGATATTTTCAGAGCTTATCAGGAATTACAAACGGCCCCAAACTCTTCCCTGGTAAGATTTATAGTGAAAAATGACAGTTGAAAATACTACCAGGGATGTAGTAAAACTTGCATCTGAGAACCCTGCAGTCAGAATTAGAGCCTTGAAATTATTGCCTTTATTACCCTTCCATCAAAAGGCTGTATGAGCTCCAGCCACAACAGAAATTATGTAAGAAGTTAACCCTTTTAAAAGCCAAAGTACAGCTGCTTCATGAAAGCTCCAAGCCCTGTTGCTGGAAATATCTACATGATGGCCCCTCCAAGACAGTGTACAGATACTTTCCTCCACAGATCAGTAACTATGACTACAATGGAGGTAAGATGGAACAAGTTCCACTACACCAAAGGAGAAATTGTAAGCAGTGTATATGCTCAGGGCACAGGCTGGAAATTGGATAGCTTTATTGCAAAAATCAGAATATCTGAGAAAATCAGTGTCTAATCAGAAATAAAAAATTAGTAGATAAACTAACCTGAAACCTTCCCCTTGAAACTAAGTGCATTTGATTTTACCTTTAGCTCTTCACAGCCCTGCATATTTGCATACTGTCAAGCACACCACAAGCTACTCAGCCTCTGGAGGTGCACAACTACCCCTGAGTTCTACCAGCCTGGAGGAGGGGAGAGCAGGGGAAAAAGGGGGCAGAAATCACATTTTTACTTAGGTTTTGCATTTTAAGTTGTATTGAACACAAGACAGACTACACTCTTCAAGTTGTAGAAGATTGCCATAGCCTATAATGCCCTTTAACTCCCCAAAAAACCTCCTGACAAGAATAAGGTGCAAAACACAAAGCACAGATCTAAAGACTGTGGTTTGTTCCCTATCCCTCTCCTCCCATGCTGTCATTTCTTTTCAACCCAATACGAGTTCTGCTTGGACATAAAACCTGGGTTTGGCCTGTCTGAATGTCTTCTTAAAGGTATTTGTTCAGAGCAAGTGCATAGTGGTTTGTCAAGGTCAGTGACACAGAAAAAAACCCACATACATAGAAAGAAGAGGGTCAGCTTCAGGGAGGGGAGTTTGAAGGAGGAAGATAATTTAATGTATCTACAAAGAGTACACAACATCAGCAGAAAAGTCTAAGATTTCTGCTCCAAGGCACTTGTGACACACCTACCCTTTCTCCCAAAAACCCCACTGTGGTTTCTGAAAAGAGGAGGGTACTTTCATAAAGGTAATTGAAAAAGCCTCCCCAGATAAATTATCTTTAATGATAGGGAAAGGAGGCATTTCTCACATGTTGATTTGAATGAATTGTCATCATACATCTTCCAGGAAATTACTTCATTTTAGGTTTCATCTTATTTTAGGTTTTCCCCCTTCTAATTTAAATTAGAACCAACTTCTGACACTCATTCAACAGTAGTTTTTAATTGGTCAGCCTTCTATTTTAACAGCTGTACTTGATACATGAATATTACATTTGATTTAAAGTCAGGTTTAATCTGACAACGATTTAGTGACAAAGCAGCACACAAAGCAGTGAGAACCTCTGTGTGCATTTCATGAATGATAACTAAGTCACAACTGCATAAATAGATTCTTTGAAATAATTAATGCTCTCATTTAAAGATCTGACACATTTGCAATTAGTTTAGGAGTAGGATTAGAAAGGATTTGTTAAAACACTCTCCTTACTGTGAGTGAACATTTAGGCACTGTTGTTTTCTAGAAGAGCCAAATGGGGATTTATGACAGATTTTTTTTATACTCCACTATTGCAAACTGTAAATGACTAACAGTACAGCACAGCAAAGCATTCTTTTATTTTGCTGATCTTAGGCCATATGCTAATGGCCAACCCAAATATTTTCTTAAGTAAAAATTGCTCCCAAAAAATCAAACACAACATTTCATTGGAAAAAAGCTTTCTATGCATACACAAAACCTCTGAGAAGGAAGCTATGGCCTCTAGTGCAATAGTGACAAAGGAAGAAAATGTGATGCTCACTGAATGAATCTCTGGGCTCAGATTCTAATCCTGAAAACACAAAATCATATTTGAGGGAGAAGCTTTTTAGTCCATCTGTAACAACAACTGATGTGTTGGTTTGGGTTCGTCTTTCTCTCACCAATTCACAGTAACTGCTTGAGTTTAAAAGTTAAGCTTCACTTTCTTTCTTTTGTTTAAGACTTAGTCTAGAAAACAAAATTAATGGCATACAGACCTGGTTTCCCCCGGCATTATGACATTCATAAACTCCAACAACACCATCTGCAAAATGGCCCAAAGTGTCAAGGCAATTGGTACCCTGCTGCAAAGCCCCAAAGGCTATATCTTGATGATCAGGTACCCTAAAACAAAACCAGAAATATCTGCTTGATTCAGTTCAGGGTTTGTTTGGCAGGTTTTTCCTAGTTGGGTTTTTTTTTTAAACTCCTTGTTTGTAAAAACACTCAGTATTTTTAAGATGAGAGGTTAAGGATGAATGATGACTATCATCTGAAAATCTCAATCACCTTTTGAGGGGAGGCAATTATGTAATCATGAATTGATCAAGCATGAGTAAACTTGCAAGCTTACCACACACATAGTACCAGAAGACTTGTACCAGAGAAGGAGGGTGAACATACAAATGTGGCACAAAAATCAAATTAAAGATGATTTATCATTTAAAGTGACTCAAAGCTTAATGTTATCAATTAGCTCATCAAGTCCTTTTGTCTTTTCAGGCAACTTAGCTTGTAGCAGAAATAGGACACTACCTGTTTCTCAGACGGTTTTTACTGAAATATTAAAAAAGAGGTTAGGAATTTGAAAAAAAAAAAAAAAACAATCAAAGCTTTTCTGATATCTACTTTCTAATGGTTGCACATAAAGTACACCCCTAGCATGGAAACACCAAGGCAAGTCCATTCAGCAAAGTAGAGCTGTGGGTAGAGCCCATGAGTTCACACTGAACAGTAAAACAAGGGCATATCAGAGCCTTTAAAAACTCCAGACTATAATATGAGTATAGTAATTCAACCCAGCAGAATGAGCACATGAGGGATGACAGAACAAGACAACATTACATGTAAGTAATGCTTATGGTAGCACATTTTCCAGGAGAGACATTTTTTCTCACAGATTAAACAAAACCAAATATCCTTTGGCACTCTTAAGAGAAAATAAAGGAGAACTTAATTCCTCAGTATCATCCTGGTTTATGAGACTCATTAGTATGTATAGTACTGCACATGTTGCACTGGGGCTGTAAAAGCTGGTGCTGCTTTTGCATCTCAAGCCTGCTTGTCACTAGCAGTTACCTAGCACCACTGACATGAAGTGGCCCCAGGAAAAAAACCTCAAGTATTCTTACAAGATACACACAATATCTTACACCACCTACACTACCGGTATTAGGTTGACAGGCTAGTCAGACTAGTTTAGTGGGCTCAGATCTGACCAACATACTTAATTTATTATTTAACCAAAATCTTTCTATCCTTTCAAAGAGTATTTCTCTTCAAGGATTTCTTATTAGCTAGGATGTTCATGTTACAAAAACTGTTTGCAGTGTCATCCCTCAGCCTTTCCCCTTCTCAGCCCTTCCCAGAAGTCAGTGATTGTTCAGTGACAAGAGAAAAGGAGACAAGAAGGAATAGGAGACTCAGCTCTCAGAGCCTTAGACATCTACCCTTGTCTGCCAAACACACAAGGCCCTCTTGTCTGCTGAATGTCATCATCTGTACTGCAACGAGATTCAGTCCTCACTTAACTAGGCATGGGCTCAGGCATAGGCAAAAGCTTTAAAGGGATGAAAACAGGATACAAAATATGTGCTTTTGAGCAAATGGCTTGGGTAGGGGACTAAGTTCAGGCTCAGGTAAGTTCAGTCCTTTCGACACCGTTCTCTAAAATAGTGCAGCTGTAGTTGCCATAAGTAGAAAAATCTGCTAACTATGGAAAAATTACTCTTTAGGAACAGAACTAATTAAAAAAGCAAATAAATCTGCATGAGGCATTGCATTCACAGAAAAAGTAAAACACATCCTTTACATCCAAGGATGGAGGAAGAGAAACCAATGATTTCTGGGGAGGGCAAAAAAGAAAACTCCGCATGAACTCTGTTTCAGCCAAAACTCACCGTAACTCAGGATAAACATTTTCAAGATACCACTTAAACGGTTTGCAGCCAAGTCTCTTTCTGAGCTCCATTCGGCTTTGAATACTAGAGGAGAAAAAAAGGACTTTTCAGACTCAGGCTGTTGTCTTCATATATTTTATGGAATACACAGAAAACTCAAGAACAGTAGAACTGTAGAAATATATGTTAGAGACAACATCAGATTTAGCACTGCTTTCACCTCAGAAGGTGCTATGACATGAAGAATTAACCAACAGGGCAAAGAAAAACTTGTGACTTACTTGCCATAAGGTACATTCCTGGCTGAAGGCACTGCTGCATAATAGAAATTTTTATACTCATCCATCCAGACTTCTGCTGCCCTGCGTGTATTTCTGGGGACAATCACATGAAACACATGGGTTATATTTTCTCTAGGTGCAATTAAACCATCCAATTTTTCCTCAGATTGATTTTAACCCTTCCCAGTACTACACAGTCAGCTGCCTCAAGTCAGGCAGCAAACTCCCTATAAAAGACTCAAGTAATAGAAAACCATTAGAGTAACATAACTGAAATCAATGCATTTATAATGAAATTTATATCTTTTCCACACTCATCACTGCTGCAGGTTTTCATCCAGAATTTAACACACATCTTTCAATTCTTTCTGCAAACTTCACGGAATTTATTAGGTTGACGCACTCAAAGTTCCAAAAAGACACAAGCTGTCACAATACTTAAGGCTATGAAACAAACAAGTCTGCTATGACTGAGGTAAGAGGAAATGTTTTAAAATTTGAAAGATTGATTATTCCAATAAATGTGAAAAAAATCCTAATCCAAATGTTTTACTTCTAATCAAAAACATCTCTAACTAGAATTCCTGTATTTATGTAATTGGTCTCTTTACATTTCCTTTTGGACTGCAACATGGTCCAATGGCTTTTCCCCTCCCCTGGCTTCCATGTAAAACTCATTTACTTCTACTGTTCATAATTTATGCTTTGAAAAGTAAGTCTTATTTCACTTGCAACTGCCATGCTCTAAAGCTTACTTTACACATGGCAGAAAGTTCACCTAAAGCAACTGGAGTAAACTCAGTAAGCCAATAACTTTAATATGATTTTCCAATTCAAAAGACAAAACATAATCAGGATTAAGTGAGAAGGCTTGCAGGTTGCTGAGCAAAAAGGATGTGGGGAATAAAAATTTCACAAGACAGATCTGAATAATTTTTGTTTGAGGACTAATTTTTTTTTTCTTGCAAAGATTTCTTTAATTTTTTGTAACTAAAATCCTACTAGATCCAGATTAGAAGCTATGTGAATGTATCTTCACCTGCAGTCTCTCAGGCCTGTGTGAGTGTCAGTCACTCAGACCCCCTGTCTGCCCAGCAACCAGCTTGGATGCCCAGAGGCCAAACAGATTTTGGTGGTGAGAGAGGAACTACTTTGTCTGCCAGGGTTTAACAACCCCAAAGGCACTTTCAAGGCCAGATTGCCTGTCTGTATCCCACTGGCCCAAACTCGTGGAGGAAGAACAGCTCAGGCTTCGTGTGACACAAATATGGGCACTTTGTAGACGCTGAGAACTGCCTGAACTAGCAAGGCCCTAAAGAACTCAGGGTGGTGAGGAACACAGCGTGGGATACACTTAATGTTGAGCTAGTTAATGAAACACAGCACTGAGAGATCAGAGGCAGCTTTGCTTGGAGCAGACTGGGTCTGCAAGGCTTGCTGGAGTGCTGTGTTAAGGCAGCACTGCTCACACAAGTCCTGTGGCCACAAGCTGTCCCTGCCCATGTCACACAGCCAGGACATGGTGATGTGGTCTCCAGTCCCATGAAACAGGGCTCCCAGTCTCTCACCCAAAATTACCAACCTGCTTAGGCTGCCAAAAGGCAGTGCATACTGAGTAGCCAGCTAAAAAGAGAGGAGTCCAGAACAAGCTGCCTACAGCCAAGAGATAGAGATGACATCCCAGCTGCACCACCAGTAAAGATTCCATGCACCAAGTTTCTTGGCACCATGGTCCTACACACGTGTATTATAACACCTGTACTACAAGGATATTCTACTACCTAAGGTCTCTTATTCTCTCATTGCTAAAATTGATTTTAAGGCGTCCCATTATATTGATTTGACATCCAAGAAAGCTATTTACAGCACAAGGAAAGCAGTATCTTGGCAACACCCCAAAGATGGAAAAGCTGCAGGAGTGGGAAAACTGCGCAATATATTCATACATTTATTCACTTTTATTAACCATGCTCCTTGTTATGACACTGTCATTTCAAAACCTCATTAAACTACACCAGTTGCATCCTAAGCTTACAAAATGCAGTTTAAAAGCTAAAGCTTTCAACCCTCCTGATGCACAATATAAATGTTGGAACAGAGATGTGATGTACTGAGGACATTTCATTGCTAGCTTTTGTTTTCACATAAGTACTATTATTCATTTTTCACTGCAGTATAAAATATAAATCTCAAAGAATGGAAAAAAAAACCATACAGTGAAAAAACCAGGACAGTGACTTTATTTTAGCAGATATTAAATTCATTAAAGTCACCTTGGTGGCATAAACAGCATGGAAGGGAAGAACTACAACCTAAGGAGATTCCTCAGTCTAAAGTAAATCACGAGCCCAAAAATATCAGCAGCTTAGAACATTCCTATGAATTTAAGTCCATCTGCACTCTGTGTTGCTTCATGTTAAACAGAGTTTGGGCTCCACATCCCTTCAAGTGTAAATAAACAATTTTACTTCCAGCTCTTAGCCCACAGAATCTTTAGCTGAGACTTGTACTTCTCCAGCTCCCTAAGCATCAAGTTCAAGTCTCTAAACCAAAACCTACAGTGATTCTTCAGCTACAACTGATACAGCCTTGATCAAAATGCCCTCAGTATATTCATGCAATACTTTTATCCATATTAAGTCAAAACCACCATGAACTTGCTGTTCACAGCACTTTATAGAAGAGAAACTGAGGAGACAGCTCAGTATTTCAACTACTGCTATGCATGGGTACCAACAGGAAAATTAACAGGTATATTAATCTAAGCCTTTAAAACTGCAATTTCCTAGGTCTCTAGAAAATGCATTTTTAAACATAGCCCAGGAAAGGCAAATATTATAGAGAACCAAGTTGCCAACAGACTGGCATAAATACTGAAATCAATCTCCATAATATTTGTGTCTCACATGCTGATCATGTATTAATGAAAAGTAAGCAAAGCATATTCATAACTTAGTGTATTGTGACTTTTAGTGAACAATGAAACTGTTTCTACAAAATGAAGTTTTATGACAGTTTTGAAAATAAAGCCTTCTTTAAAACCAAATACACACAATATTGATGAAATGCCAAGCTAAGCATTTCCTTATTTTCCAGATTCTCAGTCTGTGTCCACCAGAAGTTTCCCTCTTTCAGCTCACAGGTTCTTCTCTCAACCTACATAGCTAACTCAAAGTCATTAGTTTCTTTTTAGTTAATATTTTACCATGATAGATAATATTGCAAGTTTTTCTAAAGACAAGATCCCTAAAATGAAATTGCTGCCACCTGCTGACCATCTGAGAAAACCCAAACCATCACTGTTCAGCAGTCACCTTGCAAACACAGTACCGCTCCCGCCGGGAAACGTGTAGGGATGCTGTTTGCGGAATACATGACCCACTCTGCTGCAAGGGATGATCTCTAGGCTCCCACCACATTGCCAAACTCTGAATGAGATCTCTGAAATAAAAACAGGAATCAAAGACCAACATCATAAAATACTGTTATTTTGCATTATATTTACAGAGAAGGCTTTTAGTGATTGCTGTTGAGAAGATCAAGCAAGACAGTTTTTTTAATATGTTCTAGGATAAACAAAAGCATCTATCTAAAGCATTTATGATTTTGCAAGTTCAGCAGAAATAAACATACTATTTTGGAAGCAAAATGTGTATCTTCTCTTATCTGAAGTTACCAGTGTTGGCCAAATCCATAAATCCTGCTGCAATCTGCCAGTGAGTTAGGTATA
Organism: Calcarius lapponicus; assembly: GCA_039654755.1. NCBI lineage: Eukaryota > Metazoa > Chordata > Aves > Passeriformes > Fringillidae > Calcarius > Calcarius lapponicus. Next base: position 95,028,324 of record CM077465.1, read on the forward strand.
TCTGCTTTATCTGAACAGCAAACAATAGTAGGCACATTTAACAAATAAATTAATCATCTAGTTTATAACAAAAATTTTCAGCTGAAAATAGAATAACTGAAGATAAGTGAAATCAAGGCAAACTAAAATAACCAATAGATTTGAGCTGTTACCTTATTACAGCAGATAAACACTCCCAAACAGTGGGAGGAATTATATCAAGTCAATGTTGTCTTGAGGATAGACCAAATAAAAACATAACTCCTGTAAATTGAAGGTTATGGACAGTACACCTCTAAACCAAACTAATGATCTGAGCCACCTAGTGATGACACGAAGGTCTAAAACTTTTCTCAACTTCAACTTCTGATGGCAGAAGTCACCTGGAGAGAACTTTTCCACATTAATTCCAAGTCAGTGCAATAAGAAGGGTGCTTCCAGCAGCACTATATGAATTTTGATGATTCCTTTAGTGCAACAGCTGCTACGAGATAGCCTTAATTTCAAGCCTCTTCATAACCATTCAGTGTTTTTACATAGGTTAAAAATAAAAAGAAAAGGCAACTCTAAATTACAGTCAGTGTCTATCCTTTATGACAACCTAAGTGGCATGCCTTCTTCCCTCAGAAGCCTTCCTCCACATACACAGAAGTAATAATAGCAGAATTACTTGAAAAACTAAATATGAAAAAGAATTAACACAAAACCCCACAACCACAAGTTAGAGAACATGTCATCTTCATTGCATGTCCAGGGAAAATTTAGAAAAAAATAAAAGTAAATAAAAGGAGATGCTGTGATTTCAGCTGTTGACAGTGCAAGTTAACTGCCTTTCTTCTTGATGATCATATTCATGAATCCTAGACAGTCAACATAGCTCAAGCTATAGATAGATCATACTCCAAAAACATGAATGACAACATTGTCTTTGACAGTATTCACATAAGACAACAGGCAAAACTAATTTTTCTTTTTTGTACACCTTCCAGCACCTTAGAAAAAAGTGAATATTATGTAAAATAGCTCAGTGGGAAAAACAGCAAAGGACAAGAATACAGGGAAAAGCAAACTAATTACTACTTGCACCAACATGGCTTCTAAAGCCTGCATGAAAAAGAAAAAAGAATATACAGCAACTAAAAACTCAAAACAACCCCACAAACTCCTTTAAGAGACCTCTTTTGTTATACTCAAACAGTAGGAAATGTTTCTACCAGAGCAAGTTCAGTGGACATAGTTTTTAAATGACAAGGCATAAGCAGCATATCAAAAATTCTTTATGAGATTAAGTTACATTTCTGTAACAGATTCATTCTTTTTATTAGAGTGTGTCATCAATACAGAAGACAAGGAATGTCTTACTCATTCCCTGATTTTAGGAAAACTAGTAAGAAAAGACTAAGTTTCCAAATTAGACCCAAACCTTCTCAAGGTCCACCCAGCTCTCTGGTATACTCTGATTCTCCTAAGCTAATCAAGAAGCATCATAAACATACTGAGAATTGAAGTTTCTGAGTTGGAAAATAGATTGAACTAATCTTGATCCACTTTTTGTACAGCACACATGTATTACCAGTTACATTTAGCAGCAGTCTGAGAATGTACCTATCTTCATGGTAATTTGGGCAATTTAGAGAAAATACTGCAGGCTCATCTTAAAGTTTGTCAAATTGGTACTGACATGTGAACAAAACCTCATAACAGCTGCTCTGTACATGCTTGAAGGAAAAATGCTAGCTTTTATAAATGAATGTGATGCACAGAATTATTTTGCTAGTCCATTTAGCATTTATTTGCATGTAACACCAAGCCCCTGATGTAGAGCTGTACTTGAGAGTAAAGAGGCCTGACAAGTGTGCACATTGAATTTTAAACTGCACATACCAGATTTCCAGTTATCTGCTGCATGTGTCATTTATTGCCAATTAAATCATATGCCATGTGAATTTTACTCATCTTCAATTAGTCCAGCAACTAGGAAGAAACCATTAGCTGCCTTCTGCCCGCTTTTCAGGCACCCTTAAGTCTCCATCTTTTTCTTCCCATGGAGGGGGAGGAACTGAATAGAGCTGGAGCAAAATAAACATCTCTTGGTATCCTTGAGAAAGAAGCTGTTGCTTGTGCCCTTTCCTGCTATCAAGGCCTCAATTATCAAAGCATAAAAGTAGTTGCTAAGTGCCCAGAAAAAAACTCAGTAGCTCAAGAACTCGCTTGTAACTAATCAAATATTTAAGTGCTTGAGTGGCAAAAGTGGTTTTCAGAGTGAAAAGAGTATTGCTGCATTAAATTTATCCAATGACTTTCCAGGACATTTAAAAAATGAAAAATTATTATGTTTACATAAATACAATTTAGCAATATACAACCAAAATAGCAAGACAACAGAAACACGGAATGTAACTGTTCAAAATACCCGTAGGGTTTCTTTGAGTACTGCCCAGGATGGTCAGAGACAGGACGGTAGGAATGCCCCCTCCAACTTTTCAGTGCGTTACAGCAGCGTGGAACATTTGGTTTCCATGTCTCCACACAGCAGACATTTCCTTGTAGGCCCAGCATATGCTTAATGCATATGCAGATTTCGGCAACTCAAAATACTCATGGGTTTTTACAAGTTCAAGGTATTTCAGGATTTTGCAGCTAGCATGTGCAGTAGAGAAGCTTCTATGCTTAGAAGCGTTCTTAAAACACACTACTTGGAATGTCTGAGATGCATCTCTACCCCAAAAAACTAAACTAATGACAAACTGGAATTCTTGAGGCGGTGTAAAATTCTGCTCCTTTCAAATATTTCTTATTTTAAAACAAGTATACTGGCCTTAACTGGAGAAAACCTTTGCACAATGCTGTTATGCAAATAGCCAGAACAAACTACTAATGCCAGATTTAACCACCAGGTCAAAGGAGAATGGCTAAAGCACAAGCTCTCCCAGCCCCTCCTCTCTCTTTCCTAAATCTCACTTGTGTCAACATCTGAAGAAAGGGAGTTACAGAAAAAATGTCTTCTCAACCATTAAGATCTCATAGGGCTAAAGAAGGGGTATAAAATTACAAAATTCACTAAGTTTAGATGCCGGGCAGAATACTACTGGCAAAGTTCAGAAACAGAAAATTCTTCAGTCAGCTAAGTTAATTGATTTATCAAGGTGTATGTAATAACATTAAATTCATTCTCCTGCATTCCACTTCTCATGATTAAATTAAGCAACATCTTAAAAACATGCCTTCAACTGTCAGCATTTAAGCATTATTATATTTAATTGCCTATCTACAGCCTGCAATTCTTTTACTTACCAACTTCCATTACAAAAAAAGTAACTGCTTAATGAGCTAATACTTTTATTCTCTCATATTTAGCATATAATTTTTTCATTTGTTATAACTCTTTCATTGAAATAAACGTTTTGGATTTTGCCAATAAAGTGTATGAAATTTAAATGCTGGTTTTAACCCTCTTTGTACAAAATCAGGAAAACCATGACTCCTTGACAATAAAGGAAATTATGAAACCTGCTTTCTTTCAAGGTTGATCAGAAGGAAAATGATACACATACCTAGGTTTTCTCCACCCCAAACATCCATCATCATGTCATACTTCCCTAGTTCTTCAAAATAGGATTTGTCCATCACAAATAATCCACCAGCTATCATGGGTGTCCTAAAGAAAAAAAGAAAAATTAAATTAGTTACAGAACCATGAACATGGGGTAACTACAATTTGTACATCAAGATTAATACTTGAAAAAACTGGCAATATTTTTGAATGGAACTTATTTTGCATCTATCACTTCAAATGTTGTTTCCACACATTCCTGTGGCACATTTCTATGGCCATGACCACCTTCTGAGGCAGCTTCCAAATCTCCATTTGGCTCAAAGTCACTTACTTAAAGGGTGGCAATTTGTGCCAGCAAAAAAACATGAAAACTGATGCTGTATTTTTAGCCCTCAAAACACATCAACTTGAAACAGAGTGACATCTACTTTTCCTTAAGGGTAAACAATTAACTAGTGTGTTTTAAATGACTTTTAAAATACCATTTATTTCTGAGAATCTCATAATGCTCCATATACATTAATGAAATTTCAATTTTGATGTAAGATATAGTGAAGATATTCTTTCAGACTCAAAGAAGATGATTTCTAACTCTCCTTAATTGCAAACTACAATATATTTGAGAAAGGGTGGCACAAACATACTTTATGGGAGCAACTGGATTTCCTTGTCGTGCTCTTCTTTGCTCTGGTGTCATGTAATCCCACTTGAATACAAGATTCCAGTCAAAGCCTTCAAGAAGAAAAGTAGGATGTTAAAATTACTGTGGTCATCATTCAACTTGTAGTAACAATGTTCACTAAAAACTCCAGGAACTGTAATTAAAATGAAAAAATTAAACTAGTCCAAAATTCTGGGTAGAAAACAAACAAGAAGGAGTCCAGATGAAAAGTAAAGAAAAAAGAGTAAATCTCAACCACCAAATAACTTCAGATCTCTTGTCTTCATCTATTTCACGAAGTGGGAAACCCAAGTGGCTTCCTTACATCCAATAGAAAAGATCATACGATGATCTTCCAGCCATTACAAATGATCCCAACAATCTACTGAATAACTGCATTTCCACTCTTTAGCAGTAATCTCATATTTACATTTACACAGGCTTTGTGCAGTATTCTTGGAGGTACTCTAACAGCAAGAGCTCTCCATCACAAAGGTCACAAGAAGTTATGTAGGCTCCACTTATCTTGTCAGCATTCATTTAACTTTGTACTTTAAAAACATTGTGTTTTTAAATGCATCATTGTTTAAACCTGAGGCAAGCGCTAGAGCACCAAAATCTTACTTTCCCTACGCATATACATGTAAGGGCGAACACACAGTAACAACTGGTCTGTGCCTGTCATGAGTAAGCACAGAAGCACAAAGATCACTAGAACAGACAAGATCAATAGGTCACCTATAGCAGCTTTCTACATTAGAGGCATTAAATTACCTCTTTTAGGCAATGATACAGAGCTGGTATAGGACAAACTTCCTATAGGAAACACTTTCAGAACAGTTTTTGTGCTGGGTTATGCTCATAATCGTGAACATCTATTAAAAAACTGCACAAGACCCATAGCCCTCTCCCAGTACACCTAGCAAATCAGCTTTGTACACTCTGCCTGTTGCCAAACACATTTAGATCCTATGAGGTCATATAATGAATGATTTCCAGATTTCTGGTGCACAGATGTCAGTAGTTTTCATTCTCCAGTATAAAGATAAAGCAATTGCTTTGTGGGGAAGTGGAGAAAAAAGCTAATGTAAACAGGCAACAATTACAGCCCTACAAACTGCCTGTCTGCATCCATAAAGGTGCATAGCAGTGACTGATGTAGGAAGTTAAAAACTGCAGTTTTCACTTTAACTCATGAGATACTTATCACACACAATACAGAAATTACCCTGAACAGTCTTTACAGCATGCATGGCAGCTCCTTCTCTCCATGTCTGAGTATTTCATGAAGCATTGCACTGTAAAAATGAAAGACTGTCAAACTACTCCAAAACTCCAAGTAGCAAAACTGAAAAATGGCTCCAACTCACAGCACTGCAAAGCCTCCAGCATGAAGAATAAAATAAATTCCAATAATTTCATGCAGTTAAAAAGCCACATTTCATCCTAGATAGCCAGCAAAATTACTTGCATCTGGGAGAAGTTGAAAAACGCCCTGTTCTGCAGCAGCAGCAGTGAGAGACACAGTTACTGTGTACTCCAGTGAACACAAGGGGTCTCTTTTGGAACACAGCACTCTCACAAACTGAACAAGTGTGTAAAGTCTCTGCCCATTCAAAACTGCTTTTCCGTCTCCATTTTCACAGACTCTGGGAAAAATCTGCACTCAATGAGATAGTATCAGTAACTCTGTAAAAGGAGTATTTTTAAACACAGCGCATATCCAGTATGAAACTCTATCCAGTGTAAACTGCATCACAGGCATACTCTAAATTATTAGCTCTCAGTTAACTACAGCTTGTTCCAGTAATTGTGTTGTTTCTCAGGGTGACATAAACAGTTTCAGAAACCCCCCCATCAAAAAAAAAACAACCCAAAAAAAAAAAAAAACCAAACAAAAAAAACCCCAAAAAACCAACCAAATTAACATTAAATGCATGGATTTAGTTTTGGCCAGACTTGGGAATTACTTCAGACTTGTCCACTTAGAAAAAAAGTGTGTACCATTTGCTAGGTTGCTTGTCTTGGGTGATTAAGTCCTTTCAAGACAGACCAGGCACAAATGCTGTCCCAGCTGTTTCACCTCTCCATGCTTCAGCCACACAGACACTGTACCTAAGGTTAAAAGCATAGTTCGGTTTCCACGTTTAGACTTGGCCCCAGTGAAAGTGTCCTGTGGTGCCAAATGCTGTAGTGCCTCTAACATGGCAATCTATCTTTTGGGAACTGACAAATATATTATATATATTTCAACTGACCCTCAAATAGCTTGGCACACTAGTAGGGGCAAATTTCCATTAAGGTCAAAAAAGACAGTTTCTCACTCCTGAATCATAAGTATGTAGGATTCATGCACCTTAAAAAATGAAAAACCCAATCTCTTTTTGTGTACAAAAGGAAAAAATGAGTACTAAAAAATAATAGATAAATGAACAAATTAGGTAACACCGATTATAAGATAAAGCATGAAGGGCAGTAGTAATTGAAACAATCTCTTAATCCTCTCCCACTTAACTTGGGAAGAATTCAGCATGAACCCAGCAGCAACCTGATCTAAGGCTTCAAAGAACAAATTCCTCCTCCTGCTCCTGCAGACAACAATAAAAGCCGCACAATGGTATAGAGATTTCTGTAGTTAATATTTAATGAATAGATTGGGTAAGGGGCTTAAGGTTTAATAATGCTGCCACATACAATAGCACAGAACTATACATTAGCACACTGTGAATATATGCACCATAGGTGTAATTTCAAAACATTAATTGAAAGGATATAGAACCTCTCACCTCCTGATCACTGGTGAACTTGTAGCATATGCAATATTATGCAAATATTGCTTTTATTTTAGTTCACTGCAAAAACCTAGGTGACCAGTCAGAGATTAAAATCTAAAAGAATTAGATTGGAAACTGGTTTTTCCTTCCTCACTTCAGGAAATCCATTCAGAAAAAGATAGGACACTCTGAGAACAGCACTCTAATTTTTATATTGTGGCTCATTTTACACCTTTTATGCAGACAGTTGTGTTTCCAGGGTTGTAGGAACAATTATTTAAAAATAATAGTTGAAAAGGGGGGTAAGTGAGTAGAGAACAACTATTTTAAATACTAGATTCTTGTTAGCACTTAAAGAAGTTTTAAAAATCTGTAATAAGTAAGGAGTTTAGCATGTAGTTGCCCTCTCCCTCTTTGAGAAAGATGAGAATAATTTTTTTATTTATTCTTATTTAGGGCTTCAAAAGTCTTCTTGCTATTTCCTGTCAATACTTTACACTACCTAGACATATTGAAATTGTAGTACTTCTCAGTTTAACTGGGAATATTTTCAATGGCAAAGGTATAAATGCTACAAATTTTCATGGTCACGTGTGAGTGTTGTCACAATTACAGATCATGGCTAACAAACATTTATTTTTTAAACACATTCCAAAGCCTTCTGCTTATTCAGAAGAGTTTAATTTTTTAAGCAAACCAGCATCTTGAAAAAAACCTCATAGACACTGCATTGTTGATGGGCTTCTAAACTAGTGAGCAATTAAAGCCTGTGTTATCTAAAAAAGAGAACCATAAGCTCTGGCTATTAGCTTTTTCTGACACATTTACACAACCCTACAAACCTTGGAGCAAGTCTTGCATATTGGTAAAAGGCAGCATAAACTTATAAGAATTAGTACAATAAAGATGAACTTTTAAGCAGAGAATGGTAAGGCCAATTAAAATCCAAGCCAAGAAGCAAGTGACCTATGGAACTTGAAACTAGATCTAGGAAAGGGAAGAACAGTATGTTAATTGCCCACTCCACAACTGCAGTGATTATGAGCTTTGATTCTTGATGGGTTTTTTAAAGTCTGTATTCCAGTACAGGTACATACCGCCTTTTAAATCAGCTGACGCCCCCACGTACTGGAAGTTGTCCATATTAATTACATCAATAATAGGAGACACAACTCTGGTCTTGTCCTAAAATAAATGTTAGAAAGTAATATTGAAATAATGAAATCAATATATATTGATTCAGGCAGGATGTGATGTTGAACAGTTCAGCAGGATTTCATTAGCATGTCTCCCCAGCTCTCCCCCTACTTCCAAAGAGCCTGTGCTGTGAATAGCACTGCTCAGGACTGCTTCAGAGGGCACAAACCATACGGTATGACTGGAAATGCTCTTTCTATTCTAGACTACTTTTATTCATTAATCCCCCTCTTCTGACTTGCCCTTGAAGAAGGCAGCAAACCTGTGGATCTAAAGGCAGCCCTTCCATTCTTACTTTTAAACCCATTGCAAAGAAAAGCATCCAGACAATTTGTATTTTTCACAGAAAGTCTCCAGCCATGCAGTGGACTACAGTCTAATTTTGCAACCTTTAAGGGATACTTAGGCCTTTCTGCAATCACAAAGGTCTTAGGTTAATGCCAATCCATTTCACACTAGGAGAACCACACTTCAATAACAGATACTCAGATAGGAAAAAGAACCTAAAAAGCACCTCAGACTCATGGACACTACTAATCTCCAGCAGTTAAGATTCCAGTGGTACAGATAACCACAGTCCTCTATCCAACCATGGTCTCGTATACTATTCTGAGCAATGTTAATTATTTTAACTGATGTTTTTGCCAAAATAGTTTAAGAACAAAAATCTTTCCAACAACTCCATGTGTATCATCCAGCAGAATCACAAGACCTCAGTGTTCTAAAATAAGACTCATCTAATGTTAGAAATGCAGTATCATGGTTAAGCCAGCTTGTCTCCATGAGTTTATTGCTTGAATTCAAAATAAAAGTTTGGAGCTGCACAATTTAACATCATTCAGAGAATAGATAACTTCAGAACAGCATATCATCAAATCTGTGAATATAAAAAAAATGTTTTGAACAAACAGGAGATATTTTGGTAACTCTTATTATAGAGAAGCTGTTCTCATGGTTAAAATACAACCTAAACACCTCAATTTTAGGAATTTATTTTATAAGTATGTCTTGAAACAATACCACATATATTCTAAACAGTGGTTCAAGCAGTGTATCCCCCTTACTAACCAGTATTACACAGAATAGACTGGAACCAAATTAATATGAAAATAGCTTGAGGTCACAAGAGACTTAAAAGCAACTTAGACAAATGCTTTGCTTGGTACAATAAGAACCTTTAACACCCATTTTCTTTTTATTGAACCTTAACTATTCAATCTCTGCTGATTTTAAATCACCCCTAATTACATAAATGGCGTCTACCAGGTCATTCTGCCTGAGTGAGCAAAAGGTCATGAATTTCTGTATCATCCAAAAGAAGAATTCAAGCAAGCCCAAGAGAATTCAAGCTGAAGACTAAGCAAAAAGCTGAAGACACATTGCTTTTTCCATTCCCTTTACTATCACTGCAGCTATGCCAACCAGGCTAAAAATTTGCTTTTATGAGAAATGTAATATAACATCTAATCTGGTCTCCTACTGAGAATTAATTCGTTTGGTCTAAAGCAAACTAGAAATACAAACAAAAAAAGGCCTACCTGCCATATTCCCCCATGGATCACATCTTTAGCTCCTGTTTCTCCTAGTGATAGCCTCAAGCCCATGTTTGCAATGGCAAGCAAGGCACAGTTTTGCTAACTGTGTTGTACTTGGGAGGCAATTACAATTTACTGTCCCTTCACTGCAAAGTCCTCTATGTCTGCCTGTGTGTGTACACCTTCCTACATCACTGAAATGCTTTAGATGTACCCATGCCCTTATAGGCATTCTATATATAGTGATAGAATTAGGGAACTCCCTTAAATAAAGACTGATGAGACAGAAGGTATCAACCTGTCCAGTTATTCACAGTATACCTATAAGCATAAAACACAAAAATGAAAACATCCTTCCTTTCTTTCTCATTTATTCCTTAGCTGAAATTGAGATAACTTATACATCTATGCCTCTCACTAAAAGTATTTTTGAAGATTTCTTTTTCAAATGGTTCTACTTGGCCAGGTTGAACCTGGTGGTAAAAGCTGCCCAAGTTATCAGGTGCCACATTAGGCACAGCTTCATTTAGGCATCAGCTTATCTCCACCAAGCTGCATAAGCAGGCAGCATCTTGTCTCTATACACCCAAGTTTTTACTGCTGGTCCGATTATTTCTATCAATATCAGTGTAACACCACACTAACACCATTTGCTACACCGAACACATTTAAACAATTCTCAGTTGTTTCTCTGACAGCCAAATACCCAGGCCATGTGCATTCAGTCTGATGTATAACCCTCACATTGTTGGCTTGGAAATGTGCTGCCCTTCTGTGACTTGAAATTACAGGATTTGCCCAGTAGCAAAGCAGAAAAAAGCTCAGTACATTCTTAAGGTGATGCTTTGCAGAGCATTAGAAAGTTGTTAATGCACAGACTGCTGAAAGAGAGCTTGTGGGTCTCCAAATTATAGAGTTCACTCATTTAAAAGACTAAAAAGCAGCTAGTTCCTTTAATCACACCATGGATAAATAAGTACCTTGCTTTAGGATAATTTAATGTAGAAAATCTTTTGCCTTCTAATGGAAGGCGTAACTGGAAAGCCACGTACTTCTTGGTGAACATAATGAAAAGAAATAGCCTGCAAACACTGCAAGTCTCTAGCACCTGAAAATTTGTAGCAAACCACATCATCTTGACAATTTATAAGGAAGTTATGAATACTCTAGAGAATTAGGCTTTATATATTTGTTCATATAAACCATGAGAAATTATCCTCGAGATTCTGCATTCATTGCTTCCCCCTTCTAAAAGTCTCAAGACACTTCAAAGATTAAACTTCACAACACTCTTAGGAGAAAATATTTATATTTTCCTGTTAGCATCAGTTAAAAATGGACTCACTCAAAGTCAAAAAATCTGAGTCAGACATGAAAAAGCAAACCACATCTCACTTCTTAAATCTTCATTATTTCATCCTTTTAAGATGATCTCTCTTTAAAAATACCTTCCTAAATGTGACAGAGGATTTACTGCTATGCTATGAAAACAGATTAGTTCAGTTCTGCACCAGAATCTTTCAATTTATTTTTCTCATACAATCACTGAATTCTAAGAACAGAATGTCAAAGTGTTTAGAAATTTGAAAAGGAAAAAGCCAAGTAGATGAGTGCCCATGAAATTGCTAGTAGTTATAGATGTTTTCAGAACTGTGTATACTTATTACTACACTGACATTTTTGAGGAATCAAAGGGTTAACCTCCACTGTCTCCTCATTTAATCACATACACACAAAAGAAATCTAGAGGGCATAAAAGGTAGCTTACAAATCAAGCAGAAAACCACTCTCCAGAAAGGAGCAAAAGGTACACCAGCTCCAGGTTACACGAGTATCTGTACACATTCTGAACTCCAAAGCGGTCACCTTGTGTGTATGCTGCTTCTGCACTGAGCTTTAGCTCAAAGTGCTGTAGAAAAGTCCCTAGCAGAACCGGACCTCCTCCAGAAATGCTAAGCAAACATGGCTCCTGAAAAAAGGAAGATATTTTAACCAGGAAACCATCTTATAGAAGAAAACTGGGGGATGGATCATGGTTCAATTCAGGAGGAAAGCTTTGTATCTCAGGTGTCAGAGGCAGAGCTTTCTGAAGTGGTTATAGCACATCAGATAGGTTCTGCAGAACTGACTCGATTCAGACTGCTTCTTGGAAGCTGTAAATTCTTATATTGTAACACACACTACTAATCTCCTAACACTCCAACAGAAATAAATGCCAAGTGGGCAATTCTGGAACAGAAAGAAAAAAAAGAAGAACAAAACACTTTCCACCAGATACACAATAGAAGCAGCTGCCTATCAGAAAACACAGTGTACATGAACAGGAGCCCTGACCTGAAAAAAGTTACCAGTGAGCAGAAAAGAGTTCATGTCTGTTCAGCTTCTTGTCACTGAGACTATCAAAAAATGCTGCCAATTAACATCAACTAACATACTGTCTGCCCTGTGAGCTGAATTAATCCATTTAAAATAACAAAGAGCTATCATATACAATATATAAACACTAACACGGCCTTAATTATTTGAACAACCAGAAAACTTAAAAGCTGCTTTTTCAATCCCCATAGCTGTTGGCTGGGAATCTTTGCAGATGACAGTTAAATGGAATTCTATATTCATTATTTATTTAACAGTACATCAATCTTTTAAGACTGAGAAAAATATATTCATACAGCTGAAAACTATTCAGTGATACACAATTAGTGTGTACTATGGTGACAATTGGAAGCAGCAAGCTTTGAAGGATCTAATAATTCACATGACACTAAAATGTAGCTGCTGCAAAAAGCAAAATATGCACCAGCTTCTCCAACCTAATACACCCCATTCAATGCTGGATCTTCACAAAATTGCCAGCAATTTAGTAAGAGATTTTACATTCTGTTACAACGAAAAGGTAACACTTTTTCAAACTCCATATCAGTTTCAGAAAGATAAATGAGGATGACCTGCAAGAAGTCATACAGAAGAGAAATGGGAAAATTACCAAGTAACTGTCTTACCAAATGCAGGGTTTTGCTGACCAAAACAACCACTTCTCTTCTTATTTCTTGAATAAACAGATGCTTCAAAGAGTTTACACAAAAGGCCTGAAAACAGTTCCCACATCCTAGAATTCTTTAGTGTTTTAGCTGCAAGCATTCTCCACTTCTTTTAGAGATATATTTCATGCCTTGAGTTTTATTTACTTAGATAATAATTACAGAGAAATGCCCCCAACCCTTCTGAAGCTGTAACACTTTAGATGGGTAAAAAAAAAAGGAGGAGGTGCTATGGTACCCAGGCTCAAGGGCTTTTTAGGCTCTAGGTACTTTAACAGTGTCCAGGTTTGAGCTGATTAGTTATTTCTACTCCAAAACAGGATTTCAACTGCTGATGTCTTGGGCAACTTGCAGTATTTCTGGAACACCCAGTAAATCTAACAGGCTATTGCCAATTTTATGAGGTTTAACAAGGCAAAGTGCCAGGTTCTGCACTTGGGTCACAATTTCATGCAATACTACAGGACTGGGGATGCTGATTGACAGCCCCTGAACATGACCCAGCATGTGTCCAGGTGGCCAAGAAGGTCAATGGCATCCTGGCCTAGATCAGCAACTGTGTGGCCAGCAGGACCAGGGCAGTGATCATCCCTTTGTATTCAGCACTGCTGGGGCCACACGCCAAATCCTGGGTCCTCTTCTGGGCTCCTCACTCCAAGATATTGAGGGGCTGGAGTGTGTCCAGAGAAGAGTAATGGGGACCTATGAAGGGTCTGCAACACAAGCCTTTTGAGGAGAACCTGAGGGTGCTTAGCCTGGAGAAAAGAGTCTCAAGGGAGAGTTTATGACTCTGTACAACTACCTCACAGAAGTTTGCAGCAAGGCGGGGATCAGTCTCTTCTTAGAAGGTAACAACCACAGGAAAGAGGAAGTAGCCTCAAATTACATCACAGAGATTTGGATTGGGTATTAGGAAAAACTTCCTCATTGAAAGAGTGGTCAAGTGTTGGAACAGACTGCCCAGGGAAGTGGAGGGGTTACCAACACTGGAGGTATTTATTTAAGGGATGTGTAGATGTGGCACTTCAGGGACATGGTTTAATAATGGGCTTGGCAGGTGCTTGGGTAACAGCTGGACTCAATGATCTTAAATGTCATTTCCAACCTATATGATTTAATGATTCTAAAAGGATCACAGAACCAAACAGAATAAAGAGAATCAGTCATTAACTGATAGCTTCTTCATTGGCATACTGAGTATACAGGGTTTACTGCCTTCTCTCTCCCCTTTCTGATTTTGGGGAATGCAAAGGAAACCATAAGGTTGGATAAGTGAAGAAATGGGCATTAACCAGACAGAGTAGCTTAGCAAAGCCATTTTGATCAGAAGCATTTAGGAACCAAACCTTTCCTGGAAGCCTAGCTTTCCAGAAAGTGAATGCAATTAAGAAATAATAAAACTCCTGTTGTCTTGAATGTTTCTCAGTCCTTTTTTGGAATCACACTTCATTCAATTTCCACTTCAACTGAGTTCTTCCAGAGCAAGTTAACAAGTATAACCAACCCCTGGAGAAAATAGTATAGTTTCACTCTCAATCCTCTCAATTGCTTTTCCAGGACACAGACTAAGCATCATTTCCATAGATGCTGAGAGCCTCTAGTTCCTGCTAGTTTCCATGAGAATTTTGGTTTGACGAGTCATCCTCTCTCCTATTATGACACTGAATTTTAATGAGGCATAAAGATTCAGGTAAACTGAATCACATCAAGATGATACTGGTAGAGGAGAATTGTACTTTGCTCTAAAGATTTTCAGCTTACTAAGGCAGTCCCTAAAGAACCAAGGAAGCATATACTTGAATTACTTGCAAAGACAGTAATAAATATTCAGATTTTATGTTCCTGTGTTCACAGATTAAATGAACAAAAATATGTTTTAATCACAGAACACTCCAATCATCTCCATCATCTTAAATCAGGGAAAAAGCTTCCTTAGGAAAATGAATAAAATTAATCTAGTACAAACCAGATGGCTTTAAAATTTAAAAGCTGCTTCTTCAGGAAATTACTTTATAACTCTTTACTAACCTCAGCTACTCTTTCCAAAAGCGGTTCCAGCCAGTGTTCATTGCATTCACAGTGACTATCCAGGAAGGTCAACACTTTGGCTTGTGCTGCATCTGCCCCTCTGACACGGGAGCGCATCAGGCCTGAGAAGTAAAGAAAGAAAGTTTTAAGTATTTCCTGGGGAAAACAATCAACAGTAGTGAGAAACTATTGCATTCTAAGTTAGCAATTAGTTAAATTACTCAGACAGGGCAAATACACAAGCTCCATTATCAAAATCAGATGCTCATTAAGAATTCAGTGAATGACTTCACACCAAAGAGCCTGCAAGTGCCCAGCCTACTGCACTCTACAGGCTTCCATCTGATTTAAGCAGAAGCAGCAAAATACCTTTTCAAAACAAGTGATACATGAATACAGATGGATCTGTATTACCCTAAGTGGTATTTACACCAATAAATCTTAAGACTGGACCTGAAAAAAACTAATGCCTCCTAAAGTTCTACTATGCAACTAAGGAAGGCACCCTAATTAACTTACCCTCCTGACCTTTTTGCCACCCCATCTTAGTACTTAACAGAATCTGTACAATCTTCTATGAACTTCTTCAAGAAATAACCATGCTTCATTAATTCCTGTTGGAGAACCTTACTCCAACCCATTTGTCTTTCCTCTGTAACTACAGCCATTCTCTTGTTTTGCAGTTTGTTTGGGGTATGTCTGTTCTGAATAGGTATCTTTAGGCAGAAACTTCTGGCAAAACCAAAAGGTTCTTCTCTATGTCTCAATTACATAGATACCCTCACTGATTTACTCTGCTCCTTTCCTTCCTTTTCTTTTACTATTTGTTCACTGGATGACCTCACCAATCTTCAAAGTCCTTTGCTATATATACACACATAGCAAGCTTCCTCCCATTCCTTTGCAAATTTCCTTCCTACTTTTTTCTACTACTATTCAAAAATTCATTGATTTCTTTTTGTCATGTGAGACCAAAGCCAAGTCTGTTTTGTTCTGATTTTTTTTTTCTTTTTTAGCTTTGTTTTTTTGTTTGGTTTTTTTTTTTCCCCTTTCTTGATTGTTTCCCACTAAATCTGTTCTGGTTTTTTCGGGCATTTTCCTACCCCAACTGAAATACTTTAAAAGAGTTGAGCCTGTTACTTACTCCTCCCTTTACAAAATACATATGCAAAACCTGACTATGCCAACAGAACAGAAGATGCTTAAGAGGAAAAGCTTGTTTGCTCTGACCATTCAACAACAGCCCCATCACGATCCATTTCCTATCTCTTATTTCAAGTGTGAGCAGATAATGCTCCATTATGGCTCTCCAACATCTTACATTTTATCTGTGACACACTGACACTAACTGTACCTCACTGACTTAGTGCTGGTCCCTTAATTTCAGCCTTTGAATCTGTTCTGTTCAGTGTTTCCACATCAAACCATTCCTCAAGCACTATCGTTATACTTTTTTTAACTTCTCAAATTCCTCCCTCAAGAGCTCATTATTTCTAAATAATATTGTTGAAGACCCTAGTGTCTTACTCTAATTCCATAGAAAACACACAACAGTGTTTATAATTTCAGAGTTTAAAATAATGGACGTGAGCACTTTGGTCATTGAGTCCTCCACAATAACATTCAGGCTTACAATGAACAGAGCTGAAAAGGTTCCACTGGACATTTATTCTGTAGCCTACCACACCCTCAAACACAGCTGTTCCCATAACTCTGGTACTAGAGATGAGACTGATAGCTACGAATATTTATTTTTGAAAGAAAGGCAGCTAATGTCACCCCCTTCACTGACACCATCTCTTCACCTCAATTTTTGCTTTAAAACACACTGCTTTCCTCTATTGTTCATACTACTGAGCTACTTTTAGCACCCTACACATTGGTTAATTTCACCAATTCTCTTAGATTTTAATTTGTATGTGTAATATTTAATCTTAATCTCACAAAGATACAAACTAATACTGTCTTCTATCTGCAAACATTTGCGCTCTTCTGACATAATAGATTTGTCAAATTATATTTAATTTTCAGATATACTGATGCACATTCCTAAGCATGTATTTGCATATGCATTGCAAATTAATATTTAAAATTACTAAAAGAAACAAACATCAAAAATGTGTTACTTCATTCTGTTTTTTCCTTACTGCTATCTCCATCTTCAAGTGATACACTGAAAATGACATTAACTTACTCAGAACCTGGCAACCATGGCAAGTCATGAAAGACTTGCTTTCCTAATAAGCCTTTGTTCACAAGTATATTCCAAACAGAATATTTAAACACTAAGAACCCATCAGTTATTTCACTAACTTTAATTGTGGGACAACACATGTTTTGGGCATGTAGTTTCCAGTTCCTGACAATCTAATGATTCCAGCTCTTCCCCAGGGCAGGGCAGCAGTCTAGAAGATACAGCTTATAAAAATTACCAAGCACATATGTGCTAATTGTGTCAGCTATTTCAACTGTCAAATCTCAGTTACTATTTCAAACAGCTGTAGATAACAGGTGCCTGCATCTAATACTTTAAACTCCACTGTCAGTGAACTGCTGACTGAAGGGCTCAGTGATGTGAGACCACAATTTACAAAACAACATAGAAGAAAACACAAATGTAAGACAAATCTGTTACAGGACACACTGGCTTCAGAAAAACCAGCATAGTTTGTCCCAGCCCTCCTGGCTCCTCAAACCCTCTAGTCAAAGCAAGTTGTTTGTCTGGCTGTCCATCAACTAAATCCATAAAATGGTATCTAATAAGGGAACCAGCAAAAAAAAGAGGGCTATTATTAAACTGCATCATTTCAAACACAGGTACATTTTACAGTGAGACCTTGTGTACTATGGAAGCAGCTTAACTAAGGATTCAGTCCAGGAAGAGAAAGGAAAGGTTGAAGGTTAAATGCAATTCCTGAAGGAACCTCACAATGTAAAAGCTAACAATGGGCAATTGTGCACAGAACAATAAGGAAACAATCACAATTACTGTTTTTACCTGCACAACTATGGTTTTTTTATTCCTTCTACTAGTAGATTTATAAAGTGAAGATCTCTCTTCCAATAAGGAAAGCAAAGCAGAATGTTCCTTTAAAAGACGTGATGAAAACTAACAGATAAGGCAGCACAGTGGAACTTGTATCTTACTTCCTTAAAATTAAGCCTACCTTCTCGCCGATCATTTCGAAGAACCCGTACTTTTTCAATTTTTCCCAAGAGAGCCCCATCATCAGCTTAAAAAAAAAAAACATTAGTAAGTGTAAGAATTTAAAAAATAAAGAAAAAAAATCAAGTGATGAGAACCAGTTTTGCATCCAACATGCAAAACCAGTTCTTTGCATCCAACATTTGTATACCAGAAGACAGGCCATCTTCAAAGAAAACAAAAGCTTTGTAGGTGAAAATATTTGTGTTCATAACTGGTTACTCATCTCACAAGAAATAAAGAAAAATTACCAGGTTAAGAAATTACTACATTCACCATGTTACTTAAAGCTAGCTTAATTTTACAGTCTAGAAATAATTTTATTTAACTATTTTCTCTTTGCTTACTTTAGACAGTTTCTACATTGCATAGAGAGAAAAAACTTCCATAAGATTAAACCAAACTGGTTTCTTTGCCTATAAGAAAGCTTACTTTCTAACCAACATTAAGACAAACCTGACCTAAGCTAGTATTAGTAAAAGTATTAATGCAAATATATACATTAGCTTCTTCTAAGAAATATTACTCTGAGGTCCACTTCAATTGTTTAAACTTCTGTCATGATACACTAGTACCTACAAGACATTGACTTATTTTAGATTCAGTAAGATTTCTGAGAGATTGATGGAGACAGGCATTCCTTTAAAACAGCACTATAAAAACATTTATTGCAAGAACCATGTGTTTTATTTTTATTTAAGATAACATACTATGAAAAAGCTCTTTTTAAAGACTCTTTATTATTTCCTGTTAGCTGTTAGCTGAAGGACAAGATATACTGGAAATATTTATAGAGACTTCACATTTCCACAATGACAGACATGGAAGAGTTAAGACTTGGTTTTGGCCAAGTCTCTGCCAATTCTCATTCATGTGTCCTATTCTCAATTGATTCACCTATCAGCATCAGGAAATCTTACCAGAATAAGCACAGTAAGGAAGGATCCTATAAAAGTACTTACGATCATTACTGTAGTCATCCACTAGTATAATTTCCTTAATAAGATGTGATGGACTTTTTTTAAGGACACTAAAACACACCAAAACAAAAAATCATTCCAGCAGTGTTAATTTTCCATAACAAAGTCAGAAAAGCAGTTACTTAGTTAAGCTGCAGTAGAACCTAGCCCAGGATATTACTTTCAACAACAGCTGATGGCCTGTTCTTGCAAAAAGCATGAAAAGAGGCCCATGTATAATTTTGTGCGTTCCTTCTTCCCTGCCTCCCTAACTCCCCCACCCCCACTGCTCCAGCTCCCAGAAATCAGTGCATTAGACAATGTCCAACAAGGAACTTTTGCAGATATCTTTGAGTCAAATATCACCTGGGAATCCATCTACCCTGACTTTTTCTTGGAACAGCCAGCCTCCAAACATCATCTGATAATCAGTCCCATAATTTCATGCATTTTAGTTAAGGTGGGCAATTTTGTTTAACATCGCTATTTCAGGATGTAAGAACTGAAGATCTCAATGAAATTAAAACTTACTTTTTCCTCTGCAAATAGTTCAGAATAGTTCAATAATGGGTTGTTACTTCCCTTTCTTATCACAAGCTGACAGAAATGAATGGCCTTAAAGAAAAATTAGGCTCTCTTGTGCATACCTGACAACAGTTCGAAGCAAAGCAGATCTTGCCTCGTTATGAAAGGTGATCACCACACTAGTGGCTGGCAAGTCTATCCGCCACTGTTTCCTCTGGCACCTGAAAGAAATAAAACCTTGTCATTTCTACCCAACTTCTACATCCCAGGCTTGGGACATTGCCTTCATTGCAAAGCATTTATCTTTTAAACTCATAGACACGCTGCCTAAGAAGAACTAAATAGCTTGTTTTCAAGTGAGATTATAATCAACCTATCTTTTGACACTTTTGGCAGCTGTTTTAGTACACAAAAGACTAAAAAAAATCAGTGGCAGATATGGGCAGGTTTAGACAAGTCACCAGACCATCATCATTGCACTGTGTCAAATGTCTTTTGTGCAGCTGAGTATGAAACCAGAGCCCTTCTTTTACACTAAATGCATTCGATACACCCACGGAAATAGGCATATTTTCAACAAAAATGCACAGTTCACAGGCTACCACATGTTTCTTCTTTAGAATGGCATGTGTCCACTCCCTTTATTTTTAAAGCTCCTGTAACATTCTGGCCATGTTCATAGATAAAACTAGTTTTCTATTCTAATGAGAACTCGTAAGGATCATAATATTCAGAATTTGAAAAACAGAGCTAGCTGTGACAATGTTGAGCCAACTAAACACAGAACCATATCCTTCCAAACCATAAAGATAATAAATATTCCATCTTTGTCAACTCATTTTTCATCACCTATAGAAACCTGAAACTAATATAGTAAGCAAAAAGAAGCAAATCCCAAAATGCTTCCTTCAGGACTACACAGAGTTAAGCTATTTAATCTAATAAAATAAACCTAAAAAAGATATTATGCTCATTGTATTAGAAACTAACAGTTCTAGAAAACAATGTATATTGAGTTGATGCCAAAAGCATTACAATGTGACAAGTCACTGATGGCCATTTGTGCAGCGACACACATCAGTGATGTATTTCTTCCATGTCCTTTAATTAAGGGTAGAGTTTTAGCAGGCCTAGCTGCCTTCAGAAAGAATAAACCCAACTAGCATACACCTGTAGCAAATTCAGCTATTTCAGTACTTATTTCAGCAATTCAATTTCTGTACTCTGTGCAGTATAATCAGACCAGTTTTAAAGAGAAGTTTGCCACCCACACCTCTAAAACTAGGCTTCTGCCTGTATAAAAACCCACTCCACACCCAATTAAACATCTGCAACATGCACCATAAACAATACAACCTCCAACTTCTTGGAATCAGAGAGCAAGCAGCCCCTGCCCCCACCCTACAAAAACCCAACAACCTGTGGTATTTTTGGTACAACACAAGCATAGTGTCACACACATTAGTGCCTGCATGAAACAAAACATTCTCACGTTGCAGTGACCTCACTTGGCTCTGCACAAAAGCAGAGTCTACGCCAAGCCTGCAACTGCTGCGTCAGATTAGCAGGGGTGTCTGTGGCTTTGTGGTGGGCGTACAGGATGGCTTTGTCACTAGAGCCCTGCGTGGAACAAATAAATCTCAAATGCCTGTGCTCCTGAAAAATAAAGAGCAGCTCCTCTAGTGTAAGCTTCTGGCAATTCATCTAGACAGCTAAAAGACGTATCATTATTATACTCCAAAGTCTGTGGTGCCAAAGAAGATATTCTTTATCCTGCTAGCTTTCAAATTACCCACAGAGGACAGAGCTACTGTGCACACAGTTATCACACAAAGCACTTGCATTAGAATAATTAAAAAGTCACATTAAACTTCTATTGATCTCTTTGCAGAAGAGAGCACTTGAGCCAGATCACATATTAGGAGGAATTACTCAAGGCAATGAAGCCTCTCAATTTTAAGAAAACTTGTGAGAAGTGCACTACTGTATATTTCTGAGGGAGAAATAAGACTTCTAGTCATCCAAATAAAACTGGAGGAATGTTTCACCAAGTATCACTGTTTTGAGCTCTGCATAAATCCCTGCTTTAACTGACTCAGTATCAGTCTTCCTCCTACTCTGCTGTGTCAACAGGGCCACAGTTAAAATTCAAACCAAAGAAACAATGTCATTATTTTTGGCACAAAGATTAAACTTTGTCTCCTCAAGCTGCAGCACAATTTTACATGCAGAGTAAAAAAGTATTTATTTAAGACAGAACTTGAACTGAAAACTTCAATCAAGACCTTCAATGTTTAACATGGTCAGTAAAAATCAGTTAAAACATGAAAAGTACATTCCTTTCCCCAGAGATCTGGACTGGTTCATTTAATAAACAATTTTTCCCAAAACCTCTGATTTGTTTGAAACCACTTTTTGACAGAAATATACATTTTAACCAATGCAAGGAGAACATTCACTTCAACTAGTACTAAAGACACAGGAAAGTTTGTTTCTTCCCTACTTAAGAATAAAACTTAAGTGTGAGGTCAGAAGCTTCTAATAGGTGCCAAATGACAAAGAAAACAGTTTAGTGCAGCTATAGTACTTGACAGTAATTCTTAAAAATCATCGCAACACATCAATTAGAAGAAGTGATCAGAAATCACTAGTCCAAAGCATACATGGGGAACATTGGTCCACAAAAATCATGGAGTATTTAATCCTTTATCCCACTTGGGAAACTATTATACACTGACAGCTCTATGAGTTTGCTATTACAACTGTGACACCCACTTGTCACTTTCTGGATCTCCCAAATCTACCATGAAATGAAAGGAACCTCAGAGGTTTCTTAGACTTGTTGTGAGCATCAGCTCAAGTGGTAGCTGTGAGCATCAGCTGGAGTGAGAATTCATGCTCCTGCTCAGAGTTCTCTCCACTTCCTTTCTTATATTGTATCTGCCTGTTTCTCCCTTCGTCCAAAGGCAAGCAGCTAAAATGAGTGAACCAAAAGTGTCTTCTGGTACTGCTGGCATGCTTTCATGAGAAGTATGAGGAAAACCAATACAGTATTAAAAGATGCATAGTTACACTCACATCTACGTCTACATATGTAATGCAGAATCCTGATTAACTGCTTCTAAACAGTCTAGAAAATTTCAGCAATTAAAAAATTTTGCTATATAATTTTTTTAAAGTCAATGAGCCTCTTGGATACATCAATACAATTAATTAACAAGTTACTTAAAAAGAAACAAAGTATTTTCTCACCCAGGTTTCTTTCCTTAAAGAAGACTGCAACAGCTCCACAAGAGAGCTTAATCTCAACCCAGTTGCCTTCAATTTTATTAGAAACTAACATGCTTCAAAGTGTCTTGTGCTCAGATAGTCTTCTTCCTATGGCTATTACTTTTGTTCTTTCCATTACACACTTCCCAAAAAATATTTCATGCAGCTTTTTCAGCTTTTGCAGTGAAAGGTCTTCCCAAAATAGAATGAAAATTAAATGCAACATGGCAGGGAACTCATTAAGAACAGCCTGTAAGAATGATTGCTTCAGTTTGTTTTACTGTTTGGTTCATTTTTTCTTTAAAAATGACTATTCACAGACTGATAGGTGCTTAAATCTGCTCCATGGCACAGTCTAAGTAATAATCCCAGCTCAGATATAGCCTTTCCTCAGTAACATCTCTCTCTGGGTTCTTTTTCAGCTTTGTTTAGTGGAAACGCTTAAGCAAGCCAGCACATAATAACAAGACTAACAGTTAAAAGAAGCATGGCCATCACAATATAATTTATCTCTGGATGTCTCTCTTATTTAAGTTATTCTCAAAGGACAGCCTTTGTCTTTAGAGACATATCTCTCTCCCTCCTCAAGGTTACTAGGTATCTAAAAAATTCCAAATTCAGCATATCTGAATCATAGAAATTTCTAAAAGTTGGTAGTTGAGTTTGATGTCTTGGAAAAGAGTACCTGATCTAAAAAGTTGGAATACATTTCTTGTGGAAAAAAAAAAGTATATGCTATGAATAAAATTCAAAAGTAATTTTAAACTCCTCAGTACAACACCACAGCCATAGTGCTTTTCACTGCTTTCTTGACAACAGGTGAAACACCAGATTCTTCCTACTTTGACATGCAATTAGCAACAAATTACTTGCTTTACTCCATCTACAACTACTTTGCATAAAGAAACCTAAACCCACACTATTATACAAGGGATTTCAAAAATGACTGAGTTTCTACACAAATTTTCTTTACTAGGCCATTTCTGATTAAAGAGCTTTATGGGAGAAAACAGGAACGTTCCTGTTCTCTTTCCTCTTTTGGGGTCTTTTTTTGCTTCTTCTACTTACAAATCTGTGAATGTACACTTATCCTAACTGTAGAATTAGTTAGGCAAATTAACCACATATGGTTGGCTAGTATGTTTTGAGACTGGCTTGCCTAGTTTTCAAAACCAAACCAAACCTGGTTTTGTATTTTCAAGTTATGAAGTCCTAATGAGCAACTTTTTTTTAAGCAAGATTCATGCAAGTTAATAACTTCTTTTTAAAATGCAGGTCTTCTGCAACCAATAGCAAATAATATCTTTCCTTACTGTGAAGGGCACTATTTCCTGAAACTGCAGAAGCAGCCTGAGGTATAAATCTGTCCTATGTTTACCAGTATGTGAATAAATTGATCCCTTTAGGTTTAGAATTGACAATCATCACATACAAACAGAATCACAGAGTGACTGAGACCCAAAGTGGCCCTGAAGATCAGATATAGCCTTTCCCCAGTAACATCTCTGAGCCCAAATTCCCTTGAAGCAGCACCTGCTACAGCAGGCTCTGCACTGGGCTTTGAATATCCCTAAGCCTAGAGACTTCACACCCTCTCTGGGCAACCCGCTCCACTGTTTGATCATCCTCACTGTGAGAGAGACAAACATAGAAACCAAGAAATGCCACCAGGGACTGAAATGCGGCACCAATCTGGATATATAATAGACACTGATGCAAGTCCTGGAAACAGAAAAACTTGAATAAGATTTATTGTTCCTTAACCCACTCTTCAAGAATCAGGTAGTTTACTGCTACTGGCCTTTCTAAAGCTGGAAACTCCTGCTTCAGAAAAAGCAGCTCAAGAGCAATAAATGCAGAAAGTCTAATCCAAGCCAACACACCTCAGTTTGGCACTTACTGATCATGCCTAGTGTCAGGAATGCTACGGTCCATTCGCAGTTTGTCACTCTCCACCTGATTGAATTTATTCCGTGCGTACGGATCCTGGCCCGATCGCACCACGGTAGCGCCCACATAGGCATCCTGATCAAAGTCTTGCCACCGAACTTTTCCTACAGCAGAAAAACAGGGAAATATCCAGTTTAGTATTCATGATTTAAGGAACAACATTCAGTCATCCAAACACAACTGATGAAATATTTTATTAAGCAACTAAACTTCAACAGTACTGTTAACAGTGTAACACCAAAACTCACTTTTGAAAATTAAATTTCAAAATTAATCATTAATTAATGATAATAATTTTCAAAATTAATATCATTAATATCATTAATTAATAAAATTAGTATCAAATTTTTAAAACAATGCAAAGAATCTGCAGAAATATGAATACCAAGCTTCACTGCCACAAGGATTCAGAGGTTTGCCTATATTAACTGAAAATAAAGAAAATAGTGATTTAAGGGTATATAGTTCTTTGACACTTCTGATGTTTGATTCCAGACTCTAATGCTACTTTGCAGTAACAATTCTCCTGCCTGTTACACCAGGCCATAAGAGACTACTAATCAACATATGAAATGAAAAAAAGCCATAACCTGCTCTACTGCATACTTAATCTTGCTTCTATTTTCAACCCTTCCAGCTTCTGATAGCTCTCCCTTTCAACCAGTGACACTTCCCACTCCCTTTAATACTCAAGCAGGCTACTAAAGGCCACTGGGAAAGTATAAAGTTTGGCCCAGAATACATAAACATTCAAAAAAAGGGAAATAAGGACTGCTGGAAGGTGCAAAATTGGCTGATCTAACACCAGAAACAAAATCTGTAGATAGGTCTGTTAAGCAGAACAAATAACTGAAATTATCTGCCAGAAACCAACTTAAATAAGCCAGGCTCTTCAACTTTTGGAGATTTCTCAATACATACACAAAGTAAAGGCTTTGCCAAAAAGGTATACATAGATAACCAGTCTTACTTCCCTTCTCCAAATGGTAGCTAAGTTAAGGCAGGCCAAAGGATACAGAAAAAAGGCATCAATAGCAAAGAGCTTATACTGTACCTGGAAAGGCTACGACTGAAAAAGAAAAATCATATCTTACATGTTCCTGGGGATGGAAGTTCCCAGCTGCTTAAAAGAAAGCTTGCCTTGGTTAGTTTTTTCTGCAAGTATTCATAGTATTTCAAATGTTTGGCCAAGACATATTTGTAAGCTAAACACGAAGATTCATAGAAGAGAAACAAAACGTGTGATGCTATCTCATCAGTAGTTGTCCTCGTCACAGGTTAAACTTTTTCAATTGTGTAAAATATTCCAATTCAATTTTCATTTTTCTGCATGCTTTAGTAAGTCAATTGTAGCAATATATGAAATCTTATTGATGTGAAACAGTTAAGCAGCAAAAAAATTAACGGAAGTATTCACATGAAATGAAGATTCCTTAACACTTAATTTTCCTAACTCATCCTCAAAGCATGAGGATTTCACTCAAACAAAATAAAAATCACGTTTCTCTGTTATTTTCCAACATGTGAAAAATTCTGAGCAAGCATGAGGAAAAAATAAAGTACACCAGCAGCACAGTTAGGAAAATCTGCCAAATCAAAACCTAGAAATAAACCTAAAAAAGTATGAACCTTGGCTGAATCTTCAGTCAAAATAACAGTCCCAAGGTGACTTGTCTGTTGCCTGCCAGCATCATCCACCAAGAGAAATGGACTACTTTTGTACCAGAGGCTTTTACAGTATCTCAAACCTACTGAAGGACAATACAAACATACTAGCAAAGAACCACACTCCCTCTTGTTTTATCTCAAAGGAGCAGTGAAGCAGGTAAGATTTAAGGATGCCGAAGCTATAAGCACAAAGAAGTATATGTTGCTAAAATAATCCTAGCACTTTCAAACTACAAAGAATTATCAGAATCAGAACAACTGCAGTGTTTTATGGCTTTCACTCATAAATGGTTTATGGCTATGGATCTGTCATAACAAATCTTACTGCAATACCTGGAGGTAGTGTCTCCACACTTTGTGCCTTGTCCTCCATATCATTGCCACGCACTTCTTTCCTTTTGGGGTCAATATCATTTGGGTCCTCCTGAAAAAAAAGTAAACAATCTTTAAAATAATCTTAATTTAGTTTTGTGCCTTCAAAGTAAACTAGGTTTTCCAGATTTTAAACTTAGAGTGGTCCAAGAAAACAAGGATTTTAAGAGAAACAATGATTATTCTCTCAATTTCTTGAAAAACAAACAAAAATTGAGTCAGACTTTTGCAATTAATTTATGTAAAAATTCTTCTTTGGAAAAAAAAAAGGAAATTATTAGGAAAGATGGAATTCTTTTTTAAATCAGTTATGTTCCAAGGAGCTACATGGGCAAAAAGGTTAAGCCAGACCAGAAGAAAGCCCTGCTCTAACAAGGAACAACCTAAATGAAGTTCTTTGAAAAAAGAAATCAGGTTATCTAGCAATTATATCCAGAATGGCACCCTTACTATTGGAAAAATACTTCCAAAATATTTTCCTGTGTTAATATTGTGGGAGTTTATTCTGGGCTTCACAGGCAACTCTGCTGGATTTGTGATTGCATAGATATTGATGATTTAGATGGGTGGGGGGCAAATAGTTTCACCAACGCCCTCCTCCAATTTCCAGCATTTATTTTGAACCTATAAATCTCATTTTCCTTTCAACAGGGAAAGGAAAAAAAAAAAAACCCTGACCACCACACTTTTGCATTCTCATCACCACAAAAATACAAAATATGAAGCTGGAATTGCCCCATTATGCATTTGGAAGAAGTGGAGAAGAGGCTAACTTTAAAACAAACAAACTAGCAACTGCATGGACTGTATGTCAATTTGTACACTACACTTAGCCAATTGATTTAAGTGCCATCAGCTTCTGTTGTTCTTGCACACTCGCCAAAAGAAATCCTGTTTCCTTTTTTAAATCTGCACCAAAGGAGTTCCATCTATAAAACCAGTTATATTGGCACTATCCTGAGAAAGACAAGACCTTTACTACAACATGCAAGAAGATACAGCACTATGCCTATACTAATCACTGAGTGCACCGAAGCCAAGCAGTGCAGAACAGTTCTCATCTCTTACAGGAATCTGCCAGAGTCTCCAGAGCAGGGGGATGGTGTATGAAGTGCATACTGGAAAATATCTCTGCTGTCCCAGCTCCTAAGCCACATCTGGGGAATTCTTTGATGGAATAGTAAGTAGTTGGAACAGGCCTGAGTTATGCTGGGGAACATTTCAACCACAAGTGATACCATTTCAGCTTGTCCCCAGGCATCCCAGAACTTTCCAATGTAAATTCAGCTTAAGTCTCTAAGTGCTAAGTTGGCACTAATACTTAGAAATATGCTGAAAAAGGCAACATATTTCTAAAATACTGAAATTAAAAACTAAATACAGATGCTCCCTCCCCCCTCCCCCCCAAAATACAGCTAAATCAGTTAAAAACTGAGTACTACTATATAAATATATGCATGTTTTTCATAGCATCATGCATCAATGATCCTAGAGAGAAGGAATTTTAACAGGTTCTTATACTACACATCCTCATGTTGATACATGCTTTGGGCTACTGGGATTTGTGAACTTCAATTGATAGCTCTGCTTAGAGAAAGCTTTAGGACAACAACAATGAATAAAAACCCAAAGAAAACCCACACCAACACAAAAACACACTCCCAAGACCACACAGCACATTTCAAGAAAATGTTTATGACTCACACTGATGAGGGAAATTATATGTCACTGGGCACTGAGTCCCACCAGCACAGTGAAGCAGATACTTTCTGTGTTTTGAGAAAGTTGTATTTCACTCATTATTTGGCTTTGTGCACCATTTTAAAGACACTACAGAAACACTGACATCCAAGTATCAACTGTAGCTGCAAAATCAATGAATCTCTTTACTATTCCAGATGATTGTAATGAGTCTAAAAAAATGCAAGTTGAAAAATAAAGACAAAACATCTGCTCAAAAGTAGAGATAATAATAAAAGCAATAGTGCAAGTTTTTCTCCTGTAATTAAACAAAACAAACTACTGAGTGCTTCCTGATTGTCCCCATCCCTTTAAGTCTTTGGGGTAAAACTCTGCCTTCCCATTAATCCTTCTAGGTGAGGTGCATGTGCCACTGAGAATAATTAATTATCAAGTTCTTCCACTTTGGATTTTGTTGCTGTTGTGTTTTGTTTTTTATAAAATAAACTGCCAAGGGCAAAGTTAGATTCAGAAATGTTATGGTTAAATGCTATTTTGCGTTCTTATAAATGTGACCCTTTCAGGAAACTACTTGGTACAGCCTTCAGACATTTTGAGGTGAGCCAAGCTACCAGGATGGAAGTTGCCACTGCATATTGCTTGATGTTCACCTTGCCTCCTATGATTCCTTATAAAACAATATTGTGATGGGACAGTATGGGGCATTAAGGGATATTTACCTTGAACTTTGTGCCCAAGATTAGGACTTTGTGGCTCTAAAATCAGCAACTCAGTTAAAACTGATACTCTGGTGTAAGCACTAACTTTCATCCAATTAAGACTTTGGAAGATACATGTGGGAAACCCCTACCTTTTAGGTGCAAACAAGAATTTACATCCTTTAGCAAGAACTTGAGAGCACAAAAAGAGATGAAAGTAGTTATTGAAACCACAGGCACAAACACACCCAGTTTCTCTATATCATTGATTGCAAAGTGCTTCAGCATGGTAATTTGGTCCTATATAGGAATCAATCATATGTTCAAATGGCATTGCCACATTGCCATCACCACAGACAGAGTTGCTTTTTCAGCTTGCCTTGAGTGAAACAAAATCCCGACTTCTAATGTGATCTTAAAAGGCCACTTCCTTTTCAGGAGTAATCTTCTTGGTAAAAGACAACAATGCTGGCACTGACAAAACTCACTCATACAGAAAGCTAAGCTTAAGGGAAGATTGAAAGCAACTTAAACTGCTTAAGAGGAGGCATAGCTCTTTCATCATGAGAGCACACAAGAGGAAGATTTAATGAATAAAAATTAGAAAGAAAAGGCTACTCTATTTTTCTACATTAAAATACTACTAATACTTTTAAATAATTTTTCCTGGCATTTTTAAAAAGCTAGAAATTCCAGGCCACAATTTGGTATGTAAATGTCCAGGAACAACCACGTTAAAGTTATTGAAAACTAAAAAGGTAGCTGCCAACTTGCAAAGACATTGACCAGACATTAGATACACACAGAACACCACTAGAATAAAATCTTTGTAGCCATTGCTCATGCAGTTATTTTCTTGGGACAGGACACACATCAACAAGAAAATAAGTGCACACCAGCTAAAATGCAAGTGTTGCAGGGATTTGGCGTATTTTAATTTTACCCATCATGTCACTGCTTCTGCTACTGAATCAGAAATTAGTGGGAAGACATGCAAAAAAACCAAAACTGCAACCTTTCAAGTCCATTCAGTGGGAAATATTACAATAATACTACGGTAATATTTTTAACATAACAAATAAATGTACATTAAATGTAGTTTTTTAATTCAGTTCTCTAAATACCTTTGCTATTCCTAAAACTCTGAAACTGGGGGATGCACATTTATTTAACATTTTGTTAAAACATTCCTTGCAGCCATAACCTTGCACAATTCATTAATGGTAAATTGACTAATCTGAAGGTGGGGTGGATGTCTTTTCAGGTTGATTAATCACAGAGTTGCCGCAACTTTCTTTCAGGACACTGCAAGCTCTGCAGGCCTCAGAAAGCCCACACCTACTGACAAACCTTGCTATAACAGCTCACTTTTCTTCCCCTGCTCTACTCACTCACTCCATTAAGACTAGCTGGAAGACTGAATTTGAGATATGTTGAAGATGCAACATCAAGCTTTTTTGAGTCTGTGAACTAGACTCAAAAAAATTGTTTCAGGAAATGATTGGTTACACATTTGCAGCTGCTCTGCTGCAGGGAAAGGATGAGGTAGTTCAAATTCAAAGCAGGATTCAAATATTTTTACAGCACTTCTACACATATACAACAAGACATGATCGTATTCCATGAGAAATTTAAGAGTACTCAATTTGAGTCTAGAAAGCTATAATTATACACAGATATACATTAGTGGATGATTTCATTACCATTATTTAAATCTTCCAGACCACTTCCCTTTAGTTTTGGTATATTTGTATGCATTGAATATTATATTCCTCACAAGCATTGCAAAGCAATTCTTTGTCAGTTGTTATTTCACTTGGCATCAAAACCAATTTTAAACAGTTCCAAGTCCCTAGGTATTGCTTCAATATAAAAAAATTTAAACCACACTTAAAACTACTACTGTTTTTCTTATTTTTGTCTCACAATACTTTTTTTCCCCTTTTAATTATAGTTTCAAATATCACGGATTTGACATTTAACTGCAACGAACTAGATCTCATTATAGCAGATATTTCAACCCCACAGTGGCTTCCTATCAAGAGAACAACTTAACAACATGAAACATCCTTAGATACATTAAGATATCACACAGACCTTACAAGTAGCAACTCAACAAAGATCTCTGAAAAGCTCTTGAGTTTGGAATATCTCAACATTGACTGTGCTCCCAATACCAGCCATTCCTCTCACAGGCAACCTAGATGCCGAACAGCACACAACATTTGGGCACAAGAGATGGCTGTGAGTTATGTGGTACCTGGCCAGGTAGACACAGACAAAATAATTTGTCTGTATCTTTGTTGAACAAAATACATATTAAGGCTTAATATCTGTTTCAGAACTTGTTTTTAGGTGAGGGCCACTACAGACAGATTTTCTTCAAGTGGTGATTTTCTAAGAGGAAAGTGAATACTGGCAGCACCATCAAAGAGCAGCATTTGATCCAGCTGGCCTAACAAAGTGCTGCATCAGTCACACCAATTGATGGGTTTGGAAGGGGTGCTCTCACTGCAAGATGACTCCTCTCAGGACTTCATACACTTCTGTTCTGACCACGTAACTGGGACCAGACACACATAAGCACTTCCATGTTGTGCGGAGCAGCACTTGGCATTGCAACAGTATAATGCCTGCTGAAGTTTACATCGCTAAACCAAGCATAAAGGCTCCTCCTAAGAAAAAGACTCAGAAATGAGGAGAATCTGACAACTGACTAAGACACTGACAAACTAAACCCAAGTTTCTTTGCTGCTGCTGCTTAGTATCTCCCTCTGTATTCAGTATGTGCCCTTCCCCCTCCAATTCAGTTCACAATCTTCTAATTACCCTTCACATCAGCAGCGTAAGCTCTGAAGCACCAGCTCCTTCCAACACAAGAGTTCCTTCAGCAGAGTCCAGTGTCCAGCTCAGCCTGATTTCTGACCCAGCACTCGCTCTCTGCCTTCCAAGGAGTCTCCAGAAATACAACTCCAGTCTCCCCTGCTGCAGTAAATGAATCCAGCTTTCCTGTGTGCCAGGCAAGCACTCTAGCAATTTAATGTAATTACATTACAGGGCACCCACTACTTCCCTTCTCAGCAAAAGCGTTTTATACAAAACAGAGATAAAGTATCTTCTGAAAATGCCTGGAATGCTGCTTCTTACAGAAAAGACAAGCAGAAAATATCCCATAAAAAATGTTAACTCCTTCTGACTGCCAACCTGCTTGGCATACTAAAGCAGACACTTCAAGCACACCAAGAAATGAAGCATAAACACTGAAAAACTAGATATTTTGCAATATTTGATTATCACTGTTAGTGTCCAAAATTATTACAGCAAAGATGATTTCATTTTCATTCTTACTCCTTTACTCAGTGTAAGTAAATTGCTGTCAAAGCCACGTTCTTTTCATCTATTTGAGAACTCAGAACAAAAATAGACAACACTTCCAGCAGGAGGAACACACACAGCCCTCATAAGAACAACATCTTTCATTCTCAAAAAAAAAAAAAAAAAAAAAAACCCAAACGGGGAAAAGCATTGAGATTATACCTTGATAGCTGCATATAGAGGAAATGTGTTTAGATATGCTCTCAGGTAATACATTCAAAACATTTTGAAAATGGCAATTACTATAAGCTGTACTCTCTAGACAAAATTAAATGCCTTTGTGTCCTACCATCTCTGTAAATGTTACCTTTACTTAGTGCAAAGTACATACTTTGTAGCTTACAGGCACTAGCTAAAGTACTAAAACAACTATAAAACATGACATTTTCTAAACCTAGAATGGGATTAAACAAAAATAATGCTTGATCTGAGGTTTCTGGAAAACAAGTATACATATTCTCTGAGGAAGGTCTCTTCCAACTTTGCAGTTGAAGACTTATTTGTACAGCAATTAGGATCAACTGGAAATTTGGGTTCAACTTAAGTTCTGGGCACAATAGACCTACTCCACTGATAAAAGCCAAGGAGCAACAGAAAATCCCAGGTAGGGCAGGTCAGGCTATTCAAGAAGTATAGATAAGCTATTAAATATGAAGACTTGCATGAAAGTATATTTTAGGTGATCTTCAAATTTTCATTAGTTGCCTAAAAATAATAACATGTGTTCTCTCCCAAATACCCACATTGGTATAAAATACACAGGATTAACTGATTAGCCCACAAATGCTATACAGTTTTAGACTGTATTTCAGCATTTTACAAAAAAATATTTTTTTCTGTAAGTACCTGTCAATAAATTTAAAAAAGCAAACCCACAACACTTTTACAGCTTGGTGAGAATTCAGGTATCCAGTTCCAGGTAACCTCTAATAAACCAGGTTTCCCTCTGCCTAGAGATTTCATCCACTCTAGTGATAAATGTCAAAACTAAGTGGGACAACCTTATCACCTACCAGGAAAGCAGAGAATTAAACATTACTTGCCTTACAAAATTGACAATCTAATATATCACCAGAATGAGGAAACAAAACAAAAAAAAAAAAAAAAAAAACCCAGGAACTAGAACAGCCTTTTCATTTCCTTCAGCTCTACAGTGAAAAAACACTGTTAGAGCTACTGCGATTGTCAGACTGACAGTCAAGACAATGCAATGACACACCCCCTCCACAGATAAAGTGTGGGTAAGAACACATCATCTTGCTAGAGGCTACTTCTGTTGAAGTCTTTCATGCCAAAAGAAGCCCTGCCAACCAAAGATCTCCACAGAGGCCACCACAGACAGAAGCAGAATCAGCACCTGCTGTGCAGTGCTCAAGCAGCAGAAAGCAAAATGGGTCTCTTCTGGCTTGATTGTCACCTCTTCTCAGAAGCAGAAATGAGGGGAAGGTCTCATACCCCAGACAGAACACAAATGGACAGAACCACTGCAGAGCAGTTGCGCAAAGGCTTTACTGTTTTTTCTAAGATCACTCAATCCTCATGATTCATGATGCTGCATAAATGTACAAGGATAGATGGCAAAAAGAAAGGGGAGGGAAGAAGAGTAGAAGAAACATATAAAGGGTATTGGGACTGATAGAAGGGAATCATTTCAAGTGCACCAGTAGCTTTGAAAGCAAGGAATAAACACCTCTAAGAATGGCAGCAAGTCATAAACAGGATCCATTCTTTCCTGTTAAATTTATCATGTCTCAAAAAAAATCTCACTTGTCTGCACTACCCACCATAAACTATGAAAATATAGCATCAGAAAACATTTGCAGTGGTTATTTCAATTAAGGGTAACATCAAAGGCTATTATCACTCAACTTTAGTTTCCAAAAGGAAATATTGATGTTGACAGAAGACCTTTCCTTGAAAAGTTAATTCATGGGGTTTTTTAAAATAATGTTGAAAACAGCCTTCTAGTCCAAAAGTATTTGTCAGTACAGACACAGTTACATGATTTATAATATAAGAACACACTCAATGGCAATAGTGTTTAAGTTGCTCTTTCAGTTGTGCTAGATTGTGAAAAAAATCCAAGAATATATTAATCACAAATCATCATCAATCAAAAGGAGCTGACTGAGCTGATCTGTTAGAGATATGCAAGCAAAAAAAAAAAAAACCAACAAAAAACCCCAAAACTTCACTATCTAAAAAGAAAGCAAAACTTTACTATTTGCAACTTGATAGAAACATCTTATTGGTATATTCACCTCCAATGAATATTTTGTAATCATGTCTGATGTGAATTTAAAAGTGTTTTGAAGTACATACTTAGGCAGCAGCAATAATTGTAGCATGCCTATCCCTTAACTTCTAATGTTTGCAAGTAATATTTTTCTTTCTTGTTTGGGGCTTTTGTTTTTGTTTTCTGGGGATTTTTGTTTTAACTTAGGAGTTTTGGAAATGGGAAAATGAAGAAAAAGTGGCAACAGCTTCCAAACAGGACATGACTTGGTACACAAACTGTATCTGCCCACTGGGTTACTTTCAAAGTCCATAGCTCTTGTTTGACAACTACTGTGCACATTCATTTTCTCACTCGTGTGCTTTCCAGGATGTGAAACGTGAACGTCCAAATAGCTTAATACAAGTACACAGGCCTCAATTCAGATCCATGGGGTACAGAAGCCATGTCATTCAAAAAATGTATGAGATTAGACTAAACTCCTGTTTAACAATCCCAGTTGATTCTGCTTAAAGCAGATGAAAGATCCCATGGAACAACTAGTCCAGTAAGCGGGAGAAAGAAGGACACCATCCTAAAGTGCTGCAATGCTTTGCACAGCAAATGTGGAGCTGGTGCTGCTTCCTTTGACAAGGCAGCTGCTGCTTACAGGAGCTGTTCACACCTCACCACATCTCCATCCCCAGCTGCTGCACTGTCCCCACTGCTCCTCTTACAGGCACTGGTGTGGCACATCAGCTCATCCAACTCATTTGGCTGACTTGACTCTCTCCCCAGTGAGCTGGGGAGAGGTGTGGATTTATCATTTCACTGGGTGGATTTTTTAAACCACTAAATCTGAGGTACTGGATGCAAGGGAGCACTATTCCCAGGTAGGGTAGCAAGGAAAAAAGTGCCAAAAGGGGTGTTCCTATTACAGGTAAAGGATTACAAGTTTAGTTACAACATTAAACTACTCATCACTCAAAACGACTACAAATTTTCCTTCCTTGAAAGAAGGCAATTACTCAACAAATGCTCAGGCATGATTTAATGCCACCTCTTTATTCTACAATATCAGAAGTGTCTGAGGAATTAGTCTGTATTTCAAAGTCCTACCCCTAATCCTCTTTGAATTCAAACTCATCACTGCTTGCACTTAGCTCTCTAAAGAATGACTTGCTAAAGAAAAAAAGGGAAAAAAAGGCTTTTGCACAGGCAGAAAAGGGAAAGCACAGAAAGCAAAATTATATTTTAATATTTTCTGGAAGTCCTGGGAACAAAAGTTAATTCATTAAAATAAAAGTGAAGTACTGAATAAATAAGCAGAACTCAATATAAATACATCCAAAACTGTAAGTACACTGAAGTATTCCAATAGCACAGGCATTGGTAAGTCTCCACCTATATACATCTGAATGAAACAATCAGAAAATTGCTCTTCAGCAATACAAGAACCAGATGCAGCAAAAATGAAGAACAAAAAATCCCCATAACTTGTACATGCATCTTGAAGCACAGAGAGTAGAAATGGAAAGTAATTAAAACAAAATCCTTTCTGCTTAGTTTTATTTTATAAATATTTAAACCTGCAAATGTAACTGAGATCAAAAGGATATCAGAAATGCAATTACATCTAAAACAAAAACTGCTGGGGCACATCTACAGTTTGTTAGCAAAGAGGAAAGGTGACTATTACTATTATACCAAAACAACAGAGGAATTGTTAAACCAAGAAAACTATCTTGCATTAAGGAAAAAGAAAGGAAAAAACCAAACAACAAGATGCAGTTGACAAGCTGAATGTTTTGCTGGATGAGATCTGTAGAGCTACAATGCAATAAAGCAACACAGCATCACAACAATTTTCTCAGCCATAATGGAACGTTACCACAGGCATAAGGAAAGTGAAGATAGACTGAGACAATGGAATTAAAGTTGCTGTGTCTTGGAACGTTTCTGTAGAATGCAAGAGCATTATGTTGGTCTCTAAGAAAACAACAGGGGGAAAAGAAAGCAAGACTGATAAAAAAATCTTGACTTTTTAAATGGAAAAAGGTTAATCTTCAGATTCAGAAATCGAGGCATTGAAAAACAAGGAAACCATTTCCTTCTACCTCTTTCAAGGAGGTCATCTTTGAACACAAAGAGATGGAATAAGTCCCAGGAGTCTGAAAAATTACTTAGTAACTCCTATAATTAAATAACCTTCAGAGAAAGCTTGTGCTTGACAGATGACTTCTGCCTTCAATAACTCTCTGCATATTTTCCCTCTATCCCAACACTAGGATTTATGACCAGGTCTCTGCAGCTCTGGGCACATGACACAGTACACACAGTATCACTTTACGGCATCTGTGTTTAACTGCAGATTTTTACTAAAAAAAAAAATATTGTCCACAGCTAGTGTGAAGTTGTACTCCAGTTCAAAAATTCTGACAGAAAATGGCATCTAGTAATGCATTAAACATAATAGGCTCCATACTACAAAAGTCACATGGATGATTGCCAATAACATCTTTGATTTTTGCCAGACCCAGACAGCATCATTCATCTGCAATAGTCTGGACTACTAAATCAAAACTCAATCCCATAATGAAACAAATGCCTAACACAAACAAGACAAGTAGTGTGGAAGACAGATCCCTACATCAGAAGGAACAAATACTAATCCCTCCTGAGATAACAGACATCTATACTTCAAATTTTTTCTGCCAAAATTTAGTACTAAGATTTCTACCTGAAGTAGGCAATGCAGATCTTTGTATCTTTGCTCAACAGAGAACAAAACTGATATTCCTTTGAAAGACACCATTCTGCAATAAAGCACCAACTGGAAAATAAAAAGATTGGAGGTTTTTTGTCTACTGAGGTTAGCACTCAAACTCATGCTAAAACAGGAAGCTATTAGTAAAATTTCGACCACACACAGACCCAGAGCTCCAAGGCAGGAAATCAGGCATTTTGCCTCGCTGCTCCTCACAGACAGCACTGCCTTTCCTCCAATCTGGGCTACATTAGTTTGTTTGTGCTCTCAGAAAAAGTAGTCCTTCAAGCTGGGATACTGTTAGTCCATCCCTGAGCAAAGGCAGATTGTAAAGCACAGAGGGAAGCAGTAATTTCAGGCAAATTTTATAGCAAAAGGATAAATTGAGCTCTTTAGATACAATTTAGGTTCTGTGTGCAAAACATTCAATATTCCCACTGTGTATCAGCTATCTATCAGACCTGGGAGCACAAAGCTAACAATACACAAACTTATTCATGGAAAAAACTGAGGGGGAAAAAAGTTTAGAAAAGACTGGGCAATTTACTGAGGCACTCAAGGAATTCTGCAAGCAGCAAGATGATTTCACACTATGCAGGCACACTGGAGTTAATCCCATTCTAAAAAGAGATGGAAAACCTCCTCCTGGACACTAAGGCCTAACAGCAAAAGGTTGGGGGCTCAAGTCTGCTGAAGTTATGGCCTATTCATCTGCAGTCTCTCAGAGGAGAGGTCACCAACTGTGCACCCTTGGTGATGATCTCACACAACCTCCACAAAGAGCCCTTCTCACAGAAACTGACATAAATTGGGGAGAGCCAGAATTAAAGCCTGATCCAAGCATGACAGCTAAGCCAAGTGCAGTGCAGAAAGCTTTTTTGCTGCTCTCAAACCTACCAAAATTTGAAAAAGTCTTGAAATTTAACAACTCAAAGGACTCCAACAGGAAAAATTACTTCAACCCAGACTCTGCTTTCAGGCTGCCTAACTCCAGCTATTAGAAACCTCTCAGGCAAAATTTAAACCATTCTCTAGAATCGTTTCAAATACATGGAATATCAACCTTAAGGTCAAAACATGTCAGAAGATGAGATCAAAGCCATCATCTAGTTTGGAAGTCATGAATGGTATCTAACAGACAAGAACAAAATGTCACTCCTATCATCTAGTGTTTTCACAACACATATACCCCACTATTTTTAACGCTGAGCTCTCCGCCTCGTCTCACTATATATGACCATATACTGACATTTAAGTCTGCCTAAAGTAGGTGCAAAAATAAAAGGATTTGAGGAAAAAGACTTCTTGTACTGATATGCATGATGTGCATGCATATATATACATATATATATGTACACACAAAAACATACACACAGGCATATACAGAGTTAATCACAGACTTACTTTACTAGAAAACTGGGGGGATACACAGGGTATGAGACCAAGTACACTTTCAAACGTATAAGAAATGTAAACTTCTACTGGATGATAGAAGAAAAAAAAAATATAATTAATTGGTCTCTGGCAAGAGAGAGAAGAGCTGAAATCAATCACAGCACAAGAGCAAATAACAAAATTAAGAGATATATTACCACAAAAAAGAAAAGAAACAACCAAAACAAAACCAAAGGAGCAACAAGAATTCGCAAAACTTAAGAAAAACAACAGTAATAGCCATCTTGAACCCAAGCCACAGCTGCATTCTCAATTTTAGCTGGTAGAATAGTTATAGGGATTAGAAAAGTCCTTAAAGATAAGAGAGATCCTAAAGTATTTAGAGAATAAGAAACAAGTTGTTCATCAAACTTGGAGGAATTCAAACTACATGAGTCCGAATGTCCTATCTTTTCAATGACTTGCTTTGAATAGTGTGGATAAATAAAGTGGGTACAGTTAAATGGCTTGACTTTTTAGACCCGTCACGCTGTCAAAAAAATTAGAGCCACCAGGTTTTAAAACCCCACACATTGTTCTAATGCCTTATCCCATTTTGCTTCTATTTTGGGGGAAAAAAGCACCAAAATATTGAGGCATCCCACATAAGTTGAGCTTTAGAGAAGTAGTGTGTAGCACATTTCTCACAGAGACTAATAACTCAAAAAGCTATTTCTAGACTAATGAGTAAACATGATCTGTCAAAATTCATTATATTTTGACTCACATACCCAGACTGACAGTTGAATTGCAGCCTAGATGCACCTTCACCACAATTTAATATTTCAGTTAAGATTACAATGGGTAACAGAACAACACAAGCAGAAGCATTCATAAACTAAGGCCATGAGAAATTAGGCTTTCTAATCTTAAC
Organism: Calcarius lapponicus; assembly: GCA_039654755.1. NCBI lineage: Eukaryota > Metazoa > Chordata > Aves > Passeriformes > Fringillidae > Calcarius > Calcarius lapponicus. The sequence continues at coordinate 95,068,108 of CM077465.1, forward strand.
CCACAAGGAGCTACAAATACTTAAATTCACAATACAGCCTTTCCTTCAGGGAAGTCATAATCTGATCTGCCCTCATCTGCTACATTGTCTAGTTTCTTTCAAACAGCTTGTCAAAAATGACACACTGAAGTCTATTTTGAATTGAGCAACAGATTCAAAAGCAGAACAAGGAGGACTAATAAAAAAGGAAATAACAGGATAGTCCATCAAAAGAGTTTTCTGGGTCAGGAGGAAGGCCTTAAAAAAAGCTTGACATACACAAGTGAAACCAGAAAAAAACCTGAAGCTTTCTAGAGAAAAATGAAGAAAAAACTTCAAAACCACCAAGTAACAATTCAAAGTAAGTCTTTCTTTGACCCCTAATTCTCACTACTGGATACATATGTTTTAGATAACAGCAGCTTTAAAAGGTTTATTATTAAACATATAGATCCCTTGAAAACTCATTTATTTTTCACTTGCAGGAAAGCACAGATAAAGACAGACATAGATTAGATCACCTGCTCTCATAGTGTGTGCTATTCTGCTGATAGATATTATCCACAAGTTGAGATTAAAGCTGGAAAAAAGAAGTGCTAGAGAAAACCTAGAAAGAGAAAATCCCCTACATTTACACAAACACATAAAGGAACATTTACAAACAACTTAAGAAGGGGGAGATACAGGTTAACTTCTCCAGTCACTGAATGCTTCTTTCCAAAAGCCAAGTGTCTGGTACCTTTTTGCCAGCCTCAAGCAATATTGCTTGATGTCTCCAGACTTCTTCCTTTTTTTCCTTTCCACTCATGCACCCACACTCCTTCCCTCAAAAACAATTCATCAGTCCTTAAAACCAGAGTAGAATTCCTCGATGCTCAAACTGATCAGGTGCCACTGAACCAAGCTATAACACAAACATGAGTAGGTTACAGCAATTGTCTCTGATACTGCTTTTGAAAGTCACTAGTTCTATTTCCTCAACCTAACATCACAACCTGTTCCAATCCTGTCCCTCTCCCTTTCACAAAACATTTTTAACTGCTGGCATTATACAAAGGAGTTGCTTACCATGAGCATTAGCTGTGAAATCTATACATGATAATTCCAGGTAGTTGTATTCTATTAAACACTCTTTGCCTATTATTCTGCTACTGCTTCAGAGCCACACACAGAGAAATTAATGATTTTTCAATCTCTCATACTTGTGACCCCTTTACCATCAGCATTTAAGGCAAAACACTCAAAAACCCATTATGAGCTATATAACCAGTGCTAACCATTTGTTGCAAGGGGACATATTTATAAATAATGCTGAGATTATACAGAGGCAGTGCCTAAGCTTTCTTACACACAGAAAAATGGCCAAGAGTTTCCCTTCATAGGTGAACAAATACAATAAATTGGTTTGGAACACTTGTAGCAAAAAATTACTGTGGTTATTTTTGTATCAGCTGCTTTCATTACTACCAAGAGAATTCTCTTTTCTGGTTGAGTTAGTGAAAACAACTGGCCCATTGCTAAACATGAAATAGGTGAATTGTCAGTCATAAACAGGAACTTATAATTTTAGAATTATATTCAAATAGGTGAAAAACAGTAATAAATTAAATATTTGTTAAAACCCACAACCTAAAATAAGAGCCATAAGTTTTCTCTTAAGGAAAAACATTTTTAGTAAATTGCTTGTTAATCAGGCTATTGGTTTAAATTTTCTTCAGATACAGTACTAGGAACATCTTATTAAATGCACAGCTACAAACAACAATTTGGAGAATGATCTTGGTTCAATCCTTGGTTAAAATAAGCCTGAAGCAGTGCACACAGACAAGTTTATTGATTATTTTTGGACAGAGGAAGATCTTGCATTTATGAAATCAACCTGCTTGAGGCAAAGATAAACTTCCAGAGAGACTCATACACTGACGTTTACACTACACTTGAATGGAAGATATTGATTCTGTCTTAACCATCATTTCATTCCACTGACTACAAACCACTGCTGCTAGCCTCACTGAAAAGAAATAACACAGTTCCAGTTTTAGATTTTCAAATATTCTTTCACATTGCTTTTCAGAAATATTTTAACTAATAATAAAATTGGATTTATGGAATAATGAGATACCCTTGACACCACTCTAAGTAAAAAGCAGAGTGGACTTTTTAAGCCTAGGATACAAAGTTTTACCAACTATTATTCAAGACTTATCTATTGAATATAGTATTTGAAAATAATACCCTGGTAACCACACTTTCAGCTTTGTGGATTGCAAGCAGCATATTTTATTTCTTAGTGTCCCTTTATACAGGGATGAAGCTATGCCTGCATCTTCTGACTTTCAACTTGAAAATGTTAAAGTAGTATGTTTTTCCTATCCTGTTTAATTTCTATTTCTTAGCCCAGTTTTCCAACACATGTTGCATTCCACTGGGTGTCTGGATTAAAACAGTTTACTGATTGTTTTTAATTCAATTCTCTATACAGAATGATTTAAATCAAAAGAGGAACAGTAGTTCTTATTTCACTATATATGCTGTTTTCTTTCTTGCCTGCCTTCCCAACAAAAAAATACAGAGTACTACTCAAGCAGTTTAGCTATTTGATTGCAATTCTTAGGAATAATTTTGGGGAGCACCTACCTCCACAACCAATAGAATCTCAATCATATGAAGAAGGGGGAATATGTGAGGCAAGAAAATAATACAAAAGGTCATCTGGAGAATATAAGCTATCAATCCTCAGATGCCATATTAAAAGGACTCTCTACTGAACAAAATATAATGCTTCTCCTTTTCAATTAGTCCTTTGTATATACTTAGATCCAGGCAGGTTAAATTACAGGAAATTTTGTATTGAGGGCAAAGATAAATCAATTTAAGGAAAAAAAATACAGAACTTGCACAACTAAAGCAGAGTCAACAGACTTTTCAGAAGAAAGGGGCTCATCTGGAACTCTCAAGGGATGGGGAAAAGAGAATATAATATACTGTTTACTCACAAAACCCAAACACATGCATCTAAGAGGAAAAAAAACCCAAAAAAACCCTGTGTACTCAGGTTTAATAAAGGAAAAGCATCTTGGGATTACTTCTACTGTAACTTCCTGAAAGGAAGCAGAGATCATAAGGAATGGTTGTCCAAAATGAAAGAAACCCAGAGCTTTGCACAAGCAGGATCAAGAAAAAATAAATCTGCTCTGAAGTCCAAAATGAATCTGAATCATGAATATCTACAAACTATATAACAGTATGAATAATACATAGTCCAGATGAGAGAAAGTAAATATTAGTTCTCTTAACAAAATCATTCCTTTGGAGATGAAATAAAAGATTGGCTATTTTTACTTTAGTTCTCACATTTTCATCCCCTTAAAAGTGGAACTGCTTCCCTGATGACAACGCATTTTCTTGGCAAAGTTCAGTATGACCTTAAGAGCTCCCAGCTTTTCAAAAACTGTACTGAAATCTTTTACCCTTTTGGAAATAAGGTGGCTTTATTACCAGTTAAACACTGGCCTTAATTTCTGTAGCTAGGGTAAGAAATACAGTGTGTGAAGCAGGAAATGAAATACAGTGTATGCAGCATGGCTCAGGGAACACAAATGAGAGATCTACTGGAAGAAAAATACCACCTTGCTCCTCCATGCTATCAATAAACTAGACATGTCTGCTTTTCAATAAAAGGCTAAACTAAAATTAGTTTTCCCCGCTCTCATATCAGACTTTTTGCAGTTTGCATTCTTAATCTGCTTTCTACACTGGTTCAGCACACAGGAGGATATTCTTACACATGTCCATTGACAATATGTTTAGTTACAGCCGAAAAACTGTTCCAAAAACCTTAGAGCTTATTTCTAATGAGTTTTATATATCTAATTCTGAACACACAGAAAAACACAATTTTGTTACATGCTCAATGCCACCAAAATATCAGCCTTTTCCAATAGCAATCAACTCAGCCAGCAAGAACTACAGAACACAGGATAAAGGCTAAGGAGCAGAGCTGGTGGACACAGAATTTCTGTCCAGATGCTCTTCATCAGGGATCTACAGAACATAGAACAAAGGAGAGCTCTGCTTTGACAGAGCTCAGCTCTTCTAGTAGTGACTCAAAACTATCAGAGAATACTTTGAAGATAAGCTTCTCATCCTTCCATCAAGATATCTATTAATCTCTTACTGAGTGCCAACAGAGCACCACTTTTCAGCTTTTGGTTTTCAAGGATTTCCAAGCAACCATTACATTTGAGTCTGGAACCCAAGGCATGCAACCCAAGGCTGACCTGAAAAAACATGCAAGACATTTTAAAAAGTACATAAGCAAACTCAATTTTCTGGTAGTAAATTCAGTTGCATTTTTGTAATTCCTGCTGACCCCAAAGAAAGGATGTATTTTCTCATCAATGCTAACTTCCACACCAGAATTGCCCTGAATATAATTTTATAATTTAACAAAAAACCTCACCCAAACAAAAACACCTCACACGTTTCCTGAAAACCTTTCAAACACACAAGAAACAAGGGAACAAAGGATGAGCAAACCCAAACCACAATAAGTATTTAATCCTTAAAAAAGGTACAAAACTTTGAAATGTGCAATTTTTCATTTTCCAGGTCCCTAACGCTTAAGGGCATGTAGTGATATGGGAGGGGAATGGTTTTAAATTGGAAAGGGTAGGTTTAGATACAATACCTAGAAGACATTCTTTCTTGTGAGGGAGATGAGGCACCAGCTCAGCTTGCCCAAAAAAGCTGTGGATGACCTATCTCTGGAATTGCTCCTGGCCAGGCTGCATGGGGCTTTGAGCAACCTGCTCTAGTAGGAGGTGTCCCTGCCCATGGCAGAGGAGTTGGAACATGATTACCTTAAGGACCCTTCCAACCCAAACTATTCTGTAAGTGTGTAATTCTTACAGGTAAACTTTCAAACAGGTCTTTCGAACTTGCAATACAAGTAAGGTGTGAGCTTTTGTAACAAAAAAAAGAATCTGTTAGCAAACAACTAGATTTCCATCATATGATCTCCGTGTAAAAGTAAAAACAGATTTCACCTCAGGTTCCCACTGGCTATGGGAAATCATTCTTAGTTGTTTTACAGCACCCTACACAGCAACATGAACCAATATGACAAAAAAGGTAGGTCTCCTTTTCCACTGGTCTCTCGTGGTACTTTGATACAACCAAATACCACAGCAGAAGCATAAAAATGTCCCCATCCAAAAAAAAAAAAAAAAAAAACAAAAAACAAAAAACAAAAAAAATTGGATGAACAGACCTTTTGTTGCACAACCAGCAAACTATATAGAAACATAGTCCTTTCATAGTGAGGAGAGCTTCAAGGGAGAAAACAGAAAATGAAATAGCTGTTCTGGCAATCAATACTTCTCTCTTATCCTAGAAAAACACACTGCATGTCCTCTATCTTGAAAAATGTATTAATAAAGAAATCAAATTCTTGAATCCTCAGGCTGCCAAATTTCATTGCAGTGCCAGAAAACCAAGTGTGGCTTTCTCTTCCTCCTACTCATGATCTTATCGAGTTCTTGCATTAGTCTTCCAATGACTCACATACAAGCAAACAAATTTTCATCTTTTAATAGTTTTTAATGAAATTACCACTGATAAGGTTTATATAGAAGCAAACAAGAAAAAAAGGGCTTTATCAAAATCAGATAGCAAAAATGGAAAGAAAAAAAAAAAGTGCTAACCCTAAAGTTTCTGTGTGAATGCTTATCTCTGGGCTGATAGCAGTCCTGTTCTGAGTAATACTTAAGTATTAAGAATAATAATAAAGATTTATTAAGAGTGCACTAGATACGTGTTTTGGTCTACCAATTAAGGTGCTGTTTGCTAAGACAATTCTGCATTCAGATGACTGAAGAATAATGTGGCAAAACCGTGAGAATTTAATCCATTAAAACATTACCTAGTAACATTCCTTTTCATTCTTGAGAAGGTGACTGTAAAGAAAAGTATTTTCAACTTCTGTTTTTACACCCTTGGAGGAACATATGCTGTAGACATTATTCAAACTCTCTAAAAGATAAAGTTAATAGAACATTACAGAACCGTCAAATATTCAGCAGCAGCTACAGCTAGCATTTCCATACAGTTAACACATTCTGGCCCATTCACTTTCTCAGCCCTGCTTAAATCAAGAATTTAAGCTTTTCTTTATGAAATCTTTCCAACATTGAAGTCTACACACACAGAGTTTAATATTATATTCAGAGTTTTCCCTGATTCTTTTTAAAATGAAGAACAGCTATTCCTAACATAATTTGTTTGTAAGAGAATTTTAAGCCTTCAAAATGAAGGCACAACACCCATGTTGCAACATGATTCATACCTTTCTGAAGCATTAACTGAAGAAAGAGAGCTGAATTAAATTGTTTGGCCAATCTGCCAGCACAAATAAGAACTTGAGTAAATGGAAGTTTTCCTTTTAACTCGAAAGGCTGTGTTAAGGGCAGAATTCACTTCAGTGCCTCCACAATGACCTGCAGAAGAACTATATATACCCAGAGTTCATGGCTCACTGCTTGGCCCTGGGCCACCCCCTGCGCCACGCAGAAGTTGGCACCACCCGCCTGCTCAGAGCTGCCAGCTGAGCCGTGAGCTCTGCCAGAAAGCCATTATTCTGAGGATTCAGAAAAGTCTGGGGGAAAGAGCAACTGATAATCAATTAGCCCTTAAAAACAACTTGAAAAGCAGCAAGAACACTAGACTTCATCACTCTTCTCCAGACATATTTTCCACCATTAATTTACTGCAGTCACAAAAAGCATTGGGTTTTGCTTCACTGCTACATTTAGCAGGCTCAAATCAATTATGTGCAGTTTTGATGACATTTAACTGTTAAAAAACCAAAGTGCCTGGACATGCTTGCCCCACTGATGCTTGCTGTGCATCCAGTCTCCTTGTTGTGAGGCCATTCATGGCAAATACAACTTGAGCCTCATCTCTGATCAGCCTAACAGCAATAGATTATTTATTATAAAATACACTTCCTAACTGCAATAAATGCAACTGACAAATATGCCTGAAAACCAGGCGACCCTTCACTTCCCTGGTGATGCATGGCCTGTGGAATGCCTCACTTTCTGGCACACAAGTATCTAACTAAATGGCATAAAAAGCAGAAGAGACTAACAGCCAGTTCTGCCATCCATCTCACACTGTACAGCATGGGTTCTTACTTCAAACAAAACGTGTCACAGTAAGAGAAGAAATATTCAATTTCTCTTCATTTGCATGACTAGAGTCTAAGGCACCTAAGGACATAATTAGGCCCTATCTCCTTGAAATACTTAAATACAAAGCTACCTCATTAATCTTCTGATTAGATTCACAGACACCCTTATTTGGAATGGAGAAACTATCCCAGAATGAGTGTGTGATAACAAAGGCAAGCCTGTTTGTCAAACATCCAGAATTATTATTTTGGAAACAAATAGACATGTGCAATTTAATTTGAGTTCACTTAGCAAGTGCTAAAAGCCAAGCAATGTGATACTAATTAGTTCACGCTGACAACAAAAGAATTTCCCAGTTTCCCAGTTACTCTAAGGACTTCATTTTGGAAGCCAACCTTTATTTGACCTAAAGTTCACAGAATTAAGATTCTGCAAATGCAGACAAGGGTACTGGGAAAGATAAAATTTGCATTACAGTAATTTGTTTACTACTTTAACTTCTGTAGAGTACTTTTAGAAAACAAAAGTCATTGTTTCACATGATTATTAGTTCTCTGGAATAACTAATGATTTAGGGATGTGGAAAGGGTTAGCCTCATTTTTAGGTAACTTGATTCCAAGCCCTAGTGTTTCTTGTAAAGACAGTAATTTCAAGAAAAGAGAGAACTCAGATACAGTCAAGATAGTAGGCGTGTGCCCAGATAAGAGAAAGAAGTAGTTTAGAAACCAGTTAAGAATCTCTTCAATATTACACAGGTGGAGACAAAAATGTTAACTAGAAGTCAATTGAGACATTTCCATCTTATCTTACAAAAGCAATCTTCACTAAACCTCTACCTTCCTTTCCTCTCCACCAACAGTTTAACTGTACAAAACTGAGCCTTGATCAAACTTTTTTTGACTGAGATTCAGTGAAGAAGCTTCAGTGAAACCTAAAAAAATTAACTATCTGGATTACTTTATCATAGAAAAACATATGAAGGTAGAGGGCTTTTATAAAAATTAAAAGTAATAAAGCTTAAGAAATGTCCTACAGCTAGGCTCTTGAGGAAGACAAGTCACTCAGGAAGGAGGCAGCCATAAAGGTAGAGCTATAACAATTCTTCCACTTTAAAAAAATAAGCTGATACTGATAATAATTGGGACAGAGGAAGGGAGGGAAAAAAAATAGCAAACTTTGGTTTATCATTACACAGACACGCACAAATGAAAAAAAACCACACAGTGAATTTTCTTCATCAATACCAAAAAAGATACTTTGACAGAGGGAGTTAAAAAAAGAAAAATCTCTCAAGTACACCATCTATTAGACCTATTTGGTGTAACTTTTATGACAAAACTTACATAAAGCCATTTCAAACCCTACTCTGCCAGTGGATTGGATTTACATTTATCATGTAAAAGAAGATCTTTTACATAAAACTCATTTCAGAGATGCATGTAGTTAAAAGTCTGTCATCATTAACTGGTAAAGGGATTTTGAGCACTTAAGAGCCACCTAATTGCTAAAGCAATATTGGAGATTAGTAATATGACATTTCTAATAACTTTCAGTTCTGCAGAGATGCTTTGGGGAAAATCTGATCCCTCTGTGGTGTCTTCAGAATAATTCAAAAACCTCATGACAATGAGGAACAGAAGAAAAAAAATCAGACAATACCAAAGGTTCTTGGAAGGGAGAATCTCAGTAAAAATACTGTGCAAATTAACCATGAATACTTATCAGCATCCACACTGAAGTGAGACACACATCTCCAGCCCAGAAATGCTAAGCATTTTCATACACTGTTTTAACTCCAGAAAGACATTTAAAGCACCCAGCCTCTAAAAAGGTACAAAATACCTTAAATGTATCATTACCATGCTTCTACAAAGAAACTCTCAAAGAGCCAATGGAGTATTATAATCCTTGCCATAGGTTTCAGTACAGATCAAAAGCTCCTGAAATACAACTTTTTTTCTCTTGTAGGCACAAGTGAAGAAAGTTGCAAGTGAAATTTCCCTCTCTACATGCATTTCAAGAAGCATTTTTGCAAGAAGGCTACTAGAATTCCCAGAGAAACATTTTACACTTGCCCCTGAGTCTTCAAAAGCAACCATGCTCCTTTCCTATTTAAACTAAGGAAGGAGGCCCTGTCTTAATTGATCAGTCATGCTCTGAACAAATGTTTTCACAGCCACAAATCCACACCACTGCAGACTTGACAGCTTCAGAAGATACAAACTCCAAAAGATATCCTTAACCCAACAACTTGCAATAGAAGAACAGCAAGAAATGAGACACTGTGCTTTTTCCAAGTGAAACCTTACTTGAGTGAAATTTTTTTAAAAATCAACCCAAAAAGAAGGACTGCTCTGCGCCCTCAAAGTTTTTCCTAAATTTTGTTTTTAAATGAGAGAACAAAGGGACTAAATTCTTTTAGTCTCAGATTTATCAAAGGACATCAACTATTAATTGTAGTAATTAAAGTACACTTTAGTAGAAGGCATAGGTAAAGTAAATTATTAAAAATAGAGCACCTTCATATTAAGAACAGGAAACATTTTTCTTCACTCAACTGTAAAGGAAGAAGTAATTTCTCCCCTCAGTGAACTGATAGCCTGTGTGCATTTTTTTCTCTGATAACCTCAACTGTCCAGGTCTGTGTTGAATATCCAGGGTATGCTTAGCTTGGAAGACTACTCACACAGTAGGAATACACTCATGTTTCTCACATATTCAATTTTTGAAAGGCTTTTTTTTCCATCCAGATAACATGATGTTCATTAGAAGTCACATCTTCCATTATTCAGCCTGTCCAAATTCACTTTCAAAAGCATAATTTTGCAGCTAGCAACCTTAAAAATTTCCCTAACTTCTTTAGAGCATCATGGAACTGGCATCCATGCTGGTTAATAAGAAGAATATTTACACCAAGCTCTGATCACAAAGACCTGCATAAAATTTGTGGGAAATAAAGTATGAAGGGGTAACAACATAGGGAACCAACACAAGGAAGACCAAGTATTAGAATTTGCATTTTGATATTTAATCTTTTTTGGCATTTAGTTTGTGTCAACTTTTAAGTACTCAGACAAACTAAGAAGGACACACAAAAGATGACATAAAAACTTGAATTTTAGCCAAAACAATTATCACACAGAGAAAAAAAATTCAATTTCTGTTCATTTTTCATATTTGCACTGTTGACCATTTTTCTCCCTCTATTATTATTATCAAAGAAATTCCAATTACTCTAGAAATTTATTTCCTACAGTATTCTTCAAAGAAATTTAGAAGGTACAGAACAAGCCTATAGCAACATGCATTTAAACAGATAAGTATATCTCTATTTTAGAGATATTTTAGAGTAATTTTCAGCTAGGGATACTGTCCAGATCAGATGGTATCTCCTCTCAACTTTCTAAATAGCAGCAAACCACTAATAACACAAGTATCACATCAAATGAAGGCAGAGTCAAGATGCTTCTCAGCTTCCTTCATGAGTGTCAGACATGACATTAATTCTCCCCTAAAGACAGTTTTTCAGGAGTTAATAGAAAGCAAATTTACAGTGAAGCATCCCTGTTGCAGTCCCAATATTCTTGTTCAAAACCTTGCCAAACACTACAGAAATACAAACTTAATTGTTTGAAGGATGTCATTATTACTTTTCTGAGAAATTATATAACCCATGAAAATCTGGCAATAAAAACAAGTGACAGTTTTAGAGTAGTGACCTTTTTGCAGCACCTTGAAGAAAACATTTACTTCCCCTGTTCAGAGGGAGTTGAAGCTTAGATGAATGCTACACCTGCTACCAGAGGCTAAAGAAACTGTACTGCTTGGGAAGCCTTTTGTTAGCCCCAGCAGGCAGAAGGTAACCATAAGACCTATTTCTTCCCAGAACCACAGTTCAGGATCAGAACCACTAAATCTTTGTTTAGCATTATGATTACTAAGAGACTTTTCAAAAACATTAAAACTGTGAAAGACTCACTGGAGCTGGGATGGGAGTGATCAGGAAACTGAACACAGATGCCTGTACACCCAGTGTGCTAAGCAACACAACCTACCCATCAAGGGAAGAGTGCTCTGTATCTATTTACCAGACTTTTTGCCTGCAGTAAAAGAACAGAGGTGAATGGGTAAAGTGACTAAGGAGATAAGATATGGAAAACAAGAAACTCAAATGGAAATGGTTGGAGTAATAATGTAAAGAAATTACAATACACTGCACCAACTGTAACCTTCCTGTCAGAAATCACCAAGATCAGAGGTCTGCATGTTCCACCCAGACTATCAGGCTCCAACTCTTGTCTTAATTGACAGTCAAGTTTCAAAACTCATCATTCAAGGGAGACTAGTGCAGAGGGGAAAACACACATTTGACTTCACTGACAAATCACATTTTAATCATCAAAACCATTTTGAGAAAGTGGCAGATCTGTACATGACTGGCTCTACTGATGGTTTGCTGATGACAAAGAAGTGCAGTTCTGAAACTGCAGAAACAAAATACAACCTCTCACAAGAAACCAACCTGCCTAGTACATTAAAAAAAAAATTACAGATATTTCAAAAGAAAGCCATTAAGGAACATTAGTCATATTCATCCTCCCAGCAAGATGTTTTCCACATCTAACAAAGGGCCATTAGAAGTTGCACAGGGGTGTGAGGGTTGTAGCAAAGCTTCAGAGGGCACACTGGCAGTGCCTGTTTCCTGGGCAGCACACACAGCAGTGCCAATTGCACAGACAGGAGACTCTTTATAATAAAATACTAAAAAAACCACCACATGTAGAACAGGCCCACAGAGATATAGTCATCACAGAGACACACAGCAAGTTGCATCTCTAAATCAATTTCAGGAACAATCAATACTCCTCTAACACACCAGGCAGGCTAGATAAGTAAAGTTTTATTTTCACAATTGCTTGTGAGTGTGCTTTATAGCAAAACCAAAAAGCCAGAACCAAGGTCTGCTTCAGTACTAGGAATAATTTTTCTGTGGTCACTCTGCCATGAAATCACTATAATCTCTCTATTTTCTGAGTCAACTAAAGAAGTATTATCACAAGAAGTGCCAAGAATATTTTGCCTTATCTAAAATTACAACCCTATATATTCACAGTAAGTGAAGAAGTATTTTAAATCTTCAAGGCTATACGTGATACTTTTAAAAAAATTGTTACAGAAAAGCTATGGGATATTGAGTTTGTACTTCTTATAAAAAAGATTCTAGTATGGTAACTCACTGTACTGCACATAAAATACTGATGACTGAATCTCTATAAAACCATCTTGGAGTTTAGGAGAACTAGAGGTACACCTTCAGCAATTTATATCTTAATTTTTGAAAATCCATGCCAAGTTGACAAATCAGAAATAGATCACAGAAGTATACTGACAAGAGTGGTATACATTTTTGCCCTCTACTTCTTTAGGGACTCACTTCAGATATAGAACCAGTTACGCCAGCACACCAAAAGGCAAGTCTTACACTCTAAAAGGCTGAAGAGCATCAGCAGAATTTCATCCTCTTCTAGATTTATGGTTAGTGTTTCAGGATATCTTTCAATTTCCTGCAATTTCCATAGATAGTTGCTTTCTACAACGAATATAATGCAATTGCAATGTAATTATCTTGCTAACTGACAACTAGAGATCTCACTCACAGATGCTCCACATTTGAGCTTTGTATGGTGCTTTGTGAAATGCAACTGAACTTTCACGTAACTTAAATGTAACTAACCTGAATTCGGTTAGTAAAGACCCAGCAGAAAACACAACTCTTTGCTATCCTGGACTCCAGCAAAAGAACTGTAGAAGTGGCTGGCAGGTATAAGAACCGCTGTACAGGTAGATGTGCCCAATAAGTACCACCATTTCAAGTCAGCTAATTCTACAGCTCCTGAAGTTCAAGGAAGCCAATCACTGTGATTCAGATTGTTTTCACTTTCACTTAGACAGCCTTCAAGTGATATTTTTGTGTCTTAAAATATAGGCTGGAAGAAGACAACTATAAATAGAACAGGAATTTGCACCTTCTAAAGCAGGCTTTTGTCAGCAAAAATCTAAAGCACTACAATCAGTCAACACTTAACTAACCCTGGGATGCAAGAAATGAAGATGTAATCAAGAATGATTAGAAAAATTGTAACTTCCAAGTTGTGCAGGCTAATACTGGCACTACCTTATAGAAATCTCAGGGTTGTAATTTCATACAATTTAGCACTAGGACTTTCTGAAGACACAAGCAAACATGAAATAAAATAGGCCATGCTTGTTTCTCCATGTAAATTTGTCAGGGTAATATTCATATGTAGCCTGATGGCTAATGAAAAAACATACAAATGCAGGAAAAAAAGAAAACCATCACAGCCAACGCACAAGGGCTACACTGAGGGAATTTGTTAGTCATTGAGGCATTTAAAGATAAGGAGTTGTAGTGCTCAGGGCATGGTTTAGTGGCAGACTTGGCAGTGGTGTGTAAAGGGTTCAACTTGATGATCTTAAAGGTCTTTTCCAACCTAAATAATACTGTGATTCTATGTAATCAAGCATTCAGTGAGCAGATTACAGCTCATTGAAAACATTAACAATTAGGTAATAGATGTGGCTCACACCAGCTGCATTTACAATAGAAATTCAGCATGCCAAAGGGAACAAACACACCAGCAAATATTTTAGAAGTAAGCTAAGGTGAAGTTTTAGAAGTGAATTAACATTTCGACTTATTTACATTTCCTAAAAAGTGATGATAAAGAACAGGTGTTTGGTCTACCCACTGCCACTTTAAAGGCAGAAGATCAAAAATAACATGCTTAAATTCATTCTATGATCTACCCTCTTTTTGCTAAGACCCATCTGCTCCTCCAGCTCTACGGTGCCCACTCCCTGTGCTCTGCCAACTCTTTTCTCCTAAAGCAAAGCAACTATTCCTACTGTGCTGTGTTAGTAGACTTTGGTATACATCCTTACATATATTCTTCTTCTGCCCTTCTTCAAACTTTACTGTTTTGTTTTTGGGGTTATTTTTAGCTTCTTTTCCGCTCCCTTTTCCAATCCTGCTTTCCCACCTCTTTGCTTTATGGGCTGCAGAACAGCTGAGTCTAGAGCAAACTCTCTAGCAAAGTACTCAGCAGTACTGCCCAGTAAATTATCTGCTGCTAAGTATTGATACACAGTAATTGAGATCACATAAACCAATTAAAGTTAATAAAATGCTTAAAAGAGGGCTCCTGCAGGAGCCCAGACTCACATCTGAGCTAAACTGCTTTAAGTTAGACTGACATTCACAAGGTAAACAGAAGATTGTTTCCTTATCACTTCTGCTTTGCTTCCAGATGATGCACTGCCTTACCAGACTTTATAGAGCAAAAAAAAGGTTACTGGCACAAAACTTTTAGAAAACCACCTAGGGCTTAGTGACACATACTGAAAGGCAACCAAACTTTAATAGTGAGTCAGAGAACACTTCTCTAGCATGTTGTCTAGTAACCCACTTATTGCATGAAAGGCCTCACACACATTTATTGGAACTCTACCAAGACTAGTAACTGTTTTATAATGGTGCTACATGGTGCACTTCTATTTTCTCAAAATGTGAGGGTGAATACATCTGTTTAGATTTTACACACACACACTGCTCCAATTGCTGAATGAAACAGCAGTGATAACCAAGAGGTTTTAATATGTGTGCTCATACATTTTTCCTGCAGATAGTATGAAGTCATTAAAGATCCATGGTCATGCTACTAATGATAAAGAAGCCCCTTTTTCCCAGTCATAGTTCCTGTGTTTAAGACAAGCTGGTGCATTTTACTACAATGCAAATGTGCCTATGAACTGTGCACTGGATTTGACGACTACTCTCTTGCTTTACTATCTTTCCACAGTTTTAAGTAATGTCATTAGTTTCTACTCACTTAAAAAGCTGAGCAAGCAGAAAATAAAACAACTGAGTTTTACAGTACTGTTACATGGTAAAAGGGAGAAGGTAGAAGAATCAAGAGTAGATTTGAGCCTGAAAAGAAGGGAGGGGTGGGAAAAGGTGGTTTTAGTTTTTGTTCTCAATTCTCACTATCCTAATCTGTTATCAGGCAATAAATCAATTTCCCTAAGCTGAGTTTGTTTTGCCAGTGATAGCAATTGTTCAGTGATCTTCCTGTCCTTACCTCAACCCACAAACTTTTCATTCTGTTTTCTCACCATCCAGATGAAGGTGGAGAGTGGTAGAGCAGCTTGGTAGGCACCTTGTGGCCAGTTAAGTTAACCCACCACAGTGAGCACAGCTGAATGAAGTGCTACAGTCATACACTTGATGTGAAAATGAATAGCCATCAAACCTTCTTGGTGCTTCCAGAATCTCCTTTCTAACTTGTGGTGTAAAGTATGTTTTATACAATACATTCGTACAAATGCAGTCTTATCATGGCTAGAGAGCAAAATCTTCCTGACAGTGTAAGCCACATGTACAAAAATATTGTAATCCACCCTAATGTGGTGGAGAACAGCAAAGCATATTCTACTCACCTCAGAGAGCCAAGGCTGACAATACATGGTCATTCACAAGCAGGAAGAGCAGGTCGAATTTCCATTGCAACACACACACACTGCTGTGTTTCCAAGGTGCTAGCTATTTCTGCTGCAGCAATTCCATGGGCTTGCACTCTACTGTAGTTGTCAATTTACCCCACAGTGCTTTTGACAAAAAAATCTCACAGACAGCATAGCCCAACATGCACAAAGCAATTATTTTGACTTACTTCCATCTACAATGGCCTTTTAGAATGGCACTCACTAGGATGTTTGTAGCAATGAGTTCAGACTCTATCGATATTCCAGCATAGATCCAAGAATCAAGACTTGTCACATTACAAGAAAAAATATCTTCACAAAGAGTAAACACTAAGAAAATAACTGAATTATTTTTATAGGCTACACTTATTACTGCAGAATACAGCAAAACCAAAGAAGAAAGGGTATTTGCATGCCTGGCTGTTAGGCATTCCTCTTCACTACTTGCCTTTTAGACACAAAGGAGATTCCAACATAACATAGACTTACAAAGTTTATCAAGTTGTCCATAGGCTTATTCTTTGGAGTCTGACTAGACAGATTAACCATGAGAAGCTACCTATCACACTGCCTACCCCAAAAGTAGGGAGGAGATGGAAGCCTAGATTGCCTAGGAAAAAAGCCATTGTATTTTTAGAAGTACCAAAATACCTTCACTATTAGTTGACAGATTCAGCTTTTCAATTTTAAAATTTACTACTTGGATTTTAAAAAGACCCTTAAATACTATTGTGATAGTAAGGGTATATACAACCATGCAGCCTCTCACCCCTTAAGAAGAGATTTTCATAGCCATTTGTATAAACACACTCTGCCATGCACAGCTGTCTGAGAAAATTAGTACCTAAGAGTCCAACACTAGGCTTCCTTTTTAATGCAGTAACACCCCTCTTCAGAATCTTCTTATGTCCCCCCTTCTCTGCAAGAAAGGTCACAAAGATTTATAGCTAAAAATCAGTTTTAAATTAACCAATTCAATCAAATCAGCTCTTCTAAGCACATTCTTTAAAAAAATAACAATAGTTAAAACTATTCATTTATTACTATCAAAACCATTCATTTATTAAACACAGGAGCATTGCAGTTCAGCACAAGAATTCCATTCCCCTAAATACATGTCCTTCCTGAGAAATTAAATTCTGAAACAGGAAAAGAAAAATCTGCTTTTTCTCCTTTATGAACAACTTCCATGAAAGTTTGTGCAGAATTAGGAAGCTTAGGGTCTTGAAACAATTTCTAGAATGACTGCTTTTGGAGTTGGTGCCAGTTTGGTAATTAGGTATTACATTTCCCAAAACTTCAAGGCAAGGAACATTCCACCAAAAGTCTGAAGCGACCAGATACACAATGTACAGAAGTGATCAATTACTGAACTAGCCAATCAGCAATTACAGTGAATCAAATATATTTGAAATCTGTCTCTTAACAAAATAATTATGTCAGTTTACTTGCTTTCTGCACAAATTGAGACCACTTATCCACCCATTCAACAGGTAAGTGCGTGCCCATGCAGTACTTCATAAGACTTGCTTTCTGATCAGAAAACAAGCTACTCAAGAGTATGGCAATACTACTATTATGGCAATGGGAAAGAAAGACTGCACAAAAAATTCAACCTTTCCATTGGAAAACCACACTAAATTGCCAAAAATAAAGAACATTACAAGCACTCACATGGTTAAGAGTAACAAAAACCCTTAAGAGCAGTCATGTGGTCAGAGGGAGCAATGGCAGGCAAGAATTCCTATGTGTTGCTGTTAAAAAAAAAAAAAAGCCACTGAATGAATTGCTTTTTTCTTATATCCGAAAAATACCGACATTGGCTTTGCCAAAGTACAAAAAGATATAGCTTACAACCAAAAATGTTAAAACCAGATTTTAAATTCCAGAAACCACTCTGAACTACTTATAATGACATTTCAACTTCTGAATCTAGCTCTTGACATGCAGCTTCAAAGGATGAATTTGAGGGGTTTTCTGTATTATTGTAATTTCGACCCATACATACATGTTGATCACCTGCACCAGTAAAGCTTATTTCCCTGCAGCTCATATATTGTACTCTTGTCATCAATACGTGCAGATCTCAGATGTGAAAAGCAGAAATGTTAATTTTCATATCCCTCTCACTAAATACAAACTCATGAAGGGTTTGAAAGTCAGTCCTGCAAGCCAAGCAACTGACAATGTCACCAAGACAAGAGAATTTTCAAAGAAAAATATTGAGGGTTATATCAATTTCATGGAACAAATATCTTAGAATGTGCAGAACAAAGATGGTTGATTTTGAATGCAACTAAAATAAGGAAGTCGCTACATCACCACTCTTCAAAAACAAATCCCCAAGCCTCTGGAGATATGCCATGCCACACAAACTCACAGACTCCAAGATTGCTACGGCAGCAGATTTCTTTGGAAAAAGAAAACCCACAATGAAAACAAATCTAGATCTGGCAGAAACTCTTTCTCAAAATGTCCTTGTGAAGCCATCTTTAAGTTAACTTTCATTCAAAATCTTTGAAAAAAATTCATACCCAAGATCAGTTTGAAACATCAAATTGCCTGATGCAGCAAACTGAAGCACTGCCTTGCAGCCTTCTAGCACCCAACACACATTCTCACACATAATAATTGGGGGTTTTTTAAGACCATTATATTCCTTGGGCTCTGGTTACTATCAGCATAGCATTGTGTCACACCTTCTCACCAGCAGGAAAATAATCATGTTATTTTCCTTTGTTTCTGAACTTCCCCCTCTCACAAGGATTTGAGGATTCACAAGAGGGGGTCAAAATTATTCTTATTTTATTACAAAGTTTTAATAACTCCCTCCTCAGAGGGTACCAGTCTGCACTAGGGGCCAAAAACATCAACAGACAAGAAAGGGAACTACAATAGGAACTACACAGGTATTTACTTGGAGCAGTGTAATATCAGGAGGAAGGGAGAAAACAACAGTCAAAAGGGACAACACGGTTACCTGATCGAAAGAAAGCCAATCAGTACAGGAGGAAAACCTACCCAGCAACCTTTAAAAACCTAATCAAAGCTCCCTTCCTGGAGCAGAGCCGATGATGCACCTCAGTACAGGAACAAACTCATCATCTGAACACTTGATGATTAGTGTTGAAAAGCCGAATGCTTTTCAGTATCATGTTGAAAGTAACCATTAATTTTAAGTTTGGTAGCCTCTGTACAACTTCTGTATCATGATTCAAAGAAAGCCTACTAAACCCTACTTGAATTTCAAGCATTTGGCTACACATCGAAATTTGTTTATAGTGACAACTGTGTGTGGAAGATGCGGTTCAGTCTCGGCAGAAGAAAGACTTTTTTATACAGAACAACATGCTCCCATGAAGAGCTCCCAGGAGCTACTTGATCTCCCAAAGGTTATCACTCTCTTTAACTGTCAAGGAAAAGAATAGTGTATATTAAAATTTCATTCCTCTTAGTTCACACTGCACACTGAGGAGAGGAAAAGGAAGGGGAAAAAAAAGAAAGGACTGTCACATTTTTAATTAAGTCCACTTATGCATTAATCATGACCATATGGTCGTGGTATTATGCCATGAAATAGTTCAGTAACAGTGCATTTCCTCCAACAGACAAAAATAAAACACAAATGACCTGTACACATGGATTTTGTTCTACTTCCTCAGTTCTTTACAGAGGAAATTATTACAAAGTCCTTATCCTTGTGACATTTCAGGTCAGCATTTCTCTGGCTTGGAACACATGTTCAACTACAACTGTCTAATAACTCAAGATGAAGAAAACAAGGTGTTGGTCTGCAGCCTTATGTAGAGAATTGAAGGCTCCAACAGCACTTCTGCTTCAAACTGTGGTCCAGAGTAAATGGTGATTTAAAAAAAGGAATGCTAATCCCAAAAAGAAACAAGCTCCAGCATATCTAGGAAGTCTTAAATTGTAAACAGTACAATGGCAAAAATATCACAAGCAGATTAAATTAGCCTTTATTTATAAGACATAATACTTTCCACTTTCACTCAAGCAGACAGTTTATAAAGCAAAATAACAAGCTTACATCAAATGGTAAAAATATTTCGGAAAAATGGGGCCTGTTATTTCTTGTTGCAATAGTAGAAATCTCCATTCCAACTTTTTTTACAGTAACATAACAAGACAGGTTTTGATTTAGGAAACAAAGATGGACAGAGAGGGATGCTGAACATGCAACACATTCAAAATTAGTGCATCTCTAATGGCAGCTACAAAATAGAGCCTTGGCAGATCAACATTGTTGTGAAATAAACAGCTTCTCTCAAGGAACAGTCCAAGCATACCACTGAGGTAGAGTTTGAAAAACCACATTGCAAAAATAGCAAACAAGTTAAAATTTGTAGGTACCCAACCCCAGCAAAAAAACTACACTGTCAATTTAACTTTCCTTTCATAATTGCAGATCATCCCTCAGAACACCTTCTAATCTCTTTGGAAATAAGCTGAAGTGCAACATTAAAAAAGGCATTGACACTGCTAGAGCCAGTGTCTATGACTAGCAGCAGTGATGGCCCAAGCAGAAAGGAAGCCTGAAAAACAAGTTAAGTGCCAACTGGTTTGTACCACACAAAGACACTGAATGCAGTGGAGGCCACAGGCAATCCATGCTCCAGAATCTGATGCACTGCCAGTCAAAAGTTACTGTGAGTTCTCTAAGAGCCATCAATGCAAAAAAGGGACATATCCTCTAGCTTTAAAGATAACCTAAATCCAGTGTTTCAATAGCTGGAGTCACAGCAATGGTTATAGTAAACTGAATCTTCTCTTAAGAGATTTTCAATACCTTAGTTTTGCCACCTGTGAGTTCTCCCACCCAGAGGAGTATTTCCAACAGTCTTTGCAACATCATTAGTGGTGACACAAAACCCAGATTTTTACACATTACTGTGACTTGAAAATTTCTTGGAAATGTATCCATCATATGTGGGTACAATCAAAATGACCTGGTATCCTAGGATCATACACTGTGACTATCGTATCTTAACTTAGATTTGAACACTCATACACAACATATTTAATTTCTCTCTATACATGCCATTCTTCAGAGCTGACAAAAAAGACACCACAGTACCATGACAGACATAATTTCCATTTCTAGAAGCCTCCTTCTCCGCTAATGCAAATCTGAAGGCAGCTGACTGAGAAAACCCAATTGTCATCATTAAAATCCAAACATGACTGAAAAAGAAATAAATCAGTTGTGTTGTCAAGAAGTGACAGAATGGTAAAGCAAAGGGATACAAGAGCCCAAACAACCAAACAAACGTGAAGAGAACAGCTTTCCCCTCATGTTTGCTCTGAATAGAAAACAACTGCTTTTGCCTGCAAGCAAACTTGGTAAATAGGTATACTGAACAGCTCAGTCAGAAACTGCTTTGCTATTCTTAGCATGGAGACTATTTATCATTTTGTAAAAGTGAAAGCTAAGAGAACTTAATAGAATAATTAAAATTATATATTGCTGCCATTAGTACAAATGAACATCAAAAAAACTCTGCAGCATGGTATTCTCCCCATGATTCTGTTCAGTTCAACTGGATTTGACTTTCATGCAGAGTGCAGACAACACAGGCATGGTTTTATACTAACAGTAAGATTAGTAAAAACACATTTGTTCTCTTAGGACTTGTGATGACTTTCTGAGATAGACAAAAGCAAAGTAAAAGGCTACACATCTTTAAAATACCTTTCTCTTTTTTTTATGACCAGCAGCTTATCTTCAACACATTACTTCCTTCTCTACACAGGATGCATCGTTGACACCTGATGAAAATTATGTACAACAGCTACTAAGCCTTTAAAACAAAGTAGCAGCCTGTATAATTATCTCTCCTTTTCTGTTGCAGAACACAAGTAAAATGTCAGTGTTTGCCAGATACTATTAAAATTACTAGATTCCTGAAGCCCTTCTTCCTTCACAGAAACACTGGGCTTGGGCATCAAAAATAGAAGCAGCCAGTTCCTAGCTTAGGTTACTTACTGAAATATTGAACTTTCTTTTCATATTCTACCAGGATGCGATCATTTAATTCTTAAATCTAAGACCATAAGAGTTCTAGATCATGAAAAATAATCAAGGGTTCATCTAAGTTTGTCTTTTTAAGCTCATGGTTAGATGGTAGATTTCCCAAGAATACTCCTGACACTAAATTCTTTATTGCATGGCAGGAATATGCCATGTCAGTTTCAGTAGCTTTCCATTCTTGCATGGAAAAAGAACAATTTATTCACACAGTACTTCAACTATGATATGAAGAGCAAAGCTGCTAGAGATTCAAATACAAACCCAGGAGCACAACACAGAAACTGGGTGAATAGACCTGATTTCTGCTGTACATATTCAGTTCTCACGGGAGTAAGAGGGCAGGGTGTGTTAAAGTCGCCTCTCTTATTTGAATGGGCATAAGAGCTAGAACTGCACTTCCAGAAAAACCAGGCAGAATTAAGTTACCAGTTGAAAAACTACACAGTGCTGCATGTGAGATAGGCTATACTAGCCTAAAGTATTGAGGGAATTAATCTTCAGGTTAACACGGACATGAAGACCACACATTTATGCGTGCTGGTACTCAAAGAAACAGGAGGAATGTAGCCACTACCACGTTATGCTTCTATTCAAAGAGTACAATTGGAACAATTCCCATCTCACCAGTAGTTCTATCCATTCTAATATCATTGCAGTAACTGGAAAGCACTGCTGTTCACTGGCAGACCTGGGAAAGCTTTGTTTTCTCCCTTCCAACACAGGATAGTCTGTGGAAGAAAAGAATCAAGTGCTTGATCATTGTACTGGGGCAAATAATAGCATTCAGGCATGCAGCAACAACTATGACTTCCAAAACCAGAAGGGAAGCCAGCACTAGCACTTCCTATCATTCCACTGCCATTTTCTTCACTGTTGTACAATGGCAAAAAGCCATTCAAATACAGGAGGAAAAAATTACTACAAAATTATTGTCTTAAACTGATAAGCCAGAAAAAGAAGCCTAAACCATGTCACAAGAAAGCAAACATGCTGCCATCCCAGCTGCTATAGCCTACTGCCAGTAAGACCATGAGAACAGTCTAAATGAAAACATCATGCAGTTGCCAGAACAGCAACTGACATCCAAAAAAACTCTCCCATTGGAGACTCTTCTTCCTCCAGCTGACAAAAGAATTCAGTGCTAGAAATTTGATATCCACAAGCCCTAGCTGATCACAAAAAGCTTTTTAATTATTTTGATAAGATGCTTATGTGAAATCACATTTTCCAGATTGATCATTTAATGCTCCCCCTCTATCACCTCCCACCAGGATAGGGAGTGCATTACTTTAGCCTACAGAACACAAATGCAGACAAATATGTTCAACTCACTTGATATCAAGCCGCATTATGGCAAAGTTCATAAACCAAGCAAGAATACTGTATGAGAAATATGCTTAGTATTGTATGAGAAACAGCAGCAAACAAATTATCAGTATCAACAAAAAGGCCATTGCCTTTAGTTTCAAACAAAAAAACCCCAAAACACTGAGAACAAAAGTCACACACACATTTTGCCAAAATAAGTTCTACATCTATCTTCATTTGTATCATAAAATAGAATCTCTACCTAAAAACCTGTCTAAACTAACTTAAAAAAACACACACGATGTGCCATGAGGTTCTGACAACACATTATGACACTACAAGAGGAAAGGACACAGCTAAGTCATACAGCTAAGGGGATAACCTACATAAGTATATAGCTAGCAATAAACTCAAAATAAGATGGCATATAAGACTCAAACAAAAAAAGTATTCATAATCAAAGCCAACTACAGGTATTTGTTTTGCAAACATAAACAAGTGCTTAGAGTCTTAAGCTCAGATAATGTCAGTGTTTCTGTGGAATATTTTATAAGAAATTACCTTCTTAAGCACAGTGTGGCTCTAAGCTCTATGAGTCACATCTTTTTTAAAAGAAGACAATGTCTTCAAAAACTATCAAGTACCTAGACCCACCAGCATCCAACACCTTGCTTATTCAACATTACAAACTGCCTTTCATCACAAACTGGGTGTACTAAAACAACACTTCTTAACATAGTTTTTAAAGTCTCTACAAGATTTTACCAAATCATTCAAGTAAAAGTTCCCTTTAAAAAAAATCTTCAAAGGACAACTGAGAAAGCAATCAGTTTTTACATCAATTTTCTTCCACAGGTCTACACTGGAAACTTATCTCAGAAACTGGGATAACAACATCATGAGATGACAGCCACAATCACAATTAATTTGAACAAATACCATGACATTTCAAAACTGTTGCCTGCCCCTGAGCTGTATGCTGCTCTTGGAAATAAACATTACAATATCACAATTCTAAACCAAACTGAACATGTGTGAACTGAGGGTTTCAGAAGTGGTCAGCATCAACCACATAAAGATTAGACACTAGACATGGTTCCCTGCATAGCCTGACTACTGTACCAGCTCCAGATCCATACCCTAGCAAGCTCAGCAAGAAGCACAAGGTCCCATCGTACCTCAGTGCTGAAGGCTGAAAAGCTTGAGCTATCTTTTCCATAAGACATATAACTTGGGACATTATAATTTCTTGAAATCCATTCAATCACTGAGACTTAATCAGTAAAAGCCAATTATCTAATAAAGTTTGCTGAGTACAAAACAAGTCTGGTTTTGAGCAAAAGGCCACGGTAAGAGAGAACCACATGAGAATTTCTACCATATGACCACAGCTAACATTCACACTCAGGTATCTAAATCCTACTGGGAATAAACCTAAGTTCACAGTGTAGAAATAACCTGTTAAGACCATTCAATCTTTGGCACAACAGAATCAGGACTCTAAACAGTGCTACAACACAACATTCAAAAGTGTCCTGAGCAAGTGGTGGTATCCTTTCACCACTCTTTCCGATACAATTGAACAATGTTTACAACAGCCAAGTTTACCAAGAAAAGGATTACTTATACAGAAACAACCTAGCAAATGTACTCTGAAACTGTCAAAATATTTTCTGCATGCTTAACTAAAAGAAAAAACAATGACCAAATCTGAAACATCTGCAAGCACTAGGGAATAATGAACACTGAAAAAAAATTTTTTGAAAAGTCACACACCATGAAAATCCATGTGTATGAAATCAGGCTTTGCCCAAGTTTCTGGCTCTTAGAATTGCACACACAAGAGACAACATTAAATGACTGCAGGCTGATTTTAACACCTTGATGCACCTTGATTTTCTCACTATTGTTTCCAGGATGCAAGAGACATCAGTTATCTCAGTAGGTAACAGAAATGGATTTTTAAGCAAATAGCTTTTGCTTTGTATAAAGTCAGATATTTTAGGTCTAAGCTAACAGGAACATCAGAATCAATCTCCTGCTTATTTTTACTAGAGAATATTCAGAAAGTACTAGGAATAACTGAGAAATTGTACCTTAACAAGACATACTGCATTCTTATCAAGCCTTTCAGAAACCTGATAGCCATTGCAGAGAAGTCTTTCAAAATGTATTATTTTATTTTCTGATCAGCATACATTTTGCCCTAACATATTTCTAAGTCTTGTGATAACTCAGGGGTGGTATCAACAACCTATTGCTCAGTTCAATCTTTTCTCTAAGAATCTACCAGGCTAAACAACACTTGCACTTATATCTCTATAGGGAAAGAAGTTTCCTCAAAAAAGGGCCTACCAGACATACTTTTTGCAGTACAAATAAGTCAAGTCTCTCCATCACTCTTTGAACATTAAGCATGAAGGTAAGAATGTAAAAATGTGCGGATGTTTGCTAGCCCACTGCCCACTACTTTTCATTTAAATACTTATTTCAGACTCCAAATGCCTTTAAATTTAATTGTCAAGACCTGTAAATTCTTAATCCACACTTATTAACAGAAAGCACACAGGTTAGCCTATGTGGTGGGGACATTGCCTTTGATAGACATCTATCAGTTTAAGATGTTTTAAGAATGACTCTCTGCTCTTTCAGAAATCTAACTCCAATTTTCTCACCAAGTCCTTACAGGACTGGCTACAATTCCTGTTCACCCACAGAGTACACTGAAAGAAAGGTATACACTGTGTCAGTGGGACAAAAAAATAACATTTCCTTAGCTAAAACCTCAAAAAGTAGTCATTAACATAGTGTATATATGTTGTAACTACTCCATATGGTGGAATAGTCAGTTTGATGTTTATTGAAGCTAAATGACATAGCACATCTTCATTTCAGTGGCTGCTGGCAAAGGAACACATTGTGCTGTAAGAGCACAAGTCAGAGGACCAAAGACCAGCCCCTATTTGCTCCACTCAGAAAATGCCAAGGCTGCAGTTGACGGATGATCTGCCACAGCAACTGGAAGGACTCTGGCATTGCACTGGAGCCGGAGCCACGCCACCACCCATAACAAGAGCTTATTACACTGTCTGGACAACATGTGCAGACCTAATTTTGTGACACACTGACACACTCCAGCAGAGAGGTACTGCAATTCCATCACCCCCACGCTCTTAGTAGGCACACATACCACAGCAGAGGTTTTGCCATAGGGGCATTTCCCAATATTGGAACAATGTAACCTCTAAGAATCTAGGCTGGTCCACCATTAGCCAGGAGCAGTTCGCTACCAAATGAACTACTTTATGAGGACAAAACTTTCCTTTACCTTACCAAGGTCCCAAGAGAGTCAAAGTGTACTTGAGTGAACAGACTTTTCCATTTCACATAAGAGAAGCAAGAAAAGAAAAACCAAGCAACTTAAAAACCTTCACATCACTGAAGCATATATCCATTATATACACACACTTGTGTATTTATTGACCATCTGTAAACCAACAGGCCAGACAGAGAAAATTTATTTTAGTAACAAATTTCAGCTGTGCTCATATCTCCAGGGTGGCTAAACATTTCGAACTTAATACAAGGAGAAAACATTTTCTGGCCATCAAGTCATAGCTCTTTGAAAATTCATGCACAATAGCATTAGCTGGGTGCCAATTCTTTGCATAGTCTTTCCTTGGCCAAAGTCCTTTTGTTGCAGCAGATCTGTTACTCAGTACAGGTGGTCCATTGCACTTTGATAACGCTTGAACTCAGCAGAATCTCTAGTTATTCTCTGCTTCCCTTAATAAAGCGCCCAGGTTTTATGACAATTTTACAGCTTCAGAAAAGTTATTAACAACTGAACTTGCAACCTTTTCAATAGGCTCTTTTTTCCATACAAGACCACAGCTACAAAGAAGAGAAATCCAAATTGCCTTTGATGTGCACTACATAGCAATTTCAGAGACATATGGAATGCCCTAAAATTCAAACTTGCTGTTCTTTTACTATTCTGTTCTTTTCCTATTTGAATTTCATAAGCAAAGCTCAAAACCAACATCTGTCTGCACAGTCCCTTTACACAAATGTGCTCCTGTCAGTTGATGGAGCTATTTGAACTTCCATATTTTAACTTGTTTAAATGACAATACAGGTACCCTGAGCAATTAACAAAACCAGTGTATAAAACAGGGATAGTGGGAAAAATTAAACAGTTTAGACAGATGAAAAGTAAACAAGGAAAAAATAGTCTTGATAGTAATTTTAGCAGGCTACACTGGAAGCCAGTCATATTAACAAGTTACCTTGATTTTGCAGAAGAAAAACAGCTTTTAACATTCAATGTGACAGATCCAAGAAAAACACACAAACAATAAAAAAAATCCTACCTATAAGCCAAATATAAATTTAAAATATGCTACATTCCAACAGGGGATTCAGTTCATAGAAAACACATGCTGATTTTTTTTTTACTTTCTTGATCATTAATGACTTCATGTGACACAATAAATAGCAGGTCTGCTTAATTCATGGTAAGAACACATGGCAAATGAACATTTAAGTGAGTGACAGCTAAACATGTCTGGATATGTCAGTAAGATAAAGGTATACAAAAAAATTCATTGTCCATGTAATGGACGAAAAGGAAAAAACATCAGACATTCAAATATCATCATTTCCACTCATCAGAAAAGGTGCCCGTATGAAGATTCCTGTGAAAGAACTTTATGGACTTAGAGGGAACTGGAAATGGTTCCATTCTAGTGTTAGGTAGATTCTCTTATGCCGTATCTTCAAAATCCCAAACACACAAACCAAACATTTTGATGTGGACACCTAACTTTTTTTCCCCATTTTCCCTCCTCAATCCATCCCTTATTCCTTTGAAAGCTTAAATGAAAGGGAAAGGCAGAAGAGAAGAGGGCACCTTACTTAATCCAAAACAAACAGCATGAAAGACTGCACCCAGGTTTTAAAATTTATATAGCTTAAGATACCACCACTTTGCATTACATGATGGCAATATGTAATTTTAACAACCTGCTTAGCGTTTCCTTCTGTAACACCCACACTGATATTCCATTTCCACAATATCCTGATATATTCGGGCAATGACATTCAGCCCCATATTCCTGAAAAAATTGCAAATGCCTCACTGCTTCCTGCAGATTCAGTTTTAGAATTCAAATGATTTGCCAACACATGGCATTGCCAACATATTAGCAATACGCATCTTCTCCTAAGTCCTAATAAAAATCACATTCAGTCACAATGTTACTGTTGGGCAGAGTGTTAAAAATGTTTGTACACCACCTGGCTATATATTGCTTTGTACCACTATAGTTTAACCACTGTCAAGAGTAGGTTATTTAAGAAAAGTAAGTGGACCAAAGTAACTTATAACAAATCATTTGCACTGACTTAATTTGAGCAGTTTCTATTCACAGGATCAACTGTATTCTAATGTTTTCTTTTCAAACTGATTTAACTTAACCAAAAGTACAGTATATTAAATTATGTATAAATTATACGTAGCTACCAAAAGCCAAGCAAACCTATTTTCTAGGCTGCCTGGTAGAATTATTTTTAAACAGCTTCTAGGCATGCAACAAGGGTCACTCTGTTGGGACACCCAGCTCCATGACAAAGGTGTCTCTTTAATTCTGTAGTAGAGTATCATTGCACGCAGCTTTCCAGCAGACAACACCACTTCTCTCATCTGACATATAATCATTTTAACCAAACAGTACCAGTTATACACAAACACTAAGATAACACATCACATTGAAAAACTGAAAAGGACAGGCAAGTCAAAAGAGGAAAAGAAAAAGGATTTCCAAGGAAAAAACATAGAATGCTCATGTAATTTTGAAGACTAAGAATTAAGTTCGCTAAGATTTCTTTACACAGTTTATATTTTTATTCTATGCTGGTGTAAAGAATAAGTGAGGTAGCATCATTGAGATGATTCTCGTAATTTTTTTTCACTTCATATGAAGTCATATTGTGCCTTTTCTAAATTAGAAAAAAAAGTGCTATTCTACCACTTTTTATGTTGTATCTTTGGAAGTGTCTAGAACACATGGAAAAAATTACTGGCATTTATTTGCAATACACCTCAAACCACAAGACTGATGGGACAAAAACAGGTAAGGCACATGCACAATTAGTTAGTGGACTACCTAATTTTTAAAATATATCTGCCGAAGGACATCACTACAGTTTACAACCTTTGTACCAGAGATTCCAGAAAGTAGCAAACCACAGCAGCAATGGAAAAACACAGGAGCACAGCAAACTACTAAAATATCCACATGAAAGAGAAAAATAACAGGGAAAGGTGGCTAACTACTCCATTTGGTATTAAACTGCCAAAGAAGACATTCTTGTTTCTCCAACCCGTTCTATCTATGGCCCTGCTCTACTTCTGCATTTATGAAACAAGCAGCTAACAGTAATCCAAGAGCCACAGCCTCTGTATCACTCACCAGTTTCTAACCTAGCAGGTTGCAGGGGACAACACAAGTCTTCTAAGCAAAGAACTAATTTCTCAATGTCAACAAACAAAAAAAAACTCCCTCAATGACGCATTTAAAAAAGAGAGGAAAAGAGAATACAGTTACAGACCTAAAGAGACTGCACAGAATTTGTAACAGACCACCTTTTCATTGTACCCAAAGTTAAGTTTTATGAAGTAATCCATAAAAATAAGTGGCTGAATTGCCAAGACAGTATTTTAGTCAATTGACATATGTTAGATTAAGAAAATATACATGTATGACATTTACATTCTATTGAGAGGACAGATTTATTATTAAAGTGCCTGGGCATTAATCTCTTTCCCATTTATTACAGAATCATATAAAGAAAGATCTATTAGCAGAAACTGTTACCTGTTATAGAGAGGAACATTATTTTCTATCTCCTTGCACCTTCTAGGAAGTGAATGATACAGAAAAGGACATATGACAATTTGACTTTTTTAACCTCTGATATCTTCACTTGTCTCAAGATCAAGGTATCAGAAATCACATTCAATGTCACAACACATAAGGGACTAAAGTTACATTAAAAATTATGCAGCAAAGTAAACAGTACTTAGAAATTAAAGCAGACAATGCCTTCCTGTGATGAAAGAAACCAACAGAGTTGAAGTTTAACCCTTTTATTTTGCATACCTCAAGAGAAACAAGTTGCACATAAACAGACTAATGAACTTAACATACATTTCCTTTCCTCCTAACCTAAACCATCCAAAAAGCACTTAGGTACACTAAATCTGTAGTTTATGCAGGAAGAGAGGAAGAGTGTATTACATACATGTCAATAAAAGCCTCCTTTACCAGTATCTGAAATAGTAGAGGGGTCCCAAAAACAAAAATTCAAAAAGGAAAAGAAAGATTTGTGTATGCTGAAAGGAGTTATTTTAAAGTTTTATCCATACAGAACAAGAACTTACAAGGCTTGCTTCTTTTTCCCCTGCTTTACCCAGTGATTGAGACATTTTTAATCAGTCACGTATTCAATATGAAGCATCACCCTTTACCTTCATTTATTTCACCCCAGCTAGCTCCAGTACAGTCACCTATCTAAAGCCTGCTCCATAATAAAGAAAAAAGCAAAACAAACAAAAGGGAAGAGAAAACTAGCACTATGTACAGAATAACCAGTTCCACAGGAAAAGCCTGCCTCCTTGTGGCTCAACTAGTCCTAAATTAGATTTCTCCAGTTCATTCCATTACAACCAGTAAATCCGGGGAGCCAAGAGAGTAACAGACAGTTACTGTCCCTAGTTCAAGACAGTTTGGGGTTCTGGTTTTCAGGGAGCTGATGAGGGTGGAGTTGATGAAAACAAAGAATGTTTCTAAATGTAGGAACTACCTGTGAAAGTGATCCATCACGCCTTACTGAAATATTGCTTTTAGCCTTCTCCTCTAGACGGGGTGGCAGATGACAGATATTCCACTCAAAAACAACTGAGATTCTTTACATGGCAACAAATGCAAAAGCTTGTCAGCCCTCTGGCACCTAAATCCAGAAGGCTACGAACCTTGGTTCAGCTGTGGCTTAACCTTGCAGGCCTCCCTGGATGCCTTAGCTTTCACCAGTAAATCCCCATTCTGCCCACAGATCTCCTCCGGGGGATGCCTCTGAGGAGGTCTCTCTTGGCAGCAGCAAAGCATTTGGCACTTTCAACAAGATGCAGACCTTCCTCTGTCCAGCCTGAAGGGCTCAATTACATGGAGCTACTTTCTTAATGCCTAGAAGAGCAAGTTCTTTAGAAATCACCTAGAGTTTTTGGCTAGTTTTGGTGTGGGGTTTTGTTGTATTGGGTTTTTTTAATTTCTTTTTGATTCCAATCCAGTCAGTCTATTGTGCAAGAGCTTAGTGGTTCAACAACTTAAAATCTGTGTGACAAATATACAAATTCACACCAGTCTTAGGAGGGGATCACATCAGGATGACTTTGGTTTTCTAACCATCTTGCAGAAGCTGCTGCATTCTTATGCAAGTCTAAGACAGAGAGCATGAACTGCTTTTGCTCTGGGTTAGGAAATTTATCCATGAAAAGAAGGGAACTTCCAGTCTCCACTCCAAAGGCTTTTTAATATAAAACACATTTAGTGAACATAAAAGTAGACCACATTTTTTTTCAGTCTCACAATTGCTAGGCTTTCAACTTGCTCTCTTCTCTGTCACAGCCTCTGTATGGGAACCATTTTTCTAACCTTTAGACATTTGAATCAGACTCACTCTTTCCAATCTACAACTCAGTGATCCAGCTGGAAAGGAGTCAACTGAACATGGCTCTCTCATGTTCACAAAAATTTCGATTGGAGATTCACCAGAGGGAAAAAGGGGAAAAAACCCCAAAATATTTCTGTCCCCTTCAAGCACATCTTGAATGAGAGGCTTTGATTCTACCCTTTTCTTCTTTTCAAGCAGATATTTAAAAAAAAAAAAAAAAGTTGTCACACACAAAATTCCAGATGTGGAATACATCACTTCTTTTTACTAGTTTTTATGCCTAGGTCCAGAATGAGAAGCATTGTAACCTTTCTTTTTTTAGGTTATTATTATTTACACATTTACCAGTGAGACATCTTGCGCTTTGTGTTCTTAGACTCCTTCATGCCTGCTCAGAGCCTACCAGGCCAATATACTGCACAGAGAGCTGCGGATTGCACCACTGTTGAGAGGGGCCAAAGACTTTATCAAGGCTGTACCACATCCTGCAACATCCAAACAGCTTCACAGGTCTTATTAGAAAGGTTGTAAATGAAGAACCAAAACAAACAGGAGCTCAGATTAACTCTGACACTACTCTAATAAGAAAAGCAAATTAAAAAAAAAAAAAAATCACTCTTCTCTTACTCAGGTGCAATCCTGGCAGAGGGCAAACACCTTCAACTCTACTGAAGAGAAAGAGAATTGGTGCTGTTCAACACATCACAGGACTGGGTGCCATATCAAACAAGTCCAGTATGTCTGAATAACAAATTACGTCTGTGTATGGGAAAAAAGAAAAAAGAAAAATATAATCCTTATGGAAAAACACATTCTGTTTGTACTGCCAGATCTGTAATTAACATGCAAATTACTTAGACAAATGAAGAACTATTCCCTCCTGGTTTTTGTAAATTTATAGACTGAAAACAGCAGAGACTACAATTTATTAAAAATTGTGTTCTCCTAGAAACAACTCTGTTTCCATTATACTGAAATAGTGGGCAAGTCAAAAGGACTATATGAAGTCATACACATCAAGAAATTTACTACAGCAGGGTTTCTGCTCCTAAGTTTAAGACAGTCAGTGTTTTTTGCTTTACACCAGTGTCTGACACTAAGTTAATAAGCCTTTTATTCTGATTCAAAAGCTATTACACTACACACATCTTCCTCTACTTACATTTGCTAACCTACGCTGAAGCCTGGGATTAAATTTTATGCTTCACTGACAGAAAATAGAATCCTAAATCACCAATCCACATATAATAGTTAATTTCCCCACTTGTTTCTTGTGGTCACAGTAACTACTTTATTCCTTGACACGGCCTTACTTTAAACTTCCATATTTTTAAACAGAGCACTGGGCTTCAACTCAGGTCTATGAAATGTCTCATTTTCTTGAAATTATTCCTTACTAAACTTTCTTAATTACCCAGAGGTTTACTAAATTTTGTGCAGAATGACACCAAATAAAGCTACTGAAGCAAGTAACAGGTTCACTGATCTCTTAAAACCATAATAAAAACTGCTACTAATATCAATAATAAACAGCAACAGGTTCTAGCAGATTAAACACCAGACTCTTACTCAGAAATACTGGCTTCTTTCCTATTTTATTCTCACCAAGTCTTCTAGGTGACCTTGGGCAAATCACTACCCCCACACTGCAGTTTCCCCAGCAGTAAAAATTAATTGAACAGAATAGCAAATCTGACTGGAAACTCCAAGTGTAACACACCATAAGAGTTAAAAATATATTTCCCTATCTGCAGATATGTTTGCCTTGATAGCTTTTCTTTATCCCATTATACAGCAGCAGTGTAAGATTGCTTTTACTTCCTAAATACACTCTGGTGGTTCTTCAAGAAAGGAGGTAAGGCAGTAGCCTAAAGCCTATCACATGCTTGATCTATTTCTGCTATTGTATCTACTTTGAAGGACCAGGAGCTTGTATGTGGCAATACCTACTTACACTTACTTTAATATATTACATCAAAAGTCGTTGTTGAACACATTCCTAAGGTACAGAGAGAATAAAAAACAGGACAGAGAGGCAATTATCAGCAAGCAGTGACTCATTCTGTAAACCCTTGCTCACATAAGTAGCCATCCAAGTATTTGCTTCCACAACCTGACACAGGAACAAGCCATCAGCATTTTTTTTTACAGGGAATACATACAGTGATGAACCAAACTGTATCAAAGAAACATGAAAAAATTCATCTTTTTATATATCAGCTAGACCTACAGAACACTACTTTTCATTTAACAGGAGGCAGCAAGCAATTCATTAGCGAACAACACCGTTCAAGCACAGTGCACTTCATTCAATTGCCCTCTTGCTTTATTCTGGGTTTTTTGTAAAAAATTACAGAATTATGAGATGCTTTACACCTTTCCTATTTAAAAATAGAAGGCTTAAACAGCAGTTTCTAAAAGCTCTTGATTTTGCTAATCTTTATTGCAGGCAAAGCACCACAAAAGAAAAAGCACTTAATTTTTCTAAGCTGAGACTGTGGGAAGTGGCAACTTTGTCCACATCATGCCACAAAAGCCCGTTCTGATTGACAGGAGCGTGAACTGCTATGTGCTTAACTTCCAGCTGTGCTCCCGATCGATGAATTACTACAACACCTTGGAAAATCTATTTAATAACTTGATGGCCAGAACACTGAAAAAATACTCATGTATTGTCCACAGGGAACTTCTTGACATTACTAACACTTGTAACGTGAGCTGCTATAAGAAGGAAGAGACAGACCTTCCACGCCACAGACACAAAACATGACAAATCCGACAGTTTCCTGGAATATTGCAAAACCGGTCGGAAACCGGTACCCTTCAGACACAGAGCTAAAGAGAAAGGAAAGTGCTTTGCATCCAAAGGGAATACGCGTTAGCAGCTGGGATCCTCGCGTGCTCCCTAGGTGGGAACACGAGCCCGAAGGACTCCGGCGCCGGCGGCGAACGCCGAAAGGGGCAGACGGGGAACGCCGAAAGGGGCAGACGGGGAACGCCGAAAGGGGCAGACGCTCAGTGCCGGGAGCGGAGCGGGGCCAGGCGGGGCCCCCCCGCCCGGAGCGCAGCCCTGGCCCTCCCCACCCTCCCTTCCCGCACCAACTTCCCCCGGCCCGGGACGTGGCCGGCTGCAGTTGGATAAGGAGCGACGCGACGGGGCTGAAATCGGTCTGAAGTCCACAAAGAAGCCATCTGCCTCCGGGAAGCGGGCTGGGGAAGGGCGGGAGGGAAGGGGGAAGGAGCAGCCCGGGGCAGTTTCACGCCGCCTGCAAGCGAGCGGCGGCGAAGAGATCGCCCCGGCCGCCGCCCCTGCTCCCAGCCCCAGGGCCGCGCAGCGCTGCCCCCCGCCCGGCCCGCGCCGCCCCGCCGCCGGGGCACGGAGCGGGCGCACCTTCCCCGGGCTGAGCTCTCACCTTCCTCCTGCCGCCTCCGCCGCCGCCGGCCAGCGCGGCGCTGCCTCCCGAGTACATGTAATAGGCGATGCCGAGCACCCAGAGGAAGGCGAAGCAGAGCAGCAGCCGAGACCTGCGCCGCATCCTCCCTCCCGCGCCGCCGCCAGGCCACCAGGAAACGGCCGCCAGCAGCCGCCGCCTCCGCTCCTGCTGCCGCCGCCGCCGCCGCCGCCGCGCAGGGTCAGGGGGCAGAGGGCGAGCGCCCGCCCCCCGACCAATCCCGCGCCGCCCGGCCCCGCGGGGGGCGGGCCGGCTCCGCCGCCGTCGCCATGGTTGCAGCACGCCGGGCCGCCGCCTCCGCCGCGCCCGCGGGCCGGGGGCTGCGCGCCCCCCGCAGGGCGGGACCCGGCACGG
The DNA here is from genome assembly GCA_039654755.1 of Calcarius lapponicus. Lineage (NCBI taxonomy): Eukaryota > Metazoa > Chordata > Aves > Passeriformes > Fringillidae > Calcarius > Calcarius lapponicus. The sequence goes on from CM077465.1 coordinate 95,103,739, forward strand.
CCCGGACCGGCCCCGCCCGCCCCTCCCGCCCGCCGGGCACCCTCGGGTTCCCCCCGCCGGGCACCCTCGGGTTCCCCCCGCCGGCCGCGGGTCTGCGCGGGCGCTGCCTGAGCCGGGCCGGGGGGCGGGAGCCGCGCCCCGCGGGCAGCGGGCAGGCGGCGGGGGGGAGGCCGCTCCCCGCCCTGAGGCGGCGGGGCACCGCGGGACTGCGCGGCCGTGCGGGTCTCTCCTCCTCGGAGTTGTCCCACTCCCTTCCCGCTCATACTGGCCGGTACACGGAGACTCTCGGTACCGCGAAAACTCCAGTCTGGCCCCGGTCCGCTCCCCGCACCCCCCGCCTGCCGTAGCCCGAAGTGTCCGTGCCCGCGCTCCTGCAGCGGTGCGCGCGTCCCCGCGCAGCCGGGCTGTGGGCAGTGCCGCAGGGCACCTCGGACGTGAGGGGTGCTCCGGGCTCACCGCTGTTGGTAGTGGCTGCGCCCTCGTTCAGTGCATCCTCCAAGGACCATAATACAGCACTAGCGTGTGGCTCTCACCTCTTTGGAGTAATCTTGTTCCCCTACTCATAGTGGATGATCACATAGAGGCTCCCAGGCCACCAGACTGACTACAACACAAGTTGTGTCTCTGACTCTTTTCAGAAGGGAAAGTGTGCTCTATGAAGGTGTTGTCCCTGAAGTCACTTGAGGTAAGTAGCGAGGCAGGTCTTCATTATGCCCCAAAGGTCAGAAAGCATAGTCTTGTCAGGACATTTCCACTACCCTCTGCATGACATTATTGAAGAGATTTCTCCATGGCCTTATGGGACACATCGAGGACCTGAGGGCCCACCACCCCACTGAGGTCACGTACCTGCTCTGCTTGCACTTCTGAAGTCACCACTGCAGCAGTGCCCAGTCTGCGAGCATGGGCACCACTAACACAGGCCTAGAGGCATCTCTGGGGCATTCTGCCTGGACCTTCCCAGATGGGTGACCCACAAAAGGCTTTGCTCTTAGAGGCTGCTCTGTTGATATGGGCTCATTGTCTGGTAAAATTATCTGTCTTTCTACTGACCCAGTTGCACCCTTGAACACCCCAGGACAGACACTACAGTGTGCTAGTTCACTGACTCGCATGTGCACAGCTCATGCTGCTGTTATTCCGCGCCAATGAGTTTCCTGTTGTTCAGCATTTGCTGCTATCTCATCCCGCTGTGAGACATCAAGAAATGAGAACACAAAACTAACAAGAGACACATTCTCTAACAATTAAAAAGCACCTCTATGTCAAAGGCATGATATCAACTCAAAGGAGAACATTCCTGGTTTTGAAATGTTTTGGGTTTTTTTCTGTCACCTCACTATGTTCTATCAATAGATTGTTTTACTCCCACGTGTTCTGGCTGTACCCCACATTTCTCCTTGTCTCCACACTGATGTCAGGCTTCTGTCAGTTCAGCCACACCAGTGGCTACAGAGCCTCTGTAGCAGACTGCTCATCAAGCTGGGCCAGGATGTGGCCAGAGGATCTGGCATAAATTCTGTTGCATATGCAGGAAAAGATCCAGCAGCTAGAAGAAATGGCATCAAATACTCACCTGCTCACCAGCACAGTCACTCCACTGACAGTCTTGTCAAGAAGACTTCTGCCTGGGCAGAAGTTGTCTAGCATGCTGAGATTTCAGGGGATAACTGCATACCTTCCCACCTGCCAGAGCACTGATGGAGAGACGGCATGGGTAAAAAGACAAAGGAAGGAATCCCAAATAAGTATCCATTCAGGGAGTGTAAAACAAAGAGATTGGTTTCTTCAGAGCAAATGAATCTTTCAATAAACTGAGCATTTTGAGTTTAGTTTGGAGGGAGTTGGAGACAGATGCCCAATTTCGGCAAAATACAAGTTTTGGGATCAAATAGCTAGCATCTATTTGAAGTGATGTACACTGGAGAGTATGGGCTGCCAGGAGACACACAGATGTTCTAGATGAGAGTTTCTGATTTATCCAGAGTGTGTTTGATGTAAGTGAGAACAGTTCCTCCAAAATCACTGACTGTGCCTGCATCTAAAAAGACAAATGCACCCATACACACATAAACCTCACTCCAAAGCTAAATTTCCATTAGTGAGGTTTTCTATATAAATCAGAGGACTCAGCCACCCAAACTTGGCAACATCCTGATAAACTCCTACTTCTTGAGCTCTACAATGAGATGGAGAAGTAACTTTCCTGCTGCTGGGGGATTCCTTCACTGAGCAGATCTGCTGAGGGAAAGGGTGCTTTACATGACATATGTCCCCACAGAAAACATCATACACTTTTATGTGCTAAGGGAAGCCATAATCCTATTTAACTTTACAAAATCTGCAGACCACTTAGTCTTTAAACACCCTACAAAGCCTACAGGAACTTTTCTTGCCCTTTTCATAGTCTTAAATATCTTGGGATGGTCTTCAAAGGTCTCCCTGCAGCCGCAGGTATTTTCAATGATTTTAGCATGTGCTTTGATAGATTTTTCCCTTTCCAGCAAAATTAGCCAGCCATGCAAGTGCAGAAAATTCTTCCATAGCTGCACACTTCACAAGCTTATCGAAATAATCCACTGCTCATGCTCAACCACAGTTCTCAAAGGTTTATAACTCAGACAAATCAAATCTAATTTCTTCTCAAACAAGCAGATACATGCCTACTTCAAGGAAGGCTATTTCCATGTCAGAGTTCATTTTTCAGCCTTCTGCTGATAAATTACAGAAATGCTCAAAAAAAAAAAAAAAAGGATGTAAGAGTCTATTTAGATCAAGATTTTTTTTCTACTCTCCTGATATTCTGAACTGGCTGAACCAGTTTTGTTCAAGTCTTTCCAAAATATTCACATTTGGACAAAGTCCCAATTCAGCAGATTTCATCCTGAATCATTTATATTTCAGAGACCACAAAAAACACAGAGGTTTAGAATGGAAAATGTTACATTGATTCAACTCTAGGAAAAGCTGCCTGTTCTATTACAAAGCATTTGCATACAGATATCTCTTTACCTCAAAAGTCCTAACATGTTTAGTCAGCAAAGAAAAACTGAAAAAAATGCACTTCAATTACAGGAAGGAATTCAAGAAAAATGTAAGATATTTTTAAATTATTTTTCCAGTGCATTTCAAAAGAAAATATTAGCATATTTTAAAAGCTGTATTGCTAGAATGATTCACAGAATAGAAATGCTTCTGTATCAAGCACAGCCCTTTAAACAAAAGAGATCAAGCATGTGAGAATACAAATGGGAGTGAAATTTGCAGAAAGAATTATCAAAACTTTGCTTTTGATCTGCAATGCAGACACCTAGATTTAAGGGACAGAATTCTGATCTAGTTAGTTAGGGTGTAAACCAGAGGGAACATCACTGAACTCATATGGGAGAGGGTACAAAACCAGCCACAACCACAACCAGACTAATTTGGACAACACAAAAACTCCTTTTCTGGAGTTATATTATCTAGTCAAAGGTGAACAAATCCTTCTGCAGGGCAAATGGAAGGAAAGCAACCCTTACCTTCAGGAATAAGTGAGTCAACCTCTTACTCATGCTAGCAATCTTGTCCTTGCAAAAACAGGAAGAAGGATTTTCAGACCAGGTCTAAAACACAGAAAATAGGTTTAAAAGACTTTAAAAGGCAAAAATATAACCGATCAAGATATCACAACCTCTTTGACACATGGAAGCTAAAACATAGGTGATCCAGTTCACATTACATTCTTTCAAATCTATTCAGTTATGTCACAAAATAAATAATTTCTCCTCTCTCATAAGAAAGATTACTTAGCCTAATGTAGTGTGTTTTATAACACAGAAATCACACATTTACATGAAATTTGAAATACATCTGTAGAGGATACAGGTCTACTAAAGTCTTGAAATCTTGACTCAGCACAAACCCAGTGTGTGTTTGTAGTGCTAGAATTCTGTTTGTAGTGAAAGAGCCCGATCCTGAAAATGTTTATGCAAATGTTTAACTTCATTCAGCGCGTATTCCCATTGGAGTCAGTTGGACTACTCAGACATTAAAAATTATATGCTTATGGCTGAGTACTTGCAGGATTAAAGGTTAAGTGCAGCTAGCAGGTCTGAAAATCTATGTAGGTGTTTTGCAATTCCTCACTGCACAGTGGTAACAATGAGAAACAGACTACCTCCTCAGCTAAAGACTTGGGAGTCAACATGTCCTTTCCCATCTGTTTAGATGCCAAGAACTATGTTTGTTTAATTTTTCAGCAGAGTTTCTGATGCTACCCAGAGTAGGCAGACGTGCTGGCAATAGCATTCAAGAGTGGCTCACTTCCAGAAAATCTTGTTAGCCTCCAAGAATGTTTTTTGAACTGTTAAAACCCCAAGCAGCAATATTGTACATGCACATTTTACCTTGAAAACAGTGTGTCACTGTGCCTGACCACAGGGTTTGTCAGGCAAGGTCCAAATATGTTCAGGCATTGCAGAACTAAAGCTCTCTCATCCTAGACTCTGAATTTAAGAAGGTAGTATCTTATCTTTTAAAGCATAAAATAATGGCTATTTCCCCTGACAGCCCTGCTGTTATGCTGTTTCCACATTAGAGATTGATCAACACATTACATCATGCAATGCAGATATTGTAAACACTGCACTTTCTCACATGAGTTTGAAGTATCAGCTTAAGCCCTTATGCTTCCAAGGAAAATTATCAAAATCTGGAACCCTTTCCTCTCTATTAAATAAAGTTTAAGGTTCAACATTCCTTGGAGTCATTCAGTTCATCAAGGAAAGGAAACAGATTCTTTTCCTATGGGTGGTGAAGGCAAAGAAAGAACAACTCAGCCTTTGCTCGGCCTCCCACTGAAGATGGCAGAAGCCAGAACAAACTGCAGTCCCACTGCCAGCTATTCTTCCTGAGTCACTTTGCATGTTGGACTGAACTTCAGCAGAACAAAACAAACCTCTTGCAGCATTCTGTAGGCTGCTGATCGGATATCAAAATGTGATATGGCTCAGAAGTCTCTCTCATAGGAGAGCGATGATAGATGAAAGAGAGAATCAGCCGTGGAGAGAGACTTGCAGAAACAACAACCTCACCTTTGATTGAGGTAATTTGACACTCCTTCATTGGAATTATCCAAATTCCGAAGGTCATAGCTGCCAGAAGTGGTAAAGAATGATGATCTATGGTCTGAGACAAGGCAGGAAATTCCATCCTTTCCTCTCGAGCAACACTATGTAGCAGTGGAGTGCAGCTGTAGTACTGTAAGTAATTTGAGGCTAGGGGTAAACACTGTGTGCTAATGCATAATACACAAGTCTATTTTTGAGCAAAAAAGACAAATGTGAACCCATTACACAATGGTGCTGTAATCTCAACTGGTACTTTGTCCATTCAAATTTATAATCCAGAGCAGTAAGGCTACAGCCAAGAAATTTGAGACTATCTATGATACAAGTTTGCTATAGCTAAGCATAGAAAATGCAGCTGAGTTACCCTACAGTCATATTCATGGAGATTAAGAAAAAGATATTCCTTAGTCAAAGTGTTTTACCAGAATAAGGTTTTGCTCATGTCTTTACGTGAAGATTTTCTTAGCTAGTTGCACCATCATCAGCTCACTACAGGGAATGCCATAGAAAAAGAGAAAAATAAAGAAAAAAAACCAAAGAAGACTGAAGGAGGTAAGAGGGGAGGAGGTGAGGGTATAAGGAAGAAACACAGCCTTTTGTCTTTCAAAGCTGCTGCACCACCTGCAGTTTCTGAATTGAAAATATTGATAAGTGGTGCAGATCGCCAGCTACCCAGGATATCAGACCCAAATGGCAGGGCGAGCCTGATGCTTAGCGAGTACTTAGTCTAGGTATTGTAACTGTTTCTCTTCAGTGATGGTGTATCATTCAGAAGGGCAGAGAAGAAAACCTTTCCTTGCTATACAATGTTTTAGATTCAGCTGGTTAGTGGAAAGCGTTTTCTTACTTCTTCCGCACTTCCCTCATATTAGGAGTTAAAGCATGTGCCTTCAGTCTGAGATAGGGCAAGGAGGTCTCCAGTTCTCTGGAGAAACATTCTAATCACTGACAATGGCAAGTCACATCAGAAATGCCATCATGAACAAGCTGAATATAGCTCAGATGTCTTTGATTAATTTTTTTTAATATAATTTTCCATCTTCATACTATTGCCTCCCACTCAGGTGCACGTAGTGGAGCTCATGCCTCAAAAGTGGTGTGCTGCCCATAGCAACCTATTCCCATTGGACACAGTGCAATCTGACAGTTAGCAGTGCTGTACATCCTCTGCACCAGGTGAAGGACACCACTCCCCCCACACCTGCCTTAGCACCACATCTGCTTTTTGCATTACAACAGTGGCTAGACAAATAAACCCCAGCAAAGTATTTTTATCAACACTATATATTGTACTCCTAGATATTACTCAAGAATATTTTTCACTGTGCAATTAAAAGTAGTATTTTCAGACAGCACATATTATCAATAAATACATTAGTTTGTCATGTTCCTTTTGCATATTTGCCGGTTTGCAAAATTTTGTGTTTGGGTCCCCAGATCATTATAACAAATTACACAGGTCATCTCTATCACACTCAAGAAAGTATTTCATATAATAGGGGAAAGAGATGTTTCTTTCAGTTCACATACTCTCCAGAAGTCATATATTGATTTCTCCCAAGTTTAATCTTTCAGTACTTTGGAACAGACAGTAAATAGGCTCGCTTACCACAACAGATGGAAATTGACCCCATTTGTAACCTTCACGAGCAGTTGGCTTCAAACCTTTATCATCATCCGTTAAAATCATGAAAGACTGTTTCTGAAAACAGGACCAAAAACAACAAACCTCAAGAAATTAGTTTTACACTCTTCCTCTTCCAACAGAAGGAGCCAGAGCCACCCCCTCCATAATACAACTGAACCACAATGACCTTGGTCCCAGTGCCTATCACACAAAATAATTTGAAAGAAAAGCTGGGATTTCCCTGCAGAGACCATGTATTTTCTATCCCCTTTGTTCTTTCAAGAGTTTCAAGTAGAGGAGCAACTGTTTTCTTCCAAGGAGTCAAACATCAAATAAAAGAACTTTCTGTCCTTGTCCTGTGAACTGAAGGTCTGTGACTTTGTCAGCTGAGGTTAATAACACTTTTCTTTTCTCATTCTACCAGGATATTGCTCACTGTTTTCTCTAGCTTTCAAAACTGTGTCTGAACTAAGAGACGTACCTTGGGGAGAGGTGGTCAAATAATGATTTTATTTTTACTTGTAAATTAGATTTTTCCAGCACATAGGGGTGTAAATGAGGCTTCCCCTATGAAAATAACATTTTTTTGCCTCAGGAATTCACCATAAGTTCAAGACAGCAATACTTTGTTTAGTTGTAATATCACTGTAATTTACACTGGTGTAAATTGGGAGTGACTCTGTAGAAGGCCAAGTCATTACAACAAGTTAAATTGATATAAGTTGAAAAAAAGAATCAGGTTTCCCATAGAACTCCTTCTCCTATGGAAAACTGGTAATATACAATGGAGAAAATAAAAGCACTTCCAGAGTCCTGCACTTCAGCATCTATATCTCACCAAACACACCTAAAAAAGTATCACCACTGGAAACAGTGCATGAAAATGCTCATGAGGCTTGTGTGCAGGGATGGCAGAGGTGACAAGGGTAAAGAAGGCACAGAAAGAGAAAGAGGGAGAGGGAAAGAGAGAGGGAGAGGGAGAAAGAGAGGGAGAGGGAAAGGAAGCAGGAGAGGGAGAGGAAGGGGGGAAAGAGGTGAGAATTGAAAAAGAGAAGACATGCCTTCCACTTGGTGAAGTATGGGGATGAACTGCTTGGGTCAGGTAGCCCAGCAATAGGGAGCTGAAGCTTTTGTGCTGTAGCCTCTCACACATCACTTGTTAAGGAAAGAAACCTCACACATTTTGGGAAATGCTTCCTGCTGTGATTCTGGGAATAGAAAACTCTGTGATGCTGAACAAGAAAAGCACTGTTTCTGGTATCATATCTTTGCAAGTAGCACTTCTACTGTATACTATTTTTTTGGTGCTGTCTGAGTCATCCCCTCTAGATGGATGTCCCAGGACACTCTTATGGGAACAAATATCCTTGAGTGTACTGCCCCATATAAAACATTTGCCAGCTATTCTCTGTGTGTCCTTATTACAGAGGAGCTCACTCAATACTTGCCTAGGGACACAGATGTACCTGCAGAGGTGCAGTGTGACAGTGGCGAGACAAATGTGCATACACTGTACTGACCTTGGCAAAAATCCTAGCAGTCCAGCAGCAGGATCCTGTCTTTAACCCATACAGCCCCTGCCAAGCCTGGCAGTGCCTCACCTAAACCATTATTTGTCAGAGCCACATGCCCTTTCAGGATCCTGAGCCATCTGCCCTTTCAGGATCTTGCATCTTGCATTTGATGGAGCAGCTGAGGCATGGAGCTCTTGCTAGGGAGAGGGCAAGGAGGACGGTGACACTGCCACACCTGAAGGCAAGAATCCCATCAGGAAAAGGGCGATGGCAATACACCTTAGCCAGGCACACACCTACACAGCACAGAGAAACACAGTGTTTAAGAAATATCTCCCTGTGCTCCCACACTTCCCCAGGACCCTAACACTGGCACAGAATTTCAGTCAGAACAAAAGGAATATCCTCAGTGCTTGAGCATCATGGTTTTCCCTGCTTTCTGATAGGACCCTGCCAGAGGCTGAATGCAATGGGAAGCCTCAGCTACTGCAGGACCACTGTTAGCTTGTCTTTCTCTTTCCTGCTCCTACTTCATTTTTTCAGTTTCACATATTTTGTCCTTCTTCCTGGCAGGCAGACTTCTTTTAAATTCAGTAAAGGGCAGTGCATTTTCTTGCTTTAATTAATCACATATTTTCTGCCCTGTGAGTAAATAATAATTAACCTGGCAACTAGACATACCCTAGGTTAGATCATGATGCTCTGTGTTGGCTTTCCACAATGTTTCCTTGCTGTCAATGCTGCTTTCTTGGCTAGATTATCTCCAGGCATACCATGTGCTTGAGTAACAATAACAAACAGGAAAAATGAAGCAGTTCATAAGATTATTATTTTAGTTAGATTTTCTGTTCTAAAAGCCAAAAAAACATCAGCAGGCCCAATACACTCAGAAGAGCTGCTTTGTTGGTTTTTTTCCTTTCCCTAGTCACTAAAACATTGAGGTGTTATACAGTTATATCAAAGAATTTGATAGGGCACCAAACAAGTTCCGAATCCCACTGGTGCTTCAACGGCTGCATTTGATCAGCCATGAGCTCATATCATCACTCATGGAGAGAGAGGGAAGGACGGGGACTTTGGATCTCAAGGGCATGTCAAGGTCCCTCTGCATATGTGATTCTATTAGTTCTTGAAAAATTGTACTGTGCCAATGCACAGGAAAAAAGACTTGAAAGAAAGGGCCTCCAAGAGCCAGGAGGACCCTGACAGGGTTCCCACACCCCACCCCCACAGAGAAGGAAACAGGATCCTGGTAGAAACTTGAGGCAGTAGCTCATAGATGCTGAGAGGAGTTAGTGTGCTTCTGACATTCAAAAAAATGCAGAACCAAAGGGCATGTACCTGCAAATATGAGAGAAGTCAGAATTTACCAAATGGAGAGGTTTTGCTTTCAAAGAAGAATAAAGACTTTAGAGAGGAACCTCTCCAGTGCAGGAAACTCTGCTAGAACTGTGCTTTTATCCTGCATGCCCCATGGCAAGTGACATTATTTAGAGCTGAGAAAAGTTTGAATAAATAAATCAGCTGAGCCAAGGAGTCTTTTCAGTGTGTAATCAGTTAGTCCCTTCCCATTTAAGTCTCTCTCTGCCAAGGTTTTCCTCTGCTTCCTTGAGAAACGCACAGAAGCATTCAGACTGGTCTTGCCACAAGCAGGGTCTTCCTGTGTCTGCTGGGAGAGCTGGCAGCCCCAGGCAGCTGGGAACAGCAAACACAGAGCTCCCAGTCTCTGCCAGAGAGCAGTGGCTGCTCAGTCCCTCCCAGTGCTGTTCAATAACTGTCTCTGAAATGGTCTGGCCTCAGCACACTGAGAGTGGACCAGTCCACAGCACAGCTTATGATCATTTGCGCCTGTAACAGGTCCCTGTGTGATGGGACCACAACCGAGTGCCTACACTGCTCGTAGCCCTACTGGGCTGAGATACAAGCCAATAAAGGAGCCTTGGTAAAGCCAGCACTGATCCTGCTCCTGCTCTTTGAAAAGAAGGGCAACTTGGGTACAGAGGCTGCTGGCACAGCACCATTCAGAACCATGAAATTTGCTGGAACCAACCAAAAAACTGAACAGATACAACTGGAGTTTACTGTACTTTCAGTTCATTGTTCCATTTAGATCTCCAGGTGTGAAAACAACCCTACAGAGAAAAACTAAACAAAACAAAACAAAACAAAAGCAACAAAGCATTTCAAGTGAAGGCAGGATGAATATCTTCTGGAAACAAAAAGATACATTTTGTCAATTGATTACACAGATGGGAAAATCATACAAGCAGTGGCAAGGTTGACAGCATTTTGGGAGAACTGGCAGCATCCCAAAGGCAAAGGAAAGTATCCTCTTCATCCAATGCTTCTTGACATTTTCTCAGAGACCAAGTTCACCAATTGTGAATTTCTGAGTTCAGAAAAAACCTTCCAAGCTTGTCAAAAGTATAGATGCTGCAGTTGCCAACCCAGAGGTATAAGGCTTCTAGAGGTGCTGCCATTTCTTCTCTTTCTTTTTTTTTTTTCCTAGAGATGGCTCTTGTAACATCTTGACTCCTGAGCAAGATGAATTCTGTCACTGTGCCAAGTCTTAGCACTAGGCAATGGAGGGCAAAGATAAGGCTTCAGACGTGTCCCACTTATATGTCAAAATACTGCAACATTGACAAGTACTTTAGTGCCGCACATTCCCTGAATACTAAACTTCTTCCTGGTACTGTCTTGTACTATACAATATGGCTCTTTTTATACTTCAGTTTACCAGCATCTTTTTTCATTTGCAGTTAGGCTGGTAGAGGAAAAAGGCCTCTAACAAAAATTAGGATTGCATTTTCCCAATCTGTACTGAAGTGTGTAGTACATGCAAAGTAGTCACACAAACTGGGATTAGAAATCCCAGAGCTAAGATATATTCCCACCTTTTTCAGCCCAAAGTGTTCTTTATCAGAGTTTGGCTCACTATTTATCTTTACAAGGTTTAAAAATACTGTTTTATTACCTAGCTCAGTATCTTCTTGCCATCCTCAGAGATGATGGAGTAGAGAGAGCATTTATAAAATTTGCTGATGACACCAAGGTGGGAGCGGATGGAAGTAATTCAGAAGATGGGATCAGAATACAAAATTATCTCAATGTGTTGGAGAAATAGTCTAAAATTATCAAGACAGAATTTAGTAACAATGCACACGAAGCACTAAATAGAAAAATGAAAGATCAAATGCACAATTACAAAATGAGATATCATAAAAGAGTTGGAAGGGCTGGGGAAAAAAAAAGGATGTGAGAACTAGAATATGACTCAATGCAAATATGAGCAAAGCAGTTAAATCTCCTGAAAGACAAATCTCATATGAGATGCATTATTACAGGAGTATCAAATGCAATAGGGAATTTTTCAGCTCTTCAATGCACTGGTGAAGAGCCAGCTAGTGTATTGGCCCTAGCTCTGGGTAACTCTTTTTAAAAAAACAATGAAAACATAAGACATTTTAGAATATGGCCTATCAGAAACATATGGATAAATAGGTTGGTCACTCTAGAAGCTTCTCTGAGATTTGATAATAGTTTTCCAGTATATGAAAGAGTGTCCAAGAAAGGGCAACAATAACTTACTTCCTTTGCTCAGTTTTCAGGAAAGAGTCCAGTGGATCTGGTAGAATGGCAGTTGGGTGATGAAAGAAAATTCAGAACTGGCTAATAATTCTTAGGAACAGTCGGAAGTCTGCTTGTAGAAAAGTTAGGGAAGAGATCTGACAGTGCTACCAGTATATTTTATCCTGCTTGGAACAGGGAAATTTTCTCAGTGATTTCATACAGCTTGTCAACATTCTCAATCCTATTTTATCAAAAGATCCATCCAGTTCCTTTTTGTTTGCAACACCACAGAGTTGAAGCTGAGCTGCAGGTGCTTTTCAGACTTTCAACACTTTGGCAGTTGCAAATTCAGGAATAGACCTTTCTCATGTTTTTTCTTGGACAAGTGGGAATCATTGTCATCTTCCAACTCTGCTCCCTGCTTTCACATGTGGATTTTCCAGTAGTGGGAGTCCTGAGGAATTTCCATTCCCTTTTCTCTCCCTGGTGAGCTGTGTACGTTCACAGATACATGGCATGAGTAAACTCCAGTGATCACACATAACCCCTTTCCAGTCACTCCCGGATCTTGTTCTGATATTAGACTCTACCGATAATATTTTCTAGATCACCCTGAATCTTTGTCCTCTCTGTAGTCAAAGGCAGAGAAGGTTTATTCAGGCTTCAGCTGTCCATGAAGACCCTTAGAATTCAATCTCCATCGCAGGATCAACCTTGCTAAAGGCAAAGCTTGAGTTGTGGGATGCTGGAACCCTGCCAACCTGAACCATGGGCTGCTGTGCAGGTCTGTGTGAACTGCTGCACGTGCTCTATCCCTGCCCACCACGGCCCAGTAAATGAGGAATCCACAGCCCTGTTCCAGTTTACCCCCTGCAGGTTAAAGTACAGGGGGTGCCTGTGCTGCAAGAAGATGAAGGTACCACCACCATCACGTCAACTGCTCCTGTCTTGGTGCTGAGGAGCAGTGTGGGCAATGTTAGTCTTTACTCTCTTGTGTGCTGCTGACAGTGGTGTGGTATCAACAAGTGTAAGACAACCTCAAATTACAAGATGCAGTTTATCTGCTGGAGGATGGAGCACCACACAAGCTGATTTGCCTTGTTTCACTGTGGCTCTTACTTGTTCACAGCCCTAAATCCCCCACAATGCAATCAACTGAATGACAGCCTCAGGCAATTGCACCTTTTTACACTTTCTAAGAGAATTACTTCCATAAAAGCTTCTACACTTTACTACCTCTCCACGCGGATTTGGTTGTCTCTTGGAGCAGGGGGAGGATATTTTCCAACCATAATAAAAACACTGCATGGTGATGCAAAGAAGATCTCCAGTCTGATGATGTTTCTTTATTTTCAGATTTCTATTTTTTTCAAAAGAGATTTTGAGTCAGAATAAAGGAAGGCTCCTGCTAACTTGCTCTTGTTGGGCTTCGGATGCGTCGCTGTGCACCAAAAAAGATGACTGCATGAATGCACTTGGGTGACTCCTAAAAAAATCTCAAGAAAACTTCTGATGAGGTAGATTCACTCTTGCACCCAAATGCAGGGGCTTGTGAACACACAATTCAGCCACCACCAAACCTACCCAGTGCTCCTGCCTCTCTGCAGTCATGCTCTGCAGAAACTGAATAATTAATATTTGTTGCCATAATGTTTTGGCATCAGCCTTTCTACAGTAACATTGATTTTTCTTTTTTTGTCTTGCACCTTCTCAGCTATCCAGTTCTCCATCTACCTCACTGTCTTGCCAGATTCTTACCCCTTCTCTCTCAGAGACAGGCCCTTAGCTCTGCAGAGCAACCCTCTGAGTTCTCTGGTTTAATCACACTGGGCAGCAGATGTTGTGTGTAAGGACAGTAAGTCTGGTTCTGCTTGCTTTTTGCTTCCTTTCACAGCCTGTGTTTTCCTATTGCTAACTTCAACATTATTTTTAACTTTTTTTTACATCTTTCAACATCTTCCCTTTCCTCCTTACTTTCACAGATCTTCATGCTTCTATTTCCTTTCTTCCTGTTCCACAATTCCCTCTCCCAACTTCCCCTCAGAAAAATGAACACATGGTAAAATATTCTATTTTTCTCATGGCTTCTCCTTTCATTCTCTTCCAGTCCTTTCTCCAATTCTATCCCATCTTCCACTTACTTTCCTTATGACACCTGAGGACATGTTTCCTCAATTATTTATGGATTTATTTACTTATATATTTATTGCTTTTGGCTATTGTCCTTACAGAAGCCCTCACATTTTTCACATTTCCTATCATGTCCCAGTTTTGACTCATGTTCCCTGGAGGTGGGGTAAGTTTCTGTTCTCTATCCCTCCAGCTATGAGCACACTACAAGCCAGAGTACAATTACAGCTGAAGGAACACCTAGTTTCACAATAGCTGAGTATGAAAAAGAGTAGGACTAGAGCAATGCAGAGTTTAGCATGGACTGCAAAGTCTGTCTAGGATCTTAATAAATACATGGAGCCTCAGCTGTGGCTCAGCTCATTGCTGTGACAAAAATACAAGGCCCAAGAGAAGTGTAAGCCCATTCTTGCATAGCAAAGTAGCTGTAAGAGGTGCAGCAGGGAGCTCACAACCTCTGTGAGCGGGGTATGACAGCCTTCAGCCGCCTGTACGTTACCCCAGCCCACGCTGCAGAATGCTCTGAGAAATGCAGAAACTCTGCTGGGTTCAAAGGGGATGTTCCCAAGGCTCTTCCAGGAGACATGGTCCCGTCTAGAAATGGCAGTGAAGAGAGCTGTGCCCCCTTTCCTTATGTACCTTTCCTCACAACTCCTGATGCCTCAGCACATCTCTGCCCAGAGTTTGCCAAATGCCCAGGAATTTAGCCTTTCAGCTGCTCCCTGCAGGGCTCACAAGGAAATTTCCTTCACAAGGAAATGGCCTTCTGTGGCATTCACATTTTCTGGAAAAACCCCTTCACCCAGGATTTTTCTCATGGGAAGTTGAGAGGCCTCAGAGACAAAGGAAAACAATAATTATCTTATTTGCTTCTCCTGTGTTTTGCTCCTTTGGAATGTGTTTGGAGATTGTTTGCCAACAGGTGATTGTTTAATTGGATTTCTGTTGTGAGTTGTTTTGACTCAATGGCCAATCAGGGTCAAGCTGTGTTGGGAATCTGGAGGGAAAGTCACCAGTTTTCATTATTATCTCTTTAGCCTTCTGTAAGTATCCTTTCTGCATTATTTAGTGTAGTATAGTTTAGTATTCTTTAATATAGTGTAGTATCTTAAAATAATATATTAGTCTTCTGAGAACAGGGAGTCAGATTCATCATTTCTTCATCTGGAGACAAAAGCCTTCATCTTCATCTGTAAATACAAAAGCGTTTTTTTCAGACAAGTGAGACTTTCTGTAGCCCCTTGGTGAACAGCATTTAGAAGTCCAAGCAGGGAGGAAGGTAATGGAGGTTAGCTTTTTGGCTGTGCAGCACCTCACATCATCAAGTGCCCTGACTGTCTGCTAATCATGTCCAGGAGAATTTTGATTTGGTGTTCAAAGGAATGAGAGAAACCTTATTTCTTTTTGCTTCCAGTAAGATACAGTAAGACAGTTTTTCTGCATGCAAGAAGTGGTATAAAACAAATAAGAGAAACACAATAAAAGGAAAAGCAGACTGGTGCGGTTTAGGAATGAGGTACTGGAATTCCCATTGCAGCTGATTTAAGTCCCAGTTTCTCGGCAAGGCTGGTTTCCCAACAGTATTTGAATGTACAGTTAGCAAATAAAATAAGCTTGGTACCTAATGCAGCAGGGAAAGCCTCTGATGGTAAGCCCCAAGGATAAGGGAGTGAGAGCCAGACTCACCAGAGCACAACATGCCAGTTTAACTTGGCTGGGAGTCAGGCTCTGCGTGCTTTCCTTACACAGTGTCCAAAGCCGAGCTCGTTGGCAGTGCTCGGTAAATAAACAGTGATAACAAAACCTGCAGCAGAACCCAAAGGATACCCGGAAATTGCTTGTGTGTGGAACTCCCTTGGACATGGCACGTTGCCTTCAGCACTGGGAAATGTACTTCCACTGCAAGCTCAGAGTACAGTAATTGTTACTTTTCACCAGTTATTCCAGTGTGATAAAAACAATAATCTGTGGGTGTGGTACACCAAATAGTAATATAAATTACCAGTCAGACTGTATGTAGGCCCATAAACCAAAAGGATGGTGTTCTGGGAACAATGACTGAAGTGTTAACTGTATCTGATTTTTTTCTTAGTGAACAGTCCAACTTTTGTGTCTTGATGACCTGCCAGACTTGTCTATAGTATGTCACTTGTTTTTTGTGCAAGAGGTCTGAGGGAAATAAAAGCCTGAAAAAGTGCAGAAGGCCCAAAATTGTGTGTTGATGGAACAACATCTATCTCAGAAATTGTCCTTTGTCTCATGTTGCTCAAAAATGAACAACTGCAGAGATAAAAGGGACTTTTAGTTGCTGGATACTGACATGCAAAGTTTTTCTGCAGGTCTGTACTATTCTTTTGAGAGTGAGTGCAGGGTACAAAACAGTAAACTGCAGCAAGAAAATGCTGTGCAATGGCCAACAGGTAAATAATTCAGCACTATGGACAAACAGATGAACAACAGCTGTTTCAAGCTGGTATTAAATGCATCTCAAACTGCAATTCAGTGCTTTGGATTGGAAGCTACTTGCTGTCAATTGGCATCTCAGCTATTCCCATTCAGGCACTTTGGAAGAGCCACTGTCTGGCTTAGTGCTTCCAGAAACATTGCTGATTGGGCTGGGGAACTTAACCATCCCTCCAGATCAGCTCTGGATGCCCAGCTATGACCAGAGCAGCACCAAGCACAAGACATCCCCACAAATGCACCCAGGCAGATGAGCTGGGCCCGGAGCCAGCAGAACCTCTGGACCCCTGGTATGCACCTTGAAGAGTGATATTGATGACTTGCAGTTGTAATGGACTCCATCTTCCCCCTGCCATAGACAGGGAATCATCTGAATTCCCACAGAATTCAGTTGGAAGCAGGATGAAGCCACAGGATCATGTTGTCCCTGCTGTAATGATAAGAAAATGTTGTGTGATTGTTGTTAATACTATAGCTAGACAAGAATCATGCTGTCATACAAGCACCAAGGGAAAAAGTCTCTAAATCAAACACATTTAAATCATATTTAAGGCAAACCATCTAGTGTGAGAAGACCTATAAGGAAGAAATAGTGAAATGAAGAGAAGGACTAGAAATTATAAAATGCTTGTGTTCTGGGCACAAGTACCACAGTTATATTCTTTAGAAGATACAACTAGGAAATACTGAAACCATGTGATTAACATCTAATAAACATTTACTCAGAACAGTTGAACCGTACTTCACAAACAACATGAGATTTGCAGAAGATGAAATGCTATTTTTACAAATGAGTTACTGAAGTTTATTCTGGGTATAGCAGGGAGCAAGAAGAAAGCACAAAAGGCATCTGCTGAAACAGAAAAACACTCATCATCCAGTCTTGTCTTCCATCACTACATAGAGAAGAATATTTATTCCTTGTTAATCTTCTTCAGGTGATTTCTCACCTGTTCATCCTGCTCACCTAAAAGCCACAGGCTACCATATATTGATAGGTCTGGAGCAGATGACAGGTGTCTCAAAAATTGAGCTTTCGCATCAGCAGTTAAAGACAGCTTCTCAGCCAACATCTGGCAGAGGGAACAAATCTGGGATCTTCTATATGAAAAATTTTTCTTTCCAAAAACTCAGGCACCAGCAGAGAGGATGTCTTATATAACCCACTGCTCAGAGGTGAGTCCTATTTCTGGGGCCATAGCAGATATATGTCACGGACACATCCTTCCAGTCCAGGAGGACTGAGTGGGTGAAACACAGTGCTGAAAGAAAGTTGGATCTAGGATTTGTGATACTTGGATTTTAAGCGTGGTGTGCATTTTGAGGAGGAAGAAAACGAAAAAGGTTTCAAAAGCTCCACGTCTAGATAAAATGGACTGGAAAAAAAATAGACGTTTTGTGAAATGAATAACAGCCCATCTGCAATTAATTGCCATGAAATATTTTGTTTTATCTGAATTTTATCTGAACTAAAATAGTTTGTTTGCATCTCAAATGATGTTGTTGTAATAATAATAATAATAATAATAATAATAATAATAATAATAATAACAATTATAATAATCTCAGAGTTTTCCTAACAAAACAAAATCATGAATACTGGTTCTCAAAGAGCTGCACCTCTTCAAACATGCAAATATTATTACCCTCTGTGCATCCCATAGAGGCTAATAACACATTCTCACAGGGGGCTGCAAAGAGGGAAGAATACATGCTTCCCTGTTCTGTCCTGTATGAGCAGTTACTGACTTTTCAGGGGGTGGCATTCAAATAGCTCTCTCAAACAAACATTTAATTCAAAAGTACTTCAAATATGACTCAGGTTCCCTGCTGTGATGTTCTAGATGTAGTTTCCAACAGCAAAACTGTCATTGTTCTTACCAGCCTTCTAACAGTCTGCAGTGAAGATTCTTCTGTCTGAGTTGGCTGGGTTTGAACCCCATTATTTGCAGCACAGCAGTAGCAAACTCTGTATTCTCAGTGTCATCCCATCACAAGGAAAAAATCAAAGATTCTCAGTTTTATAATAGTACCAATACACATCTACATTTTAGGCAAATTTTCACAGTACTTTCAGAACTGAATTTCAGGTCTTGGTATGCTTCCAGATCACACTATGTCTCTTCTGGCATTCATCAAAGTACTGCACTGTACTGACAGTCTGCCATGTCATAGTGGTAAAATACTCTAATACGGAGGTTTAAGTACTATTTACAAATTGAAACCTGCAAGAAGAAGTAAAAAAAGTAAACTTCCCTTGTTAAACAAGGTCTGATTTTGCTTAAAAATTTACTGCAGCTGGAGACAATGTGGGCAGAAGAATGTGGGCTTGTTCATGGTGCTGCCTTCAGCTGCAGGAATGTGCTCTGGGCGTGTGAAGTGATGGAGTTGAGAATGAGCCAACTCCAGCACCCGCAGGCTTCTGGCTCTCACTCTCCTACTGAAGCCACCAAATGCCTCTGCTGACACAGACGCAAAGGTCTTTGCAGGAAAACGTTCATGGGGTTGTAGAGAAGTAAGTTATTGCCATGCCTCATGCCTGCCTCAGTCATCACTTGCTCCAGATGTCCTTAAACCTGGTTATCTCCCCAGACACCTTAGGAATGGAAGATAGTCATGTTCAGGGCTTGTTGATATGGGGACATCCAGAAGAATTAAATTGATTTATCTTTGGAAGGGGATTAGGCGATGACACATAATCAGCAGCAGATTAAACACTCTCATTCAGAAATAGAGAGCCCCTAATTCAGTTTATCTTAATTCACTCTGGAAGGGAGTTAAGGCTGTGACTGAAGCATAGGGAAGGCAGGCTTGGGCACAGCTGCTGCTGTGTTCCCACAGCTCTCCCTCAGCCATTTGGCAGGGGCTGCCAGCCCACCCAAAGTGTTGGGAAAGGAGGGCTGGGATAAAGCAAACCTCCACTCCTTCCTCACCCCCACATAGCTCACAGCCCATAGCTCCAGGTCATGAGTAGGATGACTTGGGGGCTCAGCAGTGCCCACACCACTGCATACTGTGCCCTGGCCTGGACGATCAGTTCCCAGACCCACCTTTGGAAATCCCCCTTTCTCCATCCTCTTTAGATATTTCAAGAACCAAGGTTCTAGCAGGGTCACATAAGAGCCCAACTGACCAATTAATCTGATACTGAGAATGAAATACAAAGATTTGGCTTTTGAAAGTTTGCCAGCAGAAAAATGATACCAAAACAGGGCAACAAACCCCGCAACCTGTTTAGGTGCTAGCTAACACTGCTGCACCATGGACTACCGCTCATCTTTAATTGTAGGCACTTCCCAGATGATGAACATTTGTTATTAAAACTCAAGCTGTTGTATGTTATTTACTTCATACTACATATAGAAAAAGAAGATGTGTGAAGGAGTCAGTCCTCTTCATCAGGTCCTGCTATAGCACACACATGGCTTTCTCCCAAGTGGAAGCAGCCAAGGATGCAGGAAGCTAAGAGGTCTTTTGGGACCTAACCTGGTAGCCATAAGAGCATGCATCAACACCCTATGCTAAAGCAGTTTCTCTTTCTTGTTTGAAACCCCATCATCTGCAATAAGTAACCTCTTTAGCCCAGCTGATGCTGATGTGGTGTCATGCAGAAAGTGGCTCACAGTCTGGTACACGCTCTCTCACAAGCTGCAGCTTGCTTTCATTTAAGGCCACAGTTTGGGCTTGCTTTATCCCAACCAAACATCAGCTGCTTTGCTTCCAGACACCTGCTCAGCTCCCAGCACAAGAGCAGCTCCCTCCCCTGACTTGCCTTTTCCAGATGCTCATAGTGATGCATTACACTGAATAATGGCAACTTTAAAAGAAATTGGAACCTCTTCAGACTTCAATTGACCTTAAATATAGGTTCTGTTTCTAAAATCCCTTCCTCAGCAAAAGTGGATGTCTGGGAGAATGGGTAATGGAATACGGAGCGCTGCTGCCTCACCCTGTGCTTGGCAATTACCAGAAATTGTCGCTGCTTGACAGCAACTTCTGTGTACACCTCTAGCAGTGATGGTCTTGAGTCCATAATTTCTACTAGCATGCCATTAGTTAACTGGTAATGTTCCTCTCTGTCATGGCAGCTCACCCAAACAAATCACCAGCTGAGTGCAGATCATTGTAAGCTTTTACAGTCTGGGGACTCATAGTTTGTTACTAGGCAAGTTTTTATTCATACAGATTCCAGTTAGACTCACACAGGGAAATACGACCCATAACCATTTGCAGATTATTCCTGTGACATGAATTCTCACATCTGCTAGCAGTAAAATTCCTCTCAGAAAGATGGAGCACAAACAGGTGACTATGGACCATCTGATAGCATTGTTTGGGGTGGCCTTACTGCTTTTAAGATATGTAGCTGTTTCTCATCCAAGTGAATGCAACCTTTATGTAGCTGTACCTCACCTACTGCATACAAACCCACCTAAACTAACACACACACGCCCACACCCCCCCCCTTCTGTGGCTGAATTTGAGAGCCCAGATGTGCAATCTGTTTGTTTGATTTGGTAAATCTGAAAATAATAAGTATATTACTAAAGTGCAGTAAGACAAATAATCATATATCAGCCTATTTAACAATGCTGTATACTCTTTCTAAATATATCTAGAATCCTTAGACAGAAAAATCCACACATATAAGTGTAGAGACAGACAGGAAGATATCATTTTTGCCTATGTGTATATATACATATTTACACATATATAGAATATTTCAAAACTAAAAAGGAGATTTAGTCACACAGCTCCTTGATGCTAACTCATACTTATGTCTATCTTCATACACACATGCACATTCTGCTGGTACTGTAAAAGCCATCTGTGCTTGCACTGTATAGCAGTTATAGTCACATTTCCCAAGGATAAAAAAATTAAGAATTCATTCTCCTTCCACCTGCTTGCTCTCCTTGCAATCTCAAACCTCTCTGGCAGCTTACCTGGAAAGGGCTAGCTTCTTACAGAATCAACAAAACTATGCATTGAGACACAGGAGAAAACCTCAATCTGTATTGTGACTGAGGCAAAGGATGTGGTATGAACTTACCCTCACTTTAACACACAGAATCTGCAAGAGACACCAAATTTTGAAAGTCTAGAAATCTGAAGAAAATTAAATGGGAACTTTCATTCAAGAACCAGATCCAAAAACAATGGGAAATCTGATTTCATTGGTTCCAGTGCTCATGGCACTGCTTTGTTTCTGTTGATCTGAAGGAGGGTGTTCCTTAATCCATTTCTATATTGGATCTTTGGCAGAAGCATTCATTCTGTGCAATTCTGTTTTGACCTCTGTTTGCTAAGGTGCTGAATGACTCATTGGCAGATACATTGTTTCAGATTTTGGGTGAGTGATATATACTTCTGTCAGAAGGCATTAGACCAGGATTTAACTGATGCGGGGGGTGGGGGAAAAGGTCCAAGTATAGTGATGATCTCTGGGTCTAGCAGCTGGAGAAAAATTGAACGTTACAAGAATATTCAATGTCTGGTTTTCTTCTTCTAGATCCTCAACTTTACTCCCTTCCCAAAAACATAGAGCAGGGTGAAAAATTATGCACAACTTAGCAAAATTTGGTAAGAATGGAAAGGGAGGTTTAGAGCCCACACAAATTAGTGGGAGAGTCTCAGCTGAATCGGAGATTTGTGTGTCCTGTAGGTTGTTCCAGGTGATGATGGGTAGAAGGTGGTTTCATGTTTCCCAAACCTTCTCAGACTTGGGATCAGAACCCAGGCCAAGCTGGGGCACACAATATGAATTGGCTCCTGCACAGCAATTTCTATATCCCATGCTCCTGGAGACACAGGCACCTGAGCCCAGGGACTCGAATACAGCAAGGGCCTCTGATTGTGGATCTCTAAATTTGTTTAGAGTTAGACACCTGGACCTCCAAAGACCAGGAAGAAAGAGAAGGAAATGGTGCACTTCCACACTGCGTAAACAAACCCATAACCAAGGGGTTTGCACATGATGGCAAGATAGAGCTCATTGGGATTCAAGTCATCTGACTCCCATTAATCATGTTAATAATTGAAAACATATGTTCAGCTTGAAAGCACAGCAAGAGAGGCAACCCTACATGGAAGTGCTTTGTTTTCCAATTCTAATGATACTCATTAACATATCTTTACCAACCTCAAAGAGAAAACCCTCCCCCCATTATCAGGTGCAGGATTTGCTGTCAACTTCATGTGTTCCAACCTGACAAAACCCTCCCACAGCCACTTGTTTCACCTTAGAAAGTCTTTTTCACTTAAGCCTGCCCCTTCTCCTGCGGCGTAAGCAAATGCTGGTGCTGAGCTCTTCTATTCTGGTTGCAAAACCTTGCACAGAAAAGCATTCAGGCAGGACTACCAACTGCAGGGCTGGTGTGGCCACAGTCTGTGCCTCCCTCTGCAGCAGCTCTGTCACAGGGACAGCTGCCACCCACAGCCCTGCCACCACGCTTCAGCCTGATGCTGGGCTGGGGCCCCTCAGGAAGACCTTCAGATTTCCAATACCAAAAATAGCCCAAACAAGCTTAAATATTCACAGGCATTGATATTGCCCTCTCATTGCTCCCATTAAAGTGAAGACAATGTTCCCATTATAAACTTGCTTTGGCAGAGCTCTCATGATGGAATCATTAAAATTAATTCCAGGTGAGAATCTGCAACACAAATTCTAACCAGAGCAGTGAATTTCAGAGGAAACCTCACTGCCTGTAGGCAGACAATATTCTTAACATCTCAGCCTTTCCCAGCTCCTGAAACTGAAACTTTGCTTTCAACAAGGCAAAGCTGGGCTTTTCTTGGGTCGGGACACACTATCAGGTTACCACTGCAGCTTCAGAAACCACACTAAGTTCATTGTGAGTTTGAGCCCTGAGGGAAAGATGAAGAAAAAAAGAGTAAGTTTGGATACAGGTGGAAGAAAGGATGGATGTTTTTTTTCTTTTCAGACGCACTTATTCTCCCAATGTGAATATAAATCACTTCTGCTGCTAATAGTAACAGCAAGAAAATAAGCCTCTTTGGAAATGAGTTTTGCAATCCTGTAACAAGAAGGCAGGAGAGAGGGAAAAAAGAAAGAAAAAAAATTAAAAGCAAGCCTTGTTTAAATATTAATAATATGGTTTACACAGACTTCAAAATCCTGACAAACACTCTGGTTTAGATTGCACACTTAGTTCTCATCATCCCTTTTCTCCTCCTACACCCTTTCTCCACTGATCCATAAACTCAGCACAAGCAAATGCCTCCTACCTGGATCGAAATGCTCAGATGCTACCTACATTTGTGCTGGTCCTTACTCAGAGGAACACAGTGCTTTGCAGGGAAGCTCTGGACAAGGAAACAGAGGGTGATGAGGGTCACAGGTGTGACATCCAACCAGTGCCACTGCTGGAAACAGGAGCCAGGGCAAGTTGGATCCCATGGCTGACCTGCTAGGGCTGTTCATGTGCAGAGGTGGGTCTGAGGCTCCAGCAGAGCAGAGAGGATCTCCTGACCTCTTTTTCCTGCCTCCTGCCAAATGGCTCCTCCCAGCAGGTACTGGCAAAAGCAGTGCCTGTTTCTGAGCTGTACAGCAGCAGGAACATGGAAAATAAGTCTGGATCCTACTGTTGTTTCATCTGACTTGGGAACTGGGATCTTGCAGGCCCCTACTGCACTGTCATCTCATTTTTGCCACTCCCAGAGCTGAATGGAGGCAATGGGAGAAGGATATTTCTGGGGTGCTCTTTGGGCCTGAAGGAGTTAATCAGCGTTGAGACTTAAATTCTATGCCTTCCAAGGGGTGCCCCACAGCTTTTCAAAGTGGGAGCTGAGTGCATTACAGACAGCCTTCCACAGGGTGTGAGAGGCAGCAGATAAACTCCAGGAGTACAAGTCCCTACAGACCTCACCCTGCACCCCTTTGCAGGCTGGAAGGGATTTCGCCCAGGCCTTCCCTGGGGGGACACTGCGGAGAGGGGCTCCCTGCATTCACCAGCCTGCTCACTGAGGTAACCTAACCCTGCACTGATCCCACCACTCTGGTATTTTTCATTAGAAAACTTTGGAAAATTCTTTGCGAGAGGCCAAAGCCTCAAGCAGTGTAAATCAGTGTAACCCCCCTGAAATGTATCACCAGGGATCTGTCACGTGAAGTGCTTGGGATTACTATTGCATAAACAAAGTGTAAAGCCTTGAGCCAGAGCCCACAGAAGCTGGAATCCCAGACAACTCCATCATCCTTTCCCCAGCATTTCCTACACCCCAGTATGCCTCGGATCTTTCTCTGTGCGCTTTGCTCAAGC
The DNA here is from genome assembly GCA_039654755.1 of Calcarius lapponicus. Lineage (NCBI taxonomy): Eukaryota > Metazoa > Chordata > Aves > Passeriformes > Fringillidae > Calcarius > Calcarius lapponicus. Next base: position 95,128,442 of record CM077465.1, read on the forward strand.
TGCCTGGGCTGCTGAGCTCCCAGCAAAGCCTTAGTGGCATGCCTGGCACAGAGGCTTTGCTCTGCTTGGAAAGGAGCAGGGAGGTTGTGCATTGACAGGGAGACTGAAGATATTCCAGCTCAAAATAAATTGACAAAACACACCCTTGTGTATGTATCCATCTCGCTCCCTCACTGCAATAATATTTATTTGCCAGCAGCTACTGCTTGCAATGGGTCTCCCTCCCCACAGTGCACACACTAGCTGGATTTTAGAGGGCATGGGACCATCTTGGGACTGCTGAGCCCAAACTCCAGCATTGGAGTCAATGTGGGGTGAGACCTGGGGCAGAGGAACAGTCTACTCCACCCTACAAAGCTTCTCAGTGTGCCATTACAATATCAAGTCTTATAGTAAAAAGACTGCAAGTTATTCCTGCAGGAGGCTTTTCCCACAGAAAGCTATTCCCACAGAAGGCACTGGGAGTAGGTCTGACACCACCATCCCAAGTGGTCTGGGGGAGCAAACTGTCCCTTTCTCTGCAGAGGAGGGGGAAACTTGGTCACGGCAGCTGACCTGGGAGAGAAATCCCTTTTAGGCCCCAAAACTGGCAAGAGGTTTATCTGAGCATGTGAGCAAGGCGTAAGAGCCAGGCAGCTCTGCTATCAGCTGGAGAAAAGCCACGCTAATGATCTCATGCAGAGGGGTGAGGGGTGGTATTTTGCCAGAAGGAGAAGAATTAGACCCAAATTGTTGTTTCCTCTCTGCTTTCCAAACTCCTCTCCCTGATTAAAACCAAACTTATAGTATCCTCTTCTTCACACTCTAAAATTTTGGCTACATCTTTTCTTTTCCATGTCTGGCAAAGGACAGAACTGCAAAGGCCAAAATGTTGAGTAAAGTTTGGGGTTTTTTCCTAAGAATCTCTCCCACTACTATTGTTTATCCCAGAACTACAAACCATTGGACAGAGTAAAACAGTTGAGAGAGAGGTGATGACTGGGACAGATACATGGATCTGGGACATTTTTTCCTCTAACCCTGACCGTGCTGCAATGCTTCTTCTTCCTGTAGACTCTCCCTCCAGCCCTGAGCCAGCCAAGCATGTGAGTGTCCTCATGAAAGTCACAGGACTGCACATGCCAAAAGCAAAAGCACGTGTGTAGCTGTGTTGCTGAGGCATAAGCCAAAAACCCCTACTTCAGCAGAATTCTTGAGTGTAAATCAATGGGACAACACGCACACTTAAAATAAAGGCATATGTTAAAATACCTTGCTGGATCAAGGACTTAACCTCTCTTTCTCACAGCAGAACAAGTTTTTGAAAGGCTTTGAATATGTTTATCTTTTTTTTTTTTTCCTCTGGCATTATTTGCAGCATCAAGACTAACTGAAATCAGCACGTATAAAGGACAACTCTAATGGGAATGCCACAAGCCTAAGGGGATAAGGGGAATGAATGGATAATAATTGCATTTACTAACCCCATGGCTTTCTCCATTCTTTTTCTCTTGACAGGAGGAGCTTAAAATCTTTTTTAATCTAATTTCTCCAACATCCTTGCATGGATAACACAGTAAAACAAACAAGATTCAAATCATGGCACAATCACATGTACAAGCATTTGTCCCCAGTTTTGATCTTCTCTTCCCCAAAGTGAGCCTGATCCTGTTTCCCGTGAAGATCATAGTAAGAGCCCCTATTGACCTCAACGGAGGCAGAAACACTAGTACATATTAATTCAATTATTCCAGCCCTCAAGATCCTTTCTTGCCTAGCTGGCTTTCTACCTGCCCACTCTTGCAATCCTGTCTGGACAGGACTGGATTCTGTCTGCTTCTATACCTGAAGCTGGTGGCACTTCACAGGTTACAGAAGGATGCTGCTTCCAGGTGACCACTGCCAGAGATGAAGAGAAACTACAGGTTACAATCCCACAAACATCACTCTTTGGATTCCTTCCAGTTCAAGCCATTCTCAAGAAAATCCATATTAGTGCAACATCGGGTTGGCGTGTGTATCGCTGTGAGGCAACCTGCATGTTCACAAGCATGAGGAGTTTTGCACTGGGTACAGATCTCAGGGACCTGAAGACATTACCACCACCCCCAGCAGACCCCATCCCACTTTACTGTCTTGGTCTCACAGCTTTTCCATGGCTGCTACAATATTTCACAGGGATCAGGGCAGGGCCATCAGGCTCAGTCAGTGACAGCTCTTTGTGTCAGCTGAGCAAACCACAGGCAGGTGGGAGTCTGACATGGGGTGGAGAAGGCCTCGATGGAGCCAAGCCTGGCTACTCACTGCAGTTCTGCTTTTGAAAGTACAGGTGGTAGATAAAATTGTTTTCTACTGTCTTTCCATGTCTCTGTTTTATTCCCTCTCTCGCAGTAAGTTGCTCTACAGCACGTCTCGAGATAAGACCAGTCTTGCTTTCCTCCAATACAGGGTGACACACATGGCACAAGTCAGATCTCCTGTATGAGAGCTGAGAAGGCTTTTTGGATTAAATTATTTCTCTTTGCAGATACCCTCAGGGTTTGCTGCATTTCCTTTTGTCCCTTTTTCATTTGCTTGATTTCTTTTCTTTCTGCTGTGTCTGACATTTTGTTCAGGGTTGCAGTGAGGAGCAACAATTTAGGATGATGAATTATGAATTGAAAGAAAGGTTGGACTATTTTGGAATTGCTATTCAGTGCCTTGTGCAGGGACAAAGGAATTCCAGAATGAGTTTTCCAATTATCTGTGTTGGAGAAGAGGGAGAAGGAAGAGAAGAAAGAGAAAGCAAGCCAGGAAGGATGAGAAGGCAGTAAGAGAAGGAAGGAAATGAAGGAATGAGAGAGCAAAAGAAATGCAATTTCTTCTGTTTGGATCATGCGAAACCACTCCACTCTCTGAGTTTTCTCTACCATGCTTTCCAAGGTAAATCCTGAAAGCCATGAGCAGTTTTAGTTGTTCTTGCAAAAGTAGTCCCTTGAATCTTCTAGGAGCTACTCACAGGAACATAAGCCACCCAGCAGCTGGGAGGGTTGCAGAAGTCTGTCCTCCACTACCATAGCTGAGTTCCCTGAGCACAGAACTATGAAATAACCCATGGGGACTCCACTGGAAATTAAAGCCACAAACAAATATTTTCTCAAATACTCTGAGCAGTATCTGTATAAATGCTCCCTCCCTTGGCTGGAAGATAGGGAAAGAACAATTGCAATTTTGCTTACTTAACTTCAGCTTCTAAAAACAATTAATAACAAGGCATGGGGGTGCTTCTGTGATGGAATACAGAATACTCTTTACACTGAAATTTACTGAGCTCAGACAAAGATGTCCTTCAGGGTCTTGGAGGGACAAAAGTGCTTTATAAGAATATGAGGGTGACATTGCCACAGGTGGATTTTGGAGCAAAATCTTAGTCTCCCTATTAGATAGCTCAATATCAATTTGGTTTGTTAATAAACTCTCAGCAATGTACTCATTTCATGCTCCACTCCCCCCGTTTCTGTGACCCTGGCAATAGAAGTGCCAGGAAGACACAGTTGTGACCAGCCAACTCCCTGCTGCCTGCCCCTACAGCTTTCCTCTAATCTCAGCTGAATGGTTTCATTACATGATGTGTTAGTGCACCAAAGAGTTGGAAAAGCTGAGTGCTTCTCTAGGTGTACACAATGTAAAGTCATTAGGCTGCTTAGGAAGCCTCCCAAAAGCCTTCTGTCAGCAGTTAGATGGCAATTACAGAATTAACTGGATCAGGCCAGGTCTCCCCCTTGCTGACCCAAAGCCTGCCAACAAGGGGATACCATTTCAATGGAAAAAAGGTATCACGGGTCAGAAGAACAATATGAACATGAATAGCACATGGGAAGCATTTAACAGCTATCACAGCACTCACCTAACACCCTGCAAGTCTGAGTACTGCTTGGACCAAGCTGAGGCCAACAGACCTGCTGACGACACTGGTGCTGCCCTTTCTCTGCAAACCACATGGCTGAATAAAACTGTGGGGGGACCAAGATTTCAGTCACTTGTGCTGATGGGGCAAGGGCATCAATGACTGAGGGATGGCAAGGGGAGATCTGGGGCACCCACCTGCCTGCCCTCCCCACTGCCAGGGACTGTGTTGCTGGCAGAGGATGCTGGAGGCAGGAGGTGAGTCTCCCTGGCCTGCCCCCATGGTCCATGCAAAGCAGAGAGGTCCTCTAAAGAACTGCTTGGAGGTTTTGAGGGAGGACCCTGCTTCTCTATCCCTGATCTTCCTGCATTCCAGCCACTGCCAGCTCACTGTCCCACCCACACTGATGGCACAACTAATGGAGCTGCTCTGGCCGTGAGCACACTAATCCTAGTCAGATTTGTCTCTGAGCGATTAAAAGCCAGACACAGCTTGTGATTTCATACTGGGCCACACACTTGCTGGGCTATTACAGTCACTTCACCCTCATTTCACAGGGTAACCATAATCCTTCCCTGAACCATGCCATGTATAAGCCAGTACAATGGATAACCTCTATTCCTAGCTTTTCATTCTTTCCTTGTCCTCTCTTGGCCTGGTCCTTGTGCACCACCTTTCTTTCTTTCCTATATCATATCCCAAAGCTCCTTGTGCTCCCACCAGCTCTGCCTTTCCCTGTACCTCTGCCCCATTCCTCCTCAATGCTTTCCCTAGCTGCTTTTCCAGAAGCACTCTGGGATGCTGCTTCCCACACCAATTTGGTGCCATCTGTCTAGTCTCCTCCAGCCTCTTCAATGTCTTTCTTACTACCTCTTCAGCTCCTTAGGGTAACAGGATGAAAATCTCAAGGTCCACCAGCTGGTCTTCCTCCAAATGTCGCACTCTTGTGGGTCCTTTCCACTCACAGTTTTCTGCATTGCTTTTACCTGCACCTTAGTGTGTCACCTGGAGAGGTCCTGAGGCATCCCCAACTGGAATATCAAACTCAGCTCATATATAGAGCAAATGCAGACTACCAGGACTATTTACCTGCTCCACAGCCTGCCCCTGGTACCTTTTCTCTTGGGAGTGACCAAGGAGGACTTTTCCCAGCAGCTGTCAGGGCAGCTACAGCAGAGAGCGCGTTTCTGTCTGCCTGCTCTGAAGGCATTTCTCAGGAAAAGGGTGGTGGAGATCAGGCAGCAGTACTGCCCTGCTGATGGCCACCTCCTGGGAGCTCCCCAGTGTCAGGACCCAGCACATCCCTCTGGCTGTCCTGAGCAGCCAAGACCCCTGCCAGGGGTCTCAGAGAGCCTGGCACAGAGCCCAAAATGCCTGTGGTTTTGATTATGAGCTGTGGAGCAAGTTACTAACCTTAGATGAAGATCTGCAAGCCATGACAAATTAAGTAGAATGATAGTGAATTTATCACAAGGTGAAAAAGTAGATTTTGGAGTTTTTAGAATGGGGGTTCAGGGAGGCAAGATGGAGGGATCTGGGCGTGTCCAGCCTTTCTCCTTCTTCTTCTTCTTGGCCTCCATCTTCTGCTGTGATGTTGGCACTTACAGATTGGTTTAGAGTAGAAGCTCACTGTCTAACAGAGGTGATAGGTATTGGAAAGTAATTGTAAACATTGTACATGCTGTTTTTAGTATAAAGACATAGCACCACCCCGGGGGCAGGCAGAGTGCCTGGACTGTCTTGCTGAGCTGACCTCAGCAGGACAGGAGAAAGAATGTTATAGATAAGATACAATAAACAACCTTGAGACCGAGAAATGAATAGCCCTGACTCCTTCTTCAAGCGCCGGGCTGGGAAAAGAGACTTTCTGACTTATCTTGAGGTCGCTCTGATAAGCTAGAGATACTGACACCCCAGGAGTGACGAGAACGTCGTGGGCAGCATCCCCAACCATATGTTGGAGGGACCCTGGGGCCATCAAGCCTCATCATACACTAAACCTGCAGCCCTCCTGACAGATGTTTGTACAATCTGCGCTTGGATTGCCTGGCTGGGGACTGCTCACTGTCCCCAGGCAGCAGCCAATGACCTGTGCTGTGCAATGCACTGACGAGGGGCTGGGATTTAGAGTGCTAGACTGTATGGTGCATGGGCAGGAAATCCAGTCAGATAGAAGAGAAATGGGTCTGGCATCCAGCCCACCCTGACACCACAATGACATCATGACCCACCAAGCTGGAAAGTTTGGGCTCCCTGCTCTCTATTTTTCTCGGCAAGAGCTTGTTAAGTGTTTTTACACACTTTGCTGATGCAAAGAGCCATGTGAGTTAGGGAAATGGGTTAAAAATATTCAGCTCTGGTTTGTTCCATGAGGGAAAAATCCATCATTTTACATTTTTACATCTTTTCTTTTACACTTACTCTCTCCAAAGGGAGAACAAAAATAAATAAATAAATAAATAAATAAAAACTCTAACAGTGGAGGGGCATTCAAATAAAGCAGAATTCTTTTTTTTAATCAAACCCCACAACTAAAAAAACAACCAAATAAAAATGCTAAAGAATCCCTTTTTTGGGTATCTTTTTGGCGCTTTTTTTGCCAAAGTACACTATTTTTCTCAGTGTGACATTCACAATAACTACATATGTTGCTTTGTGCTGGTAACAAACTCACTCATCAGCCAGCTCATCCGGGTAGACACACCAAGCCTCCCAAGAGGAGCCTTTTCAGCAGGTGAAAGACATGACAATGCAGAGACTATGAGCAGGGTCTGAAAAGAGGGGTAGAAAGTCCACAAGGAAGACTGAATAATGTGTGTAGTTACTCCTTCTGCCAACATGCATCTGTCTTGTAAATATGGAAATGAACTCTTCTACACTCCAATTTTTATTCTCACATACAGTAAAAAGTAAAAGAAAATCAATTGGCAATCCATAGAGCTGCTAAAAGGGCAGCTGTGAAGAAGGACAGGGTTTGAACAACTCAGCACCTAAAATAATGAGCATCTTAGAAAAATATAGCCAGCAAGAATGCAGACAGAACAGCTGTCCAGGCTGCAGCTGAGTCCCGTCTGAGGGAAAACAATGAATGGTAAGTTCACTTTTCAGTCATCTCCACCACTGTTCTGGGTGTTAGCAAAGTGTCCTGGAAGGGAAAGCAGTGCCAGGGAAAATTCTCCCCATGTTGTCCAGCTCAGTGTCTGCTGGCTGTCACCTGGCCCAGGCACCTCAAACACTTGGGCATCCCAAACCTCTGACCTCACCAGGAGCCCAATGCCACCCAGAGAGACTCCCAACGCCACCTGGGGACCAGGTTTTCTTTGGTGCTGCCAGAGGGGTCCTCCAGTTCCTGAGACATGGGCAGGTGGAGCAGTGCTTGGGAACCCTGGACCACTCCAGGTCACCAGCTGCAGCTGCGGCACACAATCCAGAGGCACCTCAGTTGTCTCTAAACATCCATATGGGGCTTACTGGACCAAGTTCAGTGGTTTCCAAGTCCCCTAAAGCAGCATGGGCAGGTTGAGTTGGGTGCTATGTAAATCAGTGCAGAGCTGGAGATTGAGAGGTTTCGTTTTCACTGTGAGTTAGATTTAGTTTTCTAAATTTGCATGTAAAGTGCCCTACACACTTTTGATGATACACAGACAATCATTTTAAAGCCAATTAATCTCCTCATCCCACATCAGGTACCTTCTAGTCACCACACAAAATTTCATACTCTGTGTATAAAAAATGTATGGCAACAGACTTGCCTGCCACATGCCTGCGGAGATAATTAAATGTTGATGCCAGAAAATATGAAGCTGGAGGTTGGCAAAATTTCTCTAAGCCTTTTCATCCCTGGCTTTTGAGTTCATGGAAAAGGAAAATGGGAGTTTGGCAACGACAAGTGATTTAAAGGAGTCTGTGGGAACTGTTTTTTCTGTGAGCAGAAAGGGAAGATTTCATTAATCTTTTTATCTGCCAAGGCACTGCACTAACTTATGCATAGCCACGAATTTTGCTCAGCATGTGATATTATACTACACGATTGCCGGTGGGGTTTTTTTGTAAAATATGTTTTAGCTTATTGAGTTACTGTACCAAATCGTTCACTTCTCTGCTTTCAGCCTCCTTTTTTTAATAAACATCACCTGCCATATATTATGTAAAGGCTCTCCCCATCTCACACACCACAAAGCAGAGGTGTAAATCCAAACATGAAGAAACAGAGAAATGAAACAAAGTGAATATAAACATAAAGAGGATGCTGTCACAAGCCATGAGCAGAAAATATAGGATGAGTTTTTAAAGTCCTGAAGGTTAGAAAATGGCCTGTTTCAGGTGTGCACTTTGGGGCAGGGGTGGGGGATGTGCAGGGGAAGAAGGTCACAGCAGAACCAATCCTTTCACTGGACACCAGCCCCATTGCCAACATCTTTGTTCACCACTTGCTCTGTCCAGCCTCTTTGGAGAAGACAGTGAAGCAGTACTGTTGGATGCAGCACAGGAACCAGGGGCTACTGTCTACACACACACAGAAATGTGTCAGCATCATCTTGGTATTTATTTGTTTTCCTCTCCCTCCTTGTCCTGGTGTTCTTGATCTCTTGGTGGATTTCATCAGCTCTCCTGCCAATTGTATTATTGGCATTTCAATTGTTTTCCTCGTGTTTCCTCTTCCATGTGCTTTTGGCAACCTCAGCATCATTCCCGGACTTCCCATGCTTCCTTTTTCAATTGCTGCCACTGCTCTTGGCTTCTACAAGAGCTCCCTGCAGCTCCCTTCTTCCTGCACTGTGCAGCTGAGAAGGTGTGAGCAGCTTCTAATCCCTCCTTTTCCTCTTTCCTGAACAATCATTACTCTCAGATAGGGATGCTGCTTTCTCTGCACATCTGCTTATTCTAGCTGACTGTGAACAACCTTTTCTGCTTTGCACATAGGAATTGAGGACATGAAAATGATATATTTTTGCTGTTCAGATATCATTAGGGACATGATTTGGCAAGGGATTTACAGGCAAGTCTTAATGAGTTTTCTAAATCAGACTGCAAGATTCCACCTTCCTCCTTATCCTTTATCTTGTCTGGTCCATCATTCCCAATGCAGGCAGCTGCTGCATTTCTTTCCTGTCCCTTCAGCTGGGAAGTCTTCTCTGTCCTTCCTTCATGTTTTGGGGCTCCAAGGCTCTCCCCTTAGTTCCATAGTCTTTTCTTTCTGAATCGCATGTTTTTCATAATATGATGCAATTTCCCAGCAAGAATCTTACTCTGTTCCTCATCATCTCACATCTCTGTTGGTCTAACATCCATTTCCCTGGCCAAAGCAATCATTATCCTTCTGCAGGGACAATGCTGCAGAGACCCACATCCCCTGCCTACAATCCTGCTGCGTCACTATTGCTATGATGACTATTGTTCCTTTATCTGCTGTCTGGGTGGGTTTTATCTTGAAAAAGTAAATCGTTCAGGGCGAGGGCTTCCTTTTTGTTTCATCCTTGCACAGCATGTAGCACAGTGGGGTTTCAGTCCACAGTCAGAGTCTCAGAGCACTATTGCTAAGCAAAGTGATAAAAAGATAAATAAACCAAAAGTGGCAGTAGGTGTAAGCAGTCTGGTTTAGTTTGCCTCTTCTGCTCTCACACAGGTAGTCAAAACTGAATGATAGTGCTGTTACCAGTGAGAAGATTTACAAGCCATAGTAACTGGCAGCAGGGACAGCAAAATACTGGATACTGGTGCACACAGCCGCCAGGTGTGGAGACTCTACATAATAAATTCACACAGATTAAAAAACCCACCAGGTACCTCTCTGATTATTATATTCAACAGGCTGCAGACAGCTGGGTTCATATAATCTCAAATGTCTTTCTAAGGCTGTAGTCAGTGAAAAAGGCTACCCTTACTTTGGCCACAGACTATAATTTGCCACAATAAATCTCTTCTCCTGTCAGCACCCTTCCTGTGTATTTGCTAGAAATGATGAAAAACCAGAAATAGTGTTTTACAAAATAGAGCAAGGTCAGGTTAATACGACCGAGTTTGAAGTGGAGCTCTTCTCCTTTTTCCTCAAATACTTTTCATTTTCCTGGATTTTGCCTCAACCCCTTTTTTTAACCAACCCTCTTTTCCCACTAAATTATGCATTTGGAAGGATTTGATTGAGATAGCAGATGATACAGAAAAAAAATTGCACTGTGCTCAATCCACTCTCTTTTTCCTGCTCCTGCCCAGTGGCTCAAGAGGAAGACAGCAGTTCCTTCTTGCTCATCCAGCAGCCTTCAACATGAATGCCAGAGGTATTCAGTGCTAGGAGCAAGAAGGTGACTGGAATCAGATGCCAGGAGATGTTGCCCCCATGACACCGTCCAGGACGCAGCATATGGTGATGCATGGTAGAAAAAAATGTAAGGGGAAAAGGAGGAGGGAAGGGCAGGAGGAAGAAGAAAGGTGTCTTCTGACGTCAGTAAATATTTGAAGTAAATATAAGATTGATTTTGCAATCTATCTACATATGAATCCATTGCCGGATGTGGGCTGTTTGGTTTTCATCTGCCAAATCCAACAAATGCTATCAGGGTGGAATTTGGCCATACTTCCAGGATTCCAGTAAAGAAACGATGGTCTAACTGTGGGTACTGAAAAAAATAACAGAAGAGCAATCTTCAGAGTTTATAGGAAGATACATGAGTAACATTTGAACATGATGAGAAAAAGAAAAAGAGGAAAGGATAAAAAGGAAAATGCAACCAAGAAGAAAGTGTATAAATACAGAAGTATTATTCTAATATTATAGAATATAGAAAAGAATATAGAAAAGAAATGTCATCATTAAAGAAAGGAAATGTCATCAGCATAGTGGAGGAATGAAAACTGCAGAAAAATAATGGGTCAATAAATAGAGCTCTTGGGGGGAAAAAAAGCCAACTGGACATTTTCCTAGTCTCTGAATTAGTTAATAACAAACCTATGGAGGACATGTGTGGATACTGAGTCCAAAGCAGAGACTACTGAGATTAATGAAAGACTGCAAAAGAGCTTCTCATGTAGGATACAGACACAAAGTCCCAGGCAAGTATGAGTTAATCCACAGTTAATATTGGAGATTAGGGATCAAACAGTTGGGCCATAAACCGTGCATTCTGAGAGAATTATTTATTAATCATGAGTCAGGAGAGTTTTTTGAAAGGCAAATCATGTCAGGCAGATGTGGGTTTTGTCCACAAAGTACCTTTCTTTTGGAAAGATGAGGTAAAAAATTGAAGCATATTTTCAGTAAACATCAGATCACATGGATGCGACAGCCAGGGGTGACCTTGGAAAGCCTGACCTGAAGGAGACCCCTGGCTCATGCAGAGGTCAGAGTTCAATGTTATCAGTCCTGATTTTCTCAGGGGTAATGAAGAATGAGGAAGAACCAGAAGTTTCAGATAGGTGAATTGAAAAGTAAAAATGTGATAAAATTTTTGGTGGGCTACAGAATTAAATTTCAGATCAAGTTCCAGATCATTTCTATGAAAAAAATATTTGTAAGTAAGTGGATGCTGGGGTGAAACACAATTTTTTTTGCAAGAGTTGGTAAATTGAAATACTCTCTCTGTCAAAAAACAGCTACTTTTGGAACTATGGTATTACTGATTTTGACATAAGAATAATGTGCAAAACATATTTGGAAGTGATACTAAAACAGAGTTGTTAAAAGACATTCAATACTGTATGTCTTAATTAGTATAGTAACATGAGCAACAATAAAAGGCTCCGAGTTACAAATTAACAGCCATCACACCAGTCTTGCTTTTGCTGCCACAAATTGGAAGCATTTTTAATGAAATAATAAAAAAACCCCCACTGATATAAAACACACACATATGTGTGTATGGTGCTTGGTTTTGTATGATTATATAATTAGGGAACATAGTATCCCCTAGAGGATATAAAAAGGAAAACTGTAACCTTAATTATGGCATTTTTTAATTCCTTTTTGGAAACTGAATAATTATCTTCTACTTAGTTTTGTTTTAAGGGAAAGTAATGACAGGAGTTAATGAGTTGCAGACAAGCAAACACATACAAAATGGGCCTTTAAGAAAAGCAAGAAGGGACAAGACAAGCTGCAACCCTCTCAGTGATGTTGTATGTTTTAGCAAGAATTTCTAATTGAGGTCATTTCACTCACCAGAATTAGAACAGCAGCCAAGGGGAAGACAGAATATGTATCTAAATAATTTAAGGAGGATTATTTTACAGAGAGAGCAATCAGGAGGTGACACAGATATGCAGCAGAAATGGAGAGGTCAGACAATGCCGATGTGAGCAAAATCCTGCCATCCACATAGACTTTAACTGATGTATGCTTGAGGTTAGCCAAGAACCCAGAGCCCTGCGGGGAGCAAAGAATTTGTCAAGCATCACATTTTTCTTGCAGGCTGGCTGTGCAGGGCTGTTTGTATTATATCGATCTCTGGGAATGCTTTTGCCCTTTGGCACACGTTTTCCACATTTACAGGCCATAAAAACCAGAGAGAGTCATAAGCCATGTAAATGTTATTATAGAAATGGTATTGTTCATAAAAGCAGAAAAGATAATTCAAATTCACACTTTCCAGGCAGTTTTGTGATTGAGCAATGCCTTCTCTGTCAGCAAGCTCCCCACATCAGAAAGAGAACATGACAGAAATATTTCAAATAGCAAAAAACTTTCATTAAGGAGACTTCACCTTCCACACCTAGTCCAAACACTCTGCCCAGAAAGGCTGATAAAGTTATATTTCTTCTTACTTGTGTGAAGTCACCATCAAACAATTATTGTGTAATCTTGTAAGGCTTACCTGAAAAAATAAAAAACATATCAATCTGGATTAACTCATCTCATGGCTGGTGAAGGAAGGTTTGTGGTTCACACAGTCATGAAATTATATGAGAAGCTAATATCCATCAAAACTCATGAAAAGGATTTGTGAAATTCCATAATGAAACTTACTCCTTGTTTATTTTTGACTTTCATTTAGACCCCTCCAACCACCCTCAACATGCTACGCATCGCGTTATCCCCATTTGAGAGCACTTAATTGTAGCCTAGGAAAGAGTTCACACGGGCTGCCTGCAAACCCAGCCAGAGAGTTTGGAACCATGAGCTAGTGGGGAGTATCCTTCCCTTGGTTTCCCTGCTGTGGTGTCTGGACAATACTGCCTCCTGTTAACTCCTTATGCACACACACACAACCCACACAGGTGCAAACACTGAAAAGAAGGGTCCCCTCTCTCAAAGAATGGCTCATTGAGCCCGAACAGCTTCGCATTTAGACTTCAGCCTTCTTGGCTTCCACCCAGTGCCTGCTTCCAAAGAGCTGGGAGCCCAAATCAATATTGTCTGTAACTTCTCAGCTTGGCAATTGCACACACAACAAACAGGCACTTTGTGTGCTTCTGCAGAAAGAAACAATCCTGTACCACTGAAGAACATTTCTTCTGCCTTTCATTCTTTGTCTCAATTGAATCCTGGCTTTGTCCCTTACTGCTGTTATAGAAATAAATGAGACAGAAGTGTTGTCTAGCAGTCCAAGCAGGAAAAACCAGCTAAGTACAAAATTACCATCCTAATCCTAACATAATTTGCTTGGTCAAATCTGAATCCATCTCCCTTCAAAGTCAAAGAGTCTTTGTAGATGGTGAGGAATGAGGCTGGGCAATAAAGATCTCTGCTAACTATCAGTTTGCAAGCTAATTGCATTTAACACTGTTATCTGAAATAAATTATTAAAATCATCAATGATAATGTTCTGGCTGAGCCTAAAATGAAGGGAGCATGAAGTAGTGAAGGAGACAACTCATTTATACATAACAATCCAGGGAGTTCCTAACGTACGAGCCAGATTGTGTCCGTAGGAAGAAAGAACACAGTGATACCTAAAAGCTGGACAGCAGGACACTGAAAAGGATGAGGATGATCAGCCTGAGCACACAGCTTAATAGCCTATGCAACAGTATGGTTAGGCAGTTGAGATGAGGAAATACCAAGGAGGTGGAGGAATCCCTCGTAAAAATCCAGTGAAATACTGGAAAAATCCAGTGAAATACTGGAAAAATCCATTGAAAATCCACAAAAATACTGTGCCCATTTCAGAGACTCATGGAAATGTGTTTGCGTGCAGAAGGGGTTGACGGGCCAGTTTGGTCTCCTGAGGTGTCCATGGGCTAATAGCGGAAGGTCTGTAAAAGACCACAAAAAGAGTAGGCATATGGAAATTTTTAAAAGTCCATTTACTGAATAAAGTGAAAATCGCTTTTCTGGAATGACCTCCTGTATAAAAGAGCTTTATATGCTTCTATGGCAACAAAGAGTCTGTGAGAAATCTTAGGAAGCAGTTAGATGGCAAAGAACTCCTGGCATTAAAAAGAGTGGATCTTAGCTCAAAATGGAGTTTTGTAGCTGAGGCTCAAACTGCTGGGTCCTGTAGGGTAAGGAGCCTTCCAGGATGAGATTTCTGTTCTTAGTGTAGCTACACAGGCTGTGGTCAAATCTCTTCTGGGGTTGCTGTTACTCAAAGCAGCATCCCCCTTTCTGGAAGTGCAGCCTACTCATGTCCTCCCTACAAGAACCACTTCACTTCTGGCTGTACTAAATACAAGTCTTTGCAGGCTCCTATTGTAAGAAGTAATTTGTCTTCATTATCCTCTCTCCCCAGCCTTCAAAAAATATTTGTGGCTTTGCTTTTAAGACATTCGTACAGCCAAGGGTTAGACAGCACAGGTCAAGAAAGCCAAGAGTTCCCTACTGAATATAGCCCTATACTCAACAGCAGGTTTTAGACCTAGTATGCTACCATATTTTTAATATGAGTTGTTATTTGGAAGAATTGTTAATAAAAAAAATTACAATATCAAATACCTTAGACAAATATGAATAAATTGTTCCCAACAATTCTACCACCAAACAAATAGATGTGGTGCCATGATGGTATTGAACAATTTGTTTCCCTTAAGCCTGAACTGATTACTGTTAAGTGCAGTTCTTTTTTTCTTTTGCCTTGTTGTTAACGAGATTGCACTATTTTGCTCCAGCTCACCGTCTATGTCAGGCTGATATGTCTATAATTACCAATATCTGAATCTTCTTTTTCTCTAGGCAAGCCTTTCAAGCATTCCCATGATTTACCAACTTTAATAGCCCACACATCTCCTCATCCAGCTCTTTAAAGTTCTTGATGCATCCAGACCTACTGGTTAAAAACAGCCGGCTTATTAGCTCTGCATAATGCCAAGTTACTGTTGGAAAGGAACAGATTTCATCTTCACCCTCTGTGAATTCTTCATGCAGACTTTTCAAAAAAACACTTGGAACAAGATATATTGAAACTATTTGACATTTCTACATTAAAAACATGTTTTTATAGACTAGAATCATTGTTAGGAACTTTTTTGTATTACCAGACATAGTCAAACCTTTCTTTTATTGCCAATGGCCCTCTTACCTTGGGTTTTTTCTTGGTGTCCTATCGCTTCATTAAGACTTTTTCTGGTTTTCCATCCTTCTAATTCATATTCTTTACTATCTCCTTTCCCCTGTGTGTGTGCATTTGTATTCAGCTACATTTGCCAATTTCAAGCCAGTCTGGTTTTTCTTACCAACGCAACATTTTTTCTCTTGGGGAGCTGCGTGGAACATTTTTTCTCTTTGGGGCATGCAGTAAGCAGCTGTATAAAATTCCCAATTTCACTTCCCATTTTAAGACCATGAGAACAGCTAGAAAAAGTGAAATCAAAGGCCCTCCAAAGTGACCCTCCAGCAGCAGCCAGCTTGCCTGGAGTACAAATAATAGAGCAGCACAAACGCCAGTAGCACCTCCCTGTACCTCCCCTCCAACCCCTCCAGACCCTGCATGTCCTCCCAAGCTTGGAGGCCTTCACTGGATATTTCTTCCCTTCCCTTGCCTGGTGGCTTCTGGAATATAGCTAGACTTTTAGCAGCAGGCCACATGGCAGGAAACATCAAAGTGAGTGAGAGGACAGATGAAGAAGCACCTCTTTTTGTTCACTCTGTCTTTTCATTCGATGCATCCCTCATTATTGCACTCAGTCATTGCCATTCACCTTTTTTGCCTCATTTTCAGTTTGCATTCTGCCACCTTCCATCCTCAATCAATTCTTTTCCAAGCTGTCAAAGTCTAGTCTATTTAATCACTCTGTGAAGGAAAGTATTTTCACTGTATCTGTGATCATTCTTCTCGTCCTGCTCTGAACTTTTCTACTTCTTCTCTGAACTTTTCCACCTCTTCTTTACTCATTTGGAGCTGCAGGGAAACAAAACTACCATGATGTCTTGCATTTCAAATTATTTCTATAGGATTATTTGGCTTTTAAATGTTTTTGATATCAGGAAACTGGGTTTTCAAACTACTAAGCTTTCTATGTTACTGACTTGGATTTTAGCTTCTATGAATGTAATAGGGACACTCAAGCCACTGTCCCTGCACTCCAGAACAAGGCAAGTTTCAGCTCTGTGCCCAATGCACAGAGCCTTCTTTCCCTTCTTTCTTCTTTAACCCTTCTTTCTGGGTTAATGACTACTTCAGAGCTATATGAGGCTGAATGCAGTCCCCCAGACAGGGAATTGCCAGTTATGGATTTTGGCAACTCTAAGGAAATTTTGTGCCTGCCTAACAAAAGCTAAAACCAGAAAAGGTTCAGGTGGAAGCTGCAAGAATAATCCAAGATGGGACAACCAGGCTTTATAGCAAAAGACAGACAAAGGTTAATGCTTTTAGCTTATTCAAGAGAAGACAAAAGGTGACTTGATCCTGACTTACAAACCATTATGAAAGGGATTTCTGGTGGCAGATGGATCTGTAATCTGGTGATGTAAAGGCATAATAAGATTCCATGGCTGAAAGCTAAAAGACTAGAAACAAGAAAAAAAATATTAGCAGCGAGGGTAATTATCCAAACAGCTTAAAGGGATGTACTGGATTCTGTAACACACAATGTTTCCAAACCATAATTAGCTGTCTTTTAAAAAGATGTGCTGTTGCTCAAGCAAAAATTACGCTCTCCATGCAGAAATAATCAGAACTGAGTTTTAGCCCGCATTAAACTACAGGTCAGCCTAGATGGTCTTAATTACCCCCTTGGCCTTAAGATCTATGAATCTAGAAAAGTGGAGATAATGGTGTGTGTTTAACTATCTTGCATTTTGAACGAGAAAAACTGAGAGAATTGTGCACAGTAAATAATTCATTCTACACATTTAGGCCAATTTTTTGCTCATAACATATCTGGGGACAGACCATTAACTCCTAAATCTATTTCTCAAATGTGACAGACAGCTATCTTGCCCCATATTTGACTTAGTGCTTGTAAGCTGTGCTGCCTAATTGGTTAGCTAACAGAAAATGGGCCAGTTCACCTCTGTGATTGATTAACATGAAGGCAAAGCAGACATGCATATTTAAACATTTCAAATTCAGTTTGGGTGCCCATGTATAAGAGCATTATTTTGAAATCCTTTTCTTTTAATCAAGCTCCACCCTGTCTCCTCATGGTGACTGGGGAGTAGGCAGGAAAAAAAAAAAGTGTAAGCACCACTTAAAGGAGATTCAATTATTTTAAATGTTAAGGTCTAATCAAGCCACAGTCACCGCACCGTGTTGCTCATCAGTCATACAGGTCTAGGCCTAAAGATGCATTTTGTTTTGAAAATTAACAAAGTTCCTAGCCCCTTGCTTATACAGTGGGTACACAATGAGCTAGGGGCTAATGTAATCAACAAACACTGAAGATAACAGGTATTAAAAAAAACTGCCTTTACTTAATGCAGGCTGATATTCAGGGGAGGAAATATAGCATGCAGGGAGAGAAAACAGGATCAGGGGAAACACATTTGGGTTTCAGTTAAATACTACAAAAATCAAGACTAGAGTGTTAAGATAGGGTAACTATAAAGAGAAATATCCACTAAAGAAAAACATCTCTTTCAAAGCAGATCCTCTATTGCTAACGAAGCCCATTGAAATTATTTTAGGACTGTAGAAAGACATCCCTGGTGGTGTTGAGGTGCATCTGAGAGTGGTCCAGTGTAGGAAGGGGAGGGCTTCTCCAGGACTGGGAAATCATCAAGTCATTGACGGGAAACCATCAAGTCCTGCGATGTTGGACCCCAAAGGGAAGGCACAGCAAAAACAAAGAAGTGGCTGTTCTTTTAGGAACATGAAACAAACGAGGCACCTATTGAACAAGGCTTTTACTACCAAGCTCTGGCAGCCTGTGCTTGTTACCCACCTGCCTGCCCATCTAGCAGACACACCATCCAACATTCTCCCCACACACCATATGCAGGGCTCACCCTGCAGCCAGGACCCCACTGCATCAGTGTCATGGGCATATTTTATGAAAAATCCTTTTACTAGGATTTTTTATCCTGAGAAGCTGAGAGGCCTCAGGAACAAATGTAAACAATAATTATCTGCTGCTGTGGAATGCAACAGCTGCATCTTTGATTGGTCCATGTTGGTTGCTTCTAATTAATGGCCAATCACAGTCAGCTGGCTCAGACTCTGGTCAGTCACAAGATTTTATCATTCCATTCATTTCTATTCCTTGCTAGCCTTCTGATGA
Organism: Calcarius lapponicus; assembly: GCA_039654755.1. Lineage (NCBI taxonomy): Eukaryota > Metazoa > Chordata > Aves > Passeriformes > Fringillidae > Calcarius > Calcarius lapponicus. The sequence continues at coordinate 95,146,896 of CM077465.1, forward strand.
AATCCTTTCTTCTATTCTTTTAGTATAGTTTTAATACATCATTTTCTTTTAATATAATATATATCATAAAATAATAAATCAGCCTTCTGAAACTTGGAGTCAGGATTCTCGTCTCTTCCCTCGTCCTGGGACCTCTGCGAACACCACCACATATCAGCTCCAGGCAGTGATCCCAGGCCATGGCAGTGGTGGAGGTGCTCCATCCTCACCAAATTCCAAGAGCCTGCTAGCAACCTGGACCATCAAAATGTGAATCAAAACTTGGTCCCCCTCAGACACGTGCACTGCACTGCCAGGAGCTGCAACCATGACGTGCACAGACACAGCTGAGGTCAGGAGGGCACAGGGGGGTACCCAGACTGCCAGCAAGCTTTTAGAGCCCGCAGTGAAGCCTGTGCTTCTGCAGCATCAGGCTCTGCAGGCCAGCCTGGAGTCCCAGCATCCTGGGCAGTACAGCACGTGCTGTCCTCCAGCAGCAGTGTGGAGATTTCCCTCCAGGAGCCGAATGCTGCAGATGATCACAGCGGCGCAGTCAAGGGCGATTAACAGCTGCTTAGCCTGCAGTGAGCTTGTGAAATGAGCACAGTTTATATTACGCAGAGACTTCAGGGAGCAGTGGGGAAAGCTGTGACAGGCAGGAGGAATTAACTGCCCGTGTCAGGGGCCATTTCATTTTTCACCTGTTAGATTGCTTTCCTATTACATCTCCAGCCCGATGTGGAAATTAAGCTTGTTCTATGCCTCCAGTTCAATGCCAAATTGGAGGAAATATGTGTCTGCCCTAATTCCATGCACTTTCCAATGGGAGATGTAACATCAGTTACCAAACCACTCACTTCTGCCAGCTCCTGGGGGGAGTGGTACCCCCTGATGCCTGGTAAAAATGTGATGGTTTGGACCAGACCAATCTCTGCTCTGTTGGTATCAAGAGCTGTAAGAGCATTTGTGCTCCTGGAGACACGCTGTGGTACACAAACAAGAAATAATGCAAATTTCCCTTTTTGCAACCCATGAAAACAAACTTCTGAGTCATAAAACCTTTGAGATAAGTGAGAAATACACATGCAGGGCAATGTTCAGCCAGCTGAGCACACCTCCTGCTGTCCTGCCTTGCAGTCAGGTAGGCTGCCTTCTCGTCTCTCCAGTCACAGTGGCACACGGGCCACATATCTCAGCTCCTTCCTGGTGTTTGTGACATACAACATCCAGGTGTCTGGCCCATCACTGTTGGAGCCTGGGTCTACCCTTGCCAGAGGAGGCTGCTTTTACATCTGCTGAAAGCCACTGATGCCAGCAAAATCCTTCCTGTTTTCTCCAGTGACAGCATGAGGGCAGACACAGACCCCGACAAAAGGTCTGGCTGTCCTTGCCCAGCAAGAGGAGCACTTACTGGCACGTTCAGCCTGTTTACAGCCCAGGCAATCTTGCAGCACTGGCAGTAAATGCACAGGCTGTCAGGTCATACTTTAACTTATTGTGGTCTGAGCAGCCAGGGCAAGAACAACTGCCTCCACAGCGTGCTCCCAGCAGGCAGAGCTGCTCTTCTGCTTCCTTCTGGGGTTGGTGCTTGAGTTAGGTGGAAGCTGGGTTGACCCCAGCTCTGGATGATGAGACACAAAGAAACTATTTCTTTGACAAAAATAATGTCCAGGGCTTATTCTGCCTTCGCCAGTTGAACAGTACTAAATTTTTCAAAATTGGTTCAATTCTAGACATGACCTGGACAATCATATGTAATGCTGCCTCTAAGGAAATAGTTTCATTTTTTTCCAGTTTTGAGCCAACCCCACAGCAGGGTGCAGATGTTGAAGGATTTTTGTGATGGGGAAAGGGGACTGGGTGCCTTCATCCAAAGAATTGGACAGGGATGGTCATGGCAGGCAGAAATTTAGATCCATGTCTAGTCCAGATCCACTGCAGCAACTCCTTCCCTTCACCTCCCTGAAGGTAACACAGATGGTCTAACAGGCCAAAAATGGGCCCTGGAAAAAGGCCCCCTCTCCCTCTCTTGCTCTCCCTCCCTTCCTCCTTCCTTTCCTTCCCTGGTGCTGACTCAGACCTTCAAAGCCTGCCCTGAGCCCTTTCTATACTACAAGGCTAGGGAGAGCTGGCAGTGAGAAAATTCATAAAGTTCATGGCTTCATTTTAGAGATTTTGAAGGGTTGTGGCACATCAGTGGGCTGACAGAGATGCTAAGGTATAGCTCACTTGGGATCTGTTTATCTACAAAATAAAGCTCGATATTCCCACCAGCTGCTGCGCGAAGGCCGAGGAAATGGGAGACAGGAATGCAATACCTGTTCTTTGATTAGTGTGGCTTGTACATCAAGGTTTTATTAGCTTTTACTGCCCTGCTGACTGCTGCCTGCAACTGCCTCACACTTGCCTCCTCTCTAACAGCCCCTCTGCTCACTCTGCTTTCCTTCCTGCCGTCTTTGTGTGAACCTCTTTATTGCCAGCTCCAGTGAGATGATAAAATTTGGCATCTGTTGATGGAAATTTCAGGTTTATTAGATCTGTTAAAAATAATCTTTAACTCTGTAATGTGCACAGGGCTGGGTAATGATGGGGAAGCAGGAGGGGCGGCCCCAGTGTCCCTGTGCATGCACTGGGTCAGCATTGGGGGCCATTACCATGGGGGGAGCAGAAGGAGGGGCTGGGAGGTGATTTACAGGCTGGCTGTACACACACATCTTCCCACCTATCTGTCCATGCATACTTGCCATGCCTACAGATACATGTTCCAGATATGCATATTCACCTCAGAGACTTTCATGCCTCCTTTTAAGTGCTATTATTCCATGTATTATCCTTACCTCAAATTGTCCCAAAGCATTTGAAGGCTAAGTTCAGGACTAGGTCATTTCTGTGATATTTTCTTTTCCCTTTCTTCTAACCCCAAGCAGCTCTTAGTCCACTGTCTGTGAGCTCTGGGTACTTCATGAGGTTTTGTGCCTTCTCCTGCTAGTCTTACATTGAGCTGCTTTTCCTGTGTGCCTGCATTTAGGCTTCTGCCTTCTACTGAGCTGTGGAGAGCTCTTGGCTCTCCTCCACAGGGGTCTGCCTCACCTCCATGGATGTACAGGACTTCACCTCCAAAATTAGTTAAATGCTGAAATAAATACCTCCAACTTCAGCCTTTTGAGATCTTGCTTCTTTCTTTCCACAGGCCCATACAGAAAGGTGTGTATAGAGCAGGTCTCTAGTGTGGGAAATAAACATTTTTTTCTTCTTTCATTTCCCTTGAGTAGTTAAAACCTGGAAGAACTGGGATGTTTCTCTCCAGCGTGCCCAGATATGTGCTACAGAACTGAAAAGCTGCATAAAAGTTTTCACACCAGGAAAAACATGTGTTCCAAAATGTCCTGAGAATGTGGAAATGAGAGATAATCGCAGAAAGTGCTTTAAACTTTACAGAGTGGTCAATGTTGGCAATTTGCATAATAACCCTGGGAAATAAGCTATTATGCTTCATGACAGCAGCAATAATTACATGCTAGAGCTGGTCATTACGAGAGTTAGCCACTGATTAATTAGTCTGTTTATATTAAAAAACAAGGTTGGCTTCAGCAACTAATAAATTGCCTGTGTACAGCTGTTACCAAAAAGATCTCTTGTTAGAAAATTGATTAAGTAATTTTTAAATTGTTTTAATTAAATTTCAGTAATTAGACTTTCCGAGCTTATTTCCCTCTTTTTATGGAATAGAGAAGAAATAAACAGGCATTGAGTATGTAGAGGTGATATGAGGCAAAAAGGTATGATTGGAAACCTATAGGAAACCAAATATCTATTGCAATCCTCTTGTCCTCCTAAAGGCTTTTGTGAATCTAGAGAAAATTAGATTTTCATTTTATTTTATTTACTTTGCCTCGTGGAGGCTTGGTGCCTACTTCACTCCACTTGGTGAATTCATAATAGGGACAGAAATGCTCAAACCAGTAAATCTTTCTGTGCTCACTCCGTTTATTATGCAAGATATTAGCCAGCCAAGTGATGCTACAGGGGGCAGTTTACAGCTTAATCATAAAGTCTCACAGCTTCACAGTGCCAGGTCCTCTCTGGAAAGTTGCTGTTTGTCTTTTTCTGCTTTCCCCTAAGGGGGCCTTACCCTGTGCCCACCCTGAGCTTAGCAGGAGGCAGGGGCAGGGGACAACCAGGCTCACGAAAGGGGACCAGTGCCCACGGTGACAGCAAGAAGGCTGCCTTCCCTGAACCAGGCTCTTAACATTGCCAGTGTGACAGATCCAACAAAGCTTGGCAGGAAATAGAGAAGAGCTCTTTTGTGCCCGGAAATTTAGTTTTAGGGGGGTTGCTGTAAAGGGCCTCCTTAATATGTTGCCGCTCTCTGCATTACCAGTCATTACTGTGCAGCCTGCTCTTAAAGAGGGCTCTTGAGCTTCCATTGCACAGGGCTTCTGCATTGTCTCCCCTACCCATAAGGTTGCTTTGCTAATGACTTCATTGATCCATACCTTTGGGTGGTTCAATATGCTATTTTCTGCCATGCTATTTCAATGGTGTGGAGCTTAGCTTCGGGACAGAGCCATGGAGGCATGGCACTAAGTTTTGCTGAAATACTGTTGTTTGACAGCATCCTGGCTGAGATTCAGCCTTTAATGTATTTGCAGGCTTCAGTTCCAGAAAAGCAGTAAAGGAATAAAGCCAGAAAATCAGAAAAGCAGGAATAATCACATTCTGTTATCGTCCAAAGCATTAACTACCTATACCACACCTAAAATACAGACATACATATATATATGTATATACACACATCTCCCTTGCTCAGTATGAAAACAAAACCACCTAATCCATAAATTCACATCAAAAGTTTCCTCCCTTACAAAACATTCAATTACATTCAATTTATATCCATAATCCACCTGTGTGGCTCTGCTAATAACACTTCTTAGAGCCATTTTTCCCTCCTCTTAAGAAAATGCGATTGCTTTTTAATTGAGAAGCAGTTTCATTGGGGAATGGCAAACCCAGAGTTATATTCCCTGGAGATTTCAAAGCATGCAATACAAGCACTAGTGGTATGAACAGTGTAAATGTGAATCAACTTAATCCCTGTTAATCCCTGGGTTTTTGAGCACATTGGTGTAACAACACTTACACCTCGTAGCTGAGGCACCCTTGAGTAGACAGATGTGTATACATCAGAAAAAAAGTATGGGTGGGTTCAGAGGGAGAAAGGATGGACGCTCCAGGAGAAGACATGAAGGATGCCTGTGCACAGGTGTTTGCTCTCCTGCAAGGGGAAAATCTCCACTTGTCCTTTTCAGCCACTCATTGGAAATCACTGGTGAGTGACTCCTGCTCTTTATTTTCCCCTCAGTGATTACTCCTGATGAAAAGCCCCTCCTTTTCATGATCCCATGTCTGAGAAGACAACTTTTTTTTTCTGTTGGATACAGACCTTGCCTCATGGTCTGGACTGCCAGGGAGTTGGAGTGTGATGGACTGGTGATGAATTTGATGCAATGTCCCATCAGTAACCTTGCTGTGGCTGTTTTCAGCTCGTGTTAGTTGGCACCTACCTCTGGGGCTTTCAGTACAACTTCCCCATCGTGTCCAGCACATCCTCCCCGAGCGGCAGCCTGACTGCCAAGCCCCTGACTTGAAGGAAGAACACTCCCTGGAAATGCTCCTTCTAGCAGAAGAGAAGAGATAGGAAAGGTGGGAGGAGGGCTGCCTGGTGCTGCTGAGATCTGTGATGGCATCAACAGACTCACAGAGCTGCTGCCATGGCCAGCCAAGCCCCACAGAGGACACCCAGAGCCAGTGTCCCTGCTCCCCCAGGGACACTTTTGTCCTCCCTCAGGCTCCTAGTTGTCCTTCTGTACACAGCATCATGGCTAATCCGTGCCTCATTTCTCCTTCATTATTAGGCTGCCTTGCAAATGCTTGTTCTTATCGATCCCATTTTCCAGAGCTTTTTCTAACACCCCTGCCTCCAGGCAGCCTATTAGACCTCACACAGAAGCCGTCTAGACAAATTCAGAAAAACTTGGAAAGCACTTGGACGGTACCACAAGAGGTTAGGCAGGAAAGTTAATCAGGAAATTGCTGTCCATTTCCTCCACAGCACAGTTTGAACAGCGGATTGTAAATAAGGCATGAGATGCACTCCGAATAATGAAGAGAAATGATGAAAAGTATGAAATGGCTGATCATGAGATCACAATTTATTTTGGATGGTGAATGTAGGAGAGGTTCCCAGGCAAAAATTAGTATGCAAGTATGTAGGTACAAGATGAAAGATGGTATCATAATACATATGAAAATGGGAATCAAATGAATATTGCCCAGACAATCCTAAGTCTAACCATTCTTATATTCCAAGAGCTTAATTTTGCTGTTTAAAAATCCTCTTACATTCAGAGGATCAAGGTCTTATTTTGTTAATCTCTTGTATGGAAATGCTCCCAATGTGGAAAAGAAATTCAGTGACCAATAAAATAGATAAAATAGCATTCCATGTTTTTGTCATTTCACTGATGTTTGACTTGTCTGTTTATTGAAGTGTGGGGTTTCAGCCACTTTTTTACTTAAAGACCCTTGCTGAACAAGAAAAGAAAAATCCCAGAAAAGCCTAGTCACATAAAAAATGTTCTTTGCTTTTGGTATATTCAGCATTTTTCCTGAGTAAAGTTCACCGAACACTCACATGAATAAAGTAATTTTTTTGTTTAATTGGATTGAGCTTGGAGAGAGAGGAAACCAAATAAATCTATAAGTGGGGGCAGGGAAGGATAGGGAAAAATTTCAAGGTAAAATTAGAAATGGTAACATTCTCATAGAAATTTCCTATGGCAGAGTATTATTTTTGATGCTGGGTTATTTTTCCAGACTCACAGGTTTAAAGGTTGCCTATCTCATTCATAACACAGGTCATAGGATTTCATCCAGCTGGTCCTGCTTAGGACAGTATCTGAAAGTGCTGGAATTATCACAGGCAGACTATGCTCCAGCTGAGTGGTGGGATGAGGAGGATCCTGGGGTAGGCTACAAGATTTCTGTACTATCCCACCAGCTTGGATCCATTTTATGTCACCACAAGAGGTTTCTTACTTGATTCATTCATCAGCAGTGAATTCAGCACAGACAGAATCCTTTTTGGGTTTGGAGGCTCTGGGAGCTAACTGAAGACAGAGTGCCCCATTTGGAGTGGGACATTCATCCTATGGGATGAAGTTGGAAAAACTTCAATCCATTGCTGCTTCCATAAAATTAAAGACCCCATCCCAGCTGAAGGCAGCCTAACTAGCAGTGTCATGCCTTCAGGATAGGTTTGGCAGGGGTGACAGGCTCAGACATAGCTTGGGATGAAACAGCAGTGGTTCAGACTGCCATCAGCACTACAGAGTTCCAGGCACAATTTTACATGGCCTCCTGGGCTTTGAGCTGCCATGATTTTATTGCTAGTGGTTTACAAATTAACTGCATCAAGACTAAATCCATTCTGCTTATGATGGCTGCAATTGCAGCCCAGTAGCTTTAGCAGCTTGATCCCTTTTGCTTTTTTAGGTCAGCAATGAGAAGGATAAATGATCTGGTCTGAGCAGTCTTTCTCCATGATGTCCCACAGCTCATCCTCATCCAGAAACACAATGGAGGGTTGGAGCATGGCTGCCCAGTGTCTACATGGTAAGAACGTCAACACTTACATATTTTTGTGTGAAAATTCATTTCAGGGCTATTGACTTCTGCAGGGATTTAACTTCAGGGTCAGCATGGGAGTTAGATGAAAGAAATATTCACTTTGGTGAGCTCCTTTGTAGGGCTGGGAAAGGAGACAAGACTCTTTAATGACAGCAATTATCCTGAGGTGTTGGCAAACCCTGTCAGTCAGCAGGAAGCTTTTGGCTAAAAACGAAGCAGGAGAGTGAGTGTGATGGTGATACTTGAGTGCTCTGCACCTTTTAGTTACCACCTGGGAACAAGCTTAGGTAGGTCTTGCAGACTGGTGTCCTCATTACAAGATCAGAAGCTGCCAGGGTGGTGTCATGTTGGTAATCCCAGGGGAGAAATCAGAGACTGAGCTGGAATGAAAACTGCTCACCTTTGTGAGGATGCATCCACCAGATCAGGATGGAAGCACATCAACAGAGGGCTGTGATTTGACACAGCAAGCACAGCTACTGCCCAGGCTGGGCACAAACTGCGGTTGGAGAGGGAGTCAGGATGCAGACTTGTTAATCCAGCGCATCTCAAAAGCACTATAAAAATAGGAGATATCTTATTTACAAATGAGATCTTATTTTTAGCACTGGGGAGAAAGGAAGTGCAGAAGGCTGCGACACTGCTGTTCACACTTGTTCATTTACCCAGGCTTCCCTGGAGAGACCAGCAGCTAGCACAGGCTACTAGAGGAGGCTTGCAGTAGGAGAGCCAGTTTACAGAATTTGCTCAGGAAAAAAGACCTTTTGTAGCAGTCAGAGCAGCACAAAACTTGTTGTTCTCCACTACGGGGTGAGCTATCTCAGGCAAATGCTACCTATTGAACAAGGAGATGAAAAGGACCAGATGGAAAGACGAATTTCCTTTTCTAGGATCCAAGAGAGTGGGCTGATGCTGTTGCAAGCAGAGATGAAGGCTGAGTTGGAGAGTGAGGATCTGGCTGCAGATCTAAAATTTGTTGGGTGGAGGGGGAGAGATGTGCTGGCCCAAATGTTCACAGAGAAACTGTAGGATGAAGAAAGCTAAAGGTACTTTTAAATGTAGTTCTGACCTTCAGCACAGTAACACCTGCCTTCCATCTGTGTCCTAAAGTCAAGATGTTTGTGCCTTAAAAAATCACAGATGAGAACACCCTACCCTACATTACAGTGAGAGGATGGTATTCACTTATTGACCATGGCAGTCCAGCTGTCAGAACATCTCCCTGGCAGCACTCAGGCCCATCCTCCCTCACTGGCTCCATCCCCAAGTGAGGACAGTCACAGCTTACAGATATACCAGCCTTCTCTTTGCCTCTGGTGCACCATTCCCTTCTGTCCCCGTCTTCTCCTTTACTCCCGATCTTCCAGCCTTGTCCATAACCCTGGACTGACTGTTCCTTGCCTCTGCACCCTCCTGGCATGACTGCACCCTTGAAATCTTTCCTCAACCACTCCCGTGTCCCCACAGGGTCATTCCAATCACTTCTCTGCAGCTGGGCAGCTTTTCACTCGGCGCTCTCGACGATTGGCAGCGTTTCCGTGCTGCCCATTGTCCAGCACCGACACAGGCTGGAGTGCTCCCCTCCCCCTCTCCCGAGATAGCCACACTTCAGAGGCAGCTGCAAGGCTTTTTATAGATGGGACTTAATGCCACTTGACGGACCACAGCACTATTTCTGTGCCAAGCCAGCACAGCCTTAGTATTCTGCGCGTGCGAGCGCTTCGCCCAAGACTAGTTGCTGCAGTATAAATACCGCTCAACCAAAGTTATTTTGAACTTCAGTTGGATCGACCAGATCTGAGCCAATTATTTTCCCCCGACAGAATTAATTAGACTGCATATAAAGTGAGTGAGATGTGAAAGACAGGTCTGCAGAATTACTTATTCCATTAACAGTTGGTTTGGAAAAAAAAAAGAGGCTCTGTCCTTGACTTGGCTGTGCCACGGCCTCATCAAGAAGAAGGAAATCAGGGTTTTCACATGGGAAGCTGCTCTGCTGGCAAACACAGTTCACTTGGTGTTAGTTTGCATCAACAAGCTCCCTGCTCTCTTGTATTCATGAAGATAAGGGCTGGCTGTGTAAATGCAGTTGCAGAATCCAAACTCCCACCCTGCTAAAAACAACTGTTGCTCAGACCTCTGTGGAACTAATTTATTGCCAAAGAGAGGGAAATGTAAATAGTTGCAGCAGGTACGCGAGCAGGCGTTTCTTTGCTGAGTATTACTTGGAGAAGAGCCAATCAGTGCCTGTACACAGAGCTGGAGGGAGCAGCTTTTCAAGCAGGAGAGGAAAGTAGGACTGGTTTCAAAAGCAATGATTATTTTATGCGAATTACTCCAGCAAGGTGGGGAGGGACCGAGAAACTCATTTTTTCAAGATTGAAAAACACACTCAAGTTTCCTTGGGACTCATTTTTCCTACAGAGCTCAAAAAAATGAGAACCGCTCTGGAGCTCCAGTTCTATGTGAGTACTGGGGAGACAAACATCCCAGTAATTTAGTGCAGACAAAGTCTATTTTTCTTTTAAACACAAACCACGAGGAAAAAGATGCAATTGAGACATAAGGCTGGAGCCAGTTTCCCATCCCCTGCACATGGAGAGGTGTTCACCCCATCCCACCAAGCCTCGCTGTGCCCGTGTCATGGTTGCTCCAGTAACAGACGTCTGGTTGCACCAGGGCCTGAGGGGATTGGGGAACCATCCCTAGCCCCAAGAACTAACATTTTACATCTCACAGCCAGTGAACTCTGGCCCTCTGCATTCACGCTTCTCTCCGACAAAATACATCAGGGCTTTTCCTGAGAAAATCACCATCCCTGGTGTTACAATCGGACAGGAGGGCTGTCTCTTGTGGCAGATGTGTCACTTGCAACCTCCCTTTTTTCTAAGGCCAGCTTCTTTTCAAACTCAGAGCCTAGGTGTCCAGCCTTATGTGGAAGGAGGCTGGGACACCAGGGAAGACATCACCTTGTCCCTGCAAACAGCTTCACCTCTTCCTCCACTGGGTCTTTGGGGCTATCTCCTCAAGAGTGGGTTAATATGGAAAAAAGGATGACCTACAGAACACTTAATAGTTATAAAACATATTGCACATAAACTGCAACACCACCAACCAGATTGCAGGGCAGACCCCTCCACAGCACAGGACTGCCCCTGCCACCTCGGCCAGGTCAGACAGAGCTTGAGATTCTGCTATGATACAGCAGAAATTAAAGGTATTAGTTGCTATATTGTGGGGTTATTTTAAGCACCATTATCCTGCTTCCTGAAATACATTAATGCTTTGCCGTTAACTGTGCTTTGGAGAGAAGGAATGGACTATATAATCTCCCAAAATCTCTCCCTGGTTCCATAGTCTGGTTTGAGAAGGAGATCAGAGCAATCTTGAGAGGTGCTTGACTCCTTTCCATACACCCACTTACCTGCTCTGGAAGGCTTTCAGTGAAGGCAATTCTGCAATATCCTTCTTCTCCCCATGCTCAGGGTTTACAGCTCTCCTACAGGCTGTAGGATATTACAGGAGATTACACCTAATCTTAGGGTATGTTTCTATATATTACACCAATTATTTCTCATCCTGCCAGCAGGAGACAAGCAGGAAAGTAAAAAAACCAGCTCTCTGTGTACTGAAAGCTTTGTTATTCCCCTCAGTTATCTACTTTCTAGACAAAACCAAACCCACTTATCTTGTGCCTTCTGAAACTTTTCCTTTTTTGTTGCTTTGCCCAGATTGTCTCTGACATGATATCCAAATCTGGCCACATTGCACCAGGTGGGATCTCAGCAGCGCTGGGTGAAGTGGCATAAGTAGCTCTCATACTCTCTGCCTGCTAACACCTCCTACCCAAAGATTCACCTTTCTCAAAACATCAACATATTATTGGCTTGCTCAGTTTGCAGCAAGCCAAAACCCCAGCTCTGGTTCTTCTGTACTGCTTTCTCAGCATTTATTGTGCAATCTGTTTTTACGCATTTGATTTCAATGTGTAATACTTCCAACTTTTCTCAAAATAATTCCATCTCACTGGGTCCAGATCATTCCTCCAGCTCATTGAGATTTTTCTTTTTATGCCCTCCAATCTCATTATAGCTCCTTCCCAGCTGGATGTCTGCTGCACATGAAGTCTCTTCCATCATCCACCATGATAATGAAGACAGTGAACAGAAATAGTCCCAAGGAAAAAATTCCCCTGCAGAATCCAACTTGAAATGCCTTCTCATTTTGACAAGAGACGATTGCAAACCAGACAGTACAGTTTTTTCAACCACTTCAATGAGACTTCATGGCAATTTCTTTTCTAATGAAGATTCACCCAAAAAAAGCATTGAATACTTCAAACACCTCTTCATCATGCTTTATTTGTTCTCTGTGTCCATTAAGTAATGTAGCTACAACTCCCTTTGCTACTCCTGCTTCTCACACAGTTAGGAGAATTGTTGTTTTCTTGCCTTGTTTTTACTGTTTGCGAGACTCCTGGTTTTTTTTTTAATTTCAAGTAATGACACACTCCTGATGCTGCTATATAGGTTTTACTGTAGATTCTATTGCTTTGATTGTAATATAGCCATCAGCTTTCTGCACTTTTTCACTTAGAATTTCTTCCTGAGACTCTGCCTAACTGCTCTCTGAATTTGCTGAAATCTGCCTTTTTTATTTTAAGACCAGATTTTCATTCTGTCACACTTAGACCCTGATTTGCTCTTTGTCCTCAGTTTTAGTGGAAAGAAGACACAGAGAATGTCCAATTCTAATTTCATATATTGCCCCTCTCCAGGGAAGAGATGGATGGGCAGGATAATCTGCTCTCTCTCCTATGCTTGATCTGTAGCTACAGGACTTTGACTTACTGAGTTGTAAACCTAGTAGGTTTTATGAGCACACCAAAGAAAAGTGGGAGGAGGGGAAATTCTGTTAATCAAGGCAGGGGCATCTTAATTGACATGTGAGAGAGTTATGATTTAATTTGTTCTTTGAGAGATGGACGTGACTAGCAGCAGTCTAGGGTTACTGGATAACTCGAGCAGCTGTCAGAATGGACAGAACATCTTTTACTACATCCAAATCAGCTATCAAGGGAAAGAAATTTGGAATTAATCTAGTAGGATCAGAAATCATCCAGAGACTTCAATAATAGATATGAAACATTTATTCTAACATAGCATTAAAATTTTTTAAATCAGAAATTAAAACCACTAAGGAAGTCAGGAAATTGGCTGAGCATGTACCCTTGGCTCCCTTTGCATAGGAGTGCCCTTAGAGGAGGAGGCACAGAGTTTTGGCTGCCTGTTAACATATCACTGTCACTGTGATGGATGAGAGGAGCTCTTGGTGTGGGAATTCAGGGGAATAAGGAAAGTGTTGACTTTTTCATTTTCTTAATAAATAAGGGTTAAATACTGCAAAAAGAGGTTTAGAAATATTTCAAAACCTAATTTTACTATTTTATCAGTTTATAGAGGAAGAACCACATATGTGACTTTCTCAGGAACACTGGCAAAAAGCCACATCACAAAAATACTTCTTTGCACATACATCAAGAAGAGTCCAAGTGCATTTATGAGGCATTTATTAATTCCTCCTAGACACTACAGCCAGTGCTTGAGTGAGGATCACAAGCCTTACCCTGAAAGCTGTTGAGTAACATCAATAAAATTCAGAAAGAAATGTAGATTGTCAGTGACTTAACTATGTTACCTGGAAATTTTGAAAACCTATGCATCTGGATACCTTTATAAACCTCAACATCTTTCTCCCTATCTCTAGCATATCTCTAGCAAGGTTTTTTCAGATGAGGGTCTCAAATACCTGAGCAGAGAAGGGTTGTTTCACTTTGGAGTGAAAACACGTGGAAATGTGGTCTCCTTCTAGACTTGGAAATGCTGCTTCAGTGGTGACAGAGCACCTTTAGCAAACCTCTCAGCTGAGCTACAAAAAGGTTGGTCAGGGTTTTTCAAATCAGCCGTACTAATTTGGAGTAAGGAGTAACCTAGCTTTCTGAGGTAATTGCTTTTCTGTTCTCTTTCCCTATCTCTTTTTCAGAGGCCAGGTTTGCAAGCAGCTTGACCTGTTTCTCATTTTCATGCCAAATTGCTCCTTCACTTCATCCTCTCCTCCAGGCAGAAAGAGGAGTATGTGGAGGAGACTGTCAGACTGATGTTTCCTGACAGCCCCACAAAGCATTTCTGCTTTCTAAGGAAAATAAAGGCCAGCCAGACTGCCTTGCAAACAAAAGCCCTGCCTCAGGAGGCTGCCCACCCAAAGGATGGGGCAGAGCAGAACTGGATCCAGCAGCCACTTCCCTGGAATGCACAGGCTTGACCAGAGCAGCACTGGAGGGAGGGAGAGAGGGAGGGAGGGAGCTGCAAAAGCTTTGGCAGCCCCAAACCATTCCATCTGGCTGTGGTACAGCGGCACCAAGCCACTTCTTCAGCCCAGCTCCTCAGGCCTGCCCAGGCACAGACAGCAAGTGAATGGAAGGATGTGCTGCTCAGGGCTGGTCTGAGCCTGTCCTGGCTCTATTTGGAGGTTTGGTCACCAAGTTCTGCTAAGCTGACTGCCAGCCATGCTCAGCCACCCTTAATTTATGAGAGAGACAAGGCCACCTAACCCATGAAGGCACACCAGAGCTGCAGCTCTGTATTCATATGACATTTACAAGGGGTGGTTCTGAGGGCATGGACCCCTAAAGAAGTTGCCAACCCTAAGATCAGAAGTGATGCTACAGTCACGTGTGTGCTTGCAGGCTGTGCTGAGTGTGAGGAACTAACCTTGCCTTCCTTTTGCCACAGAGTAAGGGCATGAATGTGAATTATCACTCTAAAGTAGCTGACAAGCTTCAGGTTGACTCTCCAGCTTGTTCCTGCTAGGATGCTTATTCGCCTTTATCCTCTGGGTCCTTGAGTTTGATGCTTGCTCCTCTTGTAGAGTAATTTGCATTTTGGTATATGGTTCCAAGAAAGAATAATAGCATTTTACATGTGTAAATGAGTGTAAAGTGCACCAGGGAAGAGAGAATTAGACCCTTATCTTTTGAAAGAATATCAAAAAAACAGGGGAAAATTTGGACTTGAGCCAAAGGATACTTCCTCATTTTGAATCTAAAATGCTAAGAGAATTGTATTAAAAAGGATAATGATGGAAGAAAAAAAGCTTTAGCTAAGGTTGTGTTGCTAAATATTCAAAATCACCTTTTGCACAAAATCTTACCCCTTCAAAAATCCTCTGAAATTAAGATAATGTATTCATTACAGCGCTCAAAAGATTTCCATTTCAATTTATTGTCAAGGTTGAGAGGTTCTGAATAGGACTCCTGGGGAAAAGGGCAAGTTCTCTATTAAAAAGATAGGACTTTACTGCCTGTAAGTCATTTTCAAGCACTGACTAATTTAGCCACACAGTAACACGGTGGCATTGTGTTATTTAGGATTGCTGTGATTCCCCTTGCAATCCCCATTTCATAATGGGAAGCTGAGGAACAGCTGTTGAACACTTTCTTCAAAGCAACATTCAATGGCAAGGCAAGTCTTGGAGAGGATTCCTAGACTCCAACTATGATCATGATATCAATACTTCACACAGGTTAGCAGGAGCTTTCCTAAATGCCTTCCATGCAGTCAGAATAACCCTAATTCTGCCTTCTGGCAGTGAAAAGGTGAGTAATTTCTCAGGGGAAGGAAAAACAGTTTCCTCATGTATGATTCATATGGACCATTTGGATCCAAGTGGGGTTTTTCTGGGGGGAGGGGGTTGGGGCTGGGGGTTGTTTTGCACTGAGAAAAAGCAATAGCCACCCACACAAAAGATGTAGATTCCCAGAGAATCCATTCGATTGGCTGCAGTAACCACTGTTGCCCTTCCCTCATGGAGAAGGTTCATCCTAGCTCCTGAGCAGAGGCTTCTGCGAAATAAGCTGACTCCTCATGGGTCTGTGAGCCTAGAAGTGCAAACTGGAGGGGGACTGTGGCACCAGATTCAGTTCTGTGATGAGAAAGTTTTGTGAACTGCAGCTCTGGAAGCTGCTGGCTCGGTCTCCTATGCATTGGACAGCGAGGAGGATGCATTCAAAGTTGGAGTTCATCCAAGAATTATGCAGTAGCTGAGCTCTGAGAACAAAATCAACCTACAGACAAGGAAATTTTGATTTCCTTCAAGGAAATTTTGATTTCCTTCAGAAAAATCCCTGCAATTTTAGGTCAAGAAAAAGCTGTGGGACATGTATGAGTGTGGCTTCACCACATAACCTTCTAGTTGAGGTGAGGCATCTGTCTCTGTTCAACTATTATTACATCAAGCTGAGGAGGAAAAACTTCTAAGAGGCCCTGAAGCAGCCTTTAAGAATAAAAGACACTTGTGCAAGTGGCTCTCTCTAGGGAGCAGACTCTGTAGTAAGGGCCTCTCTCCAGGAACAGGAAGGAGTTTTGAACAGAAAGGCCCAGAGAAAATCTTGTTGATGGGTCTGAACCACAAACAGGGGAGGATCTTGATATGACCTGGGGGACATCTTACATAGTCTTAATGATGGAAAGAGAGAAAGGGACTTTCTGTCAACTCGTAGACTTTAAGTCTAGAATTAACTCTACCAGGTTAACCTCCTGCACATCGAGGCCTATGGATTGTGCCCAGCTCCCCCTTGCTAATCCTGACCATGTATATCTGACAGGTAAGGCTTCAGCTGACTTCTGACATGAAGGAAATATCTGGACCAGTCAGACCAAAGGTTTGGTTGGTTGGTTGGTTGGTTGGTTTTTGTTTGTTTATTTTATTTATTTGTTTCCAGTTTGCTAGAAGTAGAAGGTTAGGAGAAACACTCATGGCCTAAATCAGCAGAGATTCCCTAGCCTCTGAAATTACTCTACTGAGAAAATAACTAAGCACACAGGACTGGAACACACTGAACTGTGTTTCCACAGGCATTATTGTTTAGTCAGATCTAATCTGATTTCATGAGTCACTGCCACTTCCATGGTACAAACAAATGGCCAAGTAGAGCTCTTGGAGAAGCGCACGCAATTCCAGTGGCTGTGATAAGGTGAAACCTACATTCCCAGATGTGGATTTGACTAAGTGCACATGAGATTGATGAGTATTCTACAAAGAAAACGCTCAGCAGCATTAAATTTGAGGATGGCCCATCCCTGGAGCTGTTCAAGGCCAGGCTGGATAGGGCTTTGAGCAACGCGGTCTAGTGGGAGATTCTCTGCATATGGCAGGGGGATTGGAACTATGTTATCCTTAAGATTCCTTCCAGTCTAAACCTTTTTATGATTCTATGAAATTGTTCTGCCAGATCTCTGATGAGTACTCAATCAAAGCTGTACATGCTAAAAAAATCCATTGAAAGAATGTTCCCTACAGGTAGACAAAGCATTAATGAAATGAAGAATTTTCCTCAAATTATGCCCAAGGAGAAATTAATTACTGAGGGAATGAGGAAAGAAAAGGATCTCTCCCTTCTGCAGTCTCAGGATACTGTGCTATTTTTGCCTCTTGAAATCTAATTTCCATGAAACATTTCTGCAGAGTGCGTATTTTCTAAACACGAGTTCCTTAGCAGCCTTGCTAATATAAATGTCGTAATTTCAGAATAAAGAGACAGTGCCCTGCTCCAAAGGCCTCTGCCTGGGAAAGGCTGTATTTCAAAGGGATCCTACCACACCAATGCCATGGCATTGTAAGTAACTGCTGCCCAAGTGGGAGTCAGACTGGCGGAGGGAGGCTCAAGCTCCGCAAAGGTAGGTGGTGGGGATGGTGTATATTAATTCCAGTGGTATAGGCTTAGTTCATGCCCAGAATACAAATCCACTCTGATTTTTTTTTGTCCCCTGCTGGCTCATGCTGATGCCAGATTCTGACATAACACTGTGAACAGCATTTGCTTGCAGTTGGTTTCAGTCAGGGGAGTTTACAATAATGATGATGTAGCTTGCAAGGCATTCCTAGAATTAGGCGTGTGCTTTGAGCAGTGCTGCTTCAATGCTCCCTGCTTCTCCAACTTGCGTTCAATATCCTTTTTTATCCCGTCTGCACCACTTTCCCACCCCTCCTGCCACCCAGCAGATATCAGAAAAACACCTGGGCTTTTTCCCAATCAGCCTTGTGTTCAGAACAGAAGAACAAGCGCCCCAGATGGGCACACTGAGATGGGGTCAGCCCCAGTGAAACATCTGCCTGAATACACTGAGAACACTGCCCCTGCCAAAGGGCTGCAGGTGCAATTCTGCCCCTGAGAAGTGGAACGTAGGCTCAGGTCCTGCTCCTGACGCCACCAACCACAACAGTGTCATCCCTGAGCAGGAGCTTCCTGGCTGCTGCTGTGGGAGGTGCTGCCTCACACCCCAGGATACCTGTGTAGTGGGCTGGGCCACAGACACACTGGCCTTGTCCCAGGAGGATTGCTGCTAATTATCCACAGTGAAGAACAAAACCCTTGGTGGTTTTATCTTTGAAGATGGAGAGCTGCATGACAGAATGCTGTTTCTAGTACTTTTTGGGCTACTTGATCTCCCAATCCAGTCCCACACCACCAGCCTGTGGTGCCATCCCACACCTTCTGTCATGGCAATGGAGGAGAAACCAGAACAGGGGACTGATATGGACTTGAGAAATCATCTGCTCTTCATCCCATCCCATCATTCTTTTAATGCAGCACTTCCACACCTACTTGAGGTTTAGGCTTGTCATCATCAACCAGTCTTGTCCCCACAGGTGGAAGCCTTTCTGCTGACATGCGCATTATGGCAAGAAGTACAGCAGAGGCTCCAATTTCCACAGCAGGCAGGTGAGGCAGCCCTCACTCATGCCTCAGGTTCTGAAGAACCATTGGCCAAAGAAGAGACGAAGGAAAGCCTTCTTCATTGCTACTGTCAGAGTGAGAAGAAAACAGAATTTGGTGGTGCATATTCTATGAAGTTGGTACTAACCCTGGCAGGAGCAACCAGACAATGCTCAGGGCCCTGCAAGTTGTCTCCACTTTTAGGGGAAGTGGTGTCAGTCTTCTGTGTCTTTGATGGATCCCTGATCACTGAGTAAAGCCTCAGAAGACTTTGATTTTCATGGATGCTGTAAACCTCAGAAAACAGGAGGTTGCGCCCTTCCCAGAGCTTTTACTTGATTTGACTCAAGAATTCTCCCCTCTCTGGAATTTCTTTCAGTCCCTGACTCCCAACACCTTTTCAAGTGATGCTGAAGGCTTCCTCTGCTGCCTCCATCCCAGTTTCTGTGGCCTTCTTGCTCTCCTCTCCCAAGTGCGCAAACTCCCCTTGCTCACACCATGCCCTTAGAATGCCCCTAGTTTTGGGCACTGAATGGCCACTGTTATTCCCAGTCTTTGCCTGTTCTTACTCTCTCCTTAAAGTTCTTGGAAGGAACATCTTATGCTCCTTCATGCCAGAAGAAAGTGTGAAATATTACCTATATTGTCTTAATGCCTCAGAGGCTCATTTACAGACCCACTGCAAGAGCACAGCATTAATCTAGACATGGATGGCATCACAACTGTCATCATGGGCTGACCTTTGTGAACACAGCAGTTTTCCTGCTCTCCTTAGTGTGTAACCAACAGCCTCTGTGCAGAGCAAACTCAGAGACATGGCTGTACCTGAGAGCAGTGCCTCCTTTCTCCTTCAGGTCACAGGAGAGAAGACATGCAAGAAAGGGATTTTCCCATTGAGATTCATCTGGCCAGTGCGCCATGTCCTCAGAAACATCCTCCCTCCAGGCTGTGCCAGCCATGTCCCACCTAGTTCCACATCACTTGCACTCAGGATGAGTCACCAGGCCCTTTGCAGGCACGTTTCCACCCTGCCAGCCAGGCTCCGGCACTCCTGAGTGCAGAACATTCCCGGATTAACAAACAACTCTCAGCATGTGACACCACTTCCTCTCTTCAGGAACAAATAACTCAATGTGTGTATCCAAAGTGGGGCTCTTGCAGTGCCTCCACACACAGCAGGACTGAGCCTCTGTGGAGGCTCTGACACACAGATGGGATGGTGCAGTGGGATTTGCGTTCAGGCAGTTGCCTAGCTCCACTCTGCCATGTTCCTCTCCCCACTGCAAAGATCTCAGGTGCCCCTGAGGTGCATCCTAGACACACCAAAAAGTGTGTCAGAATGCAAATTGAACAGAAGCCTCCTTGGAGGGCACTGCAGGGGAAGCTGAAAGAGTAAAATGCATGTCTGAAGGACACTATCCTCACTCACAGATCAGAGACCTTGAGAGCAGAACTAAAGTGAGAGCAAAGTTCCTGTGAAACACCCATGACAACATTTCTAAAATCTATGCTATGCTCTCCAGTTCAGTTTCTTGCAAACAATCCCATTTAGAGGCATGAATTGTAAAGTACCAGCAGATGGCTGTTGGAAAATGGGATTTTTGAATTTCAATGAAGTTTCAAAGCAGACTTACTGCTCAATACAAGTGCACACCTTTCCTCCTCTTGAAGTTGTAGGAGAATGAAATCCAGGTGTCAGACAGGCAAGTTGATCTGAAAATGCCTTAAAACCGAGAAACCCAGCCCTAGCTTCAAAATCCAGAAAACTAGTTTTACTTTTCCTTTCATTATTGTTTATCTCACCTATTAAAATTCTGCTGATACCTTCAGCAGCATATGAACTGGCCAAGTCTCTTCTTTTAAATCTCTCTGCAGAAACAGAAGAAATACTCTTGCACTTGTTAAATACAGCAGTGCAGGTGCTTCCTGCAGATAAGGTAAAAAAGCAACTTCAAATATTAGTAACAATTTATGAGGGCTGTGGCTGAATTTTTAGTAGCTGAGTACCAGAAACAAGTTCTGAGATATAAGTACATATTTAATATTTGTCTTTATTTGAGCACAAAAATATAGGTTCAGAGACAGGTTAAATGATGGGATTTCTCCATTGTAAGGGAAAAAGGTGCCAAGGTTATGTTCAGGTTTATCCAACGTGAGCATCAGGTTGGTTTTGTGTTACAAGATCAAGCAATATTAAGGGAGAGGTCCATTTTGGAGATAGCAGCTGAATTCCAGCAGTGACAGGAGGCCACTAGGGAAACAGATTCATTTCTTAAAAGATATAAAAATGGTTGCTCTGAATCACTCAGCACCTCACCTGAGGCAATGAGCTAGGGCAGGGTACAAGCACACCACAGCCACCAGTGAAATCAGGCTCACCCAGCACGGAGCAGCAGCACCAAAACCACCCTGCCAAAACCACCCCACCTCCTCTCCACCAGATAAGACAAACCACAGCATCCCCAGCTTCATCAGCTGCAGCCTGTGCTGACAAGGTTTATTCCCACTCTGATGGAGGGTACTGCAAGGGGGCAAGCCAGCCCCCGGCCCCTCATGCCCGAGCTCTTCCCACAGCACCACTGTGGGTCTCCATGTATAAAAATATGCAGTGTCCAAGCACAGAAAAACCACACACTGGTGGATGTTACTCCCCCAATTTGGGACCCAGACAGAGGCCAGGTTTGCAAAAATGATGCTGCTGTGGAAGCCTGGCTTTCAAACCCCAGGACCCTGTTTCCCAGGTCTGGCAGAGGATAAGGGGCAAAGAAGATCACTGGGTGATTTGGGGGATATGAAAATTTTGTGCAAAGGTGTCTGCTTCAAAATGCATACACCAGGGCAACCAGGAAAGTTGTCCCATGAATTACTACAACACTGATTCCTGATCTGGTCTCTAAAGGCATGTGACAGAATTTTAAAAACTAATTAGCTATGACCAAGTGTTTTACATTTTTGTCAGCCCCACACATTGAATTATAGTTTCTCAGTTCTTTTATGGGTTGCAGTTGAATTTCTTTTTCAGTATCAAAGACTGCATTCTTTTCCTCTGTAATATATTTTTAAGAGTGACAAGAGATCAATAAAAACATGTAATTTAAGGATCCATAAGCCCCACATAATTTAACTTCATATACCATGCTCTAATAAAACAAGACACACCAGTCAGGTGGTTTGCACACAGGTATATGCATCTATGTCTCTGGTTTGGTTTAGGTTAGGCTTTCTGTTTATGAGCTCTGACAGGTATTTAACACTTTATTAGGAGGACAAAAATGCAATTAAATATTGTAATGTGATTCCCCTCTCCTTGGGTTCAATTAAAAACAATGTCCTACCCCCTCTTTTGCAGGAGGGAGGGAGAGAGAAAGCGAGGGAAAGAAAGAGGAAGGAAGGAAGGGAAGGAAGGGAAGGGAAGGGAAGGGAAGGAAGGGAAGGAAGGGAAGGAAGGGAAGGAAGGGAAGGAAGGGAAGGAAGGGAAGGAAGGGAAGGAAGGGAAGGAAGGGAAGGAAGGGAAGGAAGGGAAGGAAGGGAAGGAAGGGAAGGAAGGGAAGGAAGGGAAGGAAGGAAGGAAGGAAGGAAGGAAGGAAGGAAGGAAGGAAGGAAGGAAGGAAGGAAGGAAGGAAGGAAGGAAGGAAGGAAGGAAGGAAGGAAGGAAGGAAGGAAGGAAGGAAGGAAGGAAGGAAGGAAGGAAGGAAGGAAGGAAGGAAGGAAGGAAGGAAGGAAGGAAGGAAGGAAGGAAGGAAGGAAGGAAGGAAGGAAGGAAGGAAGGGTTAATCACCTCCTATTCTTTGCAATTTTTACGGGCATTTGTTGCAGCTAAACAAACAAGCAGCATTCTTCTGTAGAAAAATTTTCCTCTCTAGACCTGGATGACTGTGACAGATAGTCAGGAACCAGCCTCAATTATAAATAACTTTTGGATATTTAACATGATCCTGCCTGGAAATGGGAAAGCTGTGAGGCAGAGAGCTCTGATGCTCTCCATGGGGACCTTCTTCCCTGCATAAGGGACAGAGCTACGAGCCAGACAGAGCTCAGAGCTGCCCAGCTGCTCAGCAGCAGGTCGGTGTGAAGAGTCAACCAGCCACACTAATATGTCCCTCGATTGCAGCCAATGTCACACCAGGCCAGTGGAAGGAGCCAGGAGAAAACCTTCCTTCTGTGAAAGTGAGTGGCAAGCTGCTGAATCACTCTGGCAGGCAGGAGTCAGCATGTCTAGGGGAAGTGAAAGTCAATGTCTCCTGGAGGGAATATTAATAATAAAAAGCAAAGCAAGGACATTTAGAACTCGAAAAGATCTTTACATTTAGTAAAAAAAAACATTCCAAGAGTGACTCCATGCACCAATTAATATTTCAGGAACCGTAAACCAATATTCATTTTATATTTATGATACAACATTATTCATCTCCTAGAGTTTCAAAGTATTTTACAGCTGCGCGCTAATAAAGCATCTCGTTTGCTGTGAAATGCAGCCATCCTGTCACTAGAGCACAGCAGCTGACAGGACTGTCTAGGGCACAGGGGAGAAAAAGCTGCCCTCAGGGGAATTTGAGAAAGCTCAGCACTCCTGATCTTTGTTTTAAAGTCCAGGATGGGTCAAAGTATTTACAGGAGCTGGGCTTAGGGAGACAAGTAGAAAAAAATAACATGGTTGAATAGAGAAGTTTTAGACAAGTCCTTGTTGAAATGGGACCGGTCCAGTGCAGATATATATATACATAATCAAGCATGCAAAGCAGATTTTATTGTCCTTCCTCTCATTCGTGTCATAGCAGGAACTAGCAACTGTCAGGAGCACACCACCTGGGATCCCCTCCTTGCTGGGTCTCATCCCTTCCTCAAAAGTGCAGAAGGACCCTCCATTTCTCCTTCCCATCCCTGGCAGCTTTTCCCCAGCAGAGGAAAAGAGATGCAAAGTTAACCCCTTTTTTTACTGGGGACTGTCATTATTCAGCAGTCCATACGCATATCCACCCATTCCATAGAATGGAATTGATGTGAACAGTCAATTCAAACAGCAAACACCAGTAATACTCTTTAGGAAAAAAGTGCAGAATGCAACACCTCTGCCACCAAACTAAATAATCCTGTATGCATAAATATTCTTGAAATACAGAATTTGTATCAGAGGTAGCACAAGCTGTGATATGTGATGTGCTTTGTTATAGTCTGATGTAGATTAAAAGTCGAATAATGAACCCTCAGAGATATACGGGCCCAAATCCAATTTTCCTCTCAAATAGAAGTACAGTAAATAAAATAGGCATCCAAAACCATCCACATAACTCCAAGCAATGCCATGCACTTGGTTTTTTATGTGTTTAGGAATATATATGTACATAGGGATGCACATACATGTGAATATGCATTTGTTTATTCAGGGATGAAGTTTGCTTTTGGTCTCATATGAAGATGAGTATTTCTAAAGTAACCATTCTAAATCAAGTGAGAAGGGAAAGGGGAAAAAACTCTTTAATTTTCATTATGAAAAAGTTCCTCCTTATTGATAGGGCTTCTGTTTGCTAGAAAACTTCCTAGGAAAAAAATTGGAAGACAACGTTAGCTGCAGCTTACTAATGCAAATGCAAGTGTGATTTGGTGGAAACATTTAAGTTATCAGGTGTCAAGGTTTGTTAATTCAGAGCATGACAACAGCCAACCTGGCCCACTTGAGGGTTTTCAGCTGAGAAGTTTTACACAAGTCTTTCCAGCTCTGTGTGGTATCTCAGCATTTCTATCTTCTTGAGGAAGTCCTCAGAGGTGCCTAGGACAGCAGCTCAGGTGCCAGGTGTTAGCACTGTTTCACAAGACAGGGAAAGCAGACACGTTTGGTCACTGCTATGTAAGAAAGACACGAAGCCATTAGAGAGTGTCCAAAGAAAGGCAGCAAAGACGAGCAAGGGTCTTGAGGGGAAGCCGTATGAGGAGCAGCTGAGGACACTTGGTCTGTTCAGCCTGGAGAAGAGGAGACTGAGGGGAGACCTCATTGCAGTTACAGCTTCCTTGTGAGGGGAAGAGCAGGGGCAGGCACTGTTCACTCCTCTGTGGTGACCAGTGACAGGACCTGAAGCTGCGTCAGGAGAGGTTTAAGTTGGATATTAGGAAAAGGTTCCTAAAGCTTCCCAAAGGGTGGTTGGGCACTGGAACAGGCTCACCAGGGAAGTGGTCACAGCACCAAGCCTGACAGAGTTCCAGAGGTATTTGGGCAACACTCCATGTGGTGTGACTCTTGGGGTGTCCTGGTGGATCAGGAGTTAAATCTGATGATCTCTGAGGGTCCCTTCCAGCAGGATATTCTGTGATTCTGCCTTGCCTTCAGAAAACCTCTCAGTCAGACCCTGTAAGCGCTGGGGTCAGCAGCCTGCTCTTCCAAAACCCTCCTCCTCTGGTCTAAGCATTGCCATGGGCTTACTGCCCCTCTCAAACCTGAAACTGCTCCCAATTTTATGGTATTTATGGTATTTCTTCTATATTTAAACATCTACTCAACATACACTTTTGAAAACCTGTTCCCCTATGGCTCTGTGTACACTGGAGCATCAGCCATGCAAGTGCTGAGTAAATGCTTGCTGAGTACAGTGGAGTATTTGGTGTAAAAATATTTGAGTCCAAAGGTGAGTTAGAAATACAGCAGATGAGCAATCCAGGGGAAGATGCTAATTCAACAGAGCTTATCTGGGACTGTGCAAGCAGCAGAGGGGAATGCCAACTGTATCTGAGCTTCCAGCAAAGTTATCTGTTCAGTAGTGCCACATTGCCTTAGCAAATTTCCATTGGCTACTCAGGCCTCAAAATGTCACATAGCTTCCAATGCATTCAGAAAAAATAGTAACTTTGGTCACAATTAACATCTACAGTAAAACTTGTATGGATGCAAAAAGAGCAGTGACTGGTCTATGCCATATTTTAGTCCCAGTTCCAAAACCTCGGGTTATTTATTCACTGAGTGTTTTCCAGCTCTGTGCTCAGAAGCTGGCAACCTCTGTGCTTGTGTTTGTCATGACATACGCAGAGTCAGGTTTTTCTTTAAGGTGAATCTTTCAATTCAAACATGAAAATCTTTTAAAAGCAACCCACTGCCAATCTATTATAAAATGGTCTCTGCAGGTGAATCTAAGCCAAGGACTCTGGGGACAGTGAGCACCTTAATGTTCTAGGAAAATCATTTAACATCTGTCTCTTTCTATTTAAACCATGCTGATCACCCCATGGACCTAATTTTCCCAGACATAAAATAAGCCAACAATATCTACTTACCTGGTTTGTGCATAGAGATGTCTGCAGTACAGGGCTTCACAAGACTGAAGTAATTAATGAGGAAGACCTTTTTGCCTGCCACAGACTTTGCCATCTGTGTGAGGACCTAGTGTGAAGATCAAGCTGAGCAGCTGAGATACCCGATGGAGTGATTTATACAGAAAACTGAGTCAGCTGCAGACAGAAGGCTGCTGCTGAAAGGCACCGCGGGTCAGTGGGACATCTGCTGTGCAGGACAAAAAGGTGAGGTGGGGGAGATGTGGTGGTGGAAACAGACCCTGTCTCTGCAGCACCAGCACTGGGGTTTGGGAGAAGACCTGATGCAGGGTGGGGCATGCAATGGGGAGGCAGAAGCTTGTGTTGAAGAATGTCACTCTCCTGTTTCAATGCTATTAAAGCATAGATCAACATTAAAATGTCTCCATGACAGACTCTCTGGCAAAGCTGCAATGCAAGCACCACGATCCAACCCCTAAAGATCTCTCTACCCATGGCTGCTCTCAGCTGATCCCCTTGCAGGACAGGGGAATCTCTCTCCTGTGTCTCCCAGGGGAGAAGAAGCAGATTAGTGCTGTTCCCCTGGCAATCAAAGAGACAATTAAGGACTCTCTCAGACAAAATCAAGAGGCCACACTTAACTGTCTAATTGCCTTTCTCATCCATGGTGCTTTACCATCAGGAAATACAGGACTACAACACTAGAAAGCATATCCAAATACAACACTAATCCCTTTGCTTTACCCTCTCCTTGTTCAAGGTGTCACCCTCGATTTTAGAGCACAGAACCTTACTCACACCATCCTCCACTGGCTGGAGCTGCTCCTGCTCTGAGCCTGGTCTGCACAGCCACTGGCACAGGTGACAGCCTGCATCTCTGCTGGGCTCCCTGATATCTGCCCCCCATGTGCACAATGAGGCAGCTCGGCCAACTCATGCCCCTTCGGCCCCACCAAGCTTTTATAAACCCTTGGAGGAGGAAGAAGGCTCTGTAGGATGGGCTGGGATCACCAGGGGTTTGGCATGGGACTGGTCACAGGCAGGAGCAGATGGCACCACGGGGCTCCTCGCAAACACGTCCCTGCACAGACTTTCTGGTTATCCTACAAATAATTACCGTGTCCCTTTAGGATGTGCAGAGCATGTGCCAGCCCAATTACAACACATGGAGTAGGAGGGGATGGTGCCATAAAACAGCAGCTAATAATGAAAATTAGCCCTGAGGGAGGCAGGAAGGGGGAGACAACTTCATTTTCTTTCTTTTCCTTTTCCTATGTTTAGCTTTATTCACTTCTTCTCCCTCAGCTTCTTTTCTGGCTTTTGCAATCACTGCACAAATTTTTTCAGAGGTTTTTGTTCTTGATGAAAGCAGGCTTTCCTTTCTGCCAGGCAGGGGCAGAAATGCTCGAGGGCAGAAGCACTGCCCCTTTCAAGCCAGTCACCCATGAAGGCAGCTCCAGATGACCCACAAGCAGTGACACAGCCACATCTTGGAGCATAATGCTCTTGTAAGGCTGCTTATGGTAATAGAAACTTAGCATTCACTATGAATAATCACAGATTTTATTTATAGTGACAAAATGAGAGGGCCTTTTATGCAATATTGACTCAGGTTACCCAGGTCAATAGCAGCCAAGTCATAGTGACTCATACTGTGGAATTAAATATTTTAAACATAGCACAGTTATAGCCTAAGCCTGACTTGCCTTCAGTAACTGCCTTGATCTCATTTTCCTCCTTCCTCCCCCAAAATAGACTAGAGAATTCAAAGTATCCCATGCAATACAGCACCTGATGATCAAAGACAGGGAAAGGAGTGCTCATGCTGTCTTTTGGAAGCCTTGCCTAGTGATCTATAGCAAACAGGGGACACATGTAGGATGCAGCTGTGATGCCAGGACACAATTCTTGCAGGGTCATGTTGTTGCTGCTTTTACAGTAAGGTTACTTGAGGACCCAGGTAGCTGAATGATTCATGCAAGGTTGTTAGGAAAACAAAACAGAAAAGTGGGGGATGGAGTTTTCAAGCTCTGAGTTCGAGGCCCCACCAGGGATTTGCCTGAAAGTTTTGCAGTTCAGATGACTGAAGGAAAAGTAATGCTTGCTGAAGCCTTTCAACCTCTCTTTACAAGGTAATAAAGGACTCGCGCACTTGGTCCTGGCACAGGTCCTGCTGTCCCAATGTAGTTTTAATGATGAGGTAGTAAAGAATCCCCCACTGGAGGTGCAAGTTGGAACCAGTGCTACCCTAAAGCAAAGGCAGGAACAAAAGCATCAGAGAAACAGCACCACTTGGCTGCAGGACTTTCCTCACCTGGGACCTGAGACTTGTGCTGTGAAAAGCTCAGCCCAGACATCAGAAAGGATTTGAGTTCTGCATGGTCAAAACCTGTGTGCCAGTGTGTCCCCAGTCCCAGGAGGACCCACCTGGCCTTGCCCATTGCTAGGAACAGAGGAGAGCCACTGCATGAATCTACCAGAAATAAGGAATTTAATGGGGACACGGGTTTTTGTGATTATAAATTACCTTCTCTACAAGTTCTCATGCAATGACAGACAATGCATTTTTTACCTTATGGGGTTAACTTTGGCTGTCCCTGAATACATGGACCCAAACCAGAGGCCTGAAACAACTTACAAGTCAGGGCAAATTAGGAATGACCCTGCTGGATGCCGCAGTGCCTCGACTGCTGGGAGGCAATTCAGACTCTGCTCGCAAGGCTTTGGGGCGTTGATCGATGCCAGCGTGCCAAGCGTGCTCTGGCACAGCAGGCACTGGGGCAGAAAGTTCAGGGGCTGTGTCAGCCCCAGGAGGAGATGTGTGCTCTGCAAATGGTTTTTAAATATGCCATTCAACATGGCTTCCCGAGACCACAGAGCTGGCAAGCTGCAGCCATTTTTCACACTAACGTGTTTTCAGTGTGCCTTTTATTTTTCCTCCCAGTAAAACTGACCAGAAGAGAAACTACACTGAGACAAGGACTAAATTGCTCTGATTCAAGTCTTTCCCATTTGGAAGGGGCATTATTGGAACAATGGATGTAATAAAGTGATTCTTGTTTACATGACTTTTCCATTAGCAGAGGAGGATTTGTGGGAGATGTAAGCTTCTCCAGACATTTAATTAGAGCTGTTTAATGAAACATTATAACCAAAGCATCAGGGTATAAGAGGGTGATTTACCACAGCTTATTGCTTAGTTAGAGGAGAGCACTTTAAGTGAGTGAGAGTAGGAGGTGGAGCCTACAGTCTCTCCCTACACATCACAGTAGTTAACAGCACACCCAATCTTCTCTGACCAGAGAACACCAGAGTCATTATTTCCCAGACCACAGTCATTATTTCCGTGAGGCCCATGGCAGCCCCACTAAGTCTGCTCAGAGAAGGAAAGGCTTCACTCAGCAGTCTCTGGTTACATGGCTAGGTCCTTCAAGGGCAGCAGTGTCTGTGTTGGTGAAGGCATCATTGCTATGTAGCAATGTCACGTAGCATCCTTGGCCTGAGCAGTGGAACCTCTCCTACTAAAAAAATAACAAATGTTCAGCTAAAAACTGAAGTAATTTGTTCCCTCTCCAGCAGAGCCACTTCTGCAGCAGGGAGGTGCAAAAGGACAATCCATTTATTCTGCTACCAAAACATTGTTTACCTCTGAAGGAGCAATAACTCCCTGCAGCTGCCCTAAGACAGTCAAAGTGGTGTGAAAACAAAACTTTGTCGTAGGGTTTGAACAGAAACATGACACCCACCACTTGGGATCTCATTGAAGGGATTTGTTGTGCTCTCTTCTGTCCAGCCAAGCCTGTTTGGCTGCTGAGTAAAGACAGCCCTTAGCATTTCTTGGGTCAGTGTGATACCAGGAAAAAGCTCTCTCCTACAGCAACAACAGTCATCTTACAGGGTGTGTCTGTGCTCACTGCAGGGGAGGATGCCTAAAGCAGGAGGAACTTGTAGTTCACCATATTGATAAACCTACTGACAAGGCAGCGTGCTGTAGAAGAGCCCAGTGCAAATGGAAATGGAGTCAGAGTGGGTTAGGATGCTCCCCTAATGGTCTGAGTATCAGAAAGCACAGACAGCCACCGTGCTACCAGGTGGAAGCATCATTTGCTGCAAGTCGGTTATTGATCCTTCTTATAGCTTCTTCTTGTTTAATTAAGTCTCTGGAGATGATAAGGGAGAAAAATAACTTCAGAAATGAAAAGTATCAATAGCTGCAGCTGAGGTTCTGAAGAGTCTTATGAATTCAGGGTGATGGAATAATAAACACCATGAGCTTCCCTTGTAGAAAAATTTTGTTCATACATAAAAAGTCACCTGGAAGTCAGATTAGGGCAACTGCTACTTCAAATGGAGTTATAAAAGGGAGAAATTTTACCTTTGGGAGAAATTTAGCTTTGCCTTTGGACGTATCTTTATACATGTTCTGCTGAGAATATACTGGATACAGCAGCCCATGGTTGGTCCTGCTCTCCCTGGAAGGGCAAAGGTGTTCTGCCCTGGCACCAATACATGTTTCAGGCCCTCCAAGCAAAGCTTCTGGGGCCTCTCTTTCAATCAGTTTCTCACTAGAGTAACTCAATTCTAATAATGAAGTTGCACTGCAACATCACCAGACTGAGAAAGTGAGCACTTCTATTCTAAAAGCCCTGGCTTTTCCACACCAGTAAGCCAGCAGCCTAATAGCTGCCATTAGCTAATAGCACTTGGAACATCTTTGTGGGTCAGCTGTGAGTTTGTGCATGACATCCATATGTGACATGAGGAAAGAAGTTCCCTGTACATGAAATTAAGAGGGGGAAAAAACGTAAAGAAAGCAATATTGGAAGGAGAACGCATACAGGAAATACAAGTGATTAGGTGACATCAACATTCCCAATGTAGTTCTCACTAATTTTGAAGGACTTGGTGACCCCACAGTTCTTACATTTGGCATTACAAAACTGGGAAGCGCTGCCACAGGAAAAAATGTTAAATGCACTAAGAAGCTCTCAGAGTAAATGTATGAATAGCTTGATTTGTGTTGATGGATGGATAGACATTGTCACAGTTCACTTCATCTGACAGAACTAAGACTCATATATGGTACAAAGTGATTCAGAAAAGAGAAGACTGTCACATGCTATTACTGCTACATTTGATCTTAATAACTACGTACTATAAACAGATTTTGGTGCACGGCTGCTTCCAAGGGAAAAAATAAGGAGTAGCCCGGCAAGAATCAAAAGCTATCCTGAGTATGTTCCCCTTTGCACACCCTGAGCACTTTGAAGGGTGGAAGAATCCAGTTAAATCTTGTTCTGCTTTCCCCCTTTCATCCACCTCATCATCACTGAATTAGGATATTCCTAGAGGATTTGCTAAGGCCAGGGAAAGAAGGAACTCAATCTGTGCTGCATGTGTCTTCCTGATGTTAAAACCAAACACTCTGCAGCTGTTAGTTCTTCTTCTCATGCCCTGTTTAGAAAAGAAATTCTGGGTTTTGCTCATCTTCTCATGCAAGACAAGAAGGATTTTAGAGCTTTTCCTGTATACTCCAGCCACTTGTCACAGTTTCATATCCTGGACATACATAATGGCTGCATCTTTAAGGAAGGGGAATTTAAATAAGGGGTATCATTGAAGAGTAAATGTAAAGCTCTCAAATACAAAATCTAACAAAAGAGAAAGGAAAATAGGCAGTGACAACACAAAAGCCCAGGTAACAACCTCTACCCCCTCACTCACTGCCTGTCACAGCAAAGGCCAGATAGAGGAGCAAATTCTGCAGCTGGTGACATGGCTCACTGCTGGGAGATTTTCCAGCAGCTCAGGAGAAGTGTCCAGCCTGGCACAGAAAGCCCTCCCCTGTGTTCAAAGAGGTGACACTCTGTCCTTGGCCCTGCCCAGCACTTGCAAGGTGACTCTGGATGCATCATTGCCTGTCTCTTTGCCAGCAGTGGAGCAGCCTCCCATGAGGAATAGGGGAAAAAAGACGTATTTGTTTTTATGTGATCAGTCACTGAATATATTAGCTTTTTCTTTTTTTTTTTTTTTTTCTTTTTTTCTCATAAATAGCTCTTATTTCTTCTTGGGTACTTCCTGCCTACAAAAGCAGAGGAGGAGAGAAACAAGGTATAATCTGAGTGCTAGCAAATGTCACCCTTTGTAATCAGAAAAGCTCTAAACATCTTCCTTTTCCTTTTTTCTTCCTTTTCTCTTCTGAAGCAAACAATCAAATGCTATCCACCGGGGAGTGAGATTCATAATAAAATCTCTCTGTCTAATCAGCATGCCCAAAAAGACTTTTGTCTTCTTATAATTACATAGAGCACAGAGGTTTTAGCAGTGCTCTTTCCCAGTGTACATGAACCAAGTGAGACAACCCTTGAAGTCCCACAGCCCCTTATCTGATGGGCAGCCTCATTCCCTGGTCACAAAGCAGAAGTTTAAATTGGTTTCATTACTATCAAGGGCAACTGGTCTGACCAGCACCAGAACATCACACTTCTTCCCACTCCTCTCCTAATCCCAGCACTTGTGGGTGTAGGCACAGGTCCACCTGGACACACTTAGTCCCCTTCCCTTATCTGTGTCGTGTGTCACCGCTGGATCTTGACGCCTACAGAGGCAGAGGCAGTGAGCTGGGCATCTCTACCAAGAAAAGCACTTAGCTGCAGCATGGTACGCTAGAAGGTGAATTGGAAGGACATAATGAAGAAAATGTTGGCAAATGAAAAGATGGAGAGGATAAGTGGAGAAGAAAGAGCCTTTAACAAAAATGCACAGCAAACAGAGGAATGCGGAAGATTGTTTCTATGGCAATGTAAGTAAGACCGCAAAACTGCCGCCTGCAAGCAAATGTATTTAACATGAAACATGAGGTAACTGAGGTAACAGAGCCTGTGTCATTAATGGCAAAACAATTTAGCATCACCAAGTCTTCAGCATCCCCCACACCTTTGCCACAAGCTGCAATGTGACCGCCCAGGTTTTAGCACTGGGGACATTGCCCAGGCAGCCATGGTCAGGGAGCAGCACTCAGGTCACAGGTCTGCAAGGGCAGGCAAGAGAAATAAGTCTACTCCCACATGGATCAGGCTTGTGTCTTGATCCAGCCATGCTGACTTGAATAATCCCTTCCTGCAGTTCTTGGCAATCTTAAAAACTGAGCATTTTAGACTCCTGTTGAATCCCTGGTTGAATGAACTCTGTAATGGGATTTACTCCTCTCTCTCTCTGACTGCTGCATTCTCAGCCAAACCCCTGCTTGTTCCTGGCCTCTGGAGCCAGGGAGCCTTCCTGGAAAGGACTGACAGGACAGGGCAGACAGGGGCAGGTAGCCCCATAAAAACAGGAGCTGCCTCCTCTCTTGTGACCCCAGTGCCATCAGCTCAGCAGCTCCGTGTTGAGCCCTCCCCTTAGCTGGCCTTAGGCAGGTGACAAGGATTGTGAAGATCTTGAAACTGTGTGCACATAACATACTCTAAAATAAAACATGTTACTCTGTATGTGGTAGATTAGGATAATTTTTAGGTCAAATATACTGAAGTAAAAGCTTAAAATAGAGGGGAAATGAACGCCAGTACAACTACCTGGCTGTATGAGCCTCTTCCTAACCTGCTGCAGGAAAGGCAAGATTATTAAAAATTAAAACAGCATTTCTTCAATATGACCTTTCTTTGAGACTCTCACCATTCTTTCCTGGAGACATGCAAGACCTTCCTCTCCAAACCAGGACTCAAATGAGAAGCCATGCATGCATTGGGAGGCAGCTGCCAGCTTCCAGCAGCCCCAGCCGTCCCAGACTCTCCCACTCACCCCCAGCAAGCTGTCTGTGCTATACCAGCATCAGAGGCAACAGGCCAAAGATGACAGGTACACTTGTCTAAATTAAATGTTGCTGAGTGGTTCTCAAGGAAAGGGCTCACAGCAAAGTGTAAGATGTAAATTGAAGTGCAGAGAGTGCCTCCACAGACGTTCTTATCAGTTGTGTTGCTAGACGCCCTTTCTCAGCTACGTGACATTTCAGTTCCCTAAACTCTGTTATGCCCCATTTATTTCCATTTTCTGAATAGTAAAAGCTGTAACATAGCACCTCAGGCACTGGTCTGAGGCTTTGGAGAGTTAGGTCTGGCTTGTTGCTGTGCATGCAGCATGGCAATGCCTTTACTGAAAGAACAAGGATAACACATCCATGCTGTAACTAAATCCAGGTTATAAGAGCTCCATATGAGGGCCCGTTGTGTGTTGAGGGCTTATGGTGCTACATGTATTGGCTTGGAATTAAACTCAACCTTTTTGCTTTTTTCTTTTTAATGTAAGATAGCTTATTTACTCTTAGTGCTCTTATTTGTGCTATGCCAATGCCATTTATCAAAATGCAATTGGTGTCAGCTATATTTCTCTGCTGTTGACTTGAACAAAACAGCTGTGAATGAGGCCCTTTCCTTTAATTATCTGCCTCCCCCCCCCCCCCCCCCCCCAAAAAAAAATATTTGTATCTGGATAAAGTTTCCACTATGTTAATTAAGGGATACAGAGCCTTCCCACTCTTTCCAAGATGTTGCACAGACACCACTTGGCTCCTCTGTCCATTTCCTGCTCAGAATGGGAGAGTTCCCATGACTATAAATCAGTTATGTATGCAAGGAAGGAAGTGGTTTCAGAAGTGTTTCAGGGGCTGGTGCCTGAAACATTCTCAGGTGAGGTGATACCTACTTTGCTTCTCAGTGAGCCAGACTTCACCTTTACTCTTCCCTCCCGCCTTAAAAGGCAAAGCTACCCTCAGCCTGATGGTATTCTGGGATGAAAGATGCCTCTTCTGGTAATATCAGATACCCCCAGTCCTCTCTTTTCATCTCCCCTTCAAGTTCAGGGTTTGTTTTGGTAGCTGGGATTTTCTGTTTAAAAACAGTCCTCGCGGAAGCAGCCTGCTTGACAGCCCTGCTGGCTAAAATCTGCTGTTTACCCACAGAATGGAATCTTGTGTGCCACAGAAGCTTTCTTATTCTCATCACCTACATGCCACAGGTCTGCTCTGCCAAAGCACCTCTGGGGTGAACGCACACTTCTGTCTCCAAGCTAAATTCAATCCCTGATCTCTTTGCAGAAACGAACAACAAGGGAGAGAGTTGGCATGACTGATGGGAACCAAATGAATAATTCACGGCAGATCATTTATTTTGATGAATTTTATCCTCTTTTTCTGTTTGCAAATTGTCTGCAAGTAGCTTATGAACATCTCAAATGTATATGGGATTTGAAATTAACTGCTGGATACTTTCCGCAAATAACTCCAAGCTTGTAGATTGCTCATGAACCATTCAACAGAACCATCTGAAATTTCAAATTCTAGCCACATCGATTAGCTTTGATTGCTTTCGTGAGCCAGAAGCTCATCTACAGTGCTGGTGTAAATGCAAAGGAATTCTGTGGGCTGCACTGAGGCTTGACTTCAGGTTGACATTGGTGTTCCTAGCCCCAGGGTCTGGCCCCAAAACATTTCCATTCTCTGAGCAGGAAGACAGCATTTGAAATCAAGTGTCCTCAGTGACTGGCAGAGGAGAAAGTAAAACAAAATAGTTTTATGTTTGCATTCATTTTACATGAAACACAAAATGCTTTGTTCTAGTAACAATCCCTGCCAAGTAAATACCCACATCTTTAACATGCCTGGCTATCAGTCATGAAACCTATCATTTCTTACCTGCTTACCTGATGCATTTCCCATCAGTTACTATGACATTTCCACTTCTAGAAATCCATTAAATTAGTTTGCTAAAGCAAATGCAGGACTAGATTCACCATCAAAATGTCACAGCTCCATGCCAGTGGTGCTGCACTGAAGTCAGGTGTAAAACTGGCAGGTTTCAACAGAAGATTCCACTGGGGGAAATAACTTTTATTTTAATATTTATCAATAGTCTTGTAGCAAAGCAGAACAAGAGAGCTTTGGTTGATGGGATGCTATTTTGGGAATACTCAAACCTCTCATTCAGCTGGATAAATCTTGATCTATGCCCATTTAGTGAATGCTTATGTGATATTCATCTGAGCCTGGTGGTAGTTGTGCCAAATTCCTGCTGGCTTTCTAGGGAGCACCCTGTCTATTTTACACAATGCCAGAAATGCCCAAGCAGCTGGTGGAGCCTGTCAGCCCCCGTCATGCTATTTGTGTGGAGTACATCTGAGCAAACACCCCAGCACCGAAAGGCCAAGTCACCAGCTCCCAGACTCATGGTTGTCAGCCAAGAGAACAGAAATGAGTTTGTCTTAACTTACAGCTGAAAATCAGACTGCAAATCCTCTCTGATCAGGCTCTCTCACTTCGGCAAGACCCCGGCTGCTCGAAAGTCAAGACACACTATCACACACATCAAGACACAGCCCATCCAACCTCTGAGCGACAGCTGGATATTGGTTTTCTCCAAATTACTCTGGCTGCAAGCAATATGCAGCACAGTGAGGGGAACAGGGAACTCTTCATCAACGGGAATTAGCAGCTGATGCTGCTCTCTCTTTACCTTTCTAGATCTCTGCACCCCTGAAATCCCTGATATCAGACCTGCTGCCAGCCCCCAAGTACTTTTTGCTTTTGCTGCAGCTGTACTTTGCCAGGCCTGCTGCATCATACTTGTTTTCTCACTCTGGTCCTATTGCATCAGAAGCCCTGGGATGGAGGAGGAGGCAGGATGACAAACACAAGTACCCTTTGCTGCAACACCAACAGAGGCGGAGGAAGGTGCTGTGCCAGGGTGGGGGGTGGCATTTCCTCAGGGCAGAGTATAAGTTGTGTGGCACCCCCAGCCCACCCCTATTTGTGTCAGCCTTTTGCTGAAATACTTGTAAGCTTGTCATTGCTGAAGTCTTTTTGGCAGCCAAGTCTTAAATATAGTCTCTAATCACAACTGCACGTGCTGTACAATCAGTCTAAAAACTGATTAACTTTAGTATAAGCTTATGTTCAAGGGGCAATTCAAGATTTGGAAGCTGGCACAAGCTCAGGGTCTGAGACTGTGTCTCCTTGTCAAGCATACCATAAAAACAGAGTATGGCAGACTTAAAAGAGAACCAAATAATATATAATGGGAAATTAAAAGGGAGAACCATGAAACAGCCTTCATAAATTAGGTGGACCATTGGGCTATACTAGATATATGTAATATATAATCTGATGGAACAAACTGCTGTGAAAATGCTTATTTCACCTAGGAGTCTTCACATGTTTTACTATTCAGTAGGCTTTTTTCACAAACAGGAAGGTTTTTATTTAATTTTGAGAAAAAGCCAGGAGGGAGAAAAAAAGCACTCTGGTTCATATAATGTCTGTAGAAGGAAAAGGATGGTGTGGGAGAAGGAGGCATTTGTACTTATCCAAGCCCATCACCAAGGCACCCTGTGAGTTCAATTCAGGCACATCAGGGGAGATGTCAGTAACACAGCTAGTTAGGGCAGCAGTCATACCTCATGACATAAGCTGACCTACAGCAAGGTCTACAGCTGAGGCCCAGAAAAATACCTCCCCTCTGGAACTGGACTCCAGAGAAATCTTCACCTTTGCTTGAAAGATTTAGCACTCACCATGCTGGGAGGCACAGAGTTTGACTTGATGGCCCCTTGATCTCTCCTGGCTCTCAGAAACACTATGCATTTCTGAGCAACTGGACACTATTTTCCATGCAATCCTCCCTACAAAAATTCCCCCTTTATTGGTCCATAGTTCCCACTGGTCATATTTCATATCCCAAGTCCTCTGTGCCCCTTGGTGCACCGAAAGTGAACTGTAAAGCAGCTAGTGTTTGAACAGCTGCCAGGAAGAGCTCCTACTCGAAGGGCTTGCTTTCCCAGGCAGTGGGTGCTTCATCTTTAAAATCAATCTGATGCATTGGCACAAGCCCAGAGAGTGTTAGTCCATCTGCTGCCTAACTCTCCCGGTTTGTTTGCAGAGGCTTGCTGTCAGCTGTTCAGATCCCTCTTTTTCCCCTCCAAGGAATTTCCTTTTTTTTTTTCCTCCACCAGGATCCCATTAATCCCCACTTTACTTTCACTCTTTTAATCAGCTTCCTGAAAGCCATGGAAAGAAGCTTAGGAGCACACAGAGCAATTAACACCAAGTCTTATTCAGCGGGCATTGTGAGCACTGCACAATGGGGTAGGTAAGGCAGGAGAAACTCAGGTTTCCGAGTTTTGCACGGTCAATCTCCAAGCCAAACACTATTTCCTTGGGGAGCTAGAGAACAGGATCCTACATCCCACACTTTCCTCCCACCTACTGCAGAAAACAGTAGACTTCAAATCACTCCTGGTAAGAAACCAGAAGCCTCTCACCTGCTGCCTGGTGGTGGTCCCAGACAAACTCCCACCACTTGGGTACTTGTCTCAGACAGTCAGCCACTGCAGGGAGTGAGGACTTCTGGGGCTGTGGGTGAGAGAGCACTGCTGATAGATAGAGCAATATGTTCTGTGGCTGCCAGCCACCAGTCTGCGGGAATATGCTTTTCACAATCCAGGGGTGCCTGGAGCCCCTGGGGAGGGACTTTCCAAGCTGCATGACAAGTTAACTGCCTGCCAAAGCAGAACCAAGCCTGCGCCAACAAAGTTTGGGGCAGCATCCACCACTTAACACCTGGCTGAACTCAGGTGTCTGCTAAAGGAACGAGTCTCTGCACCACACTTGACATTCTGTCTCCACCACTACCATCCTTCACCACCTTCTGAAGGCTTCATCAGGGAGGAGACCATCTCCCAGGCAGGTTAGATTTAGAACTCTTCAATCCCTTGAGTTGAGCCAAAGTAGCTGCAGGAGCAGGATGCAGTTTGTGCATGCCCTGGCTAACTCCTGAACAATCCCTGGCCATAGTTCTCTGGGAAGAGCTCTACCCAACCCCTTCTCTCTGTTGTCATCTTATTGCAGGGGTTCCATACTGTTGTCTCCTTATCACAAAAGTCTCATACTTTCTTGGTGTTTCTCATGGGCATCTCCTCCAAGCACCACCTCTTTCATCTTCACAAAGCAGCCAACTGACTCCAGTTCCCTTCTCAACCAGCTACCCCGCTCTTTTATAGCACTCTTCTTCTCATTGGTTACAGCTGTGGCCTGTTAAAGTCAGACCTGTTCCCAATCTTTGATAATTGGCCCAGCTGCAACTCCTTAGGGGTAAGATTGCTTTCTACACTATCTTTATTTTCTTATATTCTATCCCCCTACACCTCCCCTCGTCAGTGCAGAGCAGAAGTGAACACCAGCATGGACAGGCCCAGGCCTCAACCCCACAGGGCAGCCACTGGAGGATGGCGTTGTTTTCCCTTTAGGACATCCCAAGGCTGCCAAACACCTCCCCTGGACAGGAGGAGGGATGGGGCAGGCTTTACCAGGACCCAGTTTCTCTATCTCCACACCTCCCTTCTGTGGCCATGCTGTGTGACACAGAGCTGCAGTCCAGGCTGCAGAGCTCCTGCTGCCCCAGCCTGAACAAAGGCGGCCATTCAGGCCTTAATGCTACACATGAACATCCACCATTGTTGCCAGTACTGCAGCCCAGAGAAATTAAATGCAAATTCTCTTTGTTCCCGAGCACAGATCACCATTTCTTCAGCCCTGGGAGCCAAATAAACAGCCTCTGTACTCCCCATTTTTTCCCTGCACATCACCTGCTTGTCAGCTAATAAGGGATTTAGCCTTGGGCACAGCCTGTCCACATGCAACAGCATACAGATAATCTTCCAGGGCTGTAGCTGCACATGTATCTGATACACTGGGATGTGGCTCAAAATAAAAACATCAAAGATCAGTCAGGAGGTCAACAAACAATACATCTAAAAGGCAGTAGATTTCCTGCTTGTAAGGGCAAGCATCACTGCTTCAAAGACTGTCCATCCATAACTCCTCCACAGCAGGGGCAACAGTGGTAGCATGCCTCCAAACCTTGATGCAAGAAATACTACTTCTCCTGCCATTGTTCCTTTTATCCAGAAATAAGAGGATAAAATCGAACCGATGAACTCAGGCTTGAGATCAAACAAAATTTCCCATGACAATAATCTTTAAAGGTAGGAAATAACTTCCTGAGGATACTGAGAAAGCCCTGGTTTTGGAGTAGTTAATCCTGTGACAGAAAACAAACAGCAGGCAAAAACTCCCAACTTTTGACAGAACAGGTGACATGCCACTTAATTTAAAGAGCTCGGTCTGCCAAGATACTTCTGATGTAACGGAGACATCCATCTGTGAGACCCTTAGACACACAAATGCCTGGATTCCCATTCAACTGGACTACTGTCAAATATTCTGAACCTCTGCCTACTGTAGCTCTGTCTCCTTGTGACTGTGTGTCAATTACCACCGAGACGGTTCAGTGGCACGGTAACCACAACGTGCCCTCCACTCGCAGCTCAGACACTTGATTAGCTGCTGCAGCTCAGGAAGACACTGCTTATCAGCCAAGCTGCAGCAGCACGCTGCACGCACACTTAGCCTATCACAAAAGTGAAATACAAATGTATTTGCTTAAATCTTTTTCGTTGTGGCTTATGCAAACATGCTTCACCTCAGGTTTTGTCACAGTGCACTCGCCTGCCCGAGCCTCCAGCTCATAGCAGGTTGTGCTTTTAGATCCACAAATCCCAAATTCAAGCCTAGATGATGGTGATGCCTAACGCCATGATGTACTAACAGAGGGCACAAAGCTGACAGCAAGACTAAGATCTGGATTTTCTATCAGGCTTATCTCCATGGTATCTGATCAGCTCTATCCACTCCCTGCTATCACTTACCTCTGTAAAACAACAACATTCAGCTTTACAGTTTGCCAGCAATGAGGGAGACAAATCTCTGGTTTAGAATAGATGAATCTCCAAATGGCTGATGCATAAAACAAGAAGCTTATTTTAAAACAGCCAAATATGGGGTTTCCCCCCACATTTAGAAATCTTCATCACCTGCACACTACCTCACTATCTTCTTCAAAGACACACAGATATTCACTCTCACAATGCAATGAGGGAAAACTCCATTTCCATGAGTCAGTTCCTGGTGGAGAGCACAGGGAGCTGGATAGTCCTCTGCCATGAGGAAATGATTAAAGCCAGAAATCAGCCAAAACCATATGGTTACAAAATGTTGGGGCTCCCCACCCTCCCTGTAAGGGCAGGGCAGAGTTCTTGCAGATGTCGAGAATCTTTCCTTGGCTCACAGAATGCAGATGAGCGCATCTGATAAACTTTTAGCTGTGAAAATACCCAACCCAAGACAGGAGGAGCTAAAGGATGAATACAGTAGCATCTGGCTTGATGCAGATGGCCCATCATCAGACTGACAAATGGTAGGGCTTATAATTTTCATACCACCGCAGAAGACCCCCAGAAGTTGTTGTCAGCAGAATCGGGGAAAGAGATGGCATTTTGGAAGGTGCACATTGAAAATGAATTTAAAAAGTTGAAACATTTAGAGCAGATGAAGCTGCTCAGAAGTTTGCCACAGAGACTGGCTTCACCTCAAGCTGACTTACACACCACATTCATTTCTCAGACCAATTTAAGTTCTCAGAAGCCTGAGAGTTATGGACATAGTGGCCACATCTGGCTCGGGGAATATTTCACCCTCAGTATTGAGCTGCAACTTCACTTTTATTTAATAATCACAACAACAGCCCGCATTTCTGGAACCTAAGGAATGCTGTGGTGCAGGCAAAAATTATTTCTGTAACCACTGTGCAAACAGAGGAAGTGCACGAAGGGGTGAAACACGGCAGATGCTGGGACGTGGCCCTTGGGCAGGAGGACAAGCTGCCTGACAGGGGTGACCCTGCCCAGGACTGAAGATTAGCACCCGGGCAGGATGAAGGCTCAGGAGCAGAGCTATCCACAGGAGCTGAGCACAGAACCACCTCAATCTTTGCTCAGTCAGAGAGCAGTGGAAGGCATTCCCTTTAATAAAGGCTACAGGAGCACACGCCACGTCCCAGCTTGTGTGGGGTAGGGCTCCCCTTGTGTGCTCAACACCTTGAGAAGGAAAAGTGCTTCTCTGGGAAGTGGGAATCCAAGGCAAGGAGAATGCAACCACCCATACTGTAACATATGCCACAAAGTCTTTAAGAGCTGCTCTTCAAAGCTCTGGAGGGCCACCACCCCAGATATTATCTGTCAGCTGCAAGAAATTAGTCTCACTGTGGCCTTGCTCACCTGCAGCCTACATTGGCTCCAAAAGAAAGGGAAGACAGGGCTACCATGGCAGGGTTTTTTTCTTTTAGCTTTTTAGCCTAAACTTTTCCCATTCCATACTGAAATTCTCATCCCAGCTGTCTTTGAAAAAACAAAATAAAC
Source organism: Calcarius lapponicus (assembly GCA_039654755.1). NCBI lineage: Eukaryota > Metazoa > Chordata > Aves > Passeriformes > Fringillidae > Calcarius > Calcarius lapponicus. The sequence continues at coordinate 95,188,894 of CM077465.1, forward strand.
ACATTCTTGAAGTACTATGAATAGAAACAGCAGGGCAGACCTTGATTTGAACTGAGTTGCACTGGTGATTTCTTCCAGGGAGCTTTTGACTTTTACATTTCCTAGTAGGTTGAAACAAAATCCTGAAGCAGACCTGCATCTGAACTTGTGAATGTTTCCTTTTAAAGTTGTCCCAAAAGGATGGACTCCCATGCTGTCTGGTTCCTAAACAGCGGGGGTATTATCACTGAACCTTGAAGTAATGAAGCCTCAGTGGTTTATCTCATTCTCTGAACAAGGCTTAAAGCCCAGCTCTAGCTACCGAGGGAAACTGCATTACAAGCCCTTCAACCATAAACTTTATTTTGTTCTGGTCCAGTTTCACTCCCTTATTTCTCTTTTCCTGTAGAACAACTCCCATGTTGTTCTAAGAGAATCCATTCCTGCGTGGAGTCTAAGGCAAAGCTTTAAAGCCAAGGCATGTCTGTTTTGCCACCAAAGGTGTAAATAACTGCAGTACATCTGGCCATCCTTTGGCCAGCTTTAAACAAAGTGTTTATGATGACAATCCCTGAGGTGCCAGGGTATTGAGAGCTAAAGGGAAGACAGCACCCCCATAACCTCCAAGGCAATTTGTGGCCAGGATTGAAGCTTCACTTTTGAGCTTTGGCATCTCTGGGGAAACAGCCAAGGGCTAGTTTGCCTGCTGGTGCTGTGAGTGCCTCCATCTGAGCACACACATAGTGAGGGGCAGAGTGGGAGGTGTGGCAGGGCTGAGCTCCACCCGGAGCATGCAGGACCAGCAGCGCCCTGGGATTCCAGAGGCAGCTCCTGTTGGCTGCATTGACCTAGCTGCATCTCCTTCAGGTACTACCTTGAGTTTCACCAGCTGTGTTTGTCCTGCCTGTGTGGCAGGAAAAAGACTACTGTCCCACAGCAGGGACAGAGAGAGCAGAAGTGTGTTACCTTCTCTGCAACTCGGCATTTTATTTTTAACCATCCTCTCCAGGGCTTTGGGGTAATAGATACGGCTTGGAGCTGCAGGGTCTGAGACAGGACCACAGCTTTTCTCCACTGATGCTGCCATGGGGAAAGTAAACTCCAAGTGGGTGCAGAGAGATTGATACAGCCCTGCACTGCTTCAGTTAAACCAGCTGAAGCTTCTCCATCCCAGGGAAGGGGTGTAGGAATTGCTGTAGGAAGTGATTGCAGTGGTGGAGGGGGGCACCATTCCTGTCACAACAAATAAACTCCGGTCACTTCTCAGTGCACATGTTCACCTCACCCAGTCAGTCCCTTTGCAGCCTGCCTGCAGTCCATGGCAAATCCTAGACAGCCAAAGGCAGCCAAAGGGGAAGAAATGAGCTCCTCTGACAGCCAGGCAGGTGCTTAGGAAGGATCCTTCCATTCCCATCACCCTGTCCTGTCACAAACACTTCTATTTTAAGTCAAGGTTTTATTCCTTCAAGATTTCAGACTAGGTTAGCTCTTCCAGTAAAAGAGGATGCTGACAAACATCTCCCTGGTCTAACAGAGTCTGAGCAAACCTGTGGGCGTGTCAAATCCACATTAGCTGAGAGAATTCTTACAAAAAAACCCCAACCTGCTCCACTTGGCCAGCCACTTTTCATTAAAATGGCACAGGCAGACTCCTTGATCCTTAAATGGGTAATTAAGACATAGAAGAATAGGGCTGATTCTCCATGTTTATTAAAATCTACATTTGAGACTCAGAGCATTTATCCTGCATGCCATCAGCAGTAACATTTTGCTCCCTTACTGCTGTATGGAGGTCAACTTACTCACAATCTGCATTGCTGGAGAGCAGCTCCTGGCTATGCTGGTTTTAGGGGTTTTTTTACAACCTCCTCTACTCCATTAAAGAGCCCTTCCAATAACTGGTCTGCTGTTCTGCAAAAGTATTTGCATATCACAATTGAAAAGCCACCTCTTAGTCTCATTTCTGAAAGCTACAGTTTGTATACAGTGGCTGGATTCACAGTTAAAAAGAAAATTCAAAACAACACAATCAACCTAACAAGCTTGACCAATAAAATATTAATAGATTTTATTATAACTAACCTTATTGGTATTAACCTTAGTGTTATTTTTCTTGGTGTTGATACTTTTTAAATAGCACTGCTGAGAATCTCTAATTAAAGCACGGAGAGAACACAACTCCTGCCCTGGAGAGCTTAATGTCAAAAATTTGGCTTCATGGAAGATATGTTGCAACCACCCACAGGTTATTGGGTTCACTACAGCAGTAACTATATCAAGCTCAATCGACTGTGATGCGATACACAAGAGGTCTGGCAAGATGCTCTAGTAGTCCCTCCTGGTCTTAAGCTTGTGAATCTAAATAAACAAGACAGGAAGAAGAGAGAGGTGAAATCACTTGGCAAATGGCAGAGCACTGCAAAAAATCACTAAATCCACAGTGCAGCATCCCAGCCACTAAGTCACCGAGTCTCTGAACTTTTTCAGGAGCATGTACTTTTTCAGAGAAAACCTTTTACATCCTTCCACCAACATTTACTGTAAGAGTATGAGCAAAACTGCATGTGTATGATAGCAACCACACCTCATGCATTTGTGTGTGCTTTAAGGGCATGAGCAACAATGCTTGAAGGACAAAGACGGAGAAAGATTTCATTTGCTTTAGATGACAGCTTTCAACACCTTAAAGTCCCTGACACAGTCTTTCATGACCTTCCCCACCCCTGCAGCTCACCTGCTGTGAAACACTGCTAGATTATATCAGTTCTCATAAAAACACCTAAGATACAAGCATATGTAAAGGCAAACATTCACAGAGGCTTTCTTCACCTTGCAATTGCAAGCTATTTTCATGTTCTCCTTTTCTGCAGATCCCAGTCATCCATGACCTCCTTTTTTTTTTTGCATTTGCAGGTGCTAGCATAAATGTTACATAGGTGTGCAATTCCATGTAGGTTAGGGAAGACAGAAGCAAGAAAGCCTGCACAGCTGTCAGCTGGGAATTGCAGGGGAGGTGGAGTTACACCTAGAATCAAATTGTTTCTCTCCTTTCACAGCACAGCTTAATTTGCCTTGGTCTCCTGTTCTCATCTCCCTGTTCTTTTTATGTCTTTGCTCTTAAAGTTATTAGGAAAATTATTCATTCAATTGCTGGTAGAAGCTGCCCAAAGATAAATACATTCAGCTTAATAAACCTAGTTAGCAGGATGGAAGGGGAGAATGCCTAATTAATCTACTAATGATTATAATGCCCTTTGAAGATGAAAAGTGCTGGGAGCTCTAAGGGCAAATTTCTGCCCTCTGAAGTCCCTAGGAATCATGGGCAGAAGCTCACTCTAAACATTACCACTGCTAGAGTGTGGCAGTGAAAAGGATGCATGTACCACAACTCTTCTTCACCATCCCAGACCTGGATGCAGAGGTGAGCCCATCTTCCAGATACTGCCCGCATTGAGACAACACAAACAAAAACAGGGTCAGAGGAGTGCTGCTATGGCAGGGAAAGGGCATGTGGGTCAAAGGAGTTTTACAGCTGGTGAAGTTTCCATGGCTCAGAAACAAAACTATTTCTACTCCATAGGTTTATCCTCATCCAGACAATACAGCACAGGCTGAGATCTGAAGAACAGATTTGCCTTTTGCTGCAGTAAGAAATCTTCCTTTACAGCAAGGGAAAATAAGTTGCTTATAAAGTCCCTTAGATGTCACTGCACAAACAAAATACAAGCTGCTAATAACAGGTTTCTTAGTCACACTTCCCTTGCATGCAGTACCAGGAGGCACATACTCTAGGCTCTCAGTATTATGGGCTTAGGTTATGAAAACTTTCATGAGAATATTTAAAATTTCAGTCTGAAGGAATCGGGTACTAGCAGCTGACATTTGCATAGCTGTCTCCTGAAAACAGTGAATAATCTCAAAAAGCCTAGAAAATAGAGTAAAATGCACACTAAAACAACAGTAAGATTCACTTACATTTTGTGAGAAGACAAAAGGGGCAGAAATTATGCAGTCAACATACTTTCTGGTCATCACTGGGGATACTGTGGATCAGCTAAATAATGCTGTATCACTCATCTCTGTAGCAGTTAAAAAACATCTCAACTCCCTTAAATACCCACAGAGCATTAAAAATTCTGCAAACTCCACAAATCTCTTATGGGGAAGGCTCCTGTCTGTGTCAAAGGCCAAAGAAGGCAAGGCCTCAGCAAGCAAAGCACACAGGTGACTGCAGCAGGTGCCACACCAAAGCCACCTCAAAGCCCCAAGCTTTACTCCAGCCATGGGTGCCCAAAATCAGGTGCACTCCTGAGCCTCGGGAGCAGGAACAAGCAGCAGCCACTTGCATTTGGGCAGACCAGCTGTGCTCAAGTGGCAGGTTTTTTCCAGGCTAAAATCAGCATGTTTGTTCTAGTGTCTCTCCTCAAGTGATAAACACGGATAGCTACTTTCCCTTCAGGGGATTATGGGCTGACAATTACTGGATGAAGAGTGATAAATCAGCCTTCCTTCCATGAGTTAATACACTCTCTGATAAAGCTGAGGCTTTGTTTGCAAAGACCACATCATTTACCGATGGCACTATTGATCAAATTGTCTTTTATGGATTTGTCTCTCATGCCCCAACATGAAATTTTGATTTTTTTTTTTTTAATTTATTTTTTTTTTTTTTTAGATAACACGGTCCTTTACTCTTCCTTTCTTTTCTTGGAATATTAACAATCCCCAAACCCAAGAATACTCTTCTCTGGGGTTACTGGAGGGAACTCCCACATGCTGCTCTAAAACTGGCATAAAAAACTAAACACAAATCAATCACTTCTTCCTACAATGTTGTTTCTTCTCCCACCCACCGTCTCTCACACCTGGCAGTGTGCTGGGGCAGCGAGTGCCCGCTCACAGTTCGCACCACTGCACACGTGGTGGCCTGCTGCCCAGAAAGGTTTCTAGGTGCTTGGGGCAGACCAAATAAAGCAATGGATGTTTAAGATGTACTGAAAATCAGGAACAGCCTGGTTTTCAAAGCTGCTCTGCTTTCAGCTACCAGAAACCTCTTTCTGCCTTGTAAGCTGCTGATTCCTAATCAAGTCATCTCAGCAGAGTCTGGATAATAGACTGGATGCATCCTAGACCTCCATTCTTGCTCTTTTCCTTCTCTCCCTTCCTACAGCAGAAGCAGCCCATGGTTGTCATCCTTAGGACAGCAATGTGTCAGCTTTGTGCACATTCCTGAGCAGACACAGCACAGCTCTGTGAAAGCCTGGAGAACCACTCCCTCAAGAAGAGGCTGTAAAAATAAAAGCAGGAACACCTGAACCTAACAGAAAACTTGAACGGATGAATTAACAGGGGACCTGTCCCCAGTTTTCCTCTCCTTTTATTCTTTGTTTCCTTTCCAATTCCTCTCTGCCAGCTATCAGCAAAAACACCCTTCTGATTGTGGGGAAGGATCTGAAAAGGCATTGGAGTGACCTCCCAGCTGGAAAGAGGGCCCAGGCCCTGCAGCAGCCTCCACAAGAAAACATCTAATTCAGAGCAGATCATCTGTGGAGCTTCTTTCAAGAAGCAATTCTGAATCCAACTTCTACAAAATGTAATTGAAATAATGACAGCTGCTTTGGGGCAGAAATTGGTCTCCATCAATCTTAAAAGAAAAGCCACAGAAGCACATGTCAGAATGAAGCTCTCCTGAAATAAACAAGTCTACACCTGGAAAGGACCAAGCAGTCACCACTTGAAAGCCATGGCAGGCCTGTACCTCTTGCCACTCTACTCTTGCATTAGAAGATTGATTCCTACAAAAGACAAAACTGCTTTGGTCATTTTTGTTTGCTACCATCTTCAGATATAGGTACAAAAATGTGAGTATCCTTCTTTGGAAATAAAGGGATGGCAATACAGCTCAGTCACTTGGAGGGCGTTTATTTATTCTTCCCAGATTTTCTTGAAGAACTGCCAATGGGTTTGCTGGAGGGCTCTCCTAGACCAAAACTTCTGAAAAGGTCACAGGGACACACTTTCTTTCCCAATTTTTCCAGATTTTAAAGTCAATTTAAAAAAACAAAAAACTTTCATATTTTTAAAAAAAGATACGTGAATACAAATCAGTACTGCTCCATAGCAAGTCAGGTTTCACTTCCCCTTGTCTGTAACATAAATATTACTGGGTAGGTGCAATAATAGGAGCCTCCCTTTCTGGAAATTTTGACTGCTTGCAGAATACATCACTGATCATTCAGCAGCAAATGTCAGTACTGCCTACAATGGCACTTTTGCATGTTTCTCATTGAAAAAAATCAAGCATTCATTTAGCTGAAAAAAAAATTGTTCTAAGTTGAGGAATCCACCATTTCCCCAGGGAGATTACTCCAATGGCCAATTGTTCTCTCTGAAAAATTTTCCTCTTGGGTCCAATTGGAATGTCCCCAGTTTTACCATTACCCTTTGTGCTCTCCATGTGATTCCTTGCAAAAAGGGAGTCTTCATCTCCTTTGTAGCCACCCTTTAAATACAGGAACACCGTGATAAGGTCTCCCTCTAAACCTTATTTTCTCAAGGCTAAACAAACCCCGTTGTCACAGCCTTTCCTCCCATGGAAAACTTCCCTGTCCTTAGATCATCATTGTAGCCCTTCCCTGGACCTTCTCCTTCTTTTGCATAGTGGGGAATGAAATTGATCTCATTATTCCTGGTGTGGCCCAACAAGAACTGAATAGAGTGGGATAATGACTTCTATTCTCTGCTGGTGATGCCCTTGTTGATGGGATTGAGGACTTCTTTCCTCTGCTGCTCCCCACATGGGCAGATCCCAGCCTGTGCTGGACTCTTGGATTATGTCTTCCCAAGTGCAAGACCCTATGTTTGTCTTTGTTGAACTTCACAAGGTTTTGTCAGCCCAGCCTTCCAGCCAATCCAGGTCTTCTTGTAACTTGGTTCTCCTGTCCCAAGTGTTCACTTTCCCACTCAGTTCAGTATCACCAGCAAACTGTGTCACTGGAGACATTTAATGGTTCAGTAATAATGGTGTAGAAATCTCTCAAAGTACTCCTTTATTCATATTATTATGTTTTAACTCACAAAGGTGGCTTTGGAAGGAGCCTTCTGTTACCCAGAAGCTCCAGAACTGCATCAAGTAAACAAATAGGAAGCTACTGATTCATTTCAAGCTTAAAGGAAAGTACTCAGTACATAGTCTCTTACAAAAAGGTATGGTCAGGAAAACCAATTTTTGAATAAGTAACACAATTTTTAACATCTTAAACCATCATCTTTTTTGACATTTCTATCCACAATTTCAAGGTAAATCAAGTATTGAGCCCCACCACCAGGCAAGTGGAAAAATCAGCTGATTTTTACAGCAGCTACACAAAAATAAGGGGTGAATAAACCCAGCATGATTTTTGTTGGTCTTGACTGTTCTTGCCTTTCCTGTTTCTTGCTATTTGAGCCAGTTTTGGCACAGCAGACTTGGGCACTGCCCATGCACCAGGAAAAACACTGCACACAGAGTCACAGGCTGAGCCAGTGGCACAGCCAGCAGGACCCTGAGATCCCAGCCTCCGAGTTCTGCCTACGGGAGGAATTTCTGTCCATGCTGCAGCAAGAAAAGATGTGCTGCATCAACACTTGGAAACCTGGCCAAGAATATGAGTTGCAGAAGCCTGTAAGGCCTGGAGATTCACGTGCACAAAGCAACACTCCGGTGAAACAGAGGTTGTGACTCCTGGCCTTTATCCGAGACGGTGTTTCTTCCACACCCTTTACCTTCCTGATGCTCAGAGCTCGTAAACTAACCCAGCGTGGGAGGAAGGGCTCCAAAACTGATTCCAGACGGTGCTTTGTACCCTAGCAGGATGGCCCCATCGTGTGACAACAGAGGAAACTGCACCCACGTGGGAATGCACTCGGGAGCACAAAGCCTGCTTTCTCAGCAGGTGGTCCTCTGCCAGTGATTTAATTTATTCCAGCTAAAAAAAAATCCGGAGCAGTTCTTGGACAAAGACCTGGGATTAGCAAGTGAAAGACAGCCTTCCTTTTAACCCTTTGCCACTTCTACACAGAAACGCTGCTTTGTGCTTCAGAACTCCGCTGCTTTGCATGGAGAAGGAGGGGGGCTGTGGGATAAGTGGCAGTTGCACGGGGTGTTTGAAATAAAGGTTTAATTGTGGCAGGATTTCAGATTTTCATTCATTCAAGCACTGTGCCCTTTTGATAGTGGGGGTTTGTTAATTCCATCACCCCTGTACATCTAAGTCAGTTACAAATTTTCATTTCCAAACCATGAGGTTAAAATTGGTAACAATTTAAAAGTTAGTATTAATGAACTAACACTAAGATCAACTAGTTTATCTCCTCTGGGTATCATTATTTACTGTGGTCTGCACTCGGAAGCTTTTGAGCTGTGTGTGTGGCTTGCACCATATGGCTGCATCAGGGGAGCCTTGACACTCACACGCCAGAGATGCCACCTCACTTCCTTCCTCCCTCACTTCCTTCCTCCCCCGCTCCAAACCCTGCTCTCTTTTTTTCTGCTGTTCTTTCCACATCCTCTCCCAGTGCTCAAAACCTTCCTTCATTTTCCAGTGTATTAAGGTCTCCACCCTGGAGACCTTCCCTCTCTGGTGCCCCTTTGGATGCCCCCAGCTCCTACATGTTTCCTTTCTGGGACCTATGTCACTGTCCCACTTCTGGTGGGGCGGAAGTAACTCCCCTTCCCATTGCTGGTCCGCACAAAATAAAATACAGAAGTGGCCCAGTGGTGCACAGAAACCAGCTTGGACAGTTAACCTGCTTCATGGCAGCTTATGCACTCTGGTTTATGACTAGAAAAGTGTTAATAACATTGCACTATTACTTCTGAACAGCGCTTCCACAGTATCAAAGCCCTTCAAGATGCTTTTCCAGGATGAGAGGAGGGTCATCCCCAGCCAAAGGATGATGTTTAGCAAGCCCTGGTCACCTCCCTCATCTGAGTCACACAAGAGTCTTTTGCCCTGGAAAAACTTCATCCTTTGGACCTTGCTATGGAGGCAGATGGACCCAGAAAAGTGGTAAGCCACATTCCAGTCTCCCTCTGCCCACCCCCTATTTATAGATTAAAGCAAATAATCATATGAGAGTACTGAGTTCCTTCTACTATCTACATGTACATGTGAAGACTGTTTTACCACTTTCATTAAAAAAAATAAACTTCTGTCATTTAGCTAATGAAAGGGAGTTGTTTGATAAAACTTGATAAAGCTTCCTGTCAGAAGCTGAGCTGAGCTGCAAGAAGTCAAGGGCTTACTCTTAACCTAGAGTGAATGCAAAGCAACAAGGCTCATCTTAGATCAAGAAGAGTGTCAGATAGTAACAGTGGTAATTAACATTTGTCACAAGCTAAGCAGAGAGTGACCACAGCTCAGATGACTGAGTGTAACTGTAATGACTGAGTGTAACTGCTTAATGACAGTAAAGTGAACAGAGCTTCAGGTAGTCAGTCTTTTTGATTATTACGAGATCAGAGGATAATACAGTTGGGAAGGAAATTCAATAGGTCAGACCAGGTTGCCCAAGGATGGCTGGACAGCAAAACCAATCAAGCAAAGAGATACAATCTTCCAAATTTTTTACTTTTACTTCTGCAGGTTTGCACAGTAACCTGCTGTACAGCTGTATAACATTGACAAAGTTCTTCAGTTACAAAATGTAAAATAACAGGGTACAAAAATAAGCACTTTAACTGCTTTAATTCTGCTTACCATGTAAAAAAAGCAGGGGTTTTATCCCTCACTGGCTTTTAGACCCGACTATTGCTTCCACAGGAAAGCACCACGATGTGCCAAAGCCTGAAGCCTGACATCTGCTGCCAAATTGCAGTGAGCTCCCTAAGGCTCCCAGAGAGTTCACCAGGGGCCAGCAGAGGCACAGCAGTTCTGCCATTTGTGGCACAACGCAGGACCAGAACCAACAGCACAGCACATCCTCCCTCCCCAGTTCCTTTTTTCCCCATTATGAAGGCTGGCTGTATAGGGATAAATGCAATCCATGTTTAGGACCCTCCTCAAGTCTGATCTTAGTCATTAACCCAAACCAAACAGCAGCTGAGCACTGAGTACTGGGCACTGCAAGATCAATTCATAACTGATGACACAGCGCCTGGCAGGATTCATCATGCAGTGTACTTTTCCTCCCCCTGCTTCTTTGCTTTGTGGTAGTGGTTGTAATCATTATACAGATCCTTGAAGACCTGCCTCACGCCTGCTGAGAGAGATGCATTTAAGAACTTGATGTCCCGTTCAATGCAAAGGTCAAGGATGTGATATATTCCCTCTGTGAGATGTGTCTTCACAGCTGGATGCAAAGTCACCTGCAAGAAGAACAAAATTGCCTTAAACTTGAAGACAGAAAGGCAAGACAACACCATTTCCACAGTCAGTATACATTAAATGCTGACAACATTATCCTTTGCATGAGACCATCTGGAACAGCCCATTAGATAAAATCCAAGATTTTGACTTGCACAGTATTTTCCTGAATTTTGCAAACGTGTTTTGCAAAACAAGCACAGCCCTTGCAGTAAAATCCACAGGAGTACTATACACATTGCTGAGGTGGCAAAGACACTAATCATCCTGGAATCACATGGACACTCCTCAGCACAACAACTCTAATTAAAAAACCCTAAAATACTTGCCTTGGATTACACATTTCAGTAGATTCTGTATGTCTTGTATAGGCTGTATGCTATTATGTCAGTTTCAAATGAGCACTTCATTTGCATTGGGTAGAAACAACTTTAACTTAACACTTAAAAATTTCATATTTATCTAACAATTTTTTTCTGAATACTTCAATGTGCACTCCTTAATAGAAGAAGCCTTCAAAAATCTCAGAAATGTACATTTCCTTAATCTGTTTTAACACCAAGAATCAGGTACCTTGCCTGAAGTCATGCAGAAAGTTGGAGGAATACAATAAATGAGTCAGGACTCAGCACCCTGCTCCTGACATTACCTCTGCTCAACCCCACAACCAGTAGAACTGTCACTAACAACCAGGAACATCAGTGCTGACTCCAGAGCCCTCTGCTGCTCTAGGCTAATTCAAATTTGTCCTGTGCCCCCAAATCACTTGCTAAATACTTCACTGCCCAAGACAGTGCTGGCCTCTGGCATCATTGCATTATTTTTGCTGCAGAACCATGTCTTATCTTTGCTGAATCCCAAAAGTAGCTTTATGCCTCCAGATGCGAGCTTCTGCACTCCAGGCCTAATGAAAATCACATAAAAAGCCGTCATTAAAATTCAGGCCTCTTTCTTCCTTAGGCAACTAATAAACTTTCTGCTAATGAAGTGCACTCCTCATCACTGTGACAGGCTCCCGCTCTCTTTCTGCCCTAATGTGGAGCAGCTAATATGTTTTGTTAGATACACTAACATAGCAGGGAAAAACATACAGCAGGCATTAAGGCACAAAAGACTTCCTTTAGATCTGTGACCTTAAAGAGTTTGCACGTGCAAGAGGTTGTCATTTTTCCCTACTCTGTCAGTTGATCAATTGGTTTGTTTACAACAGATGCTATTTCTCCCTACACTGTACAATACAGTTGGAGAACAGCTGAGCATCACAGCTCCCAGTGAATGCACTGGGCTGGGTTCTCCCTTCCTAGGGCAGAGGAATGACTGCAGAGAACAAGGACAGGAAAACCCACAGCTATTGACAATATGGACCAGATGGCCCACTTGGGATAAGCAGCTATCTCAGAGCTGTAGTTAATGGAACTGCATCCCTCACATCACAAATTCACAAATTCATCTGGACCCAAGCCTTATTTGGGTCATTCTTGCTTTGCAGTTTCTTATAAACACCAATAACACCATAGGAAGCAGAACCAAAGATTTAAACAGCTGCCACTACTGGCTGGCAGTTAATTATACTTGTAAGTGGTTTATGGTCTATACAGTTAGCACAACCAATTTGTCAAGCATTACAGAGCTCTTGATGTGAGACATTAAATGTGTGAAGAGGTATTCCACTATTGCTGAATTAAGCAACAGCTCATAGGCAACAAGCAGAAAGCACTGCCAACAGTATGAAAGAGATGCCACCCACTCCAGTAAGGAATCTTTCTAGATTAATACAAAATAATTCGTGGTATAAAGAGGAAGCTGTTACACAACCACTTTAGGGGTAAGTGACTGCTTAGGCCAGGAGCTTTCATCAGTTCTAGTTCACAGACCCTTAAAAGGGTTCCAGTAAGTGTGCAGATGCCTACAGAAAGACTTAAATCTACTAACATGTTTTTTCTCAGTTATCTTTGATGGACCCACAGGGTCTTCGTATCACAGGGAGAAAGCCACTGATCCTGACTCAGAAGAGATGAATGGTTAGAAGAGCTTTTCTCTCCCTCTGCAGAGCAACATGAAAGATGTGCATATGCCCCATTTAAGACAGGTATCTGAGGGCCCTCTTTCCTCTGATATCCATCAATTCTCAGCAGTCTAATGAGCAAATAAATCATCACCTACTTGTGATCTATCTATTCTGGCAGACAGAAAACACTCCTTTGCCAGTGTCTAGAGGCTCACTACACCAATTTCCCCATCCACACCCAAGGTTCCATGCATACATTACTGATCTGTGGTTTCAGCTATCATCCATCACTTTCCATTTCCCAGTGAACATCTTGCACAAAACTTTCCTAGATGTCTCATGAGACTGTGTACTCCTGTTAACACTGAGACAAGTGTCCTTTCAACTTAAAAAGGTCGTTTGACAATGCAAGTCAGGCTTTTATTCAGTGATGACCAGATTACAGATTCACAGATGGCTAAAGGGAACAGAAGCTGCCTTAACTGCAATTTTCGCTTTGCTGAACTACTACACTCATATGTAAACAATAAGTTTAACCTCTGTAATAACATTCATGGTTAGTTACACTGGTTATACCACAATCCTTCTGAAACACAGCACCAGTTAGGATTTTCTTTTTGAAGAGGGCCTTAAAACAAAGGCCTTTCTGTAAATTCCTTTCTGTATATATACATTTCCTTTCTGTATTTGAACCCATGCCCAGGCCAGAACCACAAATAATCAGTTTGCAGGTACTTGCACCACAAGCAGCATTTAAACCCTGGTGAAATCTACATCTGTTGGGCTGAAGTTACCTCTGGATGAGAGAAAACACTGATCTGGTTCTGGCATCCATAAGAGTAGAAGTAGTTGCTTTCAGTAAGGATCAGAATGATATCTTTGGTACAGAAGGAGAATTACTGAAAAGCTAACAATTCTTCCCTTAGCAATATTTTTTTAATTCACTTAATCATTTATACCATATTAAAAGATTTTTTCCAGGAGAATCTTCCACCATTACTTTGCCAGATTTAACTGCTATCAGTCCTGGACAACTGAGACTATTTGGGAGATAAACTTAACTACCAGATGTATAAGGAAGGCATTTTTAACAGTGATAGTGGCAAAACTCTGGAACACGTTGTCCAGAGAGGTGGTGGATATCTCACCCTGGAAATTCAAGGCCAGGTTGGATGTAGCTATGATCTATTTCAAGATGTCCCTGCTCATTGTAGAGAAGCTGGACTAGACAACCTTTCAAGGTTATCTTTCAACCTTTTAACCCAAAATATTCTATGATTCTATGAAGAAAAGCAACATCCAACATGGCACTAAAGCAAAACAGCTTTGTACCTGGGCACTGCATGGTTTTACCTTAAAAGAAAAAACCACACCCTATACCTTTAGAAAATTTTCCAGGAGTTTGGTAAGAAAGATTCTCACAAACTCTTGCATAATACAAAAGCCTGGATCAAACCTGCATCTCCATGAGGTATAAAAATTGTAACTTCACAAATTTTACAGAATTTAACAGAGTTGCCTTCAGAACAGAAACTCCAGAGCTAGCACTAACACATGCTATGGCACCTTCAAGATGGAAGAGAACATACCTTCTGCAATTCAGTCACATAGTGAGCCACAATGAAGGCAGAAAACACAGTGAAGTCCTCCATTTCTGCAGCAATGTAAGTATACATCCGTTCCACCAAGTGTGCACATTTCAGTATCATTTCAAACTCATCCATGTTGCCTAAAACACAAATTGAGATGCAGCCTGGCATTTGAGGCTTAAAACATTAGGAAAAACCCCAAAGAATCATTCCGTTTTCCATGATCCTTGAACAACATGAGGCCAAGGACAGCTTGCCTATTTTATCATCTTTTCTTATAAAACCACAGCTAGAGGCTCCCCACAACACACAAAATACATCTCTTAGAGTGGCTACTTTGTAAGAGCATACTGATTCCAATTTCATGTGCACTGCAAGACAAAAATTACTCGTTATAGATGTTGGAAGTGCTCAGAACAGCAGTTACAGTCCCTTCCACAATTCAGTCCCAACTAGCACTGTGGAGGAGAGAATGAGGAGACAAGAAAATTGTATTTCCTGCCTAGAAAAAATCAGAAGATGTTTCTTAGAAACAGCATAATAAGAAAGCTCTTTGATGAGTTCTATTATGCGGAATATAGCAGCAAAAGCTGCATCACTGGAGGTATGTAAAGTGAAACGGGTGAGATCAGCTGAGAATTAACTCAGTAGGCAGAGAATGAAGAGAGCTAGTACAAACAAGGGAGAAGGGAAATCCAGAAATGACTTCCATGTTATCTGTTACAAAAACAGAACAATCCTGCAAAGATAAAACAGCATCATTTTCAGCTTGAGAATGCCATGTACCTGTAAGCTTCATGTAATGATTACCTTATGCAAACATATTGCAGAAGCAAGAAAATTCAGTTTAACGTACCTTTTCCTCTATCACTAAGCCTCAGCTAATATATTCCTCTACAAAGAATACATACACTTATATTTGCCCATAGTTGTGGGCAACACACCAGCTGAGATATATCTGAACATGGCACAGGCTGTAGGAATCAGCAGAAAGCTGGGATACAATCAGTTTCAGGCCATGAAGTCAACTTGTCTCAAAACTCCACTATTAATGACAGGCTATCTGTGTCCTGACCATCTTAATCATTGTGGACATCTCTGACTTGTCTACTTTGACTATGTAAACTTTTAATAATTTCCAGTAATAAGTCTGTTTTTCCCCCCTTCCTTTTAGGATATTTAATTACCCTTATTTCAGATCCTTGGCCATACAGATATATAATCTAATCCCAATTGATGCTTCAGATACACAGAGTTCTTATACTTAGCATAGAATGGTGACAGCTCAGCTCTGTAGTAAACATAGTTCCAATCTCAAAAAATTCCATTTAGTAGCATCCATTTGGGATTATAATTGACACATATTAGTATGAATCACTGGAGCTCACATGCATGCTCACCATGCTTGCAGACACAGGGGCTGATAGGAAGAGCAGAAACTGGGCACAGTAAGCCTTACTTCTTCCTGTCTACTTGCCAGCAAGTCAGTGAATAATTTACTCACCAAAAGCAATGCTGTCTGCATGCAGCTCTCCAGGAACCCCAGTTATCTTCCTAAGCCCACAACCACAAAGCTCATCCCCGCTTTTTCATAAAGGACAGGTAGGGATGACCGTTTCAATGCCACAGCTAGGTTTTGAGGACTTTGTCCTGTTCAGCATCTCCTCTTCTAAAGTACATATATGTAAAGCAAAGGTGGAAAAGATATGGTACCTCTGTCTCCTTTCTGACGCCCTTCATGCATGACAGAAACAACGAGACGATGGAAACTGCTCAGAAAGGATGGTGCTGCTTTCAACAGCACCTGAAAAACACATGAAATGAAAACATATGAGAATACATAGTAGAGGGAGTGGAGAGGGTAGAAATTATCTTTTCATTCTGTACCCTGAGCCATTTGTGCTTCTAGAATCAATCATAGAAAAAGGAAACGTTTTCTCCTAACCTAGCATCAGATACTCATAAGCAATCCACTGCCAAAGAACAACAGTGCAGGCATAAGCAAAGCGGGAAGGCAACTGAAATGATGTGATTTTGAGATTCCCAGCCTTTTAAATGACAAGCATACAATGCCCTCTCATACTATCAAGACAAAATATTTCAAAATCACATAAAAAAATTCTATCACTAATATGTTTGCTCTTTCAAACCTTTTCCCCTTCTCCCACCCCATCACAGATATACCTTTGGATGACACTGCACAATAGAGAAGAGCACTTCATGGACCCCCAGGAAGACACCATGATAGTCTTCTGTCTTCAGATGATCCAGAGGGACTGTTAGAAGAATGCTGAATGCCAATGAAACATGATGTGGATTCACAAGAATCCCTTCTCCCTGCCTTAGTAGAGCTGCTACAGTCTCTAGAATAGGTATAACTATGATGGAAATCAGTGCCTGGTCCTGACAGGCCTCTTTGGTTTGCAGCTAAAAGACAGGAAACAGACAATGAGAAATGCATTAGCCACTTATCATTAGTGTTGGAACACCAGAGAACTCTAACCCTGACTGGAGTCAATGGAACTAGACCTGTGCTAGCTGGACTGGCAGGGAGACTCCTGCACCTGAACCATTTTCATGCACTTGTGCCCTGTGTGAGGATTGATGCATTTCAAACAAACACTGCTGTGAGCATTGGAATGCCAACTGGAATGGTAACTATTCCCCAGTCTCCTGAAAGCCAGCACATCTTTGTACCTCTTCACACAAATCCAATGATGCAGTTCACTCCTTTACATGCATGCAGACCTATCAGAAGGGGCAGAAACTGCAAACTTATAATTCCCAGGTACTGCAGAACCAGCCACTGATAAATTCTTGCCTAGAGATATCACCCCAAGAGAAAAACCTACATCATCACTAGCTTTATATGCTGTACAAATGAAGGGCAGGAAACTTGGGTTTGATTAGTTTCAATTAAGTTTCCCTTTCATAATTCAGTGGATTTATATAATGACTTTTTTCTGTAAGCATTTGTTTTGTATTGCTGCTGTTGGCTTCTGCTGCAACACATGGCTGATGTATCTTTTCTTTTGGACAGCAGGAAGGATAGGAGACAGACTCTCTGCTCTGCAGTCTAACAAGTTTCTCCCATGCACCATATTACAGTGTAGTTCCATAAAACTACTGTGCATAAGAAATGGATGACCTGCACACTGCACTCACAGGAGATTTACTTGAGGAAGGAGGAGAAAAAGGGTCTACACAAAAACGTTCAGATGAATCTGGCATGGATTTGTTTAGTTTTTGTTCCTGTGTGCCCCTGTGCACGTTAGTTGTATCCACTAGAGAGTCTAAGAGATAGGAGGGGTAGGTAATCAAGTTACAATAAAGAGATACTTACAGCTAAAGCTGTGATTATCTGCGGGCTGGCAAACCAGAAAGCTTTCCCTTTGTCTCCACTTAATGGGCAGCTGAGCAACAATTTGGTTAGCGTAACAGCTGACAATACTTCCTGCAGAAAGCAGACGGATCATCAGTCAGGGGTACAAGGCACACTGGCTCCTTTCAAGTACAGAAAAGCTCTTTCAAGGTCAGTGGCGCTTCTGAACATTACCAGAGCCTTGACACATGAAAGGCCTCCCACCAATACCTCTCTTTGGAAATTGTGAAGAAAGCAGCAGCTCAACAGAATTCAATGCACTGAGCAGCACTGACCCAAATGTACTTTATGCTACATTTGCTTCACAATCAACTTACTGTACAAAAAAGCTTACATGACTTTTAAGAAAGGAAAGCCTCCTCATGCAACTGCCACTAGGTAACAGAGGGAAGCAGAGGCAATACAAGGATACTAGTACACTATAAATTAAGAATGCTGCTTTTGGCAGCAGGGTTTTTTTAATTGCTGGTTGTTTATACAGACTGATACAAGAAGCATATTGCAAGCTACATTCAGGTGGCAGGAATTATCTGTGCAGGTCAGAAATTCCAGATACACTTTCAAAAAGATTCATCAAGAATTGACGCAGCACATCTGCCTCTCTTTCTGACAAATAAAACAGGGCCAGATAATCCCACAGGTTTAATCCAATTGTCATTCTCAAATCACTGGGCTTTCTGTGGAGCATACAGCAGACTTCTTTTTTTTGCCAGAAGTGTTCCATACATCACCACTGGTGCTTAAGCAGCTATGAAGAAGGGCACATAATTTAATAAGATACTGAGTGCTATCTGGGTATTGCTGAGTAGCCTTTAGAGCAACAAGTACCAAAAGCACAGGTGCAGTTTTGGTTTTACTTAAAAATGCCAGCACTGCTAGAAGTGCCTCTAACCTTGTAAAAAAGAGCCACAAACACTGGCTGCTGGCATCTGTTGTGCAAGAGCTCTGAGCAGCAAGTAGGAAAGAGCTTTCAGCATGGCCTGTAACACCACAGCTGTGTGATTTCTATTGACAATACATGGACTTGAGACTGCTGAGTCCTTAAGATGTACAGAAAGTTTTTTGAGTAGGTTTCCATGACCTTTCCACCTCTCAATTTATTTACAGAACATAGCACAGTCAGAAAGCCCTTATCCATGTAAATTAATCTGACCTGATCCCTGAACATAAAGCAGGAGGAAGAAAAAAATATTTAACAAATGTCATTTAGCCAATAACCTTTTTTTCAAGATACAGCAGACTGCAGAAGGAAGTTGACAACATATTAAGGTCATGGCTTACTTTAGCCCTCTGCTGCCAAATATTCCTCACTTCCAGTCCCTGCAGCACCAGCCTCATTATGGCATAGAACTCCTCGTCAGAGCAGTTTCCCAGCACCTGGACAAGCACCTCTGTCAGCTCCATCTCCATACTTCGGATCACCTGGGTTGTAATTGCAGCACCTGCATATTCAAGAGACAAAAGCAATCAATTCCCAAGAAAAGGACTTCCACAGGTAAGAACAGGGCAAACTGAAAATAAAACAGTTCTGGGGGTACCTTTTTAACACTCAAATACATAGAGGGCTTGATACTTTCTCTTTACCTTTCTCCCCACTAGTGCAATAACTTGATGATCTCAAGTATATCCTACCCTCAGGTTCAGAGCAGTCATCATACCAATAAAAACTCTTCAGTAATACAGAAAGACTATACCAAAGCAGTTGCACAAGCCAAGGGAGCAGGCTAAACAAGCCACAGGTCTTTTCTACAAATGGTGGCCAGAGATCCATCACAAATCATAAAAGGATAAAGCTTTTTCTATGACTAGTTAATGGCAATACAAACACTGAGATCACAACTGTACTTCACTTGAACAGTAGTCTCCAAAGCAGGGTATGCACACCCCAGGGTGTGCACAAGACAGTTCACTGGGGTGTGGGAATTATAAGTAAAGTATCTTTAATACAAAAAAGATATTTTAAATAGTGTTTACTTCATCTTTATCTCATGCTTTTTAAACATTTTCTGTATGTGTGCTTTATAATATACACACTGGAGTAGCACCTGTATAATTTATAAGTAAGTTCTATTCAGGCTGTGTGTTCAATTTCTTAGTTTTTTTTAATGATAGGTGTGTGCAATCAAAACTGTTTGGAGACCACTGCACCAGAGCATGCCAGTAATAAGTCTGACAAATTCCAGCAGTTTGAAGAAGTCAAAGAGAACAGTTATTCCTGCTCTGTCTTCATCTCTCTTTCTGAATGAGACAATGTAAAGGAGCCATTAGGTCCCACAGCTGGCAGCAGAGGGTTTTCATGTCATTTCCAGCCCTGGCTCTTTATTTGGTGAGGATAAAGGAACCAACCTGCCAATATCCCACAGAATTTATCAGAATTACCACATGGTGTTCATCATCCATAACAGTTAGGTAACTTCCACTGTTCTGTAAACTCACCTACCAGATACAAAAGCAGATGAGTATTTTACTATAAGATCTGACCTGGTGCAGATCAGCTGCCTCAGTGGTGCCTACTACACCAATTACACAAGCAGGACACTGCACTTCAGCCCTACCTCCAGAAGTATTACCATATTCGAGTTACTTTCAAAATGTTCTACCAAGGATGAGTAACTCAGAACCTCAACTTTATTAAGATGTTAACATCAGAAGATCATTACCAAACTAGATGGTGGCTGTCGTCCAGGTACCACAATATTGCCTCTTTGAAAATTTTCCTGTTATGCATTTAAAAAAGGATAGCCTGCTGTTTTAACACAAGTAAACAAATGCAGACTTTTAAAGAAACTGTATGCTTTGCTAAATAGCTTTTAACTCACAAAATTAGCAAAGGAGGTGGAGAAAGAGACTTTTCATACCAGAGAGAAGCTTTTTTATAGCAAAAACAACCACGACTGCAGTTTCTTTTTCAGGATACAGCTCTGGCACAGAGCAGAAGACAGACAGGAACTGCAATGCAAGCTGAAGGAACTGCAGATTACTCCCTGCACAGGGCAGCTCTTTCAGTATCTGAGAGTAAAACTCTTGGTACAGTTTAACACGGGGCCGCTTCAAAAACCCACTGGGCTCCTTCTGCCAATCCTTCTTGACAGGATGGCTCAGATCTGCTTTGAGGAGAGTAGTGACAGATGGTATGAATGCCACAGGCAAAAGCTGGTTTGGGGTGTTACTCTGAAGACCATGTTCAACAGTTCTGACCATCTGCAGAACCACTGGTTCCATCAGAGCACACAGCACATCCACAGAATGCAGCTTCTTTTCTGGCAGCTGCTGGAGGTGCAGTGTGACAACATGACAGAGTGTGGTGAATGCTGTGAGTAGCAACTGCTCAGCTGCGGGATTCCAGGTTTTCCAGTCTATGCTTTTGGCTGCATCTGTGTCTGGCCTGCAGCTCACCAGGAAGGACATGAACTTTTCCAAGTTGAGCTTCACACTTTGTCTTCTTTCAATAATCATCTGAAGAAAGTTTTCCAAAAACTCTTGGACTTCCTGGACATACTGTGCCCAAACAGGACCAGTCAAGACATCAGTGAAGAATTCGCAAGCTGTAAGCTGAGAGGTCATAACAGCCTCAAGAACATCGCTGGCATGTAACACCTTAAGAACAGAGTTGGAGTTCCTGCCAGCTTGCAGGCATCTCAGGAGGTGGAGGCAAGTACTTAAAACCTTCAGCAATAACAACTTGTTGCAAGAGACACTAGCCCTGGTATTAACTAGCAGGGACAGCAGCACCAGAAAACACCGAGTACAGTCAGAGGGAAGAAAACTGTCTAATTTCAGGAGAGAAACAATTTCTAGCAAACCCAGGCATCTTTGTAGCTGACGTTCTTTCAGGATGACAGGGCAGCCATTTTTTGCTAACAATACTACACATTGGGCAACTTTCTCCAGTGTTTTCCAAGACAAGCTCAGCTCATCCTTCTGCACTTTGTTTTCTGATGGTACTTCCAATGGGTCAACAGTTTTGCAAGAAGCCAGAATTTCTTCATGCCAAGGAATATTAGTCACAGACAGCTGCTGCAGTGGCAGATCTACTGAATCCCTGGTAGCAGTGGGCAGCACCACAGCAAACTGATGAATAAGATGGGTCAGAACAGCACAGTGCAGGACCCTCATTTCTGGTAGAAGAGAGCTGTGGATGAAACCAAGGGATATCTTTGCAATGCTAATGGAAGGCTCCTGGTCTGTGGCAGCTTCCTGAGCTTCAGCCAACATCAAAGTTTCAAGAAGCACCTTTGCAATGTACTCTACATCTTTTAAGGAAATATATGGCAACAGGATGGTCAGGTTGGACATGATGAGGTGCCAGTGGGCTGTGGGGTAGCTAAGTTCAGTTATTGCACTGATATCTCCATCCCACGGTTCAGATTCTCCTCTGCTCATGGTGGATCTCCCAGACTCCAGGATGAAAGCTGCAGCATGCTGCAAGGCCTGTAGGTCAGCTTCGGTCTGCATTAACATCATCTTCATTTTCTGAAGTGTGAGCAGTTCTAAGCAGTATTTACTAGTGGAGGCAAATCTACTTGCAAGTTCCATAACTCTCCTCCAACTCTGGTCCTTCACACCATGCAGAAAAGCTGAAATGCCCCAGTGCCTTGCAGCAGGTTCAGTAACAGCAGCTTCAGCTGTTGGAGACACGTATTTACTGCAGCTAACACCAAACAGAGCATCCACCTCAACCCAAGTGTAAACAAGGAGGAGAGCAGCATCACTGGCCTTTCTTAGCCAAAGCTCTGACTTTTCTCCCTCTCTCCTAGGAGCCTGCAGCAGCTCCATCAGTGGCTGAATTAATCCCTTCTGCATGTTTGCCATCAAATGCTGAGTGCGAAGCACCACAGGGGAAGGAGTGACATCATCCAGGCTCCTCATGTTGAACAGAAAAGCATGCAGCACCGAGCACACTGACATCAGCTTCAAGGCCATGTCAACTGACCCTTCAACAGCTGGAATGATAAGGGTCTGGCATTTCTCCACAAAGAGACACAGAATGTCCAGAATCTGGTTGGGTGGCAGTTCAAGAAGACACTCACGAAGCTTTGCTGTCAGGCCAGCAGAGAAGACAGACGGCCTCAGTTCATCAACAGCTGGCCGGCAAATGACTGTCAGCACCTCTTCAAAGAGCCGTGGGAACTGCCTCAGCTTGGAGTAAATCTGGAATATGGTGCTGAGGAGAGTCTCCCGTGGCTTCTTTGTACGTGGCTCAGAGGCCTCTGCATCAATCCAAGCCGACGACACCAAGTCATCCAGGTCTGGCTCTACTATAAGGTGGTTTAATGAAATCAGGAGTTTGAGACACCTGAACCAAGCAGGGATGGCAGCTTGGGAGTGCGTCAGCAGCACCTGTGCTAGCTTCCTGTAAAATCCAAACTGCACCTCCTTGTGCCGGATACGGTCACTGGCGACATTATAGATGTCATTGCTGAGCACCAAGTTCAGAAGCTGCTCCAAAGCAAGTAGTTCCATGCTCCAGTCCACAGGAAAAAGCCTATCACTCTTCCCCTCCTCTTGCAGGTCACAGAGCCTGAGACAGCCAAAAAGCCTGCTGAGCATGTGGAAACACACAAGGTGGTTTTCTGCCTTACAGTACGAGTCCAGAAAGAGCTTATATAGCAGGGACACCGAACCAGCCACAACTGCTCCGTGGAGGGCAGGGTCACACAAGTCACTGCCCAGCTTGGTCTGCACTGTGTTGACTGGTAGCAAAAGAGTTTTCCAAGGTCCTTTCTTCTTCTCCTGGGATTCCTGCTCTGACAGCAGCTCTTCTTTGTAGGATGAGAAAAGCTCAGGCTGAAATAACCCAGCCTGCAGCAAAGTCTCTATTTGGCTTCGTATTTCTCTGCTCAGGTGCTGACACACACGGTTATCATCCGCTTGTGTCCAGCTCCTCACAGTCAGCAAGTGCCTCAGGAGCAAACATGGCTGGAGCAAGTGGCTTGTTACTCGCCCAAACACACGGTTTGGGTTGGTTTGCTGCCTCTGGATCAGGAGGTACTGAGCGAAGGTAAGCTGGAGCACACTGAACAACTGGGAGCCCACAGCATCATCAGAAGCCAGCTGCTGACATGCCAGCTTGGACAGTTTGCTGAGGAGATCAACCAAAAGTTCACACTTTGCTGTGTAAATTATGGACAGTGAAGGAGTAGAAAGGATGCCACTGGAGCAGCTCAGCACAGTGCCAATGTTCTGCTGTGTTTTCTCGGAATAGGCCTCTGATAACCTTTTGTTTATGATCTGAAAAAAGAAACAAAAACAAACCCCCAAAACCAGTCAATTTAGCATACAAAAAGATAAAGCCCATCATAATGAACCACAAACACCTTCTGTGAGCTGTGGCTGCAAGCAAGGGGGATGTGCCAACAGCTCCTGCTGGGCCTCTCACACCACAGGTTTCAAACTAGAAGCTCCACTATCCTTGCATTTGTTTGCAGCACCAGATGAGTAAGGAAGCCCTCATGCATGCTACTGGCAACAGCACAAGACTATCCACACTTGATCCTAATACTTCATCCTGCAGAAATGAAGTAGGGGTAAATTTCTTCCCTTCTTGAATGGTCCCCAAAACTCCCAACAACAACAAACCTATACACAATACGCATCCTTGCTCTGATACAGGGAGCTTATTTAGTAAGAATTTCCATGACTAAACAGCATCTTTATATTTGAAAATGAGACAGTTTCTGGTCCTGATACCTGGAATGTGAAGAACTATTCTCTTTTCCCTTTGAGGGATACACATTTCTAGAAAAATGATGTTGCATTTCTTTTCCTTTTCTCAAACTTTATGTGTATTTCCCTGCTGTTTTCTTCCTCAATCCACTTCTCACTCGCTCCCTTTTCTCACCTTCAGATAATGTCTGCAAACAAACTCAGTAACAATTTAAAAATCTATGTCTATTTTGTTAAAAACCTTACCTGTCTCCTTACACCTTACTGTGAACGCTTCATCTCCTCAGCTGCAACAGTGATGGACTAAAACAGACCCTTAAATTCTTCCCACTGGACCCTCTATCACCTGTGTCCTTGGTGTTCAAGGTATTATACCTCTGAACTCTACCTCTGACCCGATCGTCATCCAGACAGGTTTTCACACATAGACCACATTTAAATTTGGCACACTTTCTGCATAACATCTCTGAAGCCCAGATTTCATCCCACCAATTCTCCATACTTCACAGTTCAATTTCTACATGTAAAGAAAATCTTTTCCTGCTTCCCTTCAATCTGATCAAAACTAAAAGGATCATTTTCCCAGTCATTTTCACTGCCTTTGCAGCCACTCACTAATTCTGCCATTTTTAACCTTAGTTCTGCATAAATACAAAATGTATTGCAGGACAGAAATAGAGAAACTTTCAGTACAGGTCCTGCAAACGATCAGAATACATATTTCACGCAACATCGGACACTGTGAGGAAGAGTCAAGTACTGTAAGAGATACATATTGCTATCCAGAATTTCACCAGATATCCATAGTCATAGTTACCTCTGCAACTGAAAAACTGAGACCAACTGTCTTCCCACTCTTTAGGAGATCCTGTAGTCTTTTACTATGGATAACATTGTCAAGATATGCCCAGAGTTTTTCAACAATTTCATCCTCCAGTTCATGTTTCTTGTTGTAGTTGGAAACCAATGCCTGGCTTACCCAATCGAGTAAAACCTGTTAACAGAAGGGAAAACAAGAAATCTTTAACAACCCCCAAGCAGAAACAGGACAAAAGCAGCACCTCCTCAGAATTACAGCATTTGTACCTTGAGAACTGCGCTACATCCAAGCAGAACAGCCTGTGAGTGAGCAAAGAAGTCTGGTCCTAAAGGTTTCAATTCCTGATAGCTTATGCTCTATACCAAATGTTGGATGTGTGCTTGCATGTAGAATCCCAAAACAGCTTTCAGGAGTGAACATCTTTATTCTGACAACATTCTAATTTTAACAGTTGATACTGGTTGCAAATTCAGTCTCTTAAATCAGTGCTCAGAGAATCAGCTGGTTTTCACTTTCTGACAGTTGCTATTCCACTCACATCCTTCTCTTCATATGTTTAAATTCACTACCTAGAAATTCAGGCCTAGAAATTCAGATGGGTGTAAACTGGAAGAGATTGAAATCTACTAATTACTGTTTTAAAACTGAAGTTGTGGTGCATGGCTAAGTTTAATATTTTAAGTAACTGAAATAACAAGAACCTGAAACACAGATCTCAGATGCGCAAACCCTAGGCCTGAAAGTACTACCAGGGCTGGAGGAACAGGACAAGACACCCCTAACCCAAGGAAACACTGCACAGATCTTCAGCAAACAGGGTCAAAACAAGACTTAGGAGACAGTGTGGGTTCCATGAAGAGAAAACCAAATCACCTTCCAAGCAGCATTCCGTGAATGCACTGTGTGTTCTTTGCTCATGCACAGCAAGTTCTGAGCATCAGAGAACACACACACATAACCTCAGTCAGTCCTCCCATCCTCAAGTTCTTGTTTATGACTATGCCCAAAAGCATCTGACTTCGGAGCATCCTGTACTTGACATAATACCAATGGCAATGACAGCTCTAAAGACAATGATTTCTCGTCTCTAGGAGACAGAACACAGGCACTACCCTCTCTAAAAGTAAGTTTCTTTCATCCTGCACGAATGCAAGGCTTTGGGCTGAAGCTACTTGCAACATGTTGTTATAAAAATATTCCTGTAACGACAAAGAAATCAAGAGCTAATCACAAACCTAAACCAGTGCTATATTTACAGTGCTAACCGCTAGCTAGAAGCTAGATCTGGATTTTAAGAACTGATTCATCCACGGCAGCACTCCGCCATCGGTATTTTCTTCTTTCATCACTGCTCACCACTAAAAAGTACTCACCTGCTCCTTATTAGGCAGGACGCACTGGTGAGAAATCCACGCGAACCGGGCTAGTTTGAGTTTGTCCTCCCAAGAAGTCTTGGCGCTTTTGAGCTTGAGGTAAATCCCGGAGTAGATGGCTGCCATGGGGGCGGCACGTGGGCAGAGCGAGGAGGCAGACCCGCGTCTGGAAGAAACGCCGAGCAAGGAGAAGGCGCTCGGACGGGCAGCGGCCCCGCACCCGGCACTCGCCCGGCACCCACGCACGTGGCTCCGCTCGGGGCCCGAGCGCCCTTCCGCCCGCCCGCCCGCCAGCCGCCCGCGGCCCCGCTCCCCAGCGCCCACCTCTCCGCCACCAGCCCCCGTCCCACTCGCCTTCCCCTCCACTCGCAGGGCCGTCACTGCCCGCTCACGGTACGACCGGGCCCTGCCCGCCGGCCTCCGTCCCCGCCAAGCCGCGCCAGCCGAGCGCCAAGCCGCGCCAGCCGAGCGCCGAGCCCGGGAGGCGGCGCGCGGGAGCGAGCCCGCGCCCATTGGCGGCCAGAGGGCGCTTGCGCGGCCCCGGCCCCGCTCCCGCCCGCCCCGGCGTGTGTCAGCCGGGCCATGGAGCGGCCGCCGCCGCCCGCCGGGCCCCGGGCAGCACCGGCCGCGCCACCGGCACCGGCCCGCAGGGGAGGCGGCAGCGGCGGCGCGCCCACCGGTAGCGCCCGGCTCCGCTGGGTGCAGTGACAGCGCCCCCCGGCCGCCCCGGCCCCCGCCTGCCTCCCGCCGCCTCCCGCCGCCTGCGATGCTCAGTGAGTGGGGACCGGCCCGGGGCCGCGGCCCGGGGCCCGCACGGGGGGGCGCGGGGGGCGGGGCCCGCGGCGGGAGCAGGGCTCGGGCGTCCCGCGGGCCGCCTCGTGGCGGAGGCCCGCAGGCCCGGCGCGGCCGGCGGCTCCCGGCAGGCCGGCGGGGGCACCTCGGGCACGGGCGCGGCCCTGGGGCAGCCCCGGCTGCGGACGGGCCGGGCTCGTGTCCTGCGCCCGGAGGTCGCGGGGGGGCCTCTAGTCGTGATATCCTCCTTTCCCTTGGAAAGTGCGTGGGTTTAATAAGCCTCTTCTTATCGCGCCATCTCTCTTCCCTTTTATTTTTTTTTCCCCTTCTTTTTCTTTTTTTTTTTTTTTTTTTTTTAATATTGACAGGAGAAGGCTTTAACTTTGGCGTCCCTTCAGCGAGCGCCCTTCGGCCCACGGAGCAGCGCCAGGACGGGCGCGGGGCCCCGCAGGGCTCCCGGCCCCGGTGACCCCGGCAGGGCCCACAGGCCGGCAGTGCCGGGTCCCGCGGCTCCGCTCGGCCCAGGAAGGGCCCGGCGCTGGCGGAGCCCGAGCCCAGGTGGTGTGAAGGGGGTTGGAGGAAAGCGTGTCCCGCAGGTCCCGCCGAGGACATCGGTGAAGCGCTGCCTGGCACCGACTTGGGGCCGCGGGGGGGTCGGGGGGAAACAATGTGAAATTGGCAAAGCGTCATTCGTGGATGGTGAGCCAGATCTCGGTCCAAATGCAAATGGATTCATGCTCTTTTAAAATCACAGCTGTTCCCTCTCTGCCTCTTCACATGAATGCCACTGCTCAGGCAAAAGCCTTCTCCGTAGTTCTTGTTATCCTGTTTTCCTATTTTGCACCACCACCATGATCTCCAAGTCAACTTGTCATGTTTACTTGCCTGTTTTTGTGAATTGCAGCTGCTGCATGTGCGACATCCCTTGGTTTTTAGTTCATGGTTATCTCCATATCAGTTTATCCTTATGTCGTTTATTCTGAAATTGTAAATTTCAGATTATCCTAATATCACAAAGTTAAAAATTGAGACCTATTATTGTTGGTAGGCCCCACATTTCACCTGCAGTGATAAAGGATAAAAGATTACTTTTTGCTGTCGACAGCTGAGGCCTGAGACAGAGTTCTTACTAGAGAATATTCAAAAGATGCTTTTGTTTTATGCTTTTATTAGTTTGGGGGTTGGGTGTTTTTTAACTTAGTTCTCTGATGCTCACAGGTCTTTCCTCAGTCTGCTGGAAGAAAGAGACTGCTGTCCCAGTGTCAGGACAGGAATACAGAGTCTTTAAAAGCGCTGCTTCCTGTGCTAGTTTTTAAGTTCTTTTTAGTGTGTCTGTACTGGGATTATTTCAAGGCCATGGAATCTGCCTAAACCTGTACCTGAAATGTAGCATTGGCAGGAAAATAATTTCCTTGGCCCAGTGCTTAGTTCACAACTAACTTCCAGCTTTTCCAGGAAGGAGGAATTTGCAGTGTGTTTTGTGTTATTAGCCTCTGCTCTGTTCTTTTTTTCAGTAGTTTTGGTTCCTCAAAAAAATTACCTTAACCTTTTTTCAGTGCTCCAGTTTGGAACACTGCAGAAAATGCTGCATTGTAGCTCTGCATTCTCACAATGTCATCTTTCTTCTCTCTTTTCTTATTTATTTTGCTTATCAGTAAAACTAGTTAGCAGTATTAGTATTTATTATTCTCTTTGTTTGTTCAAGGAGAATGAGACAACTGGGACTTCTGAACAATTGTTTCAAGCTTTATGCATTTTGTGAACAGGGAACTCTATGCTTTCAGTTTATTACATATTTTGGAGATTATCTTCAGTTATGAGAGCTAGAATTTTAAAATTGATTGGAAGTTAAAAATGGCAGGCTTGTCCTTTTATGCCTTTAAATTCTGCATCATTGACCTGTTGTGAATTGGTGTAGCTTGGACCTTGAACCAGGCTGACAGCATTTTGGGAGGCTATTCTTATTTTTATTTTATGATACACTCTAATTTTGATAAAAGGCTCAATAAAAAATATTTGTAGAAGTGTTGGTTTTGCTCTTGCACTTTTCCTGAATGCTTTTTCTGCCTCGTGACATTGTTCTTTGTAATGCTGAGTGTGAAGTATAAAGGCAAAGTGAAGGAAGAAGCAAAGAGCTGAAATTAGAGTATGGGTGACTGCTGTTTCTGATGCTAATGGGTGTTTCTTGATGAAGACACATTTCCTTAAGGGAGTTCCCATTGTGTCACCCGGGAGTAGGGAAAAAATTCTCCTTGAGGTGCTGCTAACATCCCCTACTGTGACTGCAGGGGGGAGTACATCGGGGAGCAAGAAACTGTACAGATTGCATAAATACCTCGGTTTATTGCATAAATGCCTCAGTGTGGACCTGGGCAAATCACTTGCACATGAGTCTGTGCTGCTGGCTGAAATGCAGAATAGTAACAGTACATTTTGAAGCTTAGTTAAGGGTGTTTTTTAGGAGGGTGCCAAGTTGCTGGTCCATCCTTGGATCCACTCGGTGGTCTTGATAAGAGTTCTGTCTTTCCTACAGTTTTGTGCAGCAGAAGTGTTACACTTGAGACAGTGTCTTCTTTAGAATTAACTTCTTTAATTGCAGGGAAGATGAAAAGGAAGTTTGCTTTTGGAGTGAAAGAAGGTGTTGAAAACTTTTTATTTTAATGGGTCTATCTGAAAACGCTCTGATAACTCCCACCTGTTGATGCCCCTTCCCCACACTCAACAGTTGCTTAACCTGTAGGAACGAATGGGAATCTTTTTTAGGTTTTCACCCAAGCATGTAGATTTGCAACTCCACATATCTGTTGAAAGTGAACCATTGCTGAAACCTTGCATCCTCATCCAACTTGTACCTAACTACACAGAAGGGTTATTTTTCTAACAAGTGGAAAGTGTGCACTAAAGTGTGTATGGGTATTAGAAAAAACTCATTTGTGTTTTTAAAGCTGTCTTTTTGGTAGAAATAATGGTTCTTAGAAAAGGAGGAAGGGCATCATTGTCTTTGTCAGAGAAGTTGAGTTTCATCAGATTTAGCTGCTCAAACCAGGAAGCACTAGCACTCAGGAAACATTCATGTCATTGCTAGTGGGGCTGTAAGGTGTTGAACTATCTCCAGGCAGGCTTTACCTGGTGTTGTGATAGGAAAAAAACCCTGTGGTTTAGTTCTGCTTTATTTCAAGCCTTTCAGGTTATCTAAACTTGTGTGTAAAGTCGATGGCTATTGTGAAGGATTGGTGCAGTCAGTGGTTACCCAAATAGCAAGGCAGCTGTAGCATTCATCTTACTGAGGTTCCTTTATTACAAGCCAGGGGCTAAAAGGTAGCCTTGGGCTCAGTTTGATTTTGAGGTACTTCCAAGTGGTGTTTGTGAGGATTGGTACCTAAACATATATTAAAAAAAACTTTCAAAATATTATTTCTGTTTTGAACTTTTGTAAGAGGGAAGCCTGGATAGGTCAAGGCAGATGATGAAGAACACTCTGCTTTTAATTTCCCTCTTTTTTTTCCTGGCGACCATCTGAGTGAAGTGCCGGAAGTCTGGCTCTAACCTTTAAGTTCAGCCAATAAGCTTTTTCTTCTTGGAGTCTCCAAATAGATTTGCTATATAAAACATTATGTTTCCAAAATTTCCATCTTTGTATGTTAATTTCTTATTCCACTGAATCTTCTGGAGTTTTTTTTTTGTTGTTGTTGTTGGTTGATCAAGCAGAGGAACGAGAAAATGACTGAAGATTACTCAAACTGCTGCTGTCAAAACTGAAGGAGGACAGATATTCACTTTTTATGAGCTGTTTTTAACAAAAATGCTTCAGTTCACCATTGTGGTTTTAATCAAGAATCCTCAAAACTATTTTTGATTCCTCTGTGAAATCAGCAAAATATCTTCAGGGATCTACAAAATGTCTGGGCCATAGTACTGAGAGGCAAATCCCTGAGGATTCTGTTTCATACCTCAGCAACGAAAATACAGAGATGTTTGTTTTCTATCAGTATCAATGCAGCTACAGTCTAAGTTGATCTTAGGCTGCCCTGTAAGAGTCTCATCACCTCTTTCTTTCCTTTTGAGGTCATGAAACGCGTACGCACAGAGCAGATTCAGATGGCAGTGTCCTGCTACCTCAAGCGCCGTCAATATGTGGACTCGGAAGGTCCCCTAAAACAAGGGCTGAGGCTGTGTCAGACTGCTGAAGAGATGGCAGCTAATCTCACAGGTAATCCTATCGTATTTTCCATGACTACTTCTTGGCAGAGTTGTGAGCACATGTGCTGGCAGCTGTATGAATTTGTCTGCGCATGTGGACATTTCTCCTTTTGAAATTAAATTTCTCACTGTTAAGTTGGTGTGAATTATGAACTTTTGAAGAATGAAAATGTAGGTGGAAGTGTAACAAGGTGACATTCATCGTCAGTGAAACATCAGGCTTAAATACCATGTGAGGGTAATGGAAAATACATACGTTTTATCTCAAATAATGTGAAGTCTGGTGAGTAGTGGTGCTTTGGAATGGAAGGGAGAAGAACCTAGATGAGAAAGGAAGTAGAAGCAGGAAATTCTCTTATACCTTTGTACTCCAGCAGAGTTATATAATGTGAAATTAAAGTGATAAGGCTGGGTCTTTTTCTGGCATAGTCAGCTTTGTAGTTATGAGAGGTCTGCTCTTGTCATTTGGGTAAAAAACCCAAAACCTTCAGTGGATGAGAAAAGGCATGGAGGGAGATAAACTTCCTTCTCTTTCTTAAAGACTTCTGAATCCTGCCACACTGCTTGCTTTCCAAATTGTGTCTGTGACAATTGTCATTTGTTTCAACAAAGTCTGCTGCTGCTTGAGCACATAGAAGTATTGAAAAGATGAAAGCTATGTGGACGTTGCAGAGATGAAATTTACTTGTAAAAGTAATAGAAAATACTGGGCTGACATTTTGGGTAAAAAAGCAAGGAGAAATTTTTTCTCTCAGTGAAACTGCCTAGATTATGACAGTATCTCAGACAAAGGGGAGTGGTGGAATTACTAGTAATGTGACTTAATTTAACAAAATATTAGTAACTATTTAACTACTGTGTTTGTGGTTAGATAAGGCTGGATGCAGGAACAGATAAAATACTATGGTAAAATACTCTAAAGGTATTCCTTACCTTTACATCTTAGTATTTTTCCTTACCTTTACGTGTTAGTACTTTTCATTTCCTTGCTTATTTCAGCCTAACTATCAGAAGTTTATTGCAATCCCTGAAAAAGTCCCGGGGAAGATGGGGAAAGAATGAAACCCAAATAAACTGCTGAATTGTTTTTCAATGGGAGATTTTTTTGTGAGAAGTGGGTAGAAAGGTCAGTGTCAAAACATGCTCAGAATGTGATACCAGCCATATGAGGAGGACACAGAAGTGTCTGAAGTAGTGGTGATGAACTGGATTACAAGTCCTTGCATGAGCACAGGCACCTCATGCAAAAAAAAAAAATTCAATAAAGAGTGTGAATGAGCGTGTGTTTACATTTTACCTTTTAACTATCACAAAATATTATTAGTAAAATTCATGTCAATCTATGTCCTCTTACCAGTGCATGGTTTTTGTAGATGGCCATTGAGAATTTAGTCATCAGTTTTCATTAGAACTGAAAATGGGCTGCTCTCATGTGTTCAGCTGCTTACTACTTCTTGTCAGATGTGCTTGCAGTGAACTGTCGGTGAGCATTCTGCAGTTCCAGCAGTCACTGTTAGAAAAATGTCTGTAAAAGTAAACCCAAGCTTGTTACTTAATCTGACAGCAGATGCTGAAAATACTCTCTGCTGCAGTCATCTTAGTTTTGCAAACTGAGTAAAAACTGAGCAGATTGCAAAGCCTGCAGTGCTGTATTTTGGGGAAAGTGATCAAATGTGGTTTTCTGAAGATGTTTTTGCTTTTTTCTTAGCAAAGCTCACCTTGTTTTTTTATGTTCAGCTCTGTTGTTTGACTTTGAAATTAACTAGCCTGTGTGAATGGGAGACTTGTAGGGAACCTCAGAAGGTGATCTGGTGCAACCTTTTCTGTGGGAGAGGGATCCCAGATGGAATTATCTAGAATTCTGTCTGATTATATCTGCAGTAAAATATAGCACAGATCTTCCTTGTGATTATGCCATATTTCTCTAGAAAACAAGAATAATGTCTGAGGACAGAGTGAGTGACCAAGGAACAGGTTCCTCTAATACTGCCCATAGCACTGTTAGCACATATGAGTATCTGAAATAATGTACAATTATACATCATCATACTCACCTAAAATAGGAATCAGTTGCTGTTACACAATATTTAGGTGGAACACATTTGTTAGCTGGAAGCAATTCTGCTAGTAGCCAACGCACAAGACCAGGAGGGTACTGTCAATATCCCTGAGTTAGGAGTGAGCTCCTTTGAATTTCCTATCAGGTTGCATAGCTGGCCGCACTTACTGGATGTGGAGGAGCAGATATTTCCAATAGATGTTCTTATGCCAGTGGGGAAGGTGGAAAAGAGAAACTTGTAGGTTTATTAACATATGAGAAAGATACAGCTAGTGTTTTATTTCTACCAGGTGGAAAATGTACATGAAATTTTACTCTTGTTTTGGAATCAGTTGACTTCTTGCTCCTTTTTCCAGTTCTCATTGGTTTAAAGTTTTGGGAAGGCAAAGAATTAGAATTTGTTAGAACTGTCTGGTATGTAGGGTTCATTTAGCATTTGCTGGATGGGAATGAGCTCTAACGTCATTTACTGAAAGAATAGGCCATAATGGTTCCCCAGTTAGACAGTTTCAGGACAGGTAGACAAAGATGATACTCCACTTTCTGAAGCATGAAGTACACCTTAATTTTGGAATTAAGTTGCTTATGCAGAGAAAGTTGTGCCCTGGAGAAAATATCTCATAAAGTCTAGGCCAATGAGTTGTGCTTGCATAGCATGAACAAGGTGGCAGGCCGTTGCCATTCCTGCAGAAATGAGGCCACCAGATCTCTTTGAAGAGTTGACTGTTGCATGTAATCCTGTGATAGATAGCATAAGAGACAGGCCCTCATATTTCTGTATTTCTTGACTTCTGCAAAGAGTTGCATGGGTGACATTGGAAACTGTCACTAAGTATTCTAGAGTTACTGTGTGTGCATATGTGCAGTTTACTTTCTCGTGCTGAATATTGATTATATTCAATTTTACATCCAAATAGCAGAGCTTTTTACTTTAGGTATTGAGTAGTACCAGCCTGTGAATATGGAGTTCTTAACCATCTTTGAGTTTCTGAAGCAGCTAGGCTGAGAAAGCTCAGTGTAGCTGTGCCTTTCAGCAAATTATATTCATTTATATCTGAACTGATTTAAGAGATGATATCATATTGGTGCTGGAATCTGGTTTTGTTTTGATTTTTTTTCCCCAAGAGAGGATGATGAGCTCAGCCCATCTCTCTGTTTCAAGAGCATAATTCAGCTTGCCAAACATACCTCCTGTATTTACATAAGCTGAAGGAAGGTAAACCTGTGTCTTACCAGAGAGAAAGAGAGGAGTGGGGGAAGAATAGCAGCAGGCTGCCTGTGTACCATGTGCTGATCTCTTTCTAATTAGAGGCATTGAGATGAGCTGGAGGCTGGCCTATCTCTCTTTAGCGTGTGAACATTTGATAATGTTGTTTATAGACTTCCAGGGCTGTCAGACTTGTGCCTCTGTGCATGAGCCAAGTGCTGGAACAAAAGGCCCCCCAGTCAATCAGGAGTAGAAAAGCAGAGGATGGAAAGTGGTGCAGGGCAAGGAAGACCAAAATTAATTGAAGTGAAAGTAATAAAAATAGGGGGTTTGGAGGGGACGAGAATTATGATTTGAAGAAAAAAAAGGACTGAAAACAGTGAAACTCCTTGCCCTCTTGTGCTCTATTTAGAACAGCAAAACTTGGGTTTGTAATCACTGGCATTTGCATATGCTTGGGGTTTTTTGATGCATGTCAGTAAACTTGCATGAAGTCCCCTGTGGATTCCAGGCCGTTGGCAGAACAGCAAAGGTTTGGTGCTAGAGAAGGAGAAGCCAATTCCCTTCCTAAACAGTTCAGAACCACTTTTTCCAGAATCTGGTTCTGAAAAACAGTTTAACATGGTCTGAGGAGACCGTAACCACTGGGTTTGTGGTCAGTTGTCAGTTACCCCTTAACCGAAAATCCTCAGGGAGGAGGGAAGATTTTGGTTAAAAAATGCAAAGTGTTTGCTTAGAGAGTCAGTGTTTTCTCCGCCACCTCTGTGAGACTTAATAAATGATAATAATTTGTTGTAAATTATAACAACCGGGACAAGAAATTTGAGAATCTGAAGTAGTGTCATTTTAGACCTGTTCATGATGGTTGGTGGGACTGACTGAAAAAGAAACTATACTTTGGAGAAAGTTGTATGTTGCTTTCCTCATCTTTTCTGTGTGTAAAGATGTAAAACCACAGTTGTGAAACTTCTAAGGGGTCTCTGATGGTTGTTACACTGAACTTCTTGGGAATTTAAGGTTGTATTTGAAAACTTGAAAATGTGTTCTGGGTGGAGCAGGTGAGTTGCTGAGATTTTTAGGGTGGGTTTTAGCTTTCAGTGTATTTTCTCCCTCATGATCTGTCTAGGTGGTTAATGCCATGTTTAGATACTTTGGACTATGTCATACCTGAATGGTTTTAAACATGAAATGTCATCTGAGTGGCTGCAAACCTTAGATTTTATGAGAAGCTTTGTTTTCAGACACATATGTAAAAATCCTTAAATCCTTATATAAATTTTGCTTTTTTTATTTCACAGTCCAATCTGAGTCTGGTTGTGCCAATGTCGTGTCTGCAGCTCCCTGCCTGGCGGAGCCCCAGCAATATGAAGTACAGTTTGGACGATTACGCAATTTTCTGACAGGTAAATAAGGAAACACAGAAGAAAACTGACTTTTTTTTGTCACTTCAATGAGTAAAGGGTGATATAGTAAAATTTGAAATCATGCCTCTAACAATGTTTTAATTTCTAGTTTTGAGTTTTCTGTTAAAATAGAAATTTTTCATTTTTCTTTGTTTGGTTGTTTTCTGTGTGCTGAATAGTTTTAAGTTTTGTAGATGGCTGGCTCTTTGCCCTTTCTTGTGCAAGCATTTGCCCTTTGTAGGTCTTCTAGACAACACCATATTTACATAGGACAGGAAAGAAAAACAGTGTTTTATGTGAAAGGCAAGTAACTGAAAAAAGACGATAGTTCTCTGTTGTATTCTAGTTTAAGGTTTTTAATTTTATCCATAATTGGCTTCTTTTTATGATGGTATGGATTTCTGAGGGAGAATTTGTTCCCATAAATTTAGCTGTACTGGCTTTGAGACTGGAGCAATTAAGGAAAGTAAAAAAATTCTTACTCCATAACGATGCAGAAGTCAAATAATTATTTAATTTTTATAATTATGCCTATAAATTGTTTTAAGACAGTACTCTTGGGAATGTCCTTATTTCTTCTATAAGCCCCCAACATGGGAAGAAGAAAGCAAACAGAATTTTTAAAGAATAGTACCAAGGAAAGTGATGTTGTTGCACACAGTATTTGTCCAGTGTAGGGATTTGATCCCAGTGTACATAACATCGGGATTATTATTTCTGATAGTTTTGGAAGGGAAGGGAGCAGAAAGGAAAAGGCAGAAAATAGTGAATTATTGGAGTCTTGTCATCTACAGCAGTTCAGTACCTTTGCACTTTAGTATTTGAAGTAAATTCTTATGGTTTAATAGATTTTTACAAGTATGATAGCTCTGTTCAGTGCTTGGTGAAGTGCTGGCTTAATGCTTGATGAAGTGCTAGGTTTTGGTATTCAGGTTGACTGTTTTCATCTTTTTTGTCCCTTTTGCTCTAGTTTGATATCTTACACAGACGAACTTCCTCTGTTTGTTCAAGGGAGTAGCTTGCCAACCAGCTACAAGGCACAGCAGGGCACTTCCTATTTCTGTGATGCTTGCCCCACTGAGGAGTGGGCAGAGGATTAGTCACACAGAGTAACTTAACTAAGTAGTCTCTAGTTCAACCACCTGTTCAACACAGGGCCAGATGGGTGTTTGATCAGGTTGCTCAGAGCCTTTTCCAGTCAGGTTTAGAAAATCAAACACTGGAGATTGCTGTGCATCTCTGGGGCCCTGCTGCAATTCACTGAGAATTTCCCTTGCAGCAGCTTGCCTGTTGTCCTTCCACTGAGCACCTCTGAGAAGAGCTGGCTCCTTTTCCTGTATAATGCCCCACTGGGTTCTGAAGGCAAGCAGTTGAATACCCCCTCAGTCTTCAGGCTAGACAGACCCAGCTCCTGTAACCTCTTCATATGTTCCTAGGGAGCATTTTCTTTGTTCCTATTTCTACCAACTTCCCATCTCTTCTCTTTTTCCCCTACTGCAAAGTGAGGTCCTTCCTCTTGTTTCATTTTTGGGCTAGTACACCTGGAGAAAAAAGAGACCTGCTGACCGCTTAGAGCTTTTACTACATGCAGACCACTGTTTTCACTGGCTTTGGCTCAGTTTCAGTGGGAAAGGAAGAAGAGTGATTTTCAGGTATGCAAATACGTGTGCATACACTGCGCTCCATGCATACTCTGTAGTTACTCCTGTAGAAATGAGGCAGAGGCACAGTATGGACTAGAGAAAGTCTGGAAGAGTGCTCAACACAAAGGAAAAATAACCTAATGGAAAGGGAGAAAAGCGATCATGCATTGGTGAGTGGCAGGAGGGAAGAGCATATTGAAAAGCAGCAATGCTTTTTGCATTTTGAGGATCAGCAGATGTTTGAGGATCAGCAGTGCCTATTTGTTTTCCAGTAATTCGGACCATTTGGTCCTGTGGTAGTAACTCATTGTGGCCCTGTTTGTTGCTATGGTGTTCGGCAGGCTCCGCTCCTCACAGCTCCCTGCAGCTGGCAAACAGCCCCAGAGAAGCTGGGGAAGGAGGGGTGGAGCTGTTGCACAGATCAGCTTCTGCAAGGTACAGCACAGCCTAATCGGGGTTTGTTACACTGTGTACTAGGAATTACTGCTGGGATTTGCCTTGGCAGAGAAAGAAAAGCATGTACATGAGCAGGCACAGAAATAAAACAGGAGCACAGCATATTGCAGTACATTTTGGAAACTGTAGCTTCCTTTCCCCTGAAGACAAATTAGTTCCATCCAAAGCACCACATTCACATTTTACTGAAGCTGAGAGGAAAAAAAGCTCAGGCCAGACAAGCTAGGTAAATAATTTGGGCTTAAACACTTAAAATACTCTTTTAAATATAATTTAATATAAAATATAAAATATAATTAATGCATTCTAAAGTTCATTTATCACAATAAACAAAAGGTACAAAGAGCATACTTTTTCTTTTGAAATAAATGGGGAAAATTCAACTATCATGTGTTTTATGAGGTGGTATATTATTAGTTGTTCCACACCTGAAAAGGGTTCTAAAATATCTGCATTTTGTTCTGACAAGGTACGTCACTGATGTGGCAATATCTATTGTACCTCCTTTAGATGACAAAAGAAGTTTGCTTAGATGTGCCAACAAATGTCTCTTTTTTGCTTGCTTTCCAATGTTACTGTCAGGGCTTTCTCAGTAGTCATCTTTGCTCTATTTTATTCCCAGTAGGAAGTGGTTTGAAAAGTCGCTCAAAGTTTGTTGTTGTTTTTTTAACATAGATTCAGATTCTCAGCACAGCCATGAAGTGATGCCTCTTCTATATCCCCTCTTCGTCTACCTCCATCTGAACATGGTCCAGAATGGCCTAAAAAGCACAGTGGACAGTTTTTACAGCCGCTTCCATGGCATGTTCTTGCAGAATGCCAGCCAGAAGGATATCATTGAACAGTTGCAGACTACCATGACTATTCAAGATATCCTGTCCAACTTGAAGCTCCGGGCTTTTCTGGACAACAAATACGTCATCCGCCTTCAAGAGGACAGCTACAACTACCTTCTTCGCTACCTCCAAAGTGACAACAACAACGCCCTGTGCAAAGTCCTGACCTTGCACATTCACCTGGATGTGCAGCCTGCCAAGAGGACTGACTACCAGCTCTATGCCGGTGGGAGCTCCTCACGCAACGAGAGCAACGGCCTGGAACCCAGCGATGTGCCAGCTTCCATTCTGCAGAATGAGGCAGCGCTGGATTTACTGCAGGACAGCATTAAACGTGTCAAGGACGGGCCCCCTTCCTTAACCACCATCTGTTTCTATGCCTTCTATAACACAGAGCAGTTGCTGAACACTGCAGAGATTTCACCAAATAGCAAGCTGCTCGCTGCTGGGTTCGATAATTCATGCGTGAAGCTGTGGAGCCTGCGCTCCAGGAAGTTGAAATCTGAGCCCCACCTTGTTGATGTGTCCCGCATCCGTTTGGCTTGTGACATCCTGGATGAGGAGGTTTGGATACCCTTTTTCCCCCCTTCTTCCCCTTCTACTGGCCTGCTTTGAACATGGATTGTTGAGTATGTAGTCATGTCTTAGGGAACTCTGAGGCTGTTGCACAACCTGCCTGCGTTGATGCACAGATTTGATAACCTACTGTCATCCTTGTTCTTCCCTGCAGTGGTTATAAGTGGTAAACTGGGGTGCAATCAGTCTGTGCTTAGGTCACAGTTTGTTAGTCCTGGGTGCTGGTCCCCCTCCTCCAGCTGTCCTTGAACAGGTGACAGTAGAAGGCAACCCCAAAAGGACAGGTGACTAGAGTAGGCTCTCTTCCCTGAGGAGCATGGAGCCTTCTTTGGGATGAGAAGTAGCTCAGAACAGCCAGGCACGAGGGTGGAGAGAAGGGCAGATGCGCAGGAAGAGAAGAATATAGACAAAGTAAGGAGAAGAGCTAAAGAAGTCTGATCAGATGCCTATGTGCAAAACTGCATTTCAGGTATCGCCTTAATATACCAGAGGTCAAGAGTTACAGAAAAATTATGCAAAATGTCCCTGTTAAGGAATCTGAGGTTTAGAAACTTCAGAGGCTTCCTACTCCAGAGTGCTGTAGTGTTTGCTTCACATGCAATGCTAGGTGGCATCTTCTACTTGCCTTTTTTTTTCTTTTTCCCTTTCTAGTCACAATTTTACTCCCCTCTGCACACAAGTGCCCAAGTAGCAACTTTATCTGGTTAGAGATCAAAATTTTGACTCTTCTGTTGTTTAATCACTCTTCTCCTAAAAAAGAAAAAACTAACTCATTTGTTCTTGTGTTGAGTGTTTAGCAGGAGAGACACCCTTTTTTCCACTGTTTTTTCTTCTAAAAAATACTTAATGGCAAGGTTCTATTTATTTTGGAAGAGTGCCGAGAGCTTGGTGTATTTAGAGATCTGTGATTAGGGATCGCTTTGTTAAACAGCTTGAGAAAAGAGGCAAGCATCAAAGTGAGACAGCACAGCAGCATGTTCACTGTTTCCCAAGTTAACCCTTTTTGCAGAGTGAGCAGGTAAGTGGCCCAAAATAGAGTTATGGACTCGTTTTCATTGTAAACTGCAAGAGTTCATAGGGCATGTGACTGTGTATTGCCCATTATAGAAGCCAAATGTCAGCACCTGCAACAGAGGAAAATTTGGTAAATCAGCAGGTCACCTTCTTTGGCTCTGGACTGTGGAAAAGTGAGATATTGCCAGGTTATTAGGAGTGTGTGTATTAGCTTTTTTTGGCATGTAGTCATAGACTTGATTATTGTACATGTATTAGGAGACAGCCATGGAATCCTGGAATTCATGGAATCCTGAATGCAAATAGCTTTTGGTGACTATTTGATGTTTTTTGCACAGGTCTAAAGCCAAAAAACTGGGCAAAAACCAGCATAGGTCAAAGTCATCATTGCCCTGAATAATTTTCACCACTGACAAAACAAATAGTCACCTGAGCAGGAGTTCAGAGAGGATACCAGTACCAGCCTCAACCCAAATTTGGTTACCAAATGCAAATGAAAACCCCTTGACTATAAGGAAATAAATTCAGTTATCTGGGAGCCCTAAGTGGAGATACACAGGCATCCACAGCATTGCAGGTGGGAACAGGCCAGCAATTGCTTTGATTCCATGGGAGAGGAAGCCAAAGATACCAAGACCAACCAGACTACCTTGACTGGGCTGCAGCTCAGTGTGAGCAAGGGCTGTATTTTAGATTGTCACTGCAGTCTGATCAGAAGCAATTCACAGGGATAAAGCCGATTCAGACTTTGACGAAGAACAAAAATTCTGAATGCGCTTTGACATTACTTCTGTGAGTTCTAGGGAATAACTTGTGAGGATGTTAAAATTGGTTTGGTTGATTTCTGTGTTGTATAGTTAGCTTTGGATAATGTATTTAAATAGTAATGCATTAAATAAGTAGTCTTCAGCCTAGTTTTTTATTTTCTGCAAGGAAACATCCTTTTATGCAGTCACAAAGGTCTAAAATTGTGCTAGTTTCAGTGGATGTTATTCAGGGTGGCACTAAAGCTACTCTGTTGGGTTTATTAATTCTTGTGAAGGAGTGTGTGTGTATATATGTAAACCAAGGTGAGACTTAGCAAATGTGTTAGAACAAGTTTTTTCCTAGTCCATGTGAAGCCGTTGTGTCACTAAGATCAAAATCATCTTCTGGGTGTAGTTATACTACATTTTGCTCAGTGTCATGCTGCAGTGTACTTCACTAGTGTAGTCTTGCTTCTTGCAAATAAGAGAGGCTTATTATTTTGGGATACAGTAATCTGTTTTCTTTATAGTAGCATCTCACAAATGCCACTTTATAGTCTCTCTTACTTTGGGTCCAGTATAAAAATGGAGTTTTGTAGCTGTACAAATGAAAGTATTGTTTGTCTCTTTGCAATTTTACCATGCTCATTGCTGGTACTCCATAAATCAACATTGGAAAATAATGCTCTGTTCCAAGCCACAACAGTGCCAGCCTTTAAATCCTGTGAAGACTAAGACTTGACCCCATTTAGCTTTGCTTCTAAGATTCTGCTTTTAAGTGGCAGTGGTCCTTCAAGTGATAATGACTGGGGATGATGCTTGCTTGATAGGAGGCAGATAGGAGGGAATTCTGGAAGTAGCAGTAAAAAATGTCCTGCAAAGTGTGCCATCCTTCTTCATCATTCCCTGCTAGGGCATCTCTGCTACAGGCAGATACGAGGTCTTCC
The DNA here is from genome assembly GCA_039654755.1 of Calcarius lapponicus. NCBI lineage: Eukaryota > Metazoa > Chordata > Aves > Passeriformes > Fringillidae > Calcarius > Calcarius lapponicus. The sequence continues at coordinate 95,230,936 of CM077465.1, forward strand.
TTTTGGCATCTTTAGAGCACTGCGGGATGAAAGAGATTATGACACCCAGGAAAACCTGTTACTGGTTAGAAAAAAAAAAAGGGGAGGAGCGTGAGCTTATGGTTTGTTTCTCTTTGAGGCTATCATTGTTGCTTTTTGAGGCTTGGTGGCTGCACTTGCAGCTGCCTTGCTAATCTGGTCAGCAGACTAACTTGGATAGGGAGGAAACTGAAAAATGTGGTGACTCAGAAGCACGATAGATGTACTGTTTTCAGTGAGCTGTGACAGGAGTGTGCAGTTGTGCTAAGTGGGTGTCAAACAGAAAGATAAGATTTGCTACCTGTGACCATATAGGAGTATGAGTTTCAATGCTGCAGAAGGTGTTGTCAAGTCTCCTGGTAAGGTAATACAAGGAGGGAAGAGGAGGTCCTTGCAGACAGCCCATGTAGCCTTGTATTTGAATGCACAAAATTAAGTACCTGGACTTGCAAAATTTGCAGAAACTGCCTTACAGTACAGGCAGCTTGAATGGGCTTCCACTGGTAACTTGTCAGGAATCTTATGGTCATAATTAAATAGTACAAAATGCTGCAAGTATCAGCTATTCTCCTTTAATGTGGCAACACAGCCTAGATGCTGTAGATTCCAGTAAGCCATGAGGTAGAAAAGCAATTTGAATAAGAATGGTGCTTTGCATGCCAGAGCCTGCAGTTTCTCTCTGCCTCATCTCCACAGCAGAGAGGAAGTTGGCTTCCAGCCCCATCATAAAGCTCCCATGGGCACTGACTATGAGGAGAAGCAGCATAGTTAAAGATGGCTTGCTGCCTACTACGTACTGTGCTGTTGAGATGGAGAAAGGCAAGGGGAGATGGCCAAGTCAGAGTTTGCTCACCTCCAGCATGAAACTTGAAACTACTGGAGGAGAAGCACTTTCTGGGCCATTGCTAAGTCTGAAGCCAAACTGTCTGTGGGTCCTGAGGTCGGGGGTGGGGGTGTGGGAGATAAGAGAGCTGCTTACAACACACTGACTTCTACTGCTCTGACTTCTGCTGGTTGTCAACAGTCCAGCAGCCCTGGGGAATTGGGTTTCCTCTCAGGGCAGGAAGTGCTCCTTCTGCAGGAAATAGGCCAGTTCAAGATGATAAATGATAAAGGGGCTGCTCACAAACAAAAGGATGTTGTGTTGAATTTGGTGTGCAGAGATTGTCTGTGAGTGAGTGTTACTGATTCAGTACTGAGGAAAAGTGTCTTCCTGGCAGCCCTGAGGAAGGCTGGTCTCAAGCTACTACACAGTTGTACCCCAAGCAAGGGTTATCTTGTACTGTCAGTGAGACCCCCGCTTGTCAGGCAAGGACACTTCTGAGATCTTTTGAAACCTGTGTAGTCTGTAGCCTTAGAGTGTCAAGAGGTACTTTAGTAGGCTTTTAGAGACTCTTACCATCCATCAGGAGATTCCTTTAGCTCAGCTCACTGAATAGTCTTTAAACACAAAAGTCTTTACTTGTTGACTGTCTGCCCTGGTACTTGAATTGGAGAATAACAGGATAGAAATGTTTCCAGTGCCATCATTTTTGTGATTGTTCATCTTCTCCTACACCAAAATAGATACATTGGCCTAAATAAGCTGCATGTATTTGCTATTCTTGAAGGCTGTTCTTGGAGGGTGAGGATGTGAAAGCATCCTGATGGAGATTGGAGGTAGAAATAGATGTTAAAGCCTTGCTGCATTTCTGTTTACATGTGGGATTGAGAAAGAAGGTTAAGCAGACAACTTGTCAAATATGCTTTTTCTTTCCATCTCCTGCCTTTTGTTTAAGACATCTATGATTGTTTCCCTCTACCGTGAGATTCACTTCCAACAATGGCCACACAAAAAGAGTAGATACCAAGATCTGCTTTCAACATCTTAGCCAGATGTTTTGAGTACAGTGAATAGAGACTATGCATGTTTTTAGCAAAAGGAAAAATGTTATGTAATATTTTTTCCCCTCTGTGCCTGCATTCTGAGGTTAGGATGCCTTCTGGACTGAGCATAAGGCTACCAAAATTAAAATAAAAGTCTTATCTCACCATCTCTTTCAGTATTCACTTGTAGCAAATGTACCAGCAATGTTGGTGTCTCAGAGTTGCACAAATTGTGCCACATCTGAAGTAAATAAAGTAAATAATCTAACTCCTTCTGTATTAACACCCCCCTGGTTTACTCATGGAGGTTTTTATACTTGTTGAACAGATAAACATGCTTTCCTTCCTTGTTTCTTTTTCTTCTTCATGACCAGGAGGAAGAGGATGACAACGCAGGCACAGAAATGAAGATCCTGAGAGGACACTGTGGACCTGTGTATAGCACAAGGTTCCTTTCAGACAGTTCAGGACTCTTATCTTGTTCTGAGGACATGTCCATCAGGTACTGGGACCTCGGGAGCTTTACAAACACTGTGTTGTACCAAGGACATGCCTATCCTGTCTGGGATTTGGATATTAGCCCCTGCAGCCTGTACTTTGCCAGCGGTTCCCACGATCGCACCGCGAGGCTCTGGTCGTTTGATCGGACGTACCCACTGCGAATATATGCGGGCCATTTGGCAGATGTGGACTGCATCAAGTTCCACCCCAATTCCAACTACTTAGCCACGGGCTCCACGGACAAAACCGTGCGCCTGTGGAGCACCCAGCAGGGCAACTCGGTGCGGCTTTTCACCGGGCACCGGGGCCCCGTGCTGGCACTCGCCTTTTCCCCCAACGGTAAGTACCTGGCATCGGCAGGTGAAGACCAGCGGCTGAAGCTGTGGGACTTGGCATCAGGAACTCTTTACAAAGAACTGAGGGGGCACACAGACAACATAACCAGCCTTACTTTTAGCCCCGACAGTAGTTTAATTGCTTCGGCGTCGATGGACAATTCGGTTCGCGTCTGGGACATTCGGAACACGTACTGCAACGCCCCTGCCGATGGGTCTTCCAGTGAACTGGTTGGTGTATATACCGGACAGATGAATAATGTACTGAGCGTACAGTTTATGGCCTGTAATCTTCTTCTAGTGACTGGAATTGCACAAGAAAATCAGGAACATTAATTTTGCTTTTTGTCTTAGGGAAGTGGGTGGGTGTCTTGTATGCCAGAGTCCATTGCAAACTGAGATTACTGACTGTGAAACACTTCTCTTCCTCTGCCCCCTTGAAAGGCATGTTCAGAGTGATGCAAATGCTTTAAGATGTCACAAAAACGCCTGTGCTGTTGAACAGAATAAGGAAAAAAAAGGAGGATTGATGAAAATACATACACATTCTAATTTTGTACTTTTAGGAATGGGAAAAAGGGGAGTAAATCCAGTAACTTGAGGAAACTGAAAGCCTGGCCCAGACAAGTGAAACTGCCAACCAGATAAGCTGGTGACCTGCACTTAAATATCCTTCATTGATTGATGGGCACATCTTATCTACTGTTAATTTGGCTTGACTGTGTGGAGAACTACTGGCCCAGTGGTTTTTGTTTTGCTTTGCTTTTGCTTTCCTGGTATTGCAGAGGACCAGCATTTTTAAGACCCTTCTATTAAAAGAACGTTATGTATTTTCTGCAGTGATAGTAGTCCTAAATATTTCAGCTCCCTATAGCACTTCCAGAATATTTTGGACTAAATAAGTAGAAAATACCCTTGTTCTTTTTCAGTAAGGGCAAGGAAATCTGACCTCAGTTGGGGCCCATCTCTGCATTGTTGTTTGGGTTTGGTTCCTGGTACTAGCTGTGATTATGTGTATTTATGTTCCATTAATTAGGAAATTTTCTGACTCTGGTTGCACTGTGTTTTGACGATGGGAGGACAGTGGGGACAGAGTGGTGGCTTTAAGAATAACGAACAGCTTGCCTTGTCTGGAGGGAGGGCACCATTGAATGGAAACAGCCAAGTTTGGACTCCTAATGGAAACAGGGCATGGCAACCCACCACTGCACCTCACAGGAAGATTTCCATAAATGGAAGTTGGCAGTCTAGGGAGAGGGGGATGAGGAGAAACACACAAAGTGACATGGGAAAAAATAGTATTACTAAATTATTGTGTGTACACAGAGGCAGCTCTGCCAGTGTTGGATTTTTCTCAAATGTTGCAATACCGGTTTCATTAACATTTTGTGAGATAAATCATCAGCATTTACAAGGATCTGCAGAAAAAGCACGTTCTAGTTTGTCATTTGGAGAGATTAAATATTTCTGCTTTCTGAAAAGAGTTATTTTGTATTTTGTTTTCTATTAAAAGCATTTAGTTTAAAAAGAAAAATAAAAATTGTTTTGTCCCTTTCTGGGAAGTTCAATCTGACTTGTATGAGAAGAAGAGGGCAGCAGCTTCCCCTACACTACATGAGACAGACCCACTTGGAGGCTCAGTCTGGTGGTCTTGCTCACTTGGTGCTGTTTGGATGTCACCCTACTTGCTTTCCACAGAGCTCATTTGACACATCATGGAATGGGATATTGATACAGCTTGTAGGCCAGCTGATATGGGGAGGATCTAGGTACCCTCTGAGGTTAACACTGCACCTGAAGGCCTCATTCTCTAGTACTACATGACCTTTACTTTGTGGTTTGATCTGTCAAAATGCCTCTTTCAAGCAGGTGTCTTCTAGACAGGCAGTGAGTATAAAATGACAGTTCCCAGCAGCTTTCCTTAGCCCTGCTGCATTTAATGAGAAAATTCTCTTGAATGTCTAAACAACCTAAGAGTTTACACAACAACTCACATTTGCCATTTTATTATATTGTCTATTTACACAATAGTAAACTACACAAGTTTTTTACCAGAAAAGTGTTTCACCTTTCTGACATTCACACTGGTGTGTGCTGCAGCTCAGTGCTGGCAGTGCGAGAAGGGCAACGGAATCTTGCAATTTCAATGGGGACCAATAGGGGAATATTAGGTGTATGTCCCTGCACTTGATGGCATGCCATGCCTTTGGATGCCTTTGACTATAGAATTTTTTTTTTTTTCTTTTACCTATCCATCCCTTGTCCCTCATCTTTTCCCCACCAAGTTGTGTCTTCCTCCTTGACTTTTTCCCTGCTTTGCAGCATCTGTGAGCATAGTTTTGGCCTCTTTTGGTCCTTTCACTGCAACACCTTCCCTCACAGACCATTTTTTGAAGACACTAAATCTCCGGATGTTCTGGTTTTTTTTTTCATTGCATTTCATTTGATCCTATCTCCTTTCCAGAGTGATTTAAGGCGCTTTCTTTTTGAGGCCACAAGATTCCGTTGTCCTTCCCCAAATGAAATTTCGTTTCCTTGATATAATCCCAGTCCATTTCCTTCTAGTCACTAAATTCCTTCTAGTCACTAACTTTCCCAAATCACTAATTTCATTTCCTTTGGGGAAGGGCAAGGGAATCTTGCGATTTCCATGCGGACAAATAGGGGAATCTTTGGTGCATATCCCTGCACTTGATGGCATGCCATACCTTTAGATGCCTTTGAATATAGAAAATTGTTTTTTTTTAAATTTCCATACCATGTCCCTCATATCTTCCCCTCCAAGTTGTGTCTTCCTCCTTGACTTTTTCCCTGCTTTTGCAGCATCTGTGAGCTTAGTTTTGGCCTCTTTTGGTCCATTCCACTACCCTGGATATAATCCCGGTCCACATCCTTGTAGACACGAAATTTCCCAATTTTTTTTTTTTCTCCTTCAATTGCAATTCCTTTGAAATGAAATTTCCTTTGGGGAAGGGTAACGGAATCTTGCACCTCAAAGGAAAGGCTTACAAACACTCTGGAAAGGAGATAGGATCAAATGAAATGCAACTGAAAAAAAACCAAAAAACCCATAAAATCAAGAGATTTAGTGCCTTCAAAAATGGTCTGTGAGGGAATGACTTGCAGTGCAAAGGCACAAAAGAGGCCAAAACTAAGCGCACAGATGCTACAAAAGCAGGGCAAAAGACAAGGAGGAAGACACAACTTGGAGGGGAAGATATGAGGGACATGGCAAGAAGTTTTAAAATGAAATAAAAAAAAAAAAAATCCTGACCAGAGTGAAAGCATCCAAAGGCAGGCCATATGCCATCAAGTGCAGGGACATGCAGCAAAGCTTGCCCAAATTGATCCCCACTGAAGGCCAAAACACAAAAGAAGGACTTACAAACACTCTGGAATGGAGATACCATCAAAGGAATGGATACTGGAGGAGAAAAAAAAAAATTTGGGGAATTTAGTGACTACAAGAAATGGACCGGGATTGTATCCAGTGCAGTGCAAAGGACCAAAAGAGGCCAAAACTAAGCTCACAGATGCTGCAAAAGCAGGGCAAAAGACAAGGAGGAAGACACAACTTGGAGGGGAAGATATGAGAGACGTGGCATATATACCTGAAAAAAAAAAAAATTCTATATTCAAAGTCATCCAAAGGCATGGCATGCCATCAAGTGCAGGGACATGCACCTAATATTCCCCTATTGGTCCCCATTGAAATTGCAAGATTCCGTTGCCCTTCCCCAAAGGGAAAATTTCATTTTTTTGAAATGAATAAGTGGTGGAAGTAAGAATGAGATGGGCTGAGAACAAAGTTTCCCTTTAACATCTTACTTCTACAGCAGAATTTGGCTTATTACTACTTGGGTTGCTCTTAAGTATTCCGTGTAGAAGTGACAAGGGTAAAGAGACTTCAGAAGCAAATCCTGTTATATGCACATAGGCTAAAAGATGTAAAAGTGATTTCTGAATTGTTGGAAAAACAGGTATTAGTTATGTGCTTCAAACATATAAGCCACAATGTACTGCGTGGAGAGTTTTTGGTGCTCTTTGAAGGAAGCTAGGAAACAATCTAAACTATAAAAAATGTCTGCAGTTGATTGACAGGCTGCATTTTAAGGCAGAATTGGGTGAAAAGTATGAGTGGAAGGAAGGAATACCATAAAGTCTAGCAAAATTTGGACTGTAGTCTCTATTAGCTATCTAGTTCAGAAATAAGTATACTAGCATGGACCACTTCCTATTCTAAATATATGCCAAAAACCACAAAAGCACTTAAGTTGACATAGTTAAGCACTCAAATGTTAAGAAATGTCATAGCAGGATCTTGCAGTTGGTGTGTCCATGTGCAATAGTTCTCAGTTGGGTAACTGGGTCCTCCTGCTTCTGCAAAACTTTTACTTCATGTGCCTCCTGGATGATGCACAGCGCACGAGGCACATGGTCCCAAGTGGCCGTCAGGAGATACTCAGAGGACAAAGAGACAGCAGTCCTTTTCTGGTTTACAGAATCCTGCCTTGTCACAGTTAGGTGTGCTGGGGTTTGGGGTTTGTTACAGTAGACCCCTTGCACTGCATGCTATGTAGCTGCTGATGCACTTAGTTTCATCTAAAATAAACTCATCTGTTTTATTAATCAGCTATATACTTGTAGCTTCTTCCACAGTTTGCTGCAGCAAGAAGTTCTACACCTTGATTTTACTGGGGGGGGGGGGGGGGGGGAGGGGGATATTTCCTTGATTTTAACATTTGCTATCTGATAATTTTGTTCTGTTCCCTAACCTCTTGAATTGAAAAAGACAATGAAGAGCAAAACCCCTTTCCAGGGTGTAAGGTAGTCCAGGCCAGAGCAGATATAGACAAAGTTAAGGTAAAAGTCCATGCTTAGTCACTGAATACTGAGAAAAGGAAAGGGTATGTGCTCTAATAAATTGCTACACCTATTCATAGGTCTATAGTAAAGTTTCCCTTCTCACTTTCAACACAGGCATCTCCCAAGCAGTGTGCTGCCACCCTGTTCAGTCTAAAGGTCTTAATTCCTGAAATGGTAAAGTTCATCTTATCCCTCCCCATTCTTGTCACTTTGTGAAAAGATTGTCTCTTAAAAGTGTTTTTAGGTCTAAAAATATTTTACAAAAATGGAATTTCCATTAACAGGTCCTTCGGGTGTGCCAAGAAAAATAAAAAGGACTTCAGGTCATGTTGCTAACCTTGTTTCAACACTTGCTGCCTTTTGTTAGACCTCTGGGCTCTGTGGGTTCTTCAAAAAAGTCCTGAAATGGCCTTTCTTCTGAGTGGTGTCTAGTTGCTCATGGTGAGCCAGGCTCTAAAAATGTACCACTACAAGAGACCGATGTGACAGTAAAATTAAGGGCCTGGATGTCCCTTGCCAAAGACTATCCTGGCATGTTGCACATCAGCTATGGGAATTTTTTTTAAAAAGTACTGGATAGGAGCCCAAACTGACTGAAATAACAACGTTCACCCTGCTCAGTGTACTTCAAGTACAAAATACTAATAAAACTTTTCCTCCTCTGGACTCGTAATTTTTTGCAACAATTTTAAACCTCTGACTGGCTTTCTGTTTCATGTACCCTGCTATACAACAGCACTGAGCAGCAGGTGAACAAAGAAGGTGAAACATTCTAAGTGCACAGTTTAAGGCAAGGTGTTATCTACTCTAGGTTATCCTGAAGAAGCAGTCTCTCTGGACAAGGAAGTTGTTGAACAAAGAAGCTGCAGAAGTTATTTCTATAACTTGATATTACAAGCATTACTCTTGCATTAAGCTGAAGCTTAGGGGAGGAAAGAGACAATTTCAGAAGCCTACTTTATCAGTGGCCCTGATTTCCTACCTAGTCCAGGTGTTTGCAGTTCCTTTTAGGATAAAATTGTCTTCTCTTTGCACAGGTTTGTGATCTTCATTGAAGTTATGGTATTCTGTTTATGACAATCCTGATAACAATATTTTAGCATATACAGGTGGGAGGTCAGCTAATAGGAGGGCTTTATAGTGTTTGGTGTTGTACAAGCACATGGGCAGTGCTCTCTGACACTTTGCCTGAGAACAGGAGGAAGTAACTCCATCCTAAATCCCTCTACCAGGCTGCCAAAGGGAGGAGGTATACTGGAATTGCCATCCCAGCTCTGGAGAATAGGATGGGAGGCAGCTTGGGAGCCATGAGTGTCAGGGCACAAGACAAGGATCATGATGGTATCCAGTTCTATTTCTTTGCTATCACTCCTTTGCCCAACGGAGTAGAGATGCTCCTGGTTCACAGCACATCAAGCATCAGCACTTACTCCAGCAGCCCTGGTAGGGCAGCAGTGGGGCTGGTCTGGTCAGGCTGCCAATTGAAATGATCACCCTGCATTCCTTGTAAATGGCCTGTAAATATCAAGCCTGGGGTTTGGGTTGGGGTGTTTCTTGTTTGTTGTTCTTTTGTTTATTCGATTTTTATTTGCCTTTTATTTATTGTTCTGTTTGTTTTTCCTGTGGCTTAAAATTATTTAACAGAGGTAGGCTGTAGCAGACTGAATTGCCTATTTCTATCTGAAAGAAACCTTTGATCTTGGGATACTCTTTGGGATATTCAGGACTATCTTGGACTCCCTGCCCATAATTTGGAAGCTGCCAGATCAGACTCCATTTTTACACTTAGACAACGAGGCTACCTAGACAGCAGTGAGTGCTGTAGCTCTATTTGTAGATACAGAAATACCCCACTGAAATATCCAAAGGCTGGATTGCACATGAATCTTGGGAAGTTCCTGGAAGGAACTGAGGTAGGTGGACACTAAGGGGAGAAAGGCTGCTAGATAACAAACCACTCCTGCCAGATCTCTGGACAGCAGTGATACTACCTGTGCTCTCTGATGTCTGCCTTAGGCCAGCCCTGTGCCTGGCTTTGCAACAGCCACTGGTGCTTTGTCATTCATGGAGAGGGACGGGGCAAATAAGGGCAGAAGCTGCTGTGTGCTGCTGCAGTGATAAACTGGGGTCATGCTGTAAGACAACTCCAGACAAGCTAGTGCCAACTGCATGTGGGGAATGGCCATTTGTCTGGCATCCAGAAAAGCACAACAAAACTCATGTACTGACAAGCTGCCCTTTAGAACTAGCACAGATCCTTCCGGAGCTGCATGTATTCAACAGCAGGAATCCGCCAAGCCCCAAACATTCGTTCCCAGGGACTGGAGTCATGAGTGCACGTGTCACTTTGGAGTATTTTAGGTTAACACATCACAACTTCAGCCCATTACTGCAGTTGAAACTAGGTGCATTTGCACAGCTTTTTTTTTTCTTTCTTTTCTTTTTTTTTAATTGGTGACTAGCTTAGCTGGAGACATATGCAGGACTGCTGCTGCTTTTTGCCATTTTTGCTTAAGGCAATAGCAGAGCAATCTGCATGCAGCTAACAGACTGGAAAAGAATAGCCAGAATTTTAGGCACTCTTCCGCCCTGGCAACTCCACTCCACTAGTGCAAATATTTCATGACCATTTAGGATGACTGTGGAACCATCCGTGAGTTTGGAGGTGGTTGTGGTTTTATATATTATTTTTTAACCCAGAAATAAAGCCTAAACCAAACAGGAGTGTAAAGCTGTGCTGCACCTAAACTTTCTGGTGCCTTTGCTAGGGAGATCTCCTTGTCGTGCAGGAGGTGGGGAGCGCTTGGCTTTCTCTTTTCTTTTTAAAATTATTTATCCATAAGTCTCACTTCCCCAAAGTCTCTCAAGAGAAAACATCCTGGGTTTTTGTCATGGTTTGACACTGGCATTTTGCCAATGCCCCATGAAAATGCACTATCCCTGGTGTCTGCTGTGAGATTTTGACCAGGAGTAAGAAAGCAAGCAGGCTCTTACTTTAAAAGGAAAAAAAAACCATTTATTAACTAAACTACAAAATGATAACTAAACTACACACAAAAGAAAAAAAAAGAAAACACACAAGGAAAATGAAAACCTCACAAAAACACTCTCCTCTTCCTCCCCCCCTAAATTCCCAATACAATACATCTTCCAAAATCACCAATTCTGGGTCCAGCACCACCCTTTACAATGCTCAACTTTCAGTTCCTCAAGAGGAGAGGGAGTCCTTCCATGCGTCATGGTGGCCTCTTCTTCCATGTATAATGCTCTCACCATTACACATGGACCAAAGCTGCTTCTAGGGTTTCTCATTTAAGGATGCTTTGTCCAGTTCCAGAAAAGCACAGTCTCTCACCTTCGGGACATCTGTCCCCCCCATATTTTATATACCCCCTGGGGCCAAGGGGTACCCACACTGAATCTTCTTTGGCTCTGGGACATTTCTCCCCCTGGACTCAGTCTCTGTATCGCACGGAAACATGGCTCTGTCCATAGCTACACAAAAGAGTCCAGCAAAAAATGCCACTCCATCTTCTCCATTCCTCCAACATCTCGCTCTCTCTCTCTCTGGTCCAGACCTTCATCCCTCAGCCATTTCCTTCTTCACCTTCTACCCTTATCTCTCGTCTAGGAAGGGTTAATGTTCTGTAAAGATTTCATTGTCCAAGAAGGGTTAAAAACTCCTCCAGGCGGCCGGACTCCTGGCTGCACCCCCCATCTCCTCAGCCGGGCTGCCTGCTGCCAGCACATGTTTACCAAATTTCAAGGTAACAGCCACAAGCACAGGCTGCACTCTCTCTCTGTCTGTCTCCAAGGGGGGGGGAACAGGCTGCCCATTGCTTCCCGGCATTTCTTTCCTTCTTCCTTCCACCCTTGGGGGGGCCAGGCCTACCTCTCCCGGCCGGGCCGCATGGCTTTTCCCCTACCCCGCCCAGCCAGAAACTGGGCGAGGGAGGCATCTTCTCTCTCTCTCGCCGAATCCCAAGAGGAAGTGCCAGGAAGATAGCCCTGCTTTTAGGCTGTGTTCACAGAGGTGGATCCAATGTCTAGTGGTTAGGCCAGGTGGCAATATTCAAATCTGAACACTCATTGGCCTTTCCTTCAACATCCCAGAAATCCTGTTTCCGGGTCAAACCATCACAGTTTTCCAACAGCCCTCATCCTGCAACCAGCATAGGATAAACACAAATGCTGAGAACCTGCCTTTCTGAAACACTGTTTGCGTCTCCATGGATAGTTTTATCGCACAGAAAGATCACACACCTCAGTGACATCTACATGCAGAGATGCCAGAGCCCCACCCTGCACACCTCACTGCTCGGGTACACTGGGAACTGCATGCTTCATTCAGGTTTAATTTCACAATGGAAATGTTTCATCTTCCTTTAAACGGCACTTTGAAACAACATGTATTATGGGATTTCAATGCTCTGTTGCTTTTGTATTGCTTGCTTCACTCAATGCAAAAGCTTTTGTCCTGAAGTGCCTGTTTTTCTCTCCCTGAAGATGCAGAGGCTACAAAACTATTTCAGTAACATGCAATAACTAAATATAAATTTAATATGTTGGCAGTTTAATCTACAACATCTAACCCCATCAGCTTTCGTACACCCAGTCAGATAACCTGGGGACAGTACAGGTTTTACAGCACCTGAAGCTTCACTGCAAGACACAAACAAGAAGGGTGTGCCCATCTTGTGTTGCTTTCACCTGTATCCTCCCCTGCATTCACTAGGTTTCCCCTCTGCACCTTCCAGCACCCCATATGGGCCAGTGCTGCAGCAGGTCTGGCAAGGCCCTGGCCCTTAGCATCACACCCAGGTTTGAAGTTTGCTCTGTCCTGTGTCCCAGACCCCATTTAATCCCCAGCCCTCTGAGATGGGGGCAGCCACCCTGGGGCAGGTGTGGGGGACCTAGTGCTGGGGGACACCATGGCACACAGCCTGCAGTGGCCTGAGGCTCCTCAGGCCACAGCAGGGTCAACTCACCAACGCTCTCACTAAAATATACTATTTGAGTGCTTCCCCCCTTAACAGCCTTGCGTAGTGTTGCTCCAAAACTACACCAGTAGTTTTCCAAAACTAGATTGTTTAGCCTACAGGAGGCTCAGGGGTGCCCTTATCACTCTCTACAACCACCCGCAAGGAGGGTATAGCCAGGTGGGAGCTGTCTCTTCTCCCTGGAAGTCAGTGATAGGACAAGACGACACGGTCTTTAGCTGTGCCACGGGCGGTTTCAAGTTAGACATGAGGAGGAATCTCTACAGAAAAGGTGATTAGACACCGGAATGGGCTGCCCAGGGAGGTGGTGGAGTCACTGTCCCTGGAGGCGTTTAAGGAACGACTGGATGTGGCACTGGGTGCCATGGTCTAATTGACAGGGTGGTGTTTGGTCATAGGTTGGACCTGATGATCGCAGAGGCCAAACCGATTGATTCCGCCCCTCTGTTTGGGAAACGCGGCTTCGGTCGGGACGACCCCGCCGAAAGGCGCCGCCCGGGCCCTCTCCTGGCCCGCGGGAAGCGGACACGCGCTGTACAGCCTTTTCCAGTGGGAGATAATTACTAAAAAAAAAAAAATCGCCCTAAACCTGGGCATGGGGCGAGCACAGCCCAGGTCCCACACACCTCCCCACCGCCCCTCACAGGGAGGACGGCCCGCCCGGCTCGGCCGGCCCCCGGGAGCTCGGCGCGGGAAGCGGCGCCCAGAGCTGCCCCGCGCAGGTCGGGCCCTGCCCCCTGGCGGCCTCCGCGCCCGGCGCGCGGCGGTAACGCCGGCCTGGCTGCCGTGAGGGGCCCCGAGCGCCGCGAAATGGCGACGGGAGTTCGGCTCAAGTCATCACTGAGAGGGGCCTCATTAATGTGTGTAAATAGCTAAAGGGTGGGTGTGAAAAGAATTCAGCCAGGCTCTTCTTCGGTGGTGCCAAGCAATAGGGTGTGAGGCAGTGGGCAGATACTGATACAGAGGAAATTCCCCCTGGAACAGATTGTCAACAACAACAGAGAGGTTGTGGAGTCTTTCTCACTGGGGATGTTAAAGAATCATCTGGACACAGTCCTGTGCCAGGTACTTTAGGATGATCCTACTCGAGCAGGGAGACTGGACCAGATGACCCTCCGTGGTCCTTTTCAGCCTGACGCATTGTGTGATTGAATACACAGTATATGGACATCATGCCCTCCTAGCAGTGCAGCATTATGGAGGGCAGGAAGGCTGGGTGTGGGAAAGGAGGAAACCCAGGTACTGGGGTGAGGCTGTGGAGCTACTGCCCTTGCCCAGCACGCCTCCTGCGAGGAAGGTTTATGGGAATTCACTCAAGTATCAAGGGAGGTATATGCTAATTCACTCAAATATCAAGGGAAACTGCTACGGTGGTTTTCCCAGGATGAGGCTCCATTCTTCAGCACTGTTGCTGGGTGTGCTAACCCCTTGATTTCCCTAAATACTGGGAATTTGGCAATATCATTTGCAGTAGTAAAAGCCTGTTCATGTTTTCTCGTTATCTTTTAATACAATTTTGTTCATTTGTAGACTTGAAAGTGTGATTGTTCAAATCACTGTGGCAAACTTAGTCTCACAAACTGATGTTAACTAATTTATACAGAAGTTTGACCAAAAAATTTAAAATTAAAGTACAGGTATCCCTATACTGGGCACTCTGGTGGGGAAAACAGGACCCTGCTCTGGCTGCTGGTACTTGTGTGGCTGCAGGAAAGCTAAGACTTGGTTTCTTTTTCTTAAATCAGGTTTGGGGCAGGATATTGTTTGGTAAATGGTTCACACCTTGAGCAGTGCTGTGTGAAAAAAATAGTAATGTTAAGGGGTAGGAAAGGACCTTAAAGACCATCTAGTCCCAACTCCCCTGTAACAGGCAGAGACACCTCCCACTGCATCAGAGCTCCATCCAAACTGGCCTTAAACATTTCCAGGGATGGGGCATCCAGAACTTCTCTGAGCAACCTGTTGCCGTATCTCACCACCCTCACAATAAAGAATTTCTTCCTAATATCTATCCTAAATTTCCTCTCTTTCCATTTGAACCCTTTAGTCCTTCTAATCCTGTAGGCTCTAGCCCAAGCATCGGCACGTAAGGCCAGTTTATATCGATCTTTTAGACACCAGCCTGAGCATGGGATCAGGCAGATAGTGTCTCCAAAAGGCAGCTCTCCTCTGGATGCACATTTTCCCTTGTTTGGACCAAGACCAAACCCATGGACACAGGCTGGCAAGGTCTGGTGGCCAGCCTGAGATGGCTGGAGACATTGTGACCCATGCAGGCCTGGAAGGGAGGAACAGGGTAGAGGGCAAAGTCCCTGCTTTCTTCTCCTGGGATCGGCTGCCTGACTTCCCATCCGCTCCCAGGTGGGTCTCTGCCATCACTGGGCAGGGCATGCTCAAGCAATCATAGACTTGTTAGGGTTAGAAGGGACCGCTGGAGATCTTTGCATCCAACCCCATGGTAAGGCAGGGTCACCTCGAGCAGGTGACACAACACATCCAGGTGGGTTTTTAATGTCTCCAAACAGCAAAACTTCACTACCTCCTCGGGCAACCTACTCCAGTGCTCTGCCACCCTCTCAACCTCACATTGAGATGGAACTTCTTATGCTTTCAGTTACAGACACTGCTCCTCGCTGTCTCACAGGGCACCACTGAAAAAACTCTGGCACCATCCTCTTGGCACCTGCCCTTGAGATATTTACACGCATTAGCGAGGTCCCCTCTTTCTTCTCGGGCGCCATTTCGGCAGGCCCGGGCCCGCTCTCGTCGCTTCCCGGGCCGGGCGGCGGCAGAGGGCGCTGGCCGGGGCGGCCGGGAGGAGGCCGCCACCGCAGCCTTATCAGCGCACCGCAGGCCGGGCCGGGCCCGCGCGGCCGCGGGTTCCCGGCCGCCGGCCCATGGGCGGCGGCGGCGGCTCGGAGGCGCCTCCTCCTCCTCCTCCCGCCGCAGACCCGCGCGGCGGGGACCTGCGACCGCAGCAGCAGCTCGGGTGCCGCGCCGGCCGCATGGCGGGCTACGCGCCGCGCCTGCCCTGGCTGCTGCCGCTGCTGCGCCGGGCGGCGCCGTCCCCCTGGGCTCGGGCGGCCGCCGCGGCCGCCGGGTTCCGCGCCCCGCCGCGCCCGCCCGGCAGGTGCGGGGCGCACCCCGCGCCGCCGCCGCTGCTGCCGCCGCTGCCGCCGGGCTCCCCGTCCTACCGCCGCCGCCTCCTCCCCGCCGCGGCGGCGGCGGCGGGCGGCGCCCCGCGCTCCCTGAGCAGCGCGGCGGGCGCGGAGCCGTCGCGGGGGGCTGCGGGCGCTCCGCCGCGCTTCGAGGCTCGCAGGCTGCTGGCCCTGGCGCACCCCGAGCGCCGGAGACTGACAGGTACCGGGGCCGCCCCGGGGCTTTGCCCGAGCGGGAGGGGGCGGCGGGCGCCCCGCCCGGAGGGGCTGCCGGGGCCGGGGTGCGCGGCCGGGGTGCGCCCCCGGAGCGGACGCCGCCGGGGCGAAGGAGAAGGTCGTGCTTCCCTGGAGAACCGGCCCTGCTGGCAGCATCCCAGCGCAGCGCGGTCTTGGAGCAAGCCTTCCACACGTGTGAAAAGCTAAAAACATACATTCTCTCCCCTCTTCTCACTTTGCCGTCTCTTAATCTGTTGGTTTTTGAAGGGAAGGCAAAAGTTTTGGAAGTTAATAGAACTCGGTTCCGTTTGTTTAATGCCTCTGTGCATGTTCAGCGCTGGCTTCACAATCTCCCTGCGATAAATTTGGGCCCAAGACTACAAGAAATTCAGTAAAAAGGGGAACCTGATGCGTTTAATTTTTTTAAAATAAAATTGAATTCTCTCCCCCAAGAATTTTTTGCTTAAAACTTTTGTAAGATGTTTTGATGTTTTTGTAAGATGTCTAGTGCCTGTGCGGTGAAACCAAAACTCTGTGGCTGTATAAATTACACCCTTAACACTGCTATTTTCAACATAGTGTAAACGAACTTTTCTTGACATTGCTTCTCATGATATGTTATTGCTTCTCATTTATATGATAATAGCTGTTGGTAAGAAAACAATGTCAAATTATTATGTTTTGGGTTTTTAAAGGTATTTTTATTGGCAGACAGCATGTACACTGTCTCATGAGGGAGAGATCTGTAGTCCTCTGTAAAAATGTAGGTACTTCCCATGGAATGAGTAAATGGTGTTTGAGAGGAGACATGAGGTAGACATATAAAGAGGTGGTTTGTGGAATAAAAAATACTTTGCACAAGATTTTATTCACACTGGATATTTACAGAGTTTCATTACATGTTGGTACTATATAGCCAACATAATTTGGATCCAAATGAATGTTTATAGATTTTGGACTACCTGCTGGTTTTACCATGAAGTTTTAAAAGACTGTGGTTTTTCCATTTAAATTTAATCAAGTAAATAAATCAGTTATTTTAAGGCTGGCTTTTAGGACCCTAGGCTTCTGAATAACTGAAAATTTAATTTAGTTCACTTTATTGGGCACTCACTGCCAGCTTGTTTGTTACAGGCAGGGTTACGGTATGCTTGGTTGTAATTATGTTTTGAAATAGAGAAAAGTATCCTTAGTCTATGCAGTCTGCTGATGTTTTTATCTAAGTAATCAGCTATCACAGTTGCTAAAAACCAGCTACATGCAGTTTTATCTTTTGAGATAACAAAATGGCCTGAATTAAAGTTTAAAAAAAAACCATAACACAACAACTTGATCATATCAAGTCATGAGGATGGAAAAAATATGGAAATGTCGTAACTGCTTTTCAGTGTTCAGTTGGTCTTCATTCTGGGAGAGGAGTGAATTTATGTAGCATTTTTCTTTACTGACACCCTGCTTAAGGAAAAAGTTGTAGTTTAGTTGTAATTGGGTGGGGAGATGAAAAAGCTAACAGGGAAAATACTTTTGGTCATTATAGAGTGCAGGGATAACAAAAATGGGTTAAATGCATTGTAGGTGGTTGTAGGGCAATTGCAGGTACCTACTGTATCTAAAATATGTTAAAATAGTTGCATTTTGTTCCTGTTGCAGCTTTGTATAGAGAAACTAGTCCTTAAAAACCTAGTATGTCTGTATGTCTGGGTTTGCTCCATTCAAAAAAAGGAAGGTTAATGGTTTCGCTATATGAAGCAATGACCCAAGGGTAAAACATTTAATTTCCTCTTCAAGTCCATATAACTGTTAAACAAATGCTGTGAGATCTCTTCAGAGGTGTTGAAATCTCTACGGGTGGTGTTCAGTTCTGCAGGAAGGCCGAGTTCTTCCAGGTTTTCTGTATTGTATAGAACGGGCGGCTGGTAACATAGGGGTGTAGCAGTACCAGTGTGGAGTGCTGCGTGCCTTTCCTGGCATCCCACATGGCAGGAGTCGTGATGCTCTGCCTGCTCCTGGCAGCTGTGAGTCAAAATTCACAGTCACAGAAGATGAAGTGGTTGCCGTGAGGACAGTGGAAGAGACTGGGAGCAGAGGATGATTTATGAGGAAGTTGAGCAAGCCTAGCTTCACCCATCTTGGTGCGCTGGGGAAATGGTGTCAGCTGATGAGGTGCAGGTCCAGAGGTGAAGGTGACCTGCTCCCCTTGTGATTGGCAGCAGAGGAGAAGGTCCCATCTTGCTCTGTGCAGGGCCTCTTCACTATCCAATGGCTCAGGAAAAAGCAGTGTGCTCTGGCCCACACTTCCCATGCGCTGGCACTCAGCACCTCTTGCAGCAGGAGCTCCTGACCCTCTGGAGGCTCCTAGGAATGAAAATAAATGTATCAAATGTCCTAATGTCAAAAAAAAAAAAAGTATCAGCGTAATATGTTCCATGTCCAGTTACTTCTACAGTGGAGTAGAGCTATGAATGTATTTTAAATGGGACATGTGTGTTAAATTTTGTTGCTTGCAATTAAAGTGGTAAAAAAAAAAGCCCAAATACTATGGTGGGAATTCACTCTGTTAGTGACCACAGTTTTGTGTAGTGATTAGGAGTTTGTAAAGCCCGTAATACCTCCCAGGTTTAACAAAGAAGAGAAGTAGTTGTAGGAATTCCTTGGCCAATCTGGTGTAGTCAGGTAAGGTAAACCTGCATCTTCGGTTCAGTTCAGTTCCTGGGGAAGAGGACAGGGCCATTGTTGGAATTATTAAATCCTGCTGTGTGTGTGAGACCACAAAAATGCCTTTTCAAAATGATCCCTTTTATATCCTCCTGCCTCCTTGTTTCTCCCCGTGAGAATCTGTCTGTTGCACTTTATCCAAACCACACTCGAAGGAAACAATAGTTGTATTGAATTGTAAAGTAAGCACAAGGAACTCTGAGATTTTTAATCCCATAGCAAAGTGTGCACTTTCTCTCTATCAAACTTTATGTGCACTGAGTAAGAAGGTTTGTTTTGTACACAAGTCTTCTTTAGAGGCATTCAAGAAATGTTATCTCAGATATTTTATTTGGTAATTTTTGGCAAGTTTGTAATAGCTGCTTTCCTACAGATTAAAATTTCAATTAAGTTAGGAGAGCACTGCTTTATTCATAATGGGATTTTATTTTACTTTAAAATTACACCAGGTGATGCACTTTGGTTTTTTTGAAAGGCAATTCTTGTGATTTTAAAATCGTGATTCCTATATGTATATATGTGTAGAAGTAACTTGCTGAGTGTTTTCTCATGTGCAGTGCACCAATAAAATATAGGCTAGGTGCTTTTTGTTGTTTCTCCCCCTAGTTTTTCTTCTGATTTTGTCAGTGTTTGGTATGAAATTCACAAAAGGTCCAAGCAGCCTTGCAGCTTTATCACAGAAAGTTTGTTTTTCTGTGTAATTGGTTGTTTATTTTAAACTGGGGGTGAACTGTTAGCGAAGCTACTTAAGTAAGACAGAAACAGTAGCTGCTTATCACTGTGATCAGTTAGGTGCCTAGACCTTAATTTCCTTGGGGAAGGTTGTTGCTGCATTATTTGTGTGAACTGTGAATATAGAAGGAGTGATAGCTAGGTTGGTCTGACATAAAGACTGTCTTCTATACAGGGTAAACGTGAACAAGTTAAATGCTTTACTGTTAAATAAATGCACGATTAAAAAAAGCCATACTCTCTCCTCTAAACCTAGAGTTATTTTGTTACTTTCTAGCATTTTGCGAACTGTTTTTTTTTTCTGAGCACAGTAACACCGTTGTTCTTAACAAAGTAAGGAGTATGATTCTAAAAAGTTCTTGCATAATAATAGATGCAGTGCAGATGTCATGTATGAATTTACTTTAACACAGAAAGAAAAACACACCACTCATACCTAACCTAGAACTATACAGAACATCATTAAGTGCTCACAATGTACTCTGGAAGAAGATTTTTATCTTGTAGTATTAAGTATTTGCAGAGCTGACTCTTTGCAGGGTTGATACCCAAAAATATTGTGGTTCAGGATGCATCAAAAGGAAATGAACTTTATTTGACCAACAAATATAAAATTTACCAGTGCATCTTTCTCCTGTAAAAGAACAATTGAAGAGCCCAATCGTCCTGAATGCACATTCTAATGTGGTAGGTTTTATTCAGGACTCCAAATGCCCTTGTGGAAGGCCAGTCAGTGTTCAGCTTAAAAATTCCCCACATATTAAGTAAAACTACACAGATAACTGGTAAAGGACAGACATTCATTGTTACTGGTAGAAGGATATTCCTCACAAATCCAAAGCTTGTTTCTGAACCTCCAGTCCTCCATATTTACATGAAACCAGTACAGTACCTAAAAGATTTGAGGAAGTAATACTCATAGCTTATGGAATAGTAAAATCTAACTACTGTGACCTGTTGGTGGGTTACCGTGCCCTGCCAGATCTCATCAATATCTCATTTTTCTGTCTTTCATTTCTGATTGGCTTGGATAATCTTAATTCATCTGTGGTAAAATCCTTACGTATTTGTCTTCAAAACAGCCGCTCACCAAACAGGCCTGCAAGTGTTTTGTCTTCATACACTTCCAGATACTATAGTGGGTGAGAAGGGTGCTCTGGTAAAAACCAGTAAAATTAGAAACATTCACTGTCTTGGCATTGTTTTTGTGTGTAGAAAATTAATTGATGATTCTTTGGAGTCACTTAGTCTACGTTCTGAAGAGAGGTTTCTTATAGCTCTGTATTGCTTATAAATATCATGGTTTATCAGTTGGCAACCTCATCCTCTTAGGAAGTTGCAGGTTTGCTGTCAAGAAGCAAGCCATGTCAGCCTTAACAGAGAATGCATTGATCTTAATAGTGATAAAGGCATGCCTTTGTGCAGCAATCTGGATTTCTGTGCAAGTAGACAAGTAAAATGTTTGCCTAATGTTTCCAAGAAGGTTGCTCAGTTGCTGCTGCAGCCAGCTTTCCTTGTCATTGCTCCTGTTGCCACTTTGAAGTCCTGGTTTTATAAGTTCCACTGATCTGCCTCACATTTTTTTTACTGTCATCTCAGAGCCTACCAAAAAAATTACTTTAAAAAATAGAAGGGTGTGTTGTGGGTCTTTGTTTGATGTCATTTTCTGGGTAACAGAGTAAGCCATGTGCAACTAATACTATGGAGTTTACTCTGACTTTTTTTTCTATCAGCAACAACCTTCAGTGTCACTGGCTTGTCTTCATATCTGGTTGCTGAACACATTGAACTCCTCCCTTCAGCCAGTTATCACCATGACAGCTCCTTTGAAGGAGGCGATGCAATGAGTGTTTGCTGGTTCCTATTTTTTCAACTAGTCAACATTTTAAAAGAAACAAAAAAGAGCAGCCACTTGGCAACTGTGCTATTTTCTACTTGGTCTGCTGGCATAGTCAACGTGAGAGTTTCAGTTAGGGAACCTTATTGTACATGTTATTTGTGATTAAATTAATAAAGACATGTATGTTCCTTAGTTCAATAGTTTTCAGTTTGCTTTAGATAGTAGTATTTGCTTTTCATTCAGCAGTTCAGGCTATTGGAAGTAATTACAGTGAAACCTGTGCTAGTTTGAATGAAGAAGAACTGAAGATAAATTCAAGCCACTAGACAAAAACTTATGAGGGGTTTAGCTATACAGTCCTCTTCCTTCTGTGAATATTTATATATGCAGCTCACATGTACTGTTCCATCCATAACTGAGAAATTGCCTGGACTCATGGAGACTGATCTGGCATGCAGTACTGTGTTTATAATCAATGCTTTTGTCCATCTCCAGCTGCCTTGGAGACCAACCAGCTTTCCTGACAGGAAATAACCTGGGTTTTATTGGATTTTTCCCTGCTGCTTCACAGCTTGAATCACCACTGCTGCCAGGCTGTTAATAAGGTCATTCATTTTTAGCTAATAAGTAATAGCCTTATGAGATGTGTCTATGGCATAGATCAATAATTTTGCACCAGAAAGATTGCCACTTTCTCCTCTGGTTTCTTATAGTTTCTATAGATTCAAGTTAAAGATCCAAATCCTGTATCTTTCACACATTTGCTGGCTGGACTGTAACACAAGGGAAAGATTGCAAATAAATCCTGACTAAGAAGCTCAGGCTGCAACTATTCATTTTTTGTACTCTAAATTCTTCCTTATAAATAGACAGCTCTATTTACACCTCAAGAACAAACTGAAACAAAGCTTTCCACATATGTGTGAAGGTGGTTAAGAGGCATCAAACCACTTGTATCTGGTGTTAGAAGTACTGCTTACAGCAGTGTGCAATAGGGAGGCTGGCTGCTGTCTTCATCATAAAAGTGATACAAGAAGCTCAGTAGAAGGGATCTCAACTTCAGGACTTTCAGCAAAGTATATTTTTTGTCTTCAGAGACATTATTTGCTAGTAGTTTTGAAGTAATCCTATGAATGGTTGCTGTGTGTGGTTGGTTCTTGGAAAATGATGCTATATAAATGTTTATATAATTGTTTGTTGTGGTTTTCATATCAAGTTTGTTCAGTTTTCAATTAAGATGTGGTTTTTCTAGCTCTCAGTCTTCCAAGCTTGGCTTGACTTTTTAAAATTAAGCTTTGTTCTTGGCTCAAGAAATTTCTTTGCAGATTTAAGTTCAACAGGCTAAATTTTGGTCCAGTGTAATTTTCATACTTTGTGATACACCTTCAAAAAGCTATACAGGCTGTTCCATGGGTGATCCTGCACCTGGGATTCAAGAGCTCTGTTCAACAGCAAATGTACTTCTAATGAAGATTTACACTATTTTTCTTTTAGACCAATAGTAAAGAGTAAAACTAAATGAATATTTATAAAATTTAAAATAAAAATAAGTGCTAAAATTTATCAGTTAAGAGGAAATCAAATTTGGGGGATATTTTGGTTTCTGCTTTGTTTGGGTTTTTTTCCCCAATAAAATTGCATAGGTCTCAGATCAGATCTTTACTTCAGTCCATTGTTACTTCAAAACCAGACAACTGGAAGCTTCCATACAGTGACAAGCATGACTGATAAAACCCAAACCAAACAGGAATTGAAGGATTGTGTGTGAGAATTTGGTAACTGTCAATGTTCTCTAAGGGTGACACCTGTGAAAAGTTAACCTTTTTGGATGGTGCTGTTGAAGGTTAGACAAGAGAAGCAATTCCAGGACTGTGATTGTATACAGAGGCTTTTCAGAGTCTTAAAATGTGCCTTGCCTAAGTTAATTTATACAGTGGCTTAAAATACCCCTTTCACTGGGTGTAAAAGACTGCTGATTACTTCAATTAGTACTTGCAAGCTTAATAGAAGTTTCAAGTGAAAAATCATTTCATTTGTACTATTAACGATCTTGTAAGTTCAGAATAACTTTCCTTTTTCTTGTTGATTTGCAGCTGCTGTTGGCTTTCTGGCAGTTTCCAGTGTCATAACCATGTCAGCTCCTTTCTTTATGGGGAAAGTTATTGACATTATTTATACAAATCCCAGTGAGGATTTCACTGACAGCCTGACCAGCCTGTGTGCCTTGCTGAGTGGAATCTTTTTGTGTGGTGCTGCTGCTAATGCTACACGTGTCTACCTCATGCAGACTGCAGGTAAAAACAGAAGCAGAAGTGGTACTGAAAGTCATCTTGTTTTTTGCAGAGTCAGGATATCTAACGATCTTAAACAGATTCTTGGCCATGGCCAAGAGATGATTTTGGAATCGGTACCTGTTTTTAACCAGAGCAAAGGTAAACTAATAGAAAAGAAAAGTATACTGGAATGATTGCTCATTTTTATTTGCTGTTAGGTGAGATCTTAAAAATTTCATCTAACACATCTTACCAGACTCTATGTCCTGTAATGTGCCATGTTCGGTGCTGTGCAATACTGTGATTTTTATATTGTTGGTGTCTGTGTAAAGTCTCTTGTGTCATGCTTGACTGACTTATGCTTTTGGCAGGACAAAGAATTGTGAAACGTTTGAGAGCAACCATGTTCTCCTCTATTGTGAAGCAAGAAACGGCTTTCTTTGACAAGACCAGAACAGGAGAGCTGATAAACCGCTTATCTTCAGATACAGCCCTTTTGGGCCGCTCAGTGACTGAAAACCTTTCTGATGGGCTCAGGGCAGGAGCACAAGCATCTGTGGGGATTGGAATGATGGTATGGTGGTCTCTTACTTGCTTGACACTACTTGTAGTTTGACATTTGTTTCAGTTCTATTAGGTGAGTGTGAGTCAGACCGGTAACAATTGTGTGCTCTTGGGTACAAGTGTATTTCACTGGTTACCTACAACAGATGCAGAGATTATTGCAGTAGGTGATATGCCTGTAGCCAGCCACTTGATGTTTACTCATAAGCAAAATTTGGAGGATGATGGATTGTTAGCTACTGTTTCTACCCAGAGTTATCAAGTGAAATGTAGTAGGCAAATTGCTGAATTCCATTCTTACTGAAGATACTAAAATCAGTGATAGCATTCCCATGGTTGCAGGTAAAATATGGTGTGAAGGGCCTGATAGAAAATCATTTAAGTTGGTTGATTCTGGTTAAGCAAAGGCAGCACTGCATATCTTATTAATGCCAAGGATTTTTACAAGTATTAGTCTTTCTGCTTTAGTCTGTCAGTAAAGAATATGTTTATGTAGGAGCTTTGTTAATGGAGGCTTCAGTGCAGGGCATCGGTTAATATTCCTTGGTGGTCAATTGGATTACATGAACATCTGTCTTCTCTTGAGGGTTTTTTTTTGTGGCCTTAGTTTTTTTATGCTTGGGCATTGGTGTGGTAATTTCTGCTCTCTGCTTGAGTTAAAAACAGACAGCAAATAGTCTCCTCATAAAAATAAGCATCCAATATTGTCATTATTAGAAACTGTTAAGAGTTTCCACTATGAAACTTTAAAGCTTTAATATTTTGTCACTGATAAGAATTGCTGATGAGAATGGCTTTCTGTGCTCTCTTACAAAGGGACTCCAAGGCTTTATCTTACCATAGATAAAATGAGATAACTTTATATAACACATCCTGCTCCAAAATACTGCCATGACACAGTTGTAAGAGGGGAACTATAAAAGCTTGCCAAGGAAAGGAAGAAGATATTATTATTAAATAATCATAAAGCCTATTAATTATGTTGATTTTGAATCTTTCTGGAGATTTTTGTTTTCAATAGAGAAAGCGAGCTGAAATTAAAACACATTAGATCTAATGTCAGTAAATCTTATGAAGAAAACCTCTTTAGGTTTATTAGAAGCAATGATCATTACAAGCGATAAGTTTTGCAGCAATAAATTAAATGCCCTGTTCCACCCATTCGTGGGTGCTAGGGGGTACTGCTGACTCCATCTGTTTGTTCCTCAGTTACCCAGAAGTACTGTATGATATTTCTTTACTCAGAGCTTCTGTATTACACCATCTATTTAATAGTTGTGAAAGCACTTTAGAAACTGTGTAATAGCTTATGTCTTTCAGCATCCCCAAGAGATTTCCTGGTAGGCCTGTTTACTGGCAGGTTAAGGTGCTTGACTAAGACCACACAGAGAACTAGTGAGAAGGCTAGAAATTAAATCCAGATGGCTTTGTCTATAGTCCTTTGTTCTAACTTCCCAAATGCTGTGGAAGAATGGATATTTTTCCTGGAAGAAAATTAAAACATGATAAATTAAAGCATGGCAGCACTAAATCCCTACTAGTTTTAGAAATGTAGCAAGCGAAATTGGACTTCAGTACACCAGGGATTACTTTTAATCTGAATGCTAAATTCTGACAATACCTTTTTCTTCTAGTTTTTTGTTTCCCCTAGCCTTGCTACATTTGTTCTGAGCGTTGTGCCACCCTTGGCTGTCCTGGCTGTGATTTATGGCAGATACTTGCGAAAGCTTACCAAAGTTACTCAAGATTCTCTTGCGGAAGCAACACAGGTAACCTTTCCAGTTAACTTTAAAGTTGCTCTAGTGTATTTAGCTTAATATCTCTAAAGTTACAGATCTTCTGAAGACAATTGTACTGTTAGTTCTGACACTGTAGTTTAGCACCTGAGTAGTATGACAGATAAATGTCAGTAACACTTATTCACATATCACAAAAACAACCATGCTTCCTTTGTCCGTAGCAATATAACACAGAGATACTAGGCCTTGAGAATTTGAAAATGTAAAAAATTACAAGGAGCTTAGGCTTTAGCTTTGTGAGAGCAAAAAAAAAAAAACATTCAGCCTATGAAGTCCTGCTGTGGAAGTTGATACCTGGACTTGGAAACCATTTTTCTTGGATTACGGTTTTGAGCTTGAAGCTAACAGGAGCTTGAAGCTAGCTGGAGCATACTAGATGAATGCTTCCTTTGCTAGCAAGTCCGTCTCTGAAATGCATCCCTGATGCTTGACCTTACTGTCAACTCTTAAATGTTTATGGGGCCTGTTTCTTAAACATTTTCCTCAAAGGCTTAGCGTGGGGAAACATTATTATAAAGCATAGAAATATAATTAGGAAAGCTGTAGTTAAAATAGTCACAGTTGCCAGCTGTTATAAACTTGGGATGTCCTTTGTAGAACTGTGTAAAAGGAAGATTAGCCCTCTTCTGTTTGTCTTCCTTAGACTTTGTTGGTGGGAAGCTCATGCCTTTGTAAACCAGGGTGGGACTTCATATGAACAAGCAATTGTTGTGTTCCATTCAAATTTTCAGGTTGAATGGGAGATGAAAGAAGGAGAATTTTTTTTTGTATCATACTTTTACTTACAAAAGGGGAACTTGTTTTTTCTAAGACCATCACGATGTCCATTAACAACTTAGTGTAATTGGTTGCAATTGAGGTATTTTAGAATTAATACTTTGCTGTTTAGAAGTTAAAATACTAAGTTGAAATGAGGCATTCATAGTTGGGCTAAATTAATTCCCAGCATTGCTTTGATCAAATGAGTGGAATTGTTTTAGGAAATAACTGCAAGCTTTTTTGCATGACTTAGTATGGAACAGATATTCTTTATTTTTTCCCTTCCCACATTGTTATTACATATTGTGAATAGTAACTTCCCTATGGGTGTTGTTCACACCAAATTTTTTAACCCTACTTTTATATTTTTCTGTCTCTGCTAGCACTTAAGACAATCTTGAGGGTTTTTTTAAACCTGCCTGGGCATGCAGTTTGCTTTTAACTTAATAGAATTTAAAAAATGGGGTTTGGGGTGGGGAGAGGAAGGCATGAGAAATTTTCCAGTGCTATCCGAAGATATGTAGATTAGTGAAGTGATACTGGTTTAACTTTCAGATGTTCTGTAATATGAGCATTTCAAATTGTGTGTCTCTGTGGATCTATTTGTGCTTTGCTTCAATGCAGTTAGCTGAAGAGCGTATTGGAAACATCAGAACAGTTCGAGCTTTTGGGCAAGAAATGGCTGAAATGGAGAAGTATACAAATAAAGTTGATTATGTGCTACAGCTGGCTAAAAAAGAGGCTCTAGCTCGGGCAGGCTTCTTTGGAGCAGTAAGTATATTTAATGAAAGTAAGCCAACCATGTTATGCAAAATGTCAATTATTTTAAAACTCCCAATGCTGCTTAAAAATCTGCAAATAAATTGAACATATATAAAACTGTGGTAAGACTGGACTTAAATAAGCCTAAATTGCTGTGAAACTGCATCTCAAGATAAAAGAGTATGATAAAGTCATTATAAGCCTCAATTTCTTCACCACGCCCCATAGCAGGGGACTACTTATCTGAGGCCACACCTTCTATTCAAGGAATTAAACCAATGGAAACATTCGCCTACCCTTAGCATTTAGAGATTTGGCTCCCCTGTGAGAGGAGCATCAATTATAGGAGGATGGGGAGTGTGCAGGTCGGGGAGGAAGGCTTAGATTTTTCCATAACTGTTTGTCTAATTGTATTCTAAAACTGGAACATAGCTGCAGACTATCAATTCTTCCTTGGTAATGATGGTCGAGAATAATGTTTAGTGTTCCTTTCCACTGTGGGGGAAAAAAAAGCCAAAAAGGAGTTGCTTGCTCTTTGAATACTTGTTGGATAGCACAGTGCCATGGATGTCTGGCTGGCTGTTCGCTGGCTTTACAATAGCGCTGTTGAATTTACCTCAGTCCTCCAAAAGTCTAGATACCTATAGTGTGAAAGTTCTTTTCATTACAAGGAAAGTTCTGAAACAACATTTTAGAAGATGAAATTTAAGATGTATGTGACAAAATCTGCCTTTTCCTTTTTCCTTAGACTGGCCTTTCTGGAAACTTAATTGTCCTCTCAGTGCTCTACAAAGGAGGTTTACTAATGGGCAGTGCCTACATGACAGTTGGTGAACTCTCCTCTTTCCTAATGTATGCTTTCTGGGTTGGCATAAGCATTGGAGGTATGGAACGGGAAATTAGTTTTTCTTCACTTCAAAGCATTACAGTCATTATAGGGGTGGGAGGGAAGAAGCTCTTTAAAAATCTGACTTTCTTAAAAAGAATTCCAAATGAACTTCTCAAGAATTTCTTTTTTCTGAAGAGTTAATGAAAGTAATAATCTGTAGCTTAATATAAGCCTTCTTTTTCCCCAAAAGAAAGGTCATTTTTTTCAATGTGTGCATGTGACAGTATATATTACTTTAATTTTGTTAAGGTCTAAATTAAGATACTTGCTGTATTGTGTAAAGCAATAGAATATTTGGGTCTATGTTAAGCATACACTATTTAGAAACATTTAGCTGTAATTCAGTATAGAGTGTCCTCAACTGGAAGATTAAACAAAGTGCCAGCAGAATACTGCACTCAGTGCTAACCTTCTGGTTTTCCTTACTCACTGACTCCTCCCAGAAGCCCACACTCTGTAATCTACTGACCCAGCGACAAGCTGTTCATCTTTTTGTCAGAGCTGTCTTCATGGCTGCATACAGGCAAAAATGAAGATAAGTTGCTCAGAAGCGCTACAATTTACTGGAAGCATTCTTCTTTAAAACGAGCCTGTTCATTTTCGTAGACTGGGAGGGCAATGCAGCTTTTTCTTTTTTAAGACTAGGCCTGATATCACAGGGAGCACAAAGATGTGCTTGAGGGCAAAATTTAACAAACCTGCTTCTTTGTATATCAAAATTCTAGTGGCACCCATTCCAACTACCAGCCCCCTTTCTTCTCTGCTTAAATCATTGAAGTTTGGTCAATGGAGAGATACCTGACGCTTTGAAAACATGGGGCGAGCTAATATTAAATAAACGAAGATTAGAAGCACTGCTAAAAATATCATTAAATTAACTTTCATTTGCTATAAAAACATATTTTTAAATTCTAGGTCAGATTATTGTGGAATGTAGTTCTGCACAGGGCTCATTCTCATGGGGACTCTGAAGCAGAGGTGTCTTGCCACAAGAGGCCTGCCTTCCTAGATGCCTACAAGGCATAAAAATCCTCCAAGTGCTAAGTCTGCTCTGTATGTGTCATCAATACCTGTAGGAGTCGATGCAACAACTGTGAAGTTCACTGCATAATCTGTGACTTTGCCCCTCTTTGTTGTAAGCTTGCTGTGTTTTCTTCCAAACACAGAACATGGGTTATGAAAAATAAAAATTTGTGTTTGCTGTCCATATTATATAATGTTTTGTTTATGAGTGGTTGTGGACTTGCAGACCTCAGTGTCTGAGTTCAAAGTTGCTCTGTGAGGCTTATGCCTACCCCTACCATGCCCTGCTCTAGGATGTGATTCTTTGGCTCTTTTTTCCAAGCAGACAGCTTCTCGCCATGGCTAGTGTTGCAAACTTTGAGATAGTCCTCAGCAGCAGTATGATGAAACACCCTGCCTACACTTACAGCCTTGTGACCTTGAGCTGAGCTTCTTGCTCTGCAAAAGTAAACCAGTAAATCCATTATATATATATATATATTTAGATATACATATTTTTATTTGTACCTTCATTTTTCTGCCCTCCTGAAATAACTCTTAAGCACTTTCCAGGAATTCAAAGATCATGAAATTGGTGAAAAGGCACACAAGAATTTAAGAAATTGGACATCTTATATCTATGTACTACTTCATTTTTAGTTCTGTGCTACTTTCTGTGTTTATGTCAGCTGGAAAGCCCTTCAACCAAGCTACTTTCAAGATGATTCACACATCTGCTAAGAGCTGGGACCCAGTACCTATGTGCAGGCCTCGTCCTTAGCTTTTGCTTTCTCCAGTACTGTTTGAAGTATTCTGGCATGGGAGACACATTTCTTTCCATTGTCCACTCTCCACACACCTTCTCAAGCATCACTTCGGCTTTAGATTTTGTGCCCCCTCTCTGCTGTGGCTGACTCAGCCAGGCTCCCCTGTATTAGTGTAAACATATCTGACAAAGAGCATTCAGAATGCTGTGTTCTACCTGAATGATGTGGGAATATAGCTGATTGAATGCAAAGCCATTTTCCTAAAGTTGGATGCTGTTCTTCCTGACAGGTGAATGACAAAGGGCATACACGAGCTGAAGTGTATTAACATTTTCTTTTCTTCAGTGTGATTTTTTTTACAGATATAAAGAAGAATGGTGAATGAGGGTTACTGGCAGCTCTCAAATGAGACTAGATAGGATTTAACATGTTTAACAGTTTGTTGGAATAAAAGATCCTCTACACATCTGATCCTTCAATGCTGCTGCTGAAAAGTATAATGCTAATTTTATCTCTTCTATATCTTCCATTGCATATGGATGCATAATACTGTTCTGCTTTTTGTTTAGGTCTAAGTTCCTTTTATTCTGAGCTAATGAAAGGACTAGGTGCTGGTGGACGTCTTTGGGAACTTATTGAAAGGAAGCCCCAACTTCCATTTAATGGTAGGTACTTGGTTTGTTACTGTTTAAAGGTTGATTTTGTCTTATAGGTCAGCAATACTTTAGAAAGTTGTGTGTAACACTTAAAGGTAGTACTGACTTACATAATTTTCAAAGAAACAAAATGTAGTCATAATCCTTCTGATTTTACCTAAGTACGAAACAGATGATGAAAAGTTCCTTTAATAAAAATTTTTAGAAGCCCAAAGTTTAGCTTAATTACTTTTGGTTTAATTTTTTAAATTTATTTAATTCAGAATATGATTTTAAATCATATTACTTTCTAATTTATGTGACTGAGGACATGGTAATTTCTAGCTTTTTGGAATTTCTTGTTGATGTCATCACTACTTCCTCTTGATTCAGCTTTAGAGTGAAAAGAGTGGAAAGAAGAAAAAGGAGAGGAGGGAGGAACTCTTTGAGATGGCTGTATCTCATATTTCCACTGAACGGTTTACCGTGCTCGTCTCTAATGGCTCAGAAATGATCGGAGAAGTTTCAAAACACAGTGGTTTTCATTAAGAGTATTGCAAGCTTAAACATTTCATACTGATCCTGTGAAAATCAGCCCATAGTAAGACATGTTGATATGAATCCTAACTTGCAAACACACAATTTTAGGCCTTTCAGCAACACATAGTAAACCGAGTTTTTGGGTTGTTCTGCCATAGGAATCAGGTACTGAGTCTTGACTGGGGAATAAAAGGAAGTAAAGAGTAGGGCTGATAGAGGGACTTCTGCTTCTTGGAACAGTATGGATGGGCAGCTATAGCAGGTGTTGCTTTTGGAGTGATTTGCACATTTCTCCTTGCAGTAATACTACCCACATTTCTTCTTTATTGGAGGGGGCAAGATTTTATTTTTGCAGAACTCTAGTTGTTGCTGGTGACAGCAGATATCTTGGGAACAAATAATAGTGTCTTTTTTCTTGTGTCTAGAATCCAAACAAGAGACAAGTACATAGCTTTCAGATATTTTTACAGTGATATATAGAGGAAGGACTTGTGGTAGCAGACTTCCTGTATTGCAGTAGATTCAGTGTTTCAGGCCATGGATAGACTGTGTGCAATAACTGCAACTGAGACTTAAGATAGGTGATTACTTGCTACTGTGGTAATAATAAGGATTATGCTGCTAACACAGGATTTAGCAAACACATTTCTTTTCTGAAAAGGACGTTTACAGGCTATTGTGGAAATATTACAGTGTGTATGTCTATCGGTTCAAGTCAAAGAAGGAATCTGGAACTGTATGCTCTTGCCTTTTCCATTCCAATGCTACTATCATTAAACTGAAAGCCTGGAGAAGAAATGGAAACCTTAGAAAAAAAGGAGCAGAACTAGTGAAATCTTGATTGCTACTGATGGGTGTCTTTGTTTCCTATCCACAGTTACTGTTTAACCAAACATTGGCATGTGCTACCCTATGCTGTGGCGGGTTGGGAGTTACTTGTGTGCTGCATCTGAAAAGAATTAAGGGTTTGAGCTGTGCTTCTCCAGCGCAAACAAACATGACTTGGGTATTGCTTTAGTACTGCCAGTTTTTACAAAGTTGGTGGGAACTTCATCTTTTGGGAATGTAGCCCCACTGTCCTATTAATTTGCTTTGTATGGATATGTGTCACACTGGCTTTAACAGGGCTTGAAGAAATTTTGTTTCTTTGTCTTAACTATTTATCAGCTGTTCCTAATAATGATATTAAGATACTTGTTTAAGTCAAATGCTGTGGTCCAGAAAGAAGCTGGTTTTATTTAACTTTGGTAGTTGTTAATTCATGGTGGTGTCATTGATGGAAATTTTCACAAAGTGACATTTTCGTTTCAGTGAACTGTTGCCCAAGAATTAGACCTCTGATTGGTATTTGAAGTTATTAAATATGCTTTCCACTGAAAGGAGAAAATAAAACAAAAAATTGTCTGTTAGTGCAACAAACCTAGCAGCAGCCTTATTCCAGTGTCAGGAACTGCTCTTGTTCAGAAGGGGTGCTTCAGGTGACTTTTGTGGCTCGGTGAAAGGGCAATAAATGATTTGCAATGTTTATCTTTTTGTGTTCTGTGGCAATGGGACTTTGGCCTTCACCAATGCCTTTTTATTTCATTGCTCTTAATTGACAAAGCCTTAATTGTTTATAGTATGTTCACTAATTCAGATAATTCTATGAGAAATTATTGTTGTTAGTGGTTAGGTATTAGCAAGATGCAAATTCTCCCTCTTGCTGTAGGTAGCCTACAGGTTCTGTGCTGGTGAGCAACCTGAAATTGCATTCAGGAATGATTGGTGTACCACACTGATTCACTCATGGCTGAAATATAACCACTGTGGTCCTGAACTGTGGCTTGCAGTTATCCATAGATTGAATGTGGAGATAGATACTTCTGTTGAGTGTCTGTAAAGCAAGTTCTAGGAGGGCTGAGCTAATTTTTGTTCCTGTTCACATTTCTGTATTTTATTCCTTGTTATATAGAGGGAATCACATTAGGCAAAGACGTATTCAGAGGTGCTTTGGAATTCAAAGATGTTGAATTTGCATATCCAACACGTCCAGAAGTATCCATTTTCAAAGACTTCAGCCTTTCCATTCCAGCTGGCTCTGTTTTGGCTCTCGTTGGCCCAAGTGGTACAGGGAAATCAACCATTGTATCCCTTTTGCTGCGTCTATATGATCCTATCTCAGGTATGGTTTTTTGTGTTGCTCTCATTTTCAATAATTAATGCTTTGCATCTCAGATAAACCTTATAAACAGTTGGGGTTCCTGTGCTTGAGGTCCATGTCTCCCTCTGGGGTGTATGGTTACCTTGTGGTGGTGCCTGCATAGCTTTGCATTTCTGATCCACCAGTAGAGTGTGTGATTCCCCAGGGGTTGTCTTTCTCAGCTGTTCCTTCAGACTCTCTTTCAGTATGTGTCAAACACACTTGACTTCACTGTTTCCTACCTTAAGGTACTATCACCGTTGATGGCTTTGATATCCGTCAGTTAAATCCACTGTGGTTCAGGACAAAGATTGGAACAGTAAGTCAGGTAAGGAAGAAAAAAAAATCCAAGTGGATGAAATTTTGTGATCAATTAGCTTTTCCTCACTTTCCTTCTTTTTAAAAAGACATAATCTTGCTTCTCAGTGAAATCCCTCCATCTCACCATAACTGCTGTTGCACATGCTTTGTTCTAAAAATAAGTATTTAGAGTTAGTCCCAGTATTCTATAATCTGGTTTTACATAACCACAAAGATCCAAAATGTTAGTTTAGAAGAAAAGTGTGCAGGTGGAGACTGGAAGGTAAATTGCTCTAAGTTGTGTAGGTATGACCAACCTAATGCTTGCTGCAATTTGTTGAAGAAAGTAACAAAAATATTAACACTTAATTGCCTGTTGTATTGATAAAAGTCATACAATCATATTTTACACAGCCATTTAAAAAACTGACCTTCTGTGCTCTGAGTAGTTTCCAGGAAACTCTCTATGAGGAAAGCATGAAAACACAGCACAGGTAGCATTTACTTACTTTTATAGTGCCACCTTCCTAGCAACCTCCAGACTCTGGAAGTCAATGGTGTCTTAGAAATAAGATATTTCATCAATTAAAATGTTCATTCCCTCCTGTCCCCAGATACTTCACAGTGCAATTAACTGTTAGGCTGTTGTTCTGGTTAAAAGCATAAGAGGAACTGAGTATTTGTTGCATTTCAAAACAACTTCTTTATGTAATAATGCCACCAAAAGCTTTTCTGCAAAAATTATTTTCTTGTTGGCACATTAGCATTTTTCTTCTTGAAATAATCTATTCCATTTGAATTACCAGTAGGAGGTCAATACTGGTATTCAAAGAACATGACTCTACTTTTTAAACAGAGCTCACTTACCTTGTTTCAGACATTTTCCCATTGTACATCACTTGTCCTATCTCACAGTTCTCTGTTGCAAGCTTGAATACAAATTAAATGCACATAATGCCATAAAATCTGTATAGAGATTAGGAAAAGAATCATCATTGTTGCAAATCATAGAATAGTTTGGGTTGGAAGGGACCTTTAAATGTCTTCTAATTCTATCCCCCTGCATTGAGGAGGGACATCTTCTACTAGATGTGGTTGCTCAGAGCCCCATGCTTGAATGAGCCTGACTTAGAATGTTTCTGAGGATGGGTCATCCACCACCTCTCTGGGAAACCTCTTCCAGTGT
Source organism: Calcarius lapponicus (assembly GCA_039654755.1). NCBI lineage: Eukaryota > Metazoa > Chordata > Aves > Passeriformes > Fringillidae > Calcarius > Calcarius lapponicus. The sequence goes on from CM077465.1 coordinate 95,265,838, forward strand.
TTCACTACCTGCATTGTAAAAAAGTCTTCCTTATATCTAATCTAAACCAACTCTCCTTTAGTTTAAAACCATCACCCCTTGTCCCATGAAAACAGGCCCTGCTAAAAAGTGTTTCCATCTTTCTTAGAGCCCCCCTTTAAGTCCTGAAACACCACCATCAGGTCCCTCTGGAGCCTTTTCTTCCCCAGGCTGAACAGCCCCATATCTCTCAGCCTTCTCTCACAGGATAGGTGTTCCATCCCTTCCATTGTGCCGATATGTGGCAAAATACAAAGGAAGGGCTTTTGATGTTTGAATGTATAGCTCTTCCTAAACTCTTCCTAAAATATTAGGAATTGAGAGTTATGTTTTGTCAGTTAAAAAAGCAACTTAATTTTTAATTGGTTTTCACTGTCCACGTTGGTGTTAGGGGAGGAGGGTTTTTATTAGTCTTTTATTCAATTAATTCTAGCTTATGTATTATTTTTATGGATATTGTAGGTGGGGTCTTGGAAGTGAGATTTATGTTATCTGACATACTAGATAACATAACATGCACACAATTACAGATCTACCATATCAGTTATGTGTTTGCATTTGTCAGGAACCAATTCTCTTCTCCTGTTCTATTGCTGAAAATATTGCCTATGGTGCAGAGGATCCTTCTACTGTGACTGCAGAGGAGATTCAGAAAGTTGCTGAAATAGCTAATGCTGCTAGTTTTATCAGAGATTTTCCAAAAGGGTTTGACACTGTAGTTGGAGAAAAAGGAATTTTGCTTTCAGGTACGTCTTTATCTTGCTTATTTTAAAAGTCTTTATTATATTGAGTGATGTAAAAATTCCATCATGTTTTGTTACCACTTTTTTCCCCCAAGCTGTAGCCTGCCATAAGTATTAAGAGAATCCACCCCTCACCTCCATTCTCCACTAAATGGACCTAATTCTGCTCAGCCCAGACATTCAGTTAAAATTACCTGACATCTGTTTTCCTGTTTCAATTTACTGATTATTTTTCCCCAGGTGGACAGAAGCAACGAATTGCAATTGCTCGAGCTCTGCTCAAGGTAAGCCAGCACCCAAACAACTATTTAACTACTTCTTGGGGGGAGGCAGGAGGAATTAAAAAGGAGGTGTTTTAATGGGAGAGGTAGGAAAATATTTTGAAAAGGGAAAATTGTATCTTTTATGTTAATGAAGGGGTGAGTGACTTAATTAATGACAACTTACTTAATGTCAGTGCTTCTCCCTATATTTTAGCCATGTTTTTTGATAGTTCTTGCCAAGACTGATGTTAAATCATTGTAAAATGGCCCATTTCCATAAGGTGAGGTCAAGGATGAAGGAAGACTTTAGGAATGTGATGCTATTAACACATAAATGACATGTCTTGTTCAGATCTCTATCATTCATGGGTTAATTTTTCTGGGTTGCAGTTTACTAGGACTTCAGATGCCTTGTCTTAGCTTTGAGGGGAGGTGGCCTGGATTTGGAACAAGGTGATATTTCAGGCACAATGTAGTGTCATGTTTTTCTTTGAAGATTGGTGTGGGTCTAGCTTCAGGGCAGGCTCTGTGCTGCACAAATTTGAGGAGGCTCCTGAGGATCAGAACGACAGACAGTTTGGTTCAGGGACATCCACGGGGCCTTGCAAGGAGGCAGTTTGGTGCTGATGCTCAGCTGGAAGTTTTGATCCTTGCTGAACACAGTTTACATTCATGTTAGGCCACACAGGTGTCTGTAGCATCCTGGCATGCCCAGTTCTGCTAGATTAATAGGAATTTCATTATACCTGTTCTCTTTTACCACTAATGCTGAAAAGCTGATTGTATTTCAAGCCATGCAATTTATACGGTTCATGGGATTCAAGACTTAATGTTGTGGAAGTAAAAAGGTTATAAAAAATAAATGACTAGTTGATATACTGGGATATTTGAGGGTGCAGTGAAGTCCTGTCTGTCCCAGATAAAGAGTAAAGCTTTTACTCTCAACTTTATCAAGGAAGTTTGGTTATTTTCTGTAATTCAGTAGTGAATTCTTCCAAGGGATTTGAGTGCTGCCAATTTTATTTTTTTATAATCTAACTGGGAGAAGTTCTTAAATGCTAGTTCTTAAGTACTATGTGTTTTACCTGTGAGTGAAGTACTGCTTGTTGGTAGGGCTTTGTTACTTTCAGTTGCTAAGAGAATTTTATGTAGCAGACTGCAAGCAGAGGGTAGCTGAGCCTCTGTGAAGGAGCCACATAAGAATGTAGAACTTTTGACCACCGTGCTGCCAAGAATGCCTTAAAAATCATCTCTCCCCTTTGGTTTGTATCTTTCAAATGGTTGTCCAGGAATAGTATTCTGATGTTTTAGTTTGGAAAATTTGAAAATGGAGGAGTGATGATTCTGTTTTGTCCTCTTAGCATTTAGATTTCTTAGAAGTAATGCTTTGAATGACACTTTTGATGAAGTAGGTACTCTTACTTGGAGTTTTAAGCTATATGAATCCTATTCTCTATTGACGTAAATATTCAGATCTTGTTTAATTGTTATTATATAACCAATTTTATTTTCTTTTTCAGAATCCTAAAATTCTTCTGTTAGATGAAGCAACAAGGTAAGAAGAAAAAGAAATAGAAACTTAGAAAATATGTACCTTTAAAACTCAGATTTGGGAATTCTTTTCTTCTCCTCTTCTCTTCTCTTCTCTTCTCTTCTCTTCTCTTCTCTTCTCTTCTCTTCTCTTCTCTTCTCTTCTCTTCTTTCTTCTTTTCTTCTTTTCTCGTTATACATTATCTAGCCCCTTATTGCTCTCTAGTCACAAAAAAGAATGTGCCTTTTAGAATGTGTGACTTGTTTAGGAAACCTGTAATAAAAGCTGTTTATGCAAAGCAGAAAGGATAGCTGGTACATTGTGATTTTTCATGGAGTTACATTTGTAATATGTAACATGATTTTGAAACTTCTGCTTAAGGCTTTTTTGGATCTTTAGTTTAAACTTAGATCCTCAGGTAAAAGAGATAGGATTATTGTGCAGTGTAACTGATTTTTTCCACCAGCTTAATTTGGTGTTATTTCTCAATGCTTATTTTTGCATATGAGAATATGTCATGCTTATAACTTGGATGTGACTACTGAGCATGTTCATTAAACTTTCCTGCAGTTCCAGTGGTTCATCTTCACCACAAATAGAGAGGGTGTGCAGTTTTGGCAAAATAAGCCTCATGCATACAAAACCAACCTGTCTCACAATAACAAATCTCCTCCTCTCTCCCATCCCCACCCCATTTGTTACTAGTGCTTTGGATGCTGAAAATGAGTATCTAGTGCAAGAAGCTCTGGACCGGCTGATGGAAGGGAGGACAGTCCTAATCATTGCTCACCGTCTGTCTACTATTCAAAATGCTGATTTCGTTGCAGTCCTTGGCCAGGGTAAAATTCTTGAATGTGGGAAACATGAGGAACTACTTGCAAATCCAAATGGACTTTTCAGGAAACTAATGCAGAAACAAGCTTTTCTTCAGAATAATGATACTTTTGCATTGGATTTACAGTCCAGAGAAAAGGATATATTAAAAGAAAATGTATGAGACAATGTATGAATAATTACAAACTTCAAAGACTATAACTTATGTTTCAGTTATGTAAAGTAAATGTTATATTTTTCCAAAATGTACAAAATATTCTTTTGAAACTTAAATGTGTTTAAACTTTTTATTGAAAGCTTTTTAATAACTATTGTAACTTTTAAAAATATCTGTCACACTGAGAATTTCAGGGCATAGATTTTTTCTGCTTGTGTTATTTTGAGGCTGTCTAGAATCTTGTTTGCTGTAATGCACTGTATGAAGATGTGCTCCATTCTCAAGTAAGTTCAGTATTTTAAAGGTAATTAAATGACAATCTTATCATTTTCATATCATTGTGTCTCTCTTTCCCAGGAACTTTCATGTTTTGTGCTTGTCATTAGTCTTTAAATGCTGGAATTCAAAAATGCATGACACTAACACACTCTGAAAGTTCTGTCTGACTTCCACTGCACTGTCCTTCCAGTTACTGTTTGTTCTGAAATGTGATTATGTGTTCTGAATTTGACTATGATCCCCATCTACAGTTCCTGTAGAGAATTACATATTAAAACACATTTTAGAGAGTATGAAAGCACAAGTTGGAGGAAAGTTCTTTAATAAAACAAACAACCAAATGGAAAAAAAAGGCTACCAAACAAAAAAACTGACTTTACAAAAGGACAAAGGAAGTGTATTACTATATGAAGTCACATAGGAGAATCTAAAATTTGCATGTGTTTTCTTCCCTTTTCTATTTTCCCATTTCTTTAGTTTCACTTCCTTTCTAAGATGACATCCAAAACAACATGATCTCCCACATGTTTTTGTCCTTTTTAAAGGCATATGTAAGTTTTGTATTGTTAAATTAAAAATTCAGTGATAGAAATAATGAGTTTTGCCTAACTACTTTATTAGAAACAACCAGTAAACAACCTTCTCAAGGACAACTAGTAAAATAGCAGCATTACATTAATTTGAATAACTGCAGGGGGATATGTTTGGCAGTGAAAAGTTTGCCTCATGTTTCTCATTGAAGAGTCTCTTTCAATAGAATCTCTGGAGATGCAAAACCCCACAAGGAGATTTTACAAAGCTAGAAACTTCCCAGGCCACATTAAAACTCATCCATGCTAGGAAAACTTGTGGCTGGAAGACCTTATTGGCAAGAGCTGAAACACCTAGTGCTGGGCAAGCTTAAAATGTTAGTGCCATTAATGGCACCTTCTGGAATATAGTGAAAGTATTGGAGAATAAAAATAAAATTACATCCAGATGTGATTGTATCTTCAGATAAAATTTTCCTAGAAGCATATGTTGTACTAAAGATAAGCAAAAAATGTTTGTGACTCAGTGTTTAATTTCGATGTTGACTATTAGTTAGTGTATTTAGAGGGGTTTGCATCTGTAATCCTCACTCATGTAACTTCTTACATGAGATCCAACGAGCCCCTTTATCCCTGTATTTACACGGGTTACAGGAATTACTTGCAGCTGAACTGAATGAGTGTTTCATGTCTTTTGTTCATTAGTTGTCCTGGCAAGTATTGCAGCTGACAGAGAAGTGTGAAAAGCTATACAAAAGCTCTAGTCCACCAAAAGGCAAATGTTTGTCATAACAGGTACATTGGTTAGCAGACTTTATTCGAGTTAGAGCCACTCAAAAAACTCCTTGGGATATTTATGAGACAGTCAAGAACTGGTTAAGTCTCTAACTGGTATCAGTACAAATTATTTCTGTGTAGAAAATGAGATTTGAATGTTGAATTGTGTCTCTCTCCTGGAGATGGAGCTCTTACTGGGCTCAGACAGCCAAAGGAAGCCAACTGATTCCCTAAGGAAGTGTAGCTGCATATAGATAGGGTTCAATCAGCAAAACACAACTGCTCATGCAGCATCGTTTTAAATATTTTAGGAACAAGCTGTGAAGAGGAGCCTTCAGTTTTTCAAATAATTTGAATGTCACCAATCGTGAATGTTGGGAAATGTGGATGTCATCTTGAATTTTCTTCGAGATTTTTATGTATTTGCTTGTTTGTGTGTGCATTTCCTGGTTTGGTTTAGTTTGTTTTTCTTGATGAAATAACAGTAACCTGATGATTTAGCATCATATGTATAGTGAAGGCTATATAGAAGGATACTATATTAATGTAACAATATAGTGATGCTCCACTAAATTTTAGTATTTCACTTTTTGCATAAAATCAAAGCCAAAGGAGCTTTTTTGAATGAAAAAGACAAAGCACTGACACTGACAGGTGCCTCATACTTCAGTCCTGCCAGATGAACCATCTCAAGTTTATCTCATCTGCGTTTGGGTTCAGTCATAGGGGACCACAATCCACATAGAAAGCCTAACAGTCCTGAATCTATTATCAAAGAACACATTTTGAAAAGTTATGCGATTTTTTTTCATATTCTATTTTTAGTTAATTTTATCTTAACTGATTTGCTCTGTTGTTAATATACGGTCAACTCAACTTCTTCCCCAAGAGGGTGGAACATACCTTCTGAAAGCTTTTTCATGCCAACTGATGCCATTGAGCATTTAGTTCTCCTTGAAGGCTAAAATCTATTTTTATACCATAGAATAGGTGTAGTGCATGGTTGTTATTTACCATAGATGTGAAATGTACGAAGGTCTGCACGGAATATGGTTTTGTGTATTTATTTATTTAATTATTTAGAAATTTGGGGACAAACACAGGTATGTACAGGCTATTTTAAAGATAAGGCAACTCCTACTGAAAAAAGCGTCCTTCCAAATGGTCTTTGAACAGCTGCATTTTTATCACATCCATCTGGTTGGCGCAAGCTAATCGCATGAACTCAGCGAGGACTGTACCCAAAGGAGAGGGAAGGCCCCGAAGGATGGAGCATAGCTTCAGGAACTTCTGACCAAGAGGACCGTGTTACAGTTTGGCGCTGAGGGCCGAGAGCGCTGAGGAGCAGCCAGGGCCGCCATTCACTCCCTCAGGGCCTGCACCAGCGGCCGCCACGGCGTTTCCGCCGCTCCCCGACAAGAGCCGAGCCGAGCCGCGCCGCGCTCGGATCTTTTCGGCTCCGTTCGGCTCCACCCGGAGTCGTTCGGCTCTTCCCGGCTCCTCCCGGTCGCACTCGGGTCCGTTCGTCTCCCGGCGGTACCCGCGCGGCCCCGCCCCGCGGTGACGCGCTCAGCGGGCGCCCGGCGGGAGCGCGGTGCCGGTGCCGCTGCCGCACCCGCACCCACAGCCATGTTCCCGTCGGCTCCCGCCTCCCCGCGGACCCCGGGCGGGTCGGCCCGCAGGCCCCTGGGCAGCGCCGCGCCCAGCCCTCTCTCCCGGCCGGGCGGCAAGAAGAGCCTGCCCATCGTGGCGGCAGCCGCCTCCCCGGTGCTGTTCTCGCCGGCGGCGCGGAGGAGCGGCTCCCTCTCGGCGCGGTGAGTCCCGGCCCTCGCCGCAGAGCCGGCCTCGCTGTTGGGTGCTCGGGCCAGTGTGGGGTACATGATAGTTCTGTACTTTAAAGCCGTACACGTACGGCACCGCGTGTTCGGCGTTATGGATATCCCTTATTAGGTTTTGAGTTCGCGGGTTCCTCAAATATGTCCCTGTGTGATACAAGTGTGGTATATGAAAATTATAAGAACTTCCGTATTTATAAAGAAGATAAAATAGTCAAAGCTCAGGCATTTCACACCCACCCCTCTCTCCAGCTTCTTCCCCTGTCTTCTCCCTTCCATAGGGATCAGAACTGAGATAGGGCATGAGCTCCAGAGCAGTTTCAGGCTTCATCATCTCTTTTCTTGGGAGCAGCTCTTTGTTGTGTAGTTGAGATAAAGAGGATTGCCCATGTTCAGTTTTGGGGAACTTTTACTTCAAGTCTGCTTAATAATTTTTGCTAGCCGGGTGCAAGGATTGCCACTAGCTATGAATCAGCTTTTGCCATTTCACGCAGGGCAGTCTGAGACATCATTGTGAGGAGAAATAAAAAGAGGGCATTAACTTGTAAAAGCAGAGAAATTTGCCCACCTCATTGTGTTCAGAAGACAACGCAGATATTGTGAATGTCTTTATTCTGTAGATAACCAGAGTGTAGAGAAGTTGAACAGTGAGTTTGTTGCTGGTGGAGTAATGCATATTCAAAGTCAGTTCTTTAAAAATAAAGAATTTGATGATAGCTAGCGACTTGTAAGGAAGCCACCGAGTTATTGCTCTAGGTGGTGTTCCCAGAGAAAGCATGTTTATTTTACATAAATCTGTTTCTAAATAGATGCTCATGAAGTAAATGTCTGCTGAAACTGATGAATAAGCAATAAAAAGTTACAGTTAACTTTTTGTTTGTTTAAGAGCGACTCCTACCAGAGTTATCCAGCTTCCTACAGCAACTGAGACTATTAACTATGATGTTAAGGCTTTTGGATCCTCCCTGCCTGTTAAGGTTATGGAAGCCCTGAAGAAGGCTGATGGTAAGAATTGATGTTATTTTTCTCCATGAAAATTGACAGGTGAGAGAATTCTTAATGTGTTGTTGATGCCATTGAAATGCTGACTTTACAGGGGAAGCTAAAATGTTTGTGCCTTGCTTTGAATCCAGCCTGGTTATCTATGTAACAATAACTATAATAATGCCCATGTGGGTGTGAATGCATGATAATACCCTTCAGGTGCTGCTGATGCAATTTATTGTAAAAAACAAGGAAATAATTTACATATTTACAATAAATTTACAATTTATTGTAAAAAATAAGGAAAGCAAATAGTAGGTTTTTAGTAGCTTTTACCTGTTGGTTCTTCCTTACCTTTTTTACTTGTTTTGATTTTGCTGTGTCCTAGAGTGGATGCTTAATATTTTTCTTTATTTCAATTCCCATTTGTTATCTCTTCCAAAAGCCCTAGTGATACAAACCTCTCCCCAGGTTCGAGCAATTGGTCTCCTAATCAATTTTTTCTCTGTGGATAAGTATTTCCTTTATAGTAGATACAAGGGTGACCAAATATGTATCTTAAAAATGATGTTAAAATTGTTGAGCAACATACAAAGCTATTATAATCTGCTCTAAATACATGGAAATGGGTTTTGGGGTTGTCTTTTCATTCTCAAAGGTTGGGGGTTTATCAAGTGGATTTTTAAACTAGATGTAGTAATTCAATATGTTAATCAAATGGATGGAAATTCTAACATGAAAAGTAGTTTAATAGAAAAAATTTCTTATTTTCATATAGGAATTAAATTTTATTGCTTTAAACGTTACTCTGCAGTGTTTTAAAAATCTGAATGCTTTAAAGAAGTTACTTTTTTATGTAGCTGATGACCAGCTGAGCGTTCAAGTGGATGAAAGTGGATGGGCCTGGCTAGTTCATAAGGAGAGACTGATTATTTGGAAGATTGGTCAGTCTGCAGTAGCTAAGGTAACTAAAGGGTCAAGATGGAAAGTCTGTATTTTATGCTATTTCAACTCTGGTTGTGCAGTTAGAGGGTTGGGATTTTTTTTCAGCTGGAATTTGTCTGGTTTCCCCCAAAAGCAGCAGGATTGATATGAAGGCATGCTAACAACAGTAACTGAAACTCAAGCTTTTGAGAGAGCTTATAATTTTTATATTCCTCTCTTCAGTTTTAATTGTCACCTTGGCACTAAGGTTAATTCTTCATATTTTAATGGGTGTGGCTCTTAGGTTAGATAGACTTGGTAAAGCTTATTTTGAGAATTAAAATCTAGTTGATATGTTATGGATTGGTTTAGATTATTCTGGGACCAATTTGCAATTTGCAGCAAACCCCAAAAACATGGTTCATTTCAGAGGTACTGAACATGTTTCACCTAGATTTCTTAGGTCAAGAATTTTTGTATCCCTCTGCAATGTATTTCTTTCAGCATCATTTCAGTGATGGTCAGAGAAAAACAAAATCAAAGTTACAAAATCAGTTTCTTTCAATCAGGAGAATGTATGTTCATTATGCAGGTCCTGCACTTACAAGGCAGTGTCAGGTACACATTCTAGCTCCGGAAGAGATTTTTCAAGGGATTAAAATTTTTCTGGTTGTTTAACTTCAAGGGCATAGGGGAGTGGGAAGTGTTTCCCCTCTCTACCCTGTTAGTACTTAATAAGTTCTCCCAAGCATTTCTAGTTTATTTTTTTTTTAATATTATGTTAAGGAATAGTCAAATAATCCAATATTGTACTGTTGTGAGAAACATTCAGAAATAACTAAAGAAAACCAGTGATATTTGAAAATTTGAAGATGTTTTTTAGCTGTTTGCTGGTTGTGACAACCTTGTTGACATTGTTTCATGACATTTTTTTGGTTCCCTTACACAGTGTCTGGGTTAGTTGAAATGTAGGTTTCAGCAGGGTCAACAAGTCCAAAGATGTTGTGGCAGAGGATTAAGTTCTTCCAGTCTCATATTTATTATGACATCTCTTTCTTTCTTCCAGTTATCTCTGTGCAAGGAATTGCAGCTGCCACCCAGTGACTTCCAATTGAGTTCTAGTTTAGCAGCCATATCTTGTCTCAATTCTTCAGGTGAAGCACCTTCTCTTCAGGTGATCAAATTTTAAATTTCAGTGTTTAGAAGCACCTTAAGAATAACTTTGAATATATCCTTTTTTGTCAAAAGGATTGATAGTTGGCAGTAAATACCTTTGAAGTAAACAAACTTCTGCTAGTCCTTTTAAATTGCACTATGTGCATCCTATAGGATCAGATTAAATAATAGTTTTTCTAAGGACTACTTGACATGCTTTCATAGCAAACAAAAATGCAGTAAACTAAGAGGTGTTGTGTTAACAAACACCAGGGCAGTCAAAAATGGGGTCTGACCAAGTGCAGTTTAATTGCTGGCTGAAAACATTGTTCAGTGGATTAATTCCCAGTATCCATAGATGAGAGGCAAACCCCAGCACCCTCCCTTGGCTGCTCTCTGTAAGGAATTTGACACTGGAAGGACAGACTTAACCTGTCTTGACTGATTGTTTTCCTAAGTGTTTTTTTTTCCCTGAGTTACTGTATTAGAGGGTGAGGTTTGAAGATCAGTTGGGTTCTGAAAGTGTGTTAATGTGTCTGTTACTATCATTCATGAGAAGAACCTCTCATTTTCAGCTTAGATTTCAGTTAATATATGTGATGCTCTGATAAAACTGGCTAAGAAGCTGTGCTTGGAAGTAAGCAGCAGCACATACATAATACGATCTTTTCTTTTGATTTGTTTTTGTGTTACTCTTCCAGATGATAAAATGTAATCTTAGTATTTTGGGATTATCTCATGAAACCCGAAATGTTCTGACTTAGTTTAAGAGGAAGTAATGCACCTAACCCTAAAACTTTATTCTATTTTTTGATTTCATAATTCTTTAACTTGTGAACTGAAAGTTAGTGTCTAGTAAAAAATTGGTTTGAAAACTCCAAGGAGCTCTATAACAACTCCCAGCTACAGTTCTTCTACTGTTCTCTGATTTTAAATTTTTTTAAACTACCAGTAGATTGAGTACAATGCTTTTCTCTATTTCTCTGCCTGAACAATGTCTTGCTTCGCACTTTTAATTTGGTATCTGTGATTTCCTGAGTTACATTGTAGGCCTATGCCTTTGAAAAGAAGAGCTGCCATGTGATTTGATATTTCTCTTAAAGACACTAGAGCAGTTTCTTTGCTAAATTATAGTCTGCATTTGAAGCCTTCCATATCAGCTTTTAACTCTTGGCATCTGAAATTCTCCATAGGCCCTTTTCTGTTTTACAACTGTAAGTTTTGTTTGCATTTCAGCAGCAGGCCCTGAATTATCAGGAGCAAGAACCACTAGAAAATAAACGTGTGTAACATTCCCTGCACAAATTAAGTTGTGCTGCAGAATGTTTTTGTGATTCAGTTCCAGGTCTATCAGTGTGCATCCACATGCATTTGATACTTTCTTGTGTCTTTGTCACCCACAATCTTGATGTGTAAAATAACATAAGTTAGAGCTGCAGTTTGATTGAATATTATTATTATTATCATCATCATCATCTTGCCTGTTCTCTTAATTGCTTTTTCACTTCAAGTCTCTGGCAATAATGGTTGCTACCAGTGAAGGTTCTGTGCGCTACTGGCCCAATCTTGCACATGAAGGATCCTATACAGACACTTTCACAGACTTTGGAGGCTCTCTGTGCAGTTTCCTCACAGCAGTAAAGGTAAAACAGTATGAGTTTTATTAAAATACTGGTTTTATTCCTAATCTAAAGATGGAAAAGTATGCTCTACTTTTATTAGTCTTAAATCTGCAATAAATGTGGTGAAGGTAACACTATTTTTTGTCATTAGATTCCAAGGATTATGTGGGAGTTTAGTTCTGTTGTTTAACTGAAATTGAGTTTCATGGATAAAAATGTTACATAAAGCTAAGAAAATGAGTCTCTGCTAGTGCCAAGTACCTGTGAGATGTTTGTCTTTATCTAATGATGCCTTGTGTCTTGTTCAGCATTTACCCATATGAGCTGACAGTGGAGGCATTTTAGCTGACAGTGGAGTTTTCTAGAATGTGATTTTTATTTTTTTTAATGTAGTTGCTTTCTCTTTTTCTTAGGGGGGAAGCTTTATTTTATCATCTTCCAGAGGTCAACTAGTCCGGTTGATACCTGATAGTTCTGGCAAGATTCATCAACATGCCCTGCCACAGGGGCAGGGCATGTTTTCTGGAATTGGTAGAAAGGTTTCTTCTTTCCTGGGTATATTGTCTCCTGGAAGTGATGCAGTGGTAAGCTTGAGAAATATTCATCTTCTTTAATTTCTCTTTGTAATTTCTAGCCTTTCTTTAAGAACGGAAAAAGATAGTATAAAGATGTATGATGACGAAAAACACATGACTCACTCAGCTTATTTATGTTACTTATATTTCTTTGAAATTTGAAATAAAACAGATACCAAATAAATCTGTATGTTTTGTGAAGGCAAATGCTGGCTTACTCTTTAGCTCTGAACAAAAGGTGACTTTGGAATAGTAGTACTTTCTGGGGAATATGTTGCATGTCCTGCCCCTTTCTAGTGATAGCCTCATTACTAATTGAAGAAACCACCCTGCAATTCTTCTTTTCTGATTTAGCACTGCCAAGGGTTGGTGATTGGCTTGAGTTTTGTCAATGAACTCCACAGAAGCTGGCAGGAAGTACAAGAAATGTATTTTAGTGTGGATGTTCTTTTATCTAGCAAATAAGACTTCTCTTGGAAGTTATCATAATGCTCTTCTTGAGTGCAACTTCTGTAGATTGTCCAAGGAAGTGACTCTTTGTGGACTGAGGGTGGTATAGATTATTCTACCCAAATATTCAGGCTTTCCTTTAACTTTTTTAGCTTTTTCATTTTTTAAATGCAGATTTCTAATGTTCTTTGGGATAGAGAGAGATCAAGTTTTTACATGCTAACAAGTTCAAATCTAAACAAATGGGAGATCGATGATTCATCAGAACGTTACATTCTCAGCTGGGATATCAACAGGATCCTGAAAGAACATGTTACAGATGCAATTTGGGTAAGAACCAGCCCAGCTGGAAAGGGTTAGTGTGTTTGTATTAATTGATAGCCTGTTTATATTCAGTTACACAACAGATGTATTCCTTTTTTTAGGGATCTGAAAGTAACTATGAAGATATTAAAGGAGGAGTAAATATACAATACATGGATTTGCAACAGAATCGGTAAGGAAGTACACTTGCATCTGGTAAGACCTTCCTTAATGAGATTAATCTGTTCTGTTTTCCTGCAAAAAATTTCATGTAAGGAATTGCAATTTAATTTTACTGGAGTGGAACTGTTGATAAAATAAGCACTTTATATTAGGTAATTAGGTTATCCTATATTTCATGCTATCATCTTTTTAGCAGTACAAATCTTTACCTGATAATAATTCCCTTTACTTTTTTTAGTGTCATTTTATCAAGATTGTATATTTATTTTGTCTGGATTTTACAAAGATAAAAAATAAGCAACTGTAACTTGTTCCAGCAGATGCAGAGAATTTAGTATCTCTTGCATTTCATTTAGTTACATGAAATTACAATTGCCTTGGTTCCGTTTTGTACTGCAATATGAATACTGTTAATAAAGTAACTTGGAAGAACAAAAAGCATAGTTTTTCTTTCTAAAAGAATAAAAGATTGAACAATATCTAGTTGAGATTGTAGTTAGAAAACTTTTTGAGTGATAATTTTTGAGCAAGTAAAATATGTAATAATCATCTCTCAATGGTGTGGTATCTGTTGTTGAATAGTGATGGGCTGGTCATACTTGCTGCAGCATGGCATCCTGGAGATCATCCATGTCTTGTCTACTACACTCTGATAACAGTAGAAGATAAAGGCTGTCAGATGTCTGATGATGTTGTTGTGGAGGTCACACAGTATAATCCAACTTTTCAGGTATGCTAGTGGAGGTTCTGATACTGACTTAAGATTAAGTTCAGTGTCAGGTTTTTGTCTAAAGGAAAATCAATTTCCCTTGGAAGTATGTATTTGTAATACTCTGAGGAAGATATGTACCAGCATCTCTTAATGTTTAATACTAACTGTATGTAAAGTTTATGCTTTGCATTTTAAGTTATAAGATAAAACCGTCAAAAATAAGTGTAATCTGATTTATTTTAATTTTTGTGCTGTCTTGGAAAGTCTCTACAGAGTGATTTTATCATATGCTCTTGTAATCCATTTAGAACAGATCTCAAACTCTGAGACTCTTGTTGTGGGACAAGGAATTATGAGATCTGTTTTTTGGTCCTTGCTGGGCAGCTGGCAAGGACCAAAAAACAGATCTCATAATTCCTTGTCCCACAACAAGAGTTGCTCAGAGGGGAGGACACATTGGTTGTGTGTGGAGTACATTGTCTGTGCTGTGTCTTCTGGAAGCATAAACCTGGGGATTAGATCGCTTTGGTAAACCTCTCCACTCTCTCCCCGCTGCCTGTAATGGCATCTTAAAGCTAAAGGTGGAAGAGGAGTGTGAAAACTGTTGAAAAATTGATCTGTTTACTTATCTCTCCATGTAAAATTAGCAAGAATATAATGCATATGGAAGGGGAAAAAAAACAGGATCTAAAATTTTAGGGCTAATTAAAAGTGATTTTGTTTGGTTTTTTAGGGTGTAAGTTACATCCATGCCTCATTGTTAAAAAGTAAAACAGGTTCAGGCAGCATGGATTAGGATTTAAAATTTTAAACGTTTAACGGATTGATTACACATGTGATATTGTTTGTATTCAACATTTTCAGTCAGAAGATGAAGTGTTGTGCTGCCTGGTAGTCCCAGATTACTTCAGCCATGCTGCTTACCTTTACAAGGAAGATGAAGTGTTTGCTTGTTCCACTGGAACTGGCAGAATTTCCTTACCACAGGAAAAAATCATATTTGGCATACAAGGTAACTTGCTGTGGAGGGAAATCACATTTTGTTGGTACCTCTCAATTCAATATTTTTACAGCATTTAGAAATCTCAGAGAGCAGTATCATACTTGTGCTCCTTTATTAAATGTTTCAAGGTGATTTTGTCTCTTGAGTGTATGGAGAAGTGCTGATGTGACAGCCAGTCACGTTGTTACTCTACAGTGTTTCAAATCAAAATGAAGCAAATCCCTGTTCTTGGTATATGAAAGGATGGGAGGCTTTGCTTGTGGGGCTTTTTCCTTGGTTTCTCTCTTTCCTAATGTTCACTGTGGGTTGATCTTTTTCCTTGAAGTTAACTCAGTGCCAGATGTCTCTAGGTATGTCATCCATGACCTTCAGAGGTGTTTTCAAGTACAGCAGAAGCATCGGTCCTTACGTAGAATTTGAATTAACTGAATCTTGAATTTTTTTCTTCGTTTCTTCTCTTTTCTTCCTTTTTTTTTAACACTTGTAGTGTCTGGAAGTCTACATCTAGAGTAGCAAATAGTTCCACAATTTTTCTGTCAGGTGCAGTTACCAATTACTGTTGGTTGATTAATGATAAAGTGGTAATTATGTGCTTGCTTTCCCCCCCCACCTCCTTATTTTAGGAGATAGTATTTTAGGAGCAGGTTCCTGTAATAGCCTTCCCATCTTCTTTGCCAAAAAAAGTGGACTTGTCACTATCTTGTCCAGGGAAAATATTTCTGTGCTTCCTGAAGACCTTGAAGATGCCCTGTCCTCTTCTATTGCTGGACCAAGAAGTGAGGTAATGGTTGTTTGCTTGCCTGGTTGAAAACAGGTTACAAATAAAGTGGGTTTTTATGTCATTTTTGAATTTTCACTGTGGAAATCCTTGCTTGTTTGTGTTTAAAACTTTTTTTTTAATAGAGAATCAAGCACTTGTAATGAAGGCAGTTTTCAAAACAAAAATTTTTACATCTGCCAGTTTGAGTAGCTTTTTTTGTTTTTGTTTGTTTCACAGTTGAGATTTCCATGAAATTTGCCTTTTTTTCTTATAGGTGTGTTGCTGTCAATCACTAGGCCTAATATAACACTATGATCAGTTGTAATTATTAACTGGTATTTTAGTGGAAGTCCTTTATGTGATTGGGCTGATGAAACTGTGTTTTTCTTAAACTGATTTCTAGTTTAGTTTTTCTGCAGTTAAACTGGTTTTGTGGTGATAGTACTCAGGAATACCTTTTGAATCCTGTCAAAAATGGTGTGTTTGAATCTTCAAATAATTATCATTAAAAATCAGATGGGCAGAGTAAGTTGGTGTAAGTTCCTTTGCAGATGGTGTGAATTTTGGTCAAACCTCTGTGTCACTTTGATTATAATGTATCTTAGAGGTTTATGTTTGACATACTAAACACAACTACTTCCAGGTGGTAATTTTATTTTAAATCTGTGGCATTACTACTTTAAAAATTGTTTTCATTTCATAAAGAAGATTATTATTTGTCTTGCAGCTGAAGTTTTTATTTTGTATTTTCAGAGTCCTGCATTTGATGCAACTGGTAGGCTAGAAGTTATAGCTCAAGAAGATAAAACCAAATTGTTGAAAGCTGCTTTTCTACAGTACTGCAGGTAGAAATTGCACTTCATTTTTGAGACTATGTTTGCTGGTTTTGAAGGCACTCTGGTATTTGAGTAAGAGATTGTCTTGGTTAGGATATTCCTGTGCTGTTTTAGTTGTAGCTTTTTTAATGACGCACATCTTTATTACGAAGCATTAAATGCACCTTGGGCTAGTCTAGAAGGGATATGTCCTAGAAAGGAGCAGACTTCTGTAATCTCAATCACTTGTCACTTGCTCTGTGTAAATTCTATGGGTACGTTTGTGCCAGTGAAACAACTTTCAATTTTGCATTTTGACTTACTTATGCTTTAGTAAGTGGTCTTCTGTTGTTGAAAAATCTTTTTTGTCCTCATTTTTATTTGCCTAGCTATTTTCAGTAATACTTTTGAGTGTACTTATGGCTATGAAGGTTAACTGGTATGGCAGACTTTGTGCAGGGTGATGATTTTTTTCCAGATTGGCTGATACGGAAGAATTGGTGGAACAAAATATCCTGTCTGTCAAACTATCCTGATTAAATCATTTGGTGTGTGGGGAGGCATGTGATGCTCCTGAAAGGTTTGGTGTTGAGATGAGTGATGTAAACAAAGAAGGAAAAGGAGAAAGAAGATAAACACATCCGTAGGCTTAGATTAATTATATTTAGAGGGGATTGTTGTCAATATTTATGTATTTAAAAAGCAAAGTGAACAACCCACACTCCCTCTTAGGACTAATCTTCTTAAAGAGTCTTAAAACTTGGAAAGAACAGATTCAAGATAAGAAGAGGGTAGGAGTACTTTTGCCATAGAACTTAATGTGAGGTAAAAAATAATGAAGGGGATTAGGCACAGAGGATAAAGGATACCAATACAAGAGCTGTAAACAGGCACAGAATTTACACAAATTCTGCATGTGTTCAGAAGTGTCATTAAACAGAGGTGCTGCTGAACTTGGCTGGTATAGCTGTGGTCTGAGAGCACAGTTAAACAATGTTATTGAGGATGTGTACAAGGGGGTTGGAAACAGAAGGAAGTGGGAAGTAGTAAGGAAAACAGTGTGAAACAGTGTGAAAGTTACAAGTTTTTTCAATAAAAATCTGGATTATATTTATGAAACTAGAAAAAAATAATAATTTTATGCTTATAGTAGTTATTCTGAATTTTATTCCAGAAAAAATAGTCTGGTAAAGTGAATGGAGCAGTATTCCACAAAACAAATGTAGCAGTGGCCTGTCCAGGTGGCCAGTGAGTTGATGCAGACCAAATAATGGAAGGTTGTGCAGCCACTGGAAGTGTCAAGTGTACCAGCTATACAGTGAGCTCTGGCAGCTTTGTAGACCCAGTGATCTTCAGAGGGGATAGCAAATTCTATGGAAAGATCAAATTGACCCTTTTTGAGGGCACTTCATGATTGGAAGGAGCTAATGAAGTCCCATGTAATTTCCTTAGAAACACATCCTGCTGGGTAGTAAAGATGGGACTTTCTTTTTTAATAGAAGATTCAGTTTATTCTAGTTTTTTTCAAAAGTATCCTTTGCTTTAGTTTTCTTTTGTGCAATTTCTGGATGCACTGATGGGTTGTTTGTTTTTTTTTTTTTTTTTAATTTGTAGACATCTTGGTCATTTAAGTGTTCAACTGAAAGTTTAATGAAATATATAAATACTTCCAGTGTTGGACTGACAATATCCTTTCTCAGTCAGAATACTATAATATTTTAGTCACAAAATAAAATCCATGGGTTTTGTGTATATTGCATAATTCTTACATAGAAGTACAACTTCATACCTTGAAGGTCTGCATTTGGTTGCTTCTTACTCTTTTACTTACTGAATAAGAGAGGATTCATTGAAATGATAGGAAATATTAATAATGCATTACAGTTGCTGAAGCATTTTTCTGAGAGCTTTTATGAGCTTCCCCTCTATTGCCATTAGGAAGTGATTGAGAAAACAAGAAAACTTCAAAGCAAGCAATAGAAATTTAGTGACTTAAGTACTAGATACATCCAGGCTTATGTCTGTGTGATGAGTCTTTTCTCTTAAATAATAATAATAATGGAGGTAATAAAAAAGTGTGCCTTGACTCCTGGCTTGTGCTTTTTTGATTTATAAGTTGTACAGCCTTCTTGCTTTTAAATAATTGGAGTACCTTTTATCCACAGTTAGAGGGTTCAAAAAATACTTGATGTATATAATCTAAAAAACTTCACAAAAAGTGTATCAGAAAATCCTGTTAACTGAGGGAGTTTTTTTTCTATGACCCTGTTTGTTGATTTTATTTAGCACACTTCTGTTTCATTTATTTCAGGAAAGATATAGTCAATGCACAAAGCATGGTAATGGAGCTCTTTCCAAGTAATGCAGACCTGGAGTCTGATGCTGAACTGGATAGAGCAGTAACTCAGATCAGTGGGGACTTAATGGATGATTACCCTGCCTCTGATCCAAGATGGGCTGAATCTGTACCTGAAGGTAAATATAAGATGTTGGTTTTTGAGCTTTTTGGTTTGTGGTTTTGTTTGTTTGTTGTTGTTTGTGATTTGTTTTTATTTGTTGTTGTTGTTTTTTCTGAAGTAGTCTCTATAACATTCTAAATAACGTTATACTTTAAGTTTTGCAAAGAAGGCATAGGTGTCCCTTGCCCTCTATCACCACTAGATACATTTCCAGAAGGACTGCATCTTTTGATATTACCAGATAAGCTTGCAGTCTGCTGTGATTAGTTCTTGACTTCATACAGTAAATACAAACAGCAAGGAAAAAATATTTCTGAGAAGGGTATTTTGTGCAAGGATCAGGTGGTGTTACTCTAGTCTTTCCATGATTCCTTGTGTAGTTTTGAATAATTTTCCAAAAAATAGATGTGTTAAGAGAAAGAGCTTATTTGTTCATTCTTAGCCCCTTTGTCAGTGTGACTGCACAGCTTCTGTTCACCTTGGATCCTGGGTAGAGTGAACTGGTATTCCTCTGGGGCTTTGGTATTTATATCTGCCTGAAAGAGGACTGGAGAAATTGGTTTATGGGTATTTGTTGTGCAAAAAGGATTAAAGCAAACATGTTTTCAGCAAGAAACTTCTTTGTTCATGTTTTGGTGTCTAGTACAAGTTGTAATTTGAAAGTGGCCTCAAACCTCTACACAGTAGTTGCCACTTACAGAGTAGAGGCTTAATTTGAAAGTTCATGTAAATAGTTACAGATGGATGATGTTTTGTTGTTTGTGTGGGGCAGCCAGTTGGAAATTGTTAGGCATCACATCCTCACTATTTTCTGAATCAACTTTATTTTTAATTTGGCAGCCTGTCTGTGCTTATTCCTGACTAAAGCCAGAATTAAAATTGATAGCTTCTTGGAAATCGTCTTGCTAAGTTTGCTCAGTGATAGCTCTTCCAAGTTTTTTGTCTTGATATTATAAGCACACTTAGTTTATACAAAAAATCTGGATGCAGAGTCAATTAGATCTATCAAATAGATTAGAGCCTGCTAACACTGTAGCTACTAGAAGTTGTTTTATAATGTGTAATAAATTTAGCAATAGCTTCTCCACCATGAGGATAAAAATATGAGTCTGGATCCTACTAAAACTAGAATATGCTCGTGAGCTGCTATTTTAGCAGCATAATGAATTGAATATTTCAGAATAGTACTAATCTAAAGGTATTTTGTTTCTTCTAAAAGCTTTTCTTCAGCCATGGTAGAGTTGAAAAAGACAGATTAAAAATAGCATGGTAAGCAGTATATAAATGTGTGTGCATACACTGTAAAAAGTACCAGTGTGGCACCACTATAAAAATCGACAGATTAATTTACCTCAGAGGCCCAAAACATCCAGAAATTAACATGTCAAGTGCTCTGACCTAAGATTTTACATTTTTAGAAGCAGCTGGTTTCAGCAACACATCTCTCATTCTTCTTCATCAGCTGGAGGATAAGACAAAAGCACACTCGTTCTTCATCGAGTTTCTTCATCAGGTAAGTCCTACTGTTCTTTTGCTATCAGCACACACAGTTTATTACTTTGTCTTGATTCCTCTAGAACACTGTTTAAAGTGCATGGGCTGTTTTGTTTTGGTGTTTTTAATAAAAGGTTGGTGTGTTTGAGCGTCTGGGCAGCTTTCCAGTGCGAGGGATGCCAATGGCCACCCGACTGCTGCTCTGTGAGCATGCAGAGAAACTGGCAGCAGCTATTGTTCTCAAGAATCACCACTCCAGGCTGCCTGAGCTGGTGAATGCTGCTATACTGATTGCATTGAACAAAAGGGAATGTGATGTTCCACCAAGCCTTACCCCTGCTGATGTGTTCTTCAGAGAGGTAAGAAACCTGTCTTTCCTGAATTGCTGTATAGCCTTGCACTTAGTAAATGTTTTTATGCTTTGAAATGCACTTTGAAACTTTTCCCTGTAAAACTGTAAAAATCAATTCAGCTTTGCACAACTACCCTTTAAATAGGGATAATGTGGTAGTATTTTCCTCACTTTGGTGTATGTACTTCTTTGTGTCTGCAGCTGAAACGCAATGTCTGACAAATGTTTTGTAGCAGAAGTTACAATTTCCAACTACCAACATGGATAAGCGATGAAAAATTCTCTGACACATCAGAAGATGCATGCTAAATTATAATTTTTAAGAGACAAATTGAAGACTATGAAGCTTTCCAGACAGGAGAGCTGCTTTGATGAGCTGTCCTGGATGAAATTATATTAGTTCAATCACTTAGAATTTTTGTCCTCTCTAACATTAGTCAAGCTAAGTTAGTTCTCAGTTTATGCTGCGTTCCAGTCAAATGCTCTGTCTTTCTCTCTTTCTTCCTTCTTGAGAAGAACTATGCACAAAACATTTATTCTTAGGAAGTTTTTTGCTGCAGAGAACAATAGTTGCTAAGGGAGAAAAATAAATATAAAAGAAAACAGAAAGAATAGTCTGCTATTTTAAAGCAGATATGTTATTCAGTATGCTTTATGTAACAAAGATTCTGCTGCCAAATATTCCAGAAGATGATGGAGGAATATGCTTAATGGAAGTGTATGGAGTTGTCTTCAGAAATGAGAATTTTTTTCCTTTTCCTTTCAGATTTAAGTCCAGAAAGAATTTTTTTTTAAATTTTTTTTAGTTTTAAGTGTTGTATGAACCATAAGCTGGTTATCATTATGCATTAGGGTAGTTGATACCCTTTAATAATTTTGGCTATTTGTGTGGTTTATACTAATGTACTTATTTTTCTATATAGCTCTTGGCTTTCAGGTATCAGCTGATAGTGGACATATTTGTGTTCAATGTAACTTTTCTTTCTGTCTTCAAGGTATCCCAGATAGATTCCATCTTTGAATGCTTATTAGAAGAGGAGGAGCAAATCCTGAAAGATATGCCTATTGAATCAATTGAGTGGGCCCAGATAGTTGTCAATGTGAACAACATCATTAAGGTACAGAACTGCCTTAACCAAGATGTTTCTGGGAGGGGAAGATAAGCGTTGAAGGGCACAGAACAAGAGAATAAGTTGAGTGTAGAACATCCAAGTGACTGATCTGTGAAGAAAAATAAATGTGCTTT
The DNA here is from genome assembly GCA_039654755.1 of Calcarius lapponicus. Lineage (NCBI taxonomy): Eukaryota > Metazoa > Chordata > Aves > Passeriformes > Fringillidae > Calcarius > Calcarius lapponicus. The sequence goes on from CM077465.1 coordinate 95,287,842, forward strand.
TCACATGACCAAATACAGCAGGAAGGAAAAGACAGCCTTGGGCAGAATTAGGGATGTTCCTTTTCCTCCTGAGCCACTGTTAAAGATAATTTGAGAAGTTGCAGCTTTGTTGGAAGTTGTGAAGTCATGGATATGTAGCAAAGAGTGAAGAGCTTGTGTTTGAGCCCTGAGGTTTCTTGCTTAGTCCCCTTCTGTCCAGCTGAGAAAGTGGTGTAGAAAGAATGTGGGTATTGAAGGAACATTTCAGAATTAAAAAAGACAGCATCTTTTGTGGTCTGTGTGTACTGAAGTAGACTTTAAAATACTGACATCCTTACTTTTCCATAGGATATGCTACAAGCTGCCTGTCAGTATCGTCAATCTAGAGCCTCTTTATATAAAACAGGAGAACTTCCAGAAAGAGAGCCTGAATATATTCCATGGACAGGTGAGAAAATACTATTACAAGTTCATAAGTTTCAGAACACATGAATTTCAGTCTGAATTTTAAACTTTCTGTTAAAAGCTTCTACAGGGTTGTCAGTGAGAGTAAATGAAAATGAAGTTTTCATTTGGGGAATTAAATGGGATGAATCAATAAACTCTTAGTTTGTCTGTACTGATGATGCTTCTTTTAAAATTTGCATTGCAAATTTGGCTATAAAACCACAAATTCAGGAAAGAAAACTAGTTTTAGAATTTTTATAGGCTTTTTTAATGCATTGGTTGTGGTTGGCAGATCTGTGGGGTACATAATATCAAAATAAATCATAAAATGTGATCCATAGATGTTTTAAAGCGACTGATGATTCTCTACTTGCATAAATGTTGTTTTGTTTTGATGGCTTAATAATGTGAAAAACTATCAGAACAAATGTTCTCAGAAGCAGGCACTTTGCAATTGATGCTTAAGCTTCATTGTAGCCTCAACATGTAAAATGCATTTGTTTAGTGCTTCTAAGACAGAAATCTTGCAATCCATATTCCTCCTCACAAAAGCAAGACCCATGCAAACTCTTGATCTTGTGTTTTGATGACCATATCAAAGTATTTAAATCAGGTTAAAAGAAGTTGCCTTTTCCGTTTGTGTATTCTCTTACTTTGTTTAGAAATAGTACAAGTAACTCTTTTCTTCTGAAAAAAGAGCTGATACTGGTAGTTGGCAGCATAGATCTGCATAGTTCAGGCTTTTAGTTGGGCTCAGTTTAATATGTAAAAGTAGATGGGGCAGTTGTTTGTTGCTGGGCGTGGAATGATGACGGTATTACTTTGATTTTCAAAATTAAAACATTTATTGGCTTTTATTATACATAGTAATGTTATTCTTTCACTTTGCCACAGATTGCTGTGGTGATTGGATTATTGCTTTAATGTTCCCTGTGTTGTTTTCCCCAGCCTCCAGCAGCCTCCGCGCGGCGATAGCGCGGCAGCACGGCACCATCCTGAAGGTGGTGTATCCCCAGGTGGACAGCAACCTCCGCAGCGTGCTGGCCGAGCAGCTGGTGGCACTGCTGGATTGCTTCCTGGATGGCTACGTGGCTCAGCTGAAGTCTGTGGATCGCCTGGCTGACCAGGAGCGCTACAGCAGCGTGGAAATGGAATATGTGCAGAAAAGATCCGAGCTCTTGTCCCCTCTCCGTGAGTGCTCTCTGTGGTCTTTAACACAAAGATTAAATGGTCCATCCAATGAGGAAATGGCATCTGTGTATGAATTCTGTTTGCTTTACATAGTTGCTTTCAGAGTATAAATGGCTGATCTGTGATTTAATGAGATAATTACAAAATAAAAGCAGATTACAAGTTAGCATCCAGGACCGCACTCCATGTGTGCACCTCTTGTTAGACACCTGGGTAATTGAATTTTTGTCTTCTGCTAACTTGTTGCATTTTTCTGGCAGTTTTTTTATCTTGGGCTGCCTGGCTGAAAGTAGCCTGTAAATGGATTCTAAATGTTTATATTGTTGAAGCTGAGATAAACCTATATGCCTGAAAGCTTGTTTGGTGTTTATCAGTGAATAGTTACTTTTTGATTCCAAATTCTTCAATAATCATACCCATTGTTTAACATGTTGGATGTGGTCAAGTCCTGAATCAGTAAGCCATAGAAAAGTTCCCTTTTAAAATGGAAATAAGTTAGTGTAAATGCATTTTAGTAACTTTGAAAATTTAAATTTTTTTGACAGAAGTAAATTATATAAATAGTGATATATATAATATGTCACTATTTATATAATTTAATGATAAAATGATTAATGATAATATATAACTAATGATAATATTTGAACATTCTTAGAAAAAGCTTCGTCAAACTATCATTGCTCATGTTCATGGCTTCTGTTAGCTTATTAATACATTTTATATCATTATGTTCAGTCTAAGGTTCAAATTTCCTTACAAACAGAGCTAATTCTTATGCTGACTCTTACATATTTAACTGAACAAAAAGGAAGATTCCAAGTAGTTTCTCTTCAATGCAAGCCCAGTTATCCTTATTTATTCTGTTCCTTTTCAAAAGCCTATGGCTGCTGCTTTTTTACTTTGTGCATTTAAGTGGCTGTTATTGTAGATGTTAAGTCATGGGTGGAATTGCCTCCCCCACTGCAAATAGCAGATGATGCTAACTTCCAGAGGAAAGAGAAGACATGATGCCATTTAGTATTCCCTTTTTCCCTCCTGTGCTGTGGGACAGAGGTGGTAGGTCTGTGAGTGTGCATGTGCTTAGGAGATTTATGCAGGAAGGGAATGTTCCTTTGGGAATGTGTGAGTATCTCCTCAATGGCAACACTTGAAACTTATTTTCATTTTTCTGGTCTCAGACAAAGGTGAGCTCCTTTGATAAAACTTCTTTTTCTTTGTTACTTAGTTTCCCTGGGACAGTACCAGTTGGCAGCTGCTTTAGCAGAGAAGTACTGTGACTTTGATATCCTGGTGCAAATGTGTGAGCAGACAGACAACCAGGCCAGATTACAACGCTACATGACTCAGTTTGCAGATCAGGCAAGTCTCTTCTATTTCCTTTAGGCAGTCTTTTATAATAAGTTTGCACCTGAAACGTTGCAAAAATTATTATTTCTTTCTGGGGTTTCTTTTCCTGTTTTTTTTTTTAATTCTTATGTCATTATGTATACATACAGGGGTGATGTGGAAAATTGAAGTCGATATTCACTGTAAAATATTCAGTGGAGTATTTTACATTGGGAAGGCAAAGCCAGCAGAAATAAAGGTACTGCCTGTATGGGCAGTGTCTTTTCATGGGACCTTTTTGTGCCCCAGACATGTTTTCTCACTCTTAGCATTTTGTGATTTCTTCACTCAGGTGCTGTTTTCATTACATTGTTGTTTTATTAACTAACATAACATACAATGGAGGATAATTTCCAAAAGAGATGACATTGTTAATTTTATAAATAGAAAAGTAATTAATGTGTTAATATAAAAGTAGTTAGGAAGAGTAGGAAGGTAGGGCTGTTGCTTTGGGGTTTTTTGCATTGTCCTGCTGCATATTTGTTGGATGGTTTTTCCACTGTCTGTTAAAACCTAGTGTAAAAATTAAGTGTGCTGAAATATTAGAAAGCTTAAGGAAAAGGTGGTAGAGATTACTCGAAATGTGTGGGACTGAAACAAAAAGGTGTTAATGTGAGAATTGGTGAGATGAATTTGTTTAGCTTTCCACAACTGTTGGGGAAAGAGAAATTCTGCATGTTTCCTAGTAAAGAGAGTACATAAATGTTGTTTAAATAACAAAAACCAGAAGTATCAGTAATAGACAGAAATTATAGCAAACTTTTAAAATAGTGCATCTTAAAATACTCAGCCTGACTGTCAAAAGGGATAAATTACTTTTTTTTTTTCCCTCTTCATATGCTTTATTTTAAAGAGGAAATGTAAAACTTCTTGAAAAGAAGTTACTGTGGCAAATGTAGAGCTGGATAGATAAGTCTAATGGATAGATCATCAGACTGATGGCCGATTCAGACATCATTTTTAAATTGTTAATGCAATTAAAATTTAGCATTACTCTAATATTGTCCTGAAAAGACCAATTTAAATCTGATTAAATCCTGATTAATTATTTCACATTCAAGTTTTTGAGGATAAAATAGGATGGTTTTTCTTTTTAAAAAAGAGAGGTTTTTTTAAACAATGCCTGAGAGAAGGAAGGTTGCAGGTTAACTTTTAGGTAGGAGGGAATGTTTCAAAACCAGTGACAGCTGAAGTAAGCTTGTTTATGAAAGGAAATTGTAAGAATGGAGTTTCGAAAGGGGCAAAGAAACAGGACTGAAAATGAGACAAGAAGAATTGTGATTGATGTGATTCCTGTTCTTATGTATTAACATGAAGAATTTACTTTTGGCACTTCCATCACTTTAACTGAAGGATTCTGTGTTTATCAGCATCTGTTGCAGAGAGCTCATGAATGCTTTAAACACCTGTCAGGACTCTTAGGGGGATTTTTATCAACACTGTAATTTCTGTCATGTGTGTGTATCTGGCTTTATCAAGCACGTTCTCACTATTCTCTTACCAATTGTATTTTGTAAAGCACTTAGAATGCAAACCAGATACTGAAATGTAACTTTTAAAATTTGTTCATATTTCTGTTGTGTTCAGAATTTTTCAGATTTCCTGTTCCGCTGGTATCTGGAAAAAGGAAAGCGAGGAAAGCTGTTATCTCAGCCTATTGCTCAGCATGGACAACTGGCCAGTTTCTTGCAAGCACATGAACATCTGAGCTGGTTACATGACATCAATAGCCAGGATTTGCAAAAGGTAGGGTTTCTTAAATACAGCCAAATGGAAATACCACATGTTGACCACGTCAGGTACATATTCAAGTAGGTAATTTACTGAGTTATGACTCTTCTTCATCAAAAGACAGTTTATCCAGGTGAGTTAGGGGAAAGATTGCAGATAACTAATTTGGTACTTTTGGAGTACCAAAAGCCTTCCCTCAGGCACCATCTGGTATCTCATGTAAGCCACTGCACCATGTAATGGAAATTAGGGCTGCTTGTCATCCCTGGCTGGTGGCTAGTACTTCTTACTGAGGAAGTTTAGTTTGGCTACACATCACGACTTTGATGGAATTGGGGATTTATAGTGAATAAAGATCAATAGCATTATAATATTATCCAGCCAGGGAGAAACTGAAACTTCTCTTTCAAGACTAACATCTTAAAGCTAAGGAATTTGGAGGTATCATGAAAGTAAAAAAGCTATTGTTAACTTTAATCACTTACATATATTTAAAGTATTTTGAATATCAAATGTGCATGTGGATAGATTAATGTGACGTTGTTTTTAAACATGATCATTTGTTGCCTTCTGGGCTTTCAGTTTCCATCACCTCTTCTTGCTGTCAGTCTTTCCATCATTCTGCTAGACTTAAAAATGCATTTCAATTAACAGTTAAAAGTATTTCAGATCAAAAATGGCTTCTTTCAACCCATGTGCACATTTGTTAAGCATGAAAACCATGGAAATATTTATCCTACTGCAAACTGTAAGTTCATAATGCTGTATCCCTCTTAAACAAAAAAAAAGTCCCACCTACCACCCCCAACCAAAATAAAAACCACTGAGAAATACTGTAATATTCCATTTGTGTCAATTGAAGTTTTCTATGTCATGGCGCAAAGCACTTTGAAGAGAGGGTAAAGATTCTAAAATATACATTTAGTTCTGTGTAGGTAGTTTATTTCTGAGTAAGTGCTCAGAAACTGTTCCTTTGCCTGAAAAATGAATTCTTGCATCTGTATTTGGTTACTGCAGAAGTTATATACAATTCTGTTTTTTCAAATTCTCAAATTAACAGGTAAAACAATCTGCATAAAAAAGTGTTCTGTCAAAACGTATTTGCCTGGCTTTTATGGCAAAGTATTGAATTAGATCCTAAAGATACAATGTATGAAGTTGCAGTTTTTCCTTTGAGAATGCGGTAGGTTTTTTTTATTTGCGATGGAAAGATTTTTTAAATGTTTTCTTGAAAGAGAGCATCTTCTTGAAGGGTGTAATGCAGAGTTTCACTGTGCAAATTGTACAACTTTTAAAACTAAGGGTTATAATTACAAACAATAAATAGCTGTGAAATTTCTGTTCAGATGAATTTCCTTATTTTCTTTCTTTTCTTCTGATCCTAATCTACCAAACTGATTTCTAACATCTTTATTAATTTTAGGCTCACAGAACATTGCAGACTTTAGCAAATATGGAGACACGATATTTTGCAAAGAAGAAAACACTTCTTGGCTTAAGCAAATTAGCTGCACTGGCATCAGACTTCTCAGAAGACATACTGCAGGAGAAAATAGAAGGTAAGAAATAAAAGCAGGGCAAAGTGAAGAAAAGACTTACTAAATTACTGAATTAGAATCCCATTAATTTTGGAGATTGATTTTCTATGTTGCGGGTGCTGACTTAGTGTGGTAAGGATAAATGGGCTGATGATTTTGCTCATTTTAGGAAGCACAAAGAAGACAGCATGAGGCACTAACCTCAGTGTTCACTTTCATGTGTGAGTTAGGACTAGGAGCATGGCAAATCTGTACCTTTCTGCTTTTTCTACTAACATGTATAATAGTAGCTAAAATAACAAGCTGCACCTGTACTTTGAGAATTGACTGACAGTTGTCAGCCATTCACATTGAATGTATATTAATGAATCTGCATTTTATATTTCAGATGCAAGGTAAAAATTAATTAATTTCTTAGAGCCCATTTATAGAATGGCTTTCCACTTTTGAATTCTTCTCAAGTCCTGAAGCTCTTAGGCTATACAAGGAAATCCTGTAACTGTGCTGTAGTGCAGTATTGCAGTTGCAAATATATACAGTTGTGATCAAGAAGTGTTTCTCAGGGTTTTCCTCTCTATTTAGGAAGGTTACCATGACAGTGTTTCGCTGTACTCTATCTGAAATTATGTGAACGGGAGAAGTACAAATATCTATCCTGCTTCATTACCAAGTGCAATGGTTCCACTGCTCTTCCATTCCTATCCCTTTGGAAAATACTGTTTGTGCAGCACATGTGCTGTGAGTTTGAGAAAAAGCAATTTTGCAGTACTGGTTGAAGGATTCTGGCCACCAGGGGGAAGCTTTGGAGTATGACTCAGGGTTGCTGCTCAAGCTTACTTCTGTTTATCTGCGTATTTATCCTTCTATGTAATGAATAGTTCTTAAATCTTGTTGAAAAAGCCTGGTAATAATCAAGTTAACTAAATAGACTTTAAAAAATATTTTTAGCACATAACAATAATAATAATAATAATAATAATGTATTATCAGCCTTCTAAGTTGTATAGCATTGCATGAAATCTTGAAGTTTAAATCTGTTTTTTGTCACCGTGAAAATGCTTATGCTGATGTGAGGAATCTCACCTTTAAATAGGAAAGTTTAAAAATGACAAATGAGATAATCAAAGCTTTATTTCAGTGGACTAGAGGACTCAAAATTTGTTCTGCTATTCTGCTACGCATTTCTGTGTGGCACATGATGTAGTTATTAAAACTTAAACTCTTCATGTATCACTTTCCTGTTGACAAAGAAAAACTAATTATTTCTGCCAAATTTTGCCTATTCCTCTAAACAGATAAAATGCTCCATAGAATTATTTTACCTATTCTAACATGCAGTGGAAGTTAGTGGGAAGGGCAGGGTTCATATAGTGTGGTTGATAATATTCCATTTTGGATGTCTCAGACTAGCAAGTTTCTCATCCTAAAGCAGCTTGTACTGGCAAGTATAAAACAGCCAAAAATTGAACAGTTCATGAGATGGGACATGTCCGTGGCACAGCTCCCTCAAGTTGCAACCAACTCATTTTCCTGTGCAGTGCAACAGCTTCCATCCAATCCTTTGTATTAATTTTGAAGTTTTGGGGCAAAATTAGAGTTATGCATTTTCATAACACAGGGAACATGAGTGGAAAGTAAGAACTGGTTCCCTGGGAAGGCAGTATTGAAGTGGAAGTATTTCTGTGCTTTGGGAACGTGGATGAGAGTCCAAAGGGAATGCTTCATAACAAACACTTGTAGGCTTGAGTAATATTGTGGCTTGACAGTTGCTGTTGTGCCGCAAAACTTATTATTACATTTTAGTAACATGAAACATTCATTTCCTTAAATGACTACAAGAAATATCAGAGCAGGAGCGCTTTTTGTTACATCAGGAGACACTTCCCGAACAACTCCTGGCAGAGAAACAGTTGAACCTCAACGATATGCCAGTGCTGTCTGCATCTCAGCTCATTGATGTAAGTGTCCCATGTTGTCTTCATTACACAGGTAAACTTCCAGTATGCTTTCTGCCCCTTTGTGATAAAATAAATGAGAAGGTCACAGATGCCTTTATCCCTTATATAACTTGCTAAACCTAAAAATCTGATGTATGAATTAGTTTGACTTCACTTAGTTTCTACCAGCAAACATCAGAATGATGGCTTTAGTCCTAGTTTTTTCTGTTGAATGTATGCTTCGGAGTGCTGCTGCAAGAAAAGGCAAATCAGATCAGTGCCAGAAGTTGATTTACCGGCCTAAACCAGTTTTTGAATGTGAGACAGTTTTTACCTTCCTTTACATTCTTGGTAGAGCAGAACTTGGAAGGCAGAATGAACAAATAATTCTACCTTAATGGAGAAGGACGCTGCAAGATAGAAAAAGGAAGTACTAGAAGCAGAAAGAGGCTTTTGATCACCTGTTGCAAAGAGGCACTGGAAGTCTTTCTACTTTTGTTTTCTTTTACAAAAATCCAACCCATAATGAAACAAAAATTAGAACTGTTCCAGTACTGGGATAAGCAATAGTGCTGACTCCTTTTTCACACTCCTTTCTGGGATCAGCCAGGAACCAATCTTACTGATTACTTACTTAACCAGCCTTACTGATTCTGCCTTGTTTGCCACATTTTTTTACCATCCAGTGATGCACACAAAAAATACTCCACGAATAACAGCAATACATTGTAAAAGAAGTCACTTATATCTGGATGTCAATATTTCTGTATTTTTCTGTAATCCTGTGGAAAATCAAAAACTAGCACGTAAACAAGCTGCTTGTTTACATTCTGGTCATTTTCTTAGAACTGTGCTAATAGCAGATTGTGAAGTCCTTACCTTTGTCTTTAAGTAAGGCTGTCTGTAGGATTAGAGAAGGGTAGGAAGTGTCAGTCGGGACTTGGCAAGTGCTGGCGCCACAACAGTTTTCCTTCTGAATTCTCTCTTATTGTCAAACTAGTGTTAATACTTGCTACTTGCAATGCAAAAATGAAACTCAGAAAGTGTAAATTAAAAGAGTGTTAATGTTAATTTTACTTTGAAGTATTAATTTATAGTTGGATGATATGAAATACTGAGGGGAACTTGTTTTTAAGGGGTGAAAGGCAGCACATGTGCTGAAGTACTGCTTTGAGCTTAATTACCAAAATAATTCGGAGAGCTTATTTGTGGAGTTGAGCTCTGCCTACAGTAGTCCAGGAATGTTACAGCCTTAAATGGCGCTTTAAATTTGAAACCCAGCAGCCTTGTATCCAGTATCATTTGTCCACAGGCCATTGTCACGTAGGTGGAATGCTGCTCTAAAACCTTAAGTATATTCTTTACTATAAAAATACTAGCGGTTGAATCAAGACATATTTTCATGAGAAGGTCATGTAAGTAGAAAAAATGTGGTGGTCTTCCCACAGTGGGTTGTCCCTGATACCAGTTACGTTAGTTTGTAGGCTAAAAATAATTCTCCACGTTAATCTCTGATTTCGTAGTTGTTCATATGTGATGAGAACAGAAGAGCCAATGAATATGACTTCAAGAAAGCACTTGATCTGCTGGAATATATTGATGAGGTAGGAAAACTTTTCAAAGGATTTCTAACCTAGAGACTTTTTTATTATTATTTAAGCTAGGGTGGTGCGTCTGTAGTTAATTAACACATTAGCTTAGTGTTTGGTAATTAAAGCAACCCCTGATGTGTTTTCTCAGTTTGTTTTTAAGTCACTGGAGACATAATGCCAAGTGTAGTTTAGATAATTTAAGAAAAATTACACTCTTCATCTTCACTTCCCATTTATAGTCTATAGTTTTTTTTAGAGCCTTCCTTCCCTACAGGCTATCTCCAAATGGGACAAAGATCAACTTGTTTTCATAGTTTAGTTCTTGTATCTTCCCTCTTGACAGTTTCACTGATTGTCATGAAGTAATGTGGGATAGTCACCACTTTCTAACATGTAAATAGCTTTGAACCACAGATTTGCCATCTGCTTTTTTCCAATTGTATTTTTTTTCCTTCTCAATAAAATAAATGTTACTCTAAACCCATGCAATTTCAATTTTTTTTCCCCCACAGATATTAAAATTCTGAACAACTTGTGTAGAACCATTCAGCACAAATCAGAGGTGGTGGTTTCTGTGCAACGGAGAAACTGCCCTTTTCAAATCAAATGTATATATTTGAAAACATTTACTAATGTTTTTATATAACATATATCCTAATGTGGACACTAGTGCATGTTAGTTAGCTTGGCCATACCGAAAAAAGAGCTTTGACTCCCCTCATCATTTAGCATGTGGTAAAATAAAATTTGCCTAGAATACAATGTTTTACTAATTGGTATTTTTGTGCCCTTTTACATGCTGTGTTAGTTGGTTGTCAGCAGTCAGGTGATGCCATAGAAAGTCTGAATCCAAGATTTCAATGAAAACAGTGTTTGGTGTTTCAAAAGTCCAATCAGATCATCTGTTAAAACGGCATATGTTAAAATTGCCTTTGGTGATTGAAGAATCTAATTCATTGGTGCAATCTGCATGATAGTGTGATTATTTCTTTGTAAAAAACCCTAGAATTTTAATATGCCTGTCTTTTTTCCTTATATGAATTGAAGGAAGAAGAAGTGGATGTAAATGATCTTAAACTTAAAATTCTCTGTAAGGCTCTCCAAAGAGATGGGTAAGTATAAATATAAGTTCCTGAGACACAGCTCTTACGGAATAATATCTTAGTGTACTATTCTCTAATTCACAAAAAATACTTAATTTCACAGTATAAGGTTAGTAAAGTATAATGTGTCTGATCAGAACATGTATTCTTATTTGTAAAATGCAACCATAGCAAAAAAACTCTGCAGTACTTTGTTGGTTTATCTCACTGGCAACCTACTATGCAGTCCTGGCACCTGATGCAGAAGTGAACCCATGCAGCTTTTGCTCTTGAACCCTTTCCTGAAGTAAAAGAAGTGACCATTGCTGAACTTTTTAACCCTTTTTTTTCCTATGAAGCATCTCAAATAGAAGCTTTTTAATAAGAGTACATAGGCAGAGGTCACTCCTGCAAGCTTTTATTTCACTTGGGTTTTGCCGTTGAACCACACTGGCAATTTCATGACCTTTTTGAGTTAAAACTGCATTTTTTGTTGTAAGAGATCAAAGCCTAACCAGTGCTTAGAAAAGCCACTCTTGTGGATGCTCAGAACCAAATACAGGCAGAATCCAGTTGGTCACAGAGATCTTCTCATCAGAGTTACTCTTCTTTCCCAGGTTAAATAGCACAAATGGCATTTCCTCCCTTTCCTTTCCAACTCTCAGAAGTCTTCTGACTTTCCTAACTCCCACCTATGTTCCAAGAGGAAGCTAAGGAGGAAAAGATGAGGAGAGAATACATTCCAAATGCACTGTGCCATTTGTGATTAAAATGGAAATAAGCAGCATTTGGATTCACACTTATGCATAGGATAGATTCCAAATGGCAGTGGTGTCTAGGAAATAATTCCTAATTGCATGGCTAAGTTATGTCCATATATAACACAAATCATAAGCAGAGAGGGGTTCACACTATTCCAAGTGTTTTCCATTCCTGTAATTTTAAAGGCAGAAGAATTCAGAGCTCTCCTGCAGACACCAGTCCAGTTATTGGTTTATGATCTGTCTACCCTGAACAAGCATGGGGTTTTGAATGTGGTGTTTTAATGGTTCAGACACGACAATTGTGACAAGATTTTGGCCACTCTGGCAACTAACCAGAGGCAATTTGAGATACAGACTTTACACTGAATAGTGGGTAGAAAACTTGATGTCCCAGCTGAGTTTCCAGTCCAGCAAGGCTCACAAAGCCTTACAGAGAGGTGGTGTTAACTTTCATCTGTGTGCAAAAGTAAACATTAGAGATGTGACAGTCCTACTTTTGAGGATGGCCTTTGGTTTCTGACTTGAGGGCTACAGATGGTGAGAAGATTCTTGGGTAGGATGGAGAGCCTTAGTGAGTCAGCTCCTGATGCTCTGCTTGTGTCCTCACTGTCCTCCTCTGTGCCCAAGGGGAGAAAAATCCCCCTTCCCTCCCTCCTTTCCTCACATTCTTCCCAGTGGAATTAAAGATGTAATCCTAGACATTTAGGAGCTGAAGAGACATCCAGGGTAAAACCAGTGAAGTACAGAGGATTTGTCAATAATAGCTTCTGGATCCAGGTTCAGATCTGTTACAAGCATGTCCCACAGGCCTGTGGTAGTTTAGGGAGTGATATGAGAACCAGTTTTGTCTGACAGCTTAGCACATGGACCAGGAAATTTTAACAACTGAAAGGTTAGAATCACAGCAAAACAAGTTAGGTTGGTGTTGAATTTAAACTGGAGCATATAAAGCTCTGTGAGGATGAAAAATTGTCATTTAAAACAATCTTCCTCTTAGAAAAATCTGTTTGGGTATTTTTTTAATCACAAATGAGAGTGGCATTCATGAGTCTTTACTTTCAATCACAGAGTAGATAAACTATTTGTTTTGTGATTGTGTGTGTTGTTATTGCCTCTTTCCCCATTTCTTTTCTCAGTGTTTGATATTTATTTTGTTTTGATTTTTTTCACATTAGAGAATTGCTTCTTTTGTTTTATTCTACCAAAAGAAAGTATGTACACTTTCATCACCTCAGTTGTAAAATATAATTGCAGACAATAGGTAGTTCTTATCTTAATGGATAATACTTTTATATTATCAAAGAAATAATGTAGTTTGGTTGGGATTTTTAATGGTTTAAAAATAGGAAACATCTCTGTTGTTTGGGATTTTTAATGGTTTAAAAATAGGAAATGTTTCTGTTCTCCTCCGAACTAGACTACATTATAGTAGAGCAGTTTTGTTCCAGTTTTACTGGAATAATGACTAATTAACACAGGGTAGAAAAACTCTTGCTTTGAGCTATAACCAAGCACATAATGCTTCCATATGGACATGCATTAATCACCTTTGATAATTTATCTAATTTTCCTGTGGTTTGGGGTTTTTTTTCTTGTTAGTGTTCCTACTATTTTGTCTATGTAATTCTTTCCCAAAATTATTCTTTGACTTGCAGATGGTCCTGTTCAGATGGTAGAGATGATCCAATTGAAGCATCTAAAGACAGTATATTTGTGAAAATACTACAAAAGCTGTTGAAAGAAGGTAAAGTATACTTCAATATAATTGAATGAAATTGTTGTTTCAAAAGCTGCTTAAGATCAATATGTAAAAATTAGCATTATTAAATTCTCAGAGTAATAAAAAATTCACTCCACTAGGCAGTTAAAATCATTTGGAGCTAATTCTATCTCTGTATACTGTTCAGGGAGATAAGAGATGAGCAGATTTCTTGGTTGTAATCCTAGTATCTTTAAGTTATTTGCTCAGTAGAGCACTCAACACATTTTTAGCAGTTGCTTACTGTACAGTAAAGTAGGTCTTTTGGGGGTAAATATGTCTCTTCTGTAAGATACAGCATAGTAACTAATTGACTGTCATTCAGTAGAACTTAATCTATTTTAGCCAATTTTTTTATTTTTGCTTTTGTTTCTTCTCTCCAAAAGCCAAAGGAAAAAAAATACACCTCCTATTCTCCACTTAAAGCTGACTATAGGAAGTTATGGCCATGGAATTTACAGCTGGAGGAGGGAGGGAGAGAAGGGAAGCAAATGGGAGTCAAAGCCTGTTTCAAATATTACTGCATAGAAACTTTTTGCAGAACACATAAGGCTTCATGTGAAAAACACAAAACTCAAGTACTTCAGAAAAGGTCCAGTTTTGTGTGTTCAATCCTGTCAATTCCCTTGCACTTTTTTAAGACTTGCACACCCTACACTGGAACTGTTGCAACTGGTATATAGTTATTGTATAACTGAGCTTTCTTTTCTCTTGCCTTTCTTTTATTTTTTATTTATTTTTAGTTTGATGAAGTGCTATGGAAAGACTTGGATTTATTGTTTAATCATTGAATTACTGAACTCTGGATTTAAAAAAAACAAATTAACTCTGTTTTACAGGCTACTTAAGCTTTATTGTATTTCTTGATGTGTATAATAGTCAGAGCTTCCCAATTCCAAAAGAGTAATTTAGCTGTGAGGCAGGCAGGGTGTTTACTTAAAAATTATATTAACTGCTAATGCAAAGTACTTTAATCAGAGATGTAATAAATGGTTTTGTTTCGTAGGAGTTCAGTTAAGTGAGTATTTACCAGAGGTGAAGGACTTGCTTCAAGCAAATGAACTCGGCAACTTGAAATTCAACTCTTACTTCGCATTTGTGTTAAAAGCAAACTATGAACTCTATGTTCAGGGACAAGCATGATTCTCACTGGGATTTTAAAATATTTTTTCTAAAGAACTCTTGAATTCATGTTTACTTTTTTAATATTCTGCTTGGTTTTTTGCTAAAGCTTTGTGATAAAGTCTGTATGAGTAATAATACTTGATCTTAAAATGTGTAGACATTGATGCTTTAGTCAGGGGACGCAGAGTTGTGTCTTCAGGCGAAATAAAAATAAAGTTTTCGTTTTATGTGCCTTTCATAAACTTACTGGTTTGTTCTGTATCTTGATTAGAACACGTCCTGTCTGAGACTCAAGGATACATACAGGGTGAAAATCAGGGACCCACTGAGGGTGGGAAACTTGTGTTGTCACTGCTGGGGCTATGATTTCAGTTCAGAGAAAATAGTGAACACATTAATGCTGGGTGACTGCATACATTACTTGAGAAACAACAGGATATTCTATCAGATAACTCCACTCTTTCATTTTACAATACTTCTTGCCTAGTAGAAACTAGGTAATCTCAGTTTTGCATTTTTGTTATTTGCACAAAAGGGATAACTGGCTTGTCACTGATCACGCAGCTTGTTTGTGACAGAAAGGAATACAGTGCAGCTCTCATTCAAAGCCTTCTGGTCCAGTAAAGACACCATTCTTTCAATTCAGATCTGTTAAAATAAACTTTTTCCAAACATTTTAGTATTGTATCCATTTAACTTCCCTTTAAGCTATTTCTAGCATACATGTAAAATGGGATTAGCAGCTCACCATGCAGTCATTCACAGCAACCGCTTGTGCCTAGGCTCAGAAGAAACCTCGAAAGCGTTTATGAAAGTGTGGGAGTACAGCATGATCTTCCTTACTCCCATGCCTTGGTCTCTGCTGGTAGGCACTACTAATTTCCTTTTTTCTTTTTTAACCCCAGTGCCCCAGTTAGTTATCTCTGACATAGGAATAATTTTTTAAAAACCCAATTTGTCAATTATTCTGATTAACAGCAGAATTTAGTCTTTCAATAAAAGTTACTGCAATCTGATGTGTTGCACCTTCTGCATGTAGCTCAAGAGCCAGAAACTGACTGCAGAGGAACTTGCACGCCCTTATGTTTTACTTGTCTGGCTCCATGCCTGCTGCAACAACTTGATCTAACAGCTGAGAAGGTCAGAAGTTAAATTGGTTGAAGAGAATCCAGTTTCTAGTTTTAAAAGCACAGCTCCCCTTCCGTGGCTTCCCCTCCTCCCTGTACTAATACAGTAAGCTGGGCTGAGAGTCTGAACATGTTTGGAAGAATAGATTTATGTAGAGAGGTTCAAACTAATATGGGAAAGAAATGCACTAGCAGTCATCTTCTAAGATTGTTCTAAGCAGCGAACTTTGCTCTTCTGCAGTCTTGCATGGCTGGGAAGTGTGAGTGTAACTCCCAGCTCCAGCTTCAAAGGAGTCCCTTGTTGAAAGCCTTGGAGGAATTCCACGTGTTCGCCTGAATGTCACTTTGAGGGCAGTTTCACATAGATAAACTTAGCAGGGTTTTGGGAGAAAGGGACTAATGGAAGAAGTGATTGCTTGCCCCTGCCAAAATATGTTCTGCCTTAGCTCTTCCAAGACTCCTGAATTTTGCTTGAAGAGCAATCTCTTTGACTGTCCACCATATATTGCTTTGGGGATATCTCATGTCTTGCTAGATTGTTGGCCAGTTCTCTGTGTTCTATCAGGAGTGGCAGGGCAAGCCCTGGAAAGCTTGCTCTAGGTGCAAGCAGTTCTGATCACCTTTATCCATTGTTTCAAAGTGCCTGGGTTCCCTGCTGGATCATGTTTATCATGGTTGGTGTAAAAGTATTATCCAGGTTTTTGGGAAAGGATGAGCTGTGTAGGGTTTTCAACTGTTTTACTCTTCTGCTGAGTTGGGAGGCACTTGGCGTTTATACAACAGCTTTCCATCTGACTATTGCCAAAACAGAAGGCTACTTACAATGAGTTTACTTAAACAAAGCCTCATTAAAATAACTTCCATGTCTAAACAGATGTTTAATGTTCTTGTACTAGTAATGTTGAACTGGTTCTCTATTCTGTTGGAAAGTTTGAAGAGTCTGGGACTCAGGGTTATTCCTCCTCTCTGGCCTCTGCTTCATTATGTAATAAACTGTGCTGGTGCAGAACTCATGTCTCAGATTACTGCTCCAGGAGGATGCCTTCATTTACCACTGCGTATGGAAGGTGGCAAATGCCACAGCTCTAGCTTGTTTCTAAGTGTAACAAAAACAAACTTGCGACAAAAAGATGAGGGTTAAAGCTGCCTGAATAAGGATATACGTTGTTTCTTGAATAGCTATTTTCTCAGTAATGGAGAGCCCGCAAGGTACGGGAGGTGCACATTTGCATCCTTTGTTGTCACCAAAGCAGCAGGAAAGTTTTTCAGTTGTCATTTGTGATCAGTTTCAGAAGCTATGCATGGTTGATAGTGAGTTCTTTGTGCCCTGTACTGGAAACTAACTCCAGCTTGAGACAAAAACCACATTCATTTAGCGAATCCAGATAAACATCATATCTACCTGCAGAAAATGATATTTTACTTAGAAGTGGGAGAATTTACCATTGCCATTTGAGTACTTTGCTGTAAACTAGATTGGGGTAGGGAGAAAATAAAAGGGAACAGAAGGGATAGAGTGGGTTTATGCTTGCATCATGTTTCATTGCAGGATTAAGGATGTTTATCTTTCAGCAACGTTCGGGTTTCTGTTACTTGATTTCTGATTCAACACAACCAGCCATATTTTGGAAACCACAATGAAACACTACAGTTCTGTAAATAGATTTGGTGGTTGTGATGCCTTTAATTGCTCTCAGGCTTCCGATTTTTGTACTGCCATTGTTGATGACAGAACTGAAGAATAATACAAGGGCAAGAAAAGAGCACATTTTAATAACAACTTGACAGGAATTCAAAATCTATAGCAGAAGGAATTAAATGGCTGCCAGAGGTAAAGAAGAATGCTGTCAACCTGGAGGATGCAGAAGTTAAACAGAGAAGAAAAGTTGTCCGCTTCTCTGTTGAGCTGTCTGCTCTGCCTTGCAGTGGAAGGAATCACCTGTGGAAATACCTTCACTCAGAGGAGACTCCTCACAGCACAGTGCTTCTAGCCTACTATTCCTCTTCCTTCTTGCCTAACTCCCTGAATTTTCAAAGGATTTACACTTGACTGTGTCTTCAGAGTGGGTCATGAAGGCTGATTTGCATCAACATGGTGTCAGGGCTGCAAATCTGCTTGCATTACTGCCTCTTCTCTCTGTTGGAAACCAAGTATCTGTAAAATCTTCCAAGTGTCCCAGATGGAATCCCTGCCTAAATACCCATAGCTGAAGGAGATGAACTGTTCCTTTTCACTTGCATAGTACCTTCAGCTCGTCAGAGATGACTTGCCTGTGAGACCACACTCCTTTTGGAAAGGGTGAGCCACAGGGATGGCTGAAGGGTTCCCGAGTTGCCTGGCCGAGCTCAGCGGCCAGCAATGGGCACTTGTAATGGCACCAGCATTCATCACTACATCAGGCTTCTGGGATCAGACCAGGATTAATCCTTTACCGGGCTTCTCTTCAGGCATTTGTCTGACAGATGTTATCCCGCGCATTTATTTTCCGTTTTTAAATCACAGCAAGGAAACCGTGCACGGCTTTAACTTCATGTGTAAAGTTGTGGCTTTTGCATGGGCTGTCGCCGTGTGCCCTGCAAACCAGGGATCCACCTTGTCACTTCACTTCTCCCCCAGTTCCCTTTCTCCCCCTGGGCTCTGGAAGGCCCGGGAGGGGCGCGTTTCCCTTCGCAGCCCCGAGCCTGGGCACGTGGTGGCCGCGGAGCCGATGCCCGCTCGCCGCCTGCCCCGCTGAGCCCCGCGGCGCTCCCGGCCGCCCCCACCTGTTTTGCCCTTAACGGGGCCGGTGCTGCCGGGGGATTATTTCGGCCCCGGCCGCGGGCGGTGCCGGGGGGGGCTCGGCAGACGCGCCTTATACGGCCGGGCCCGGCTCACCTGGGCCGGGGCCAGGAGCGCCTTCTTTGGGCACCGCCGGGCCGGGGCCGCGCCGGGCCCGACACCAAATATGGGGACGGCCGGGGCCGCATTCCTGGGGGCCGGTCGCTGCCGCCGCCCGCCGTGATAAAAGGCTCGGCGGCGGCCGCGGCGGCCACGAGTGACCCGGCGAGGAGCGGGAGCCTCTCTCTCTGCCCGACGCGCGGAGCCCGCAGCCAGCCCAGGTAAGCCCCGGCCCCGCCGCCACCGCCCGCGGCTGCCGAGCGGCCGTGAGGCTCAGCCCCGCTGCCCTGTGCCCCCGCAGACACAGCCGAGACCATGTGTGACGAGGACGAGACCACCGCGCTCGTGTGCGACAACGGCTCCGGCCTGGTGAAGGCTGGCTTCGCCGGGGACGATGCCCCCAGGGCCGTGTTCCCCTCCATCGTTGGCCGCCCCCGCCACCAGGTACGGCGCACTCCCCCTCCGAGCCTCCCCGCACGCCCTGCCACGGCCGTGGCTGCGGATCCCTGCTGCATTCCAGCATCCTCCTGTCCTGCTGGGGAGCCCCGTGCTGCTGCCCGCGGAGAGGTTGCTGAGCCCCTGCTTTCCTCCCCTGCAGGGCGTCATGGTGGGTATGGGTCAGAAGGACTCCTACGTAGGAGATGAAGCCCAGAGCAAGAGAGGTATCCTGACCCTGAAGTACCCCATTGAACATGGCATCATCACAAACTGGGACGACATGGAGAAGATCTGGCACCACACCTTCTACAATGAGCTGCGTGTCGCCCCAGAGGAGCACCCCACTCTGCTCACTGAGGCCCCCCTTAACCCCAAAGCCAACCGTGAAAAGATGACCCAAATCATGTTTGAGACCTTCAACGTCCCTGCCATGTATGTGGCCATCCAGGCTGTGCTGTCCCTGTATGCCTCTGGCCGTACCACTGGTGAGTGCAAAGTCCTGCTGGCTCCTCTTCCCCGAGCAAGGATGCCCAGGACTGGTCCCCTACCTCTGACAAGCACTCTGCCCCCAGGGCAGGACCCTCTGTGGCCACATCTCTCACATGGCTGCTTCTTGTCTCCACAGGTATCGTGCTGGACTCTGGTGATGGTGTGACACACAATGTCCCCATCTATGAAGGGTACGCCCTGCCCCACGCCATCATGCGCTTGGATCTGGCCGGCCGGGACCTCACAGATTACCTGATGAAGATCCTGACTGAGCGTGGCTATTCCTTTGTCACCACAGGTAAGCACCATTCCCTCCTCCAAAAAGTTCCCTCTTGCTTCCAACCCTTGCACTTCTAGAGATGCTGTCACCCCATTGCAAGCCCGGAAAACAGTTCCTGGGGGGAGCTTATGTGTGCTTGGGGGTCTGGAGTGCCAGCAGAGCTATGGAGGCTGCACAAGTGCTCCCTGTTCCTCCTCTGCAAACACTGATGCCTTTGCTCCCCCCGACAGCCGAACGTGAGATTGTCCGTGACATCAAGGAGAAGCTGTGCTATGTGGCTCTGGACTTTGAGAACGAGATGGCCACCGCTGCCTCTTCCTCCTCCCTTGAGAAGAGCTACGAGCTGCCTGACGGGCAGGTCATCACCATCGGCAATGAGCGTTTCCGCTGCCCAGAAACCCTCTTCCAGCCTTCCTTCATTGGTGCGTGCCCCCCTCCCTCTCTCTTCCCTTGGCAGCTCTCCCCTCTCTCCAGATTCACCCCGCAGAGCTCTCGCTTTGCGCTTAACCTGTGCCTGCCTGTTTGCCCCTGCTGCCCCCAGGTATGGAGTCTGCAGGTATCCATGAGACCACCTACAACAGCATCATGAAGTGCGACATCGACATCAGGAAGGACCTGTACGCCAACAACGTCATGTCTGGGGGTACCACCATGTACCCAGGTATTGCTGACCGCATGCAGAAGGAGATCACAGCCCTGGCCCCCAGCACGATGAAGATCAAGGTAAGGCTGGAGCACACAGCTCCTGGGAGCAGCTGGATGGGGCTGTGCCCAGCCCCGTGCCCGCCCCCCGCAGCAGAGTCCTGTGTGCTGATCCCAGCTCTCTTGGTGTTTTCCAGATCATTGCCCCGCCTGAGCGTAAGTACTCTGTCTGGATTGGTGGCTCCATCCTGGCCTCCCTGTCCACCTTCCAGCAGATGTGGATCACAAAGCAGGAATACGATGAAGCTGGCCCATCCATTGTCCACCGTAAATGCTTCTAAACATGTTTACATGATCACTTTGCCAACCACGCTCAGGATGACAACCTTCAAGGTTGCAGGCGGCTGAGGGCCTGCAACAGCCATGTAACTTTCTATTTTGTAACAATTTCTGGTTACTGTTGCTGCAAAGCTCCACGTGACACAGTGTATGTAAAGTGTACATAAATTAATTTATTTTATCTCGTTTTGTTTGTTTTTAAAACCAATGCCCTGTGGAAGGAAACAAAAAACTTCAAGAAGCATTAAATCATCAGTCATTCTGTCACACCCCTAATGCTGTCACTTGTCGTCTTTTGCTCGGGTTCTTCCATCGCGTGTGGACTTGGCGTGGGGGCAGCGGGGCTGAAGTCCCCATACTGGATGGGGACTGGGGAGGGGACAGGAGCCCAGCCAGAGGAGCCAGCTCTGTGACTCCTTTGGGCTGCAGGCTGCGAGGTGGCACCGAGGGCAGTGCGAGGTGGCGGCTGTTGCCACACGCTGCTGCCAGGGGCGTGCCCCGACCCTCTGCGGTGTGCCGGTCCCAGGCGGGAAAGGGTTACCTGGAGCCTTTGCTTGCAAAACATTTCTTTTGGCTCAGGCTGCCAAAAAAAGTAGCCCTGGCATGCTCCCGAGGAAGGCAAGGCTGTGGCTGAGGGCAGGCGGCGGGTGCAGGTTAAATAAAGAGCTTTCCACTCCACTTATGGGAAACCCACCTGCCACGGTGCTGTCCCGGGGGGCTGAGGGCAGCCTGGGCCACTTCCTCACCCTGCCTGACACGCTTGCCCTTGCCAGTGGTCACGCACGGGGAGCTGCCTGCTGAGGAACCACCCCCCTCCTCTGCCCCCTCCAACCACCCCTTCCCTTCCCGGGATCACGTCCTGTGCTCAGGAACTCCCCAGGAGCCCGAAGGAAAATCCCAGGGGCTTCCCCTTGCCGGGGGCCTTTGCCTGCCCTGTTTGCCGGTGAGGAGGCAGAGCAGAATGGGAGGAGGGAAAGATGCTCCTGGCCTGTCTCATTTCTCTCTTACTGGGGTGAGGGGGCTCTGGGACCCCCTTTATTTCCAGCATTCACACACACACACACACACACACACACACACACACACACACACACACACACACACACACCCCAGGTGTTCCCTCTGGGAGCTCCACTCCCTCTGGGAGCCATCCTAAAGCCCCGCCAGGCTTGGCACATGTTCCCGGGTCAGGACACCCGTGCAGGAGCCATCAGCCTTTGAAGGGAGAGGGCTCCTGGAGCACAGGACTCTGTCATGAAAGCTGTGCCTGAGTTTTGGGGTGTTCTTTTGCTCCGGGAGACAGCAGTACTAAGGAAAAAAGACATGATTTTCAGATGAACTTCCAGTCCAGGAAGGTTTTTTGCTCTGCTGTGGCTATGCTAAGGGTGCATTTGTTTTGCATTTTGGCTGGTTTTACTTGCATTCAATGAGACCCACGCATGAGTTCACTTTTTTGTTGAGCACTATCCCAAAGCAAAAGCCTGTGGGAGGAGCTGCCCTGCTTCTTCCCTGGTACCTGAGAGCAGGGAGGGCCACCAGGCAGCCCTAAGGGCTCTCAGTGCCTGGGGAGGGACTGGAAACTAGTTGGTTCTCAAAAAGCAGTTGCTTCTCAAAAAGCAAACACGAACTTTTGCTGCCATTTATGTAGCGGCACATGCTCCATCTGTCAGCTCCCTGTTGGGATTTTGGGAGGTGCTTAGCTTTAAGTCCTCAGTACCTGACCCCCGATCTGAGGTTCAGTTGTGGCTTAGGTGGTGTTTTGAGATGGATTTTAGGACCTCCTTCTGCTATTTAACTAAAAGACTGTTTTAAATGCACAAATAAAAGCTAGCTTAGAATAGTAGCCTCATGAGTTAGACAGCATTCCCAGATTCCACTTTTTCACCTATATATTAATTTATGGCCCTAAATCCACAATGGAACAAGGTGATTTTTGGAAGGGAGAGTGATGCTGAGCTCTCTCTTATCTCAAGCCTGATCAAAATCAAAGGGATCAGGAGATGCTTACTCCTTCTGAATGAAGACCTATATTTTCCAGTGCCAAACTTGGGTTTAGGACCCCTCATGAGCACAGCTGTGGACAGAGGGGAGTCCTGCTTTGCACTGAGACTGCCTTGCACTGAGAGGCTGATGCTGTCACTGCCATGTCATTGTCTGCTGCCTCTAACAGCAGCATTTGGTCTCACTCTAACCCACAGCATCAGGTAGTCTCCACAGCCTCTGTGCCAGTTTCCTCCAGCTGAAGATAAATGACCTAAAGTACATTCTTACAGCTGAAAAGAAATTACTGGTTTGTTGTTTTTGTTGCTTAATCAGTGAACAGGGATGCCATGAGTCTTCAGCCTATGAAATCACCCTGTTCAGGTTTTCATTTCAAACTGAAACACTCTCTTTATCCTGAAACCAGCCTTTTATTTGGGCTTGGGGTTTTCCTTAATATTTTTAGCAATTGAAGACACAGATTGTTTGGAAACAGGTGAGTTGGATTTTCATATGGCTCACAAGCCCCATTGTTGGGAAGGTGGTTGGGAGAATTTTGCTTGTGCACAGTGGCCTGGGTTTGGTCTTTGTTGTGCAGTTCTCAGAAATTTCATTGCCCTCCCTGTGCCTCTGACAGTGCTGTTGGCAGCAGGACCCAAAGGATCCCCAGGACCCAAAGGATCCCCAAGACCAGCATCCTCTGTTTTGAGAAAGGCAGAGGGATAAATGGGGCATCAGAGGAGTAAAAGGGGATAAAGGAAGGATGCAGGACACTCACATACTGTGGGAGGGAGGGTAACAAAGGGGAATGGCTCTTCCCTGCACCAGAAACATCCTCTGGGGCTGCAGCTCACTGCTGGCTCCACAGCCATCTGCATCCAGGGCTGGACCAGTGCTGGACAACCCTCCATAACCTCAATCTACATCCAGTGGGCAACACAAGAAGCTGCCCTTGGTCCAAATATCACCAAAGGATGGAAAATCTTGAGAGAGGAAGCGTCCTTGAAAGGACAAAAATTTTGTGGGGCTGTTTAAATGAGCTTGGGAGGCACAGTCACGACTGGGCTTTGATGTGAGCTTCCCCCAGATCTGCAGATGCCTGGGCCATTACCTCAATTGCATAAGGAGCTGAGGGAAAACCTGAGTTCTGAGGAAAAGTCTTGAGGGAGCCTCTGAAAAAAAGAGCAAAGGAAATCCTGGAGAAGATGAGCACACTGGAGGGGTTTCCTAATTTTATTTTTATGCAGATTTTGCTGAAGTGGAAATCTGCATTTGCACAGAGAGCAGAATGTGGCCCAGGATGGGCTACCCTCCCACCAAGGTGATGGCTTTGTGCAAAGGGAGCTGGCACCCCAACATGCTTCTCCCCTTGGGTTCCAAAACTGCAGAAATAAAAAGCACTTTGATCCACAGTATTTACTGGGCTTGGCTTTGCTGGGAGGACCTGAACAACCCCTCAGACCTGGCATCAGTGCAGCCCCACTGTGCACTCTGTTGACTGTGTGCCTCCCATGGAGGTTTGGCCAGTAATATTTATTCAAAGAGTTTTACTAAAGCGACACTTGAAAATTATCACTGCTTTTCACAGGAAACTCCTAAAGTGAGGCATTAAAATTAAGACCTTCAAAGATTCAAACAATTTTATTTTATAGGAAAATTTTGTGCTGTTTCTATTTCATTAATCCACAGAAAGAAATAATTGAATGTTTCTTGTTAGGGCATATTTGTTTATTTAGTTATTTTCAACCAAATGGGCATTTTTTCTTAAAAAAAAAAAAAGAGTTATGCAGTTGTATAGATTTTCATGGCTCATCTCCTGGGGCTGGAAAATGGAGTGCACAAGGGTGACTGTAACCTATTGATCAGCCAGTGGATGACTGCAGGCAGTGCTGGTGTGCAGGGCTCCCACGTGGGACAGATGCCAATCAGTGTGGGCTGCTTTAACAACAGGACCATTGGAAATGTCCCCCAGCCTTGAGTGCTTTCCTGGGAATTGCTGGTGGCTTTGGGGATCCTCTTCAGACCCTCACAGCCAGAACATATTTTGGAGGAACCAAAATGTTCTGGCTGCAGGCTTGGGGAAGTAGTTGTATTTGCACCTTGCTAAGACTCTGTTTTTCATTTGTCCAGGATCTGAAAAACAAAGCAGCTGCTGATTGCTCCATGGCAGGGAAAGCTGGAGCATCGCTGGCTCCCCCTCGGGCTGTGGGCTCTGTGTGATGGGGATGAGCAGATGTTGGGGAAATCTTTCATTTACCCCCCTCCAGGGCACCCTGTCAGCCTTAAACTCCACTGCCCGGTGCAGATCTGTGAGCAAACCCCCTCCCTCACCGTGGTGGCTCTGGCAGCTCACCCTGTGCGCTTGCAGGGCCCGCGGCCAAGCCCGGCTCGTCTCGGCTGCTCAAGGCCACGCTCTGAAAATAAAGCTGCAGCTTGGAGGCAGCTCTGGCTGTTGATGTTGAGGGAGTGCCACAGGCAGCCCGGGAATGAGCCTCTCTGTAACCCCACCTCAGGGAGCTGCATATATATAGATCCCTGGAAGCAGTTTTCTTCCTTGGCACATCACTCCCACCCATAACTCGCTCCAAACAAACACCCCCCGCTCCCCTGTGCCCTCACTGCATGGCTTCCAGCAGCTTCTCTCTCTTCCAGGGTAAACAAGGCTTTAAAGTTGAGAAATCTGCTGCTGGAGGGAGGAGGGAAAAGGGGGAAGATGGCCCTGTGAGAGGACTCTGGCACATGCTCGGGGCTGAGCGGCCCAGTCAGCCCCAGCAGGCCTCAGTCAGCCCTGGAGCCCGGCTCACAGACACGGGGAGCTCTCCAAAGCAGCTGCGAGGCTTCAGGGGTGCCAGGAGATCCCTGTGTGGGTGGAGCTCGGTTCTTTCCCCAGGGGAAGAGCTGCCCTGGAGCAGGCAGGCAGGGACAGGGTGCTCCCATGGGCAGATCGATGGTGGTCACAGGAGAGCCACCCTTCCCCTCACACTGCTGCTTCCTCAGAGCCCAGACACAGACGCTGTCTGATCTGTTTGAGGGCAGAATAGAGGGAGTTGGCCCTGCTGCTTGGGGCGGCCAGCGCTGAGCTGCTGGTGCTCACTGGGCAGGGCAGAGCTGGGCAGGGCAGGGGGCCATGCAAGAGCCACAGCACTGCCAGCCGTGCTGAGGGAGACAGACAGACAGACAATGGCAGGACAGTCCTGCTCTTCCCAAACCTCCCTGTGCCTGCCTGCAGAGGGAAGGAAGGAGATCTGAAGCAGATCAACGCAAAAGAAGCCCTCAAGGTTTCCCAGGGCAACTCTACCTGCTTCTGTAAGACTTTTAAATTCCCTTTAGCAAGAGTAATCACAACAAATAGTTACAATAACAGAGGCATAAGAGTCTAAACCGGTTTGAGTTTGCTGGCATTGAACAATGTTGTCACTGTGCCTGCAGAGCACCACCAAAAGCTCTGCCTGCCCTGCACTATGATCTGCACTGAAAATTAGGAGGCCCAGGTGCTAAAGCTGCCCATTTTCTCACCACAAATTTTTCAGAGTGGTCTGGGGGGACTGAGGCACTTTTCCAAAGGCAGGATATTTCCTCTACAGGGATTTCTTGTCCTGGAAGCCCTTATCCCCAATACTAGAAAAATTAAAAAAAAAAAAAAATTCTTCTAAGACCTACCAGAAATTCCTTATCCAAATAATTTTGAAATTGTGATGGGTTTATTCCTACTAAATCCCAGCAGCACTGCAGCAGGTGGCAGGCCATGCTTCTGTGACTGCAGGAACCAAGCAGTTCACACTGGAAAGTTGATTTTCTCCCTCCTGTCTCCTTTCCCATCCCAAGCCTCCATCACAGTTTTCCTCTGTGACCATGAGCAAGTCAACATTCACAGCCCTGTTTGTTGCCAGTGAAGTGGCTTTTCTATTTTCCATCTCAAAGAAAGATAAAGAAGAATAGCTAGTGCCCATAAAGGGTTTTGAGATGGTGTCATAGAAGGTGTTTGGGGAACGTGAAATACTTGTGATCCTAAATTTAGCTCTGAAAGTCATACAGACCAGTTTCCTGGCACAAATACCAGAGAAAGTCTTGAAATCTGAACGTTTTCCAATCGCAGCCACAAGCTGGAGGCTGCAGTAGCCACAGGTGGTTCTGGGAACCTCTGGCTGTGCCTCCTGCAAGTTCTTTGTCTTGCTGAGAGCCCAGACCTCTCACTTCCTCCCAAGCTGTTCCCAGCAGCAACCCAAAACACCAGCAGTTTCTGTCCTTGGTCTGCGTGTGGTGCCTCCATATTGGGCCTCCAAGAGCCCTTTGTGATAAGATTATTTTTCAAATTCAATAGAAATGACAAATTCAGGAGAATTACAGTGTTCAAACCAGTCTACTCAGGGGCTATAGGCAAAATCTTTCTTGGGATAAATCTTTTAGGAGAAACGTGGTGATTGATTTTAGATCTTCTACTTTGAGATATATTCCTTCCTTCTTTCCTTAATTTTTGTTAGTCCACTGAAGACAGCCCATCCTGGCCAAGACTGCATGGCCAAGGTGTTACGATTCCTCTGTTCACATTTGATGGGTTAAATGCCAGACAGGTTAATAAAGAAGATTGGTTCTGCTTAGACAGCAAAATACGGTATTAAGTGGAGCTTGGAGCTAAATTCCAAAGTCAATTTAAAAAGGGTTTAATTTAATCCTTGAGGCACTTAGCTTCTGCTGACACCTTGCTTTATCTTTTTTAGTGCCTGCTGCACAAGTGCCTGAGTGGAGAAGCAATTGTTTGACAGAAAGTTGATGTAACTCCTGTCACAAAACCTTGATCAGAATCCAGAAACCAGGTGTGGCTCTGCCCAAACTGGAGGTGCTCCGTTTCTTCCCCAGTTGCAGCCTCCCATGGCAAAGGCTGCAGCAGGACATGGGCAGCCTGGGGAGTGCACCTGCTGAATGTGCATCACTGTTTAAAAATAAAAAGGGGAGAGAAAAGAATAACATGGAAAATATTGCAAGGTCAGCAGATGGCAGGGGAAGGGCTCGTGCCTGGGCAGGGGAGTTTGGGCAAGGACAAGACAAATCCTGGGATGGAGGCATAGCCACGTAAAGGGGAGGTGTCTGGGATGTTCTGCAGCACAGAAGTAATGGAGAAGGCTCTGGGTGCTGCAGTGACATTACACTCAGTATTCATTTCTGTTTGTGTGTGTTAGGTTGGCTCTATTTCAGCACTGCAGCAAAGTTTCAGCCCGTGTACTCAGTCTCAGATACCCTCTGCTGCCGTGCAAATGTGCTGGAGTTGATTCAGCCCCACTGAAGCTGAGGGTGACCTGCAGATTTGGGTAATTTTAAAGTGCTTGAATGATCAGATCCCAGATCAAGTAAAAAAGCCGTAGCAATGAAAGCAATCACGAGAGGAAGCAGAAAGGAGAAAGAAGGAATAATTAATTTTGCAGCTGTAGGTCCAGAACCTGGCATGGCTTGAGGTATGGAATATATGAGATGCATGCATTGAAGCATTCGCCTGTTCTGTAGAGATTTTATTGCTCATTTCATAATTCACATCTATTTTGCTCCATTTTCTGTGGAAGAATCTGTCTCAATTAAGGATCAGTTGAGCAAATGAGGGTATAGAAGAAAACTGAAGAGCACCAAACCCAAGTCTGGACCACAGGTGTTCTGTAGGAGTTGTAGTTTTGACAAATAAGATACACGGGTAGGAAAAAAAAGCATTAAGAGAGAAAATGTTTTATGACATAATAGTTGTGCCATTGACTTTGTGCTGGGAAAGAGTGCTGAGCTGCAGTGCTGGAAGCAATGGCAGGCTCAGACTCCAAGGAAGTGTTTTCCTTTCTGACCCTGGTTCATCTCTGACCAGCACAATGGTAAGTGGCTTTGGAATAGTTTTGGAGAAAGCAGCATGAATACACTGACTGCACATGGGAAGGGTGTTTTTATATGGGAGGTGTAACTGTAAGGAGGGTTTGGTATTGCTAAATGAATATTTAAAGCAAGTGTCTGATAAGTCCTTCACTGTCAGTTTGACTTGTGAGTCATGTTGCACAGTCCCCAACCATGCCCCTCTCTATTTATAAAGTCATGCCTTGCTATATCTGACTCTCTAAATAAGCCTTTCATGTTATGGGGGGGATTCTAGGGGCATAGTGCAGGAACCAGGGAACAATTCAGAGGGGTAAGGGAAGTTAGAAAGGATACCACAAGTCACTGCATGCTGACTGCCCTCTGAAGACCAGATCAAATGGGCTGCTAGGCTTTTTCACCATGAAAAAGTCCAGAGGCAGGGGTGGGTGGCTTCAGTCTGCTGGGCACAAGGGGGAGGAAGAAGAGCAGGGTGGAGGTTTGTCTGAGCCGAGCCCCTGCAGGTGTTCCAGGACGTATGGAGGTCACTCCAGGGAAGCATGCCAACCATCCCAACAGCCAGGGCTTTCCTCCCTGTGCACAGTGCCTGGAGGGAGGCTGGGGAGCTGCTGGAGCTGCTCCCTGCCCAGCTATGGAGTGGAGTGCAGCCTCAGGGGGTCCCTGCTGGCATCTGCCCTGGCCCCTGCGCACAGGGGAGCCCTTTCCAGGTCACTGCCCCCAGCTGGCTGTGGCTGTGGGGTGCCTCGGTGCTGACAGGGCTGAGATGTGCAGGACAGGAGGGACACATCTCCAGAGCTGCATCCTCCTCCCCAGTTGGCCGGAGCTGCAATAAAGCCTCTTTCCAAATGCTGACAGCTTAGGGGTTATCAAGTAAGTGCAGGACAGGGCAGATGAGGCAAAAGGATATGAGGAATGCATGGAAATTGTACTGGGAAGCACAGCAGGGATGCCAATAAAGGTAGAAGGAAGAGTCCTGACCTCCTTTGTCTATCTCTTCACAGACAACAGGCAAGGAGGGACAAACACATGCAAATTGCTTTTAAAGAGTGGTTTGGATGAATGCATGATCTTATTTTTTCCCTGCCAGTCCTTTTTCCATAGTGGTCATCTGCAAATGACTGGGTAAATGAGAGATGAGGGCTGAATGTGGGACACACGTACATCCTGAGCCTGCCTTTGCAGAAGTGGGGCCCCATCACATGTAATGATTACCTGGGGAGACAAATGCCATCACTCCCAATGTCCCCCCCTTCCTCCTTCTTCCTCCCACTTTCTATACTGACATGATGTCACATGGTCTGGACCATCCCTTTGGTCAGCAGGGGTCACCTGTTCTGGCTGTGTCCCCTCCCAGACTCCCATTCCCCGCCAGCTTCCTCACCAGTGTGGCAATAGAAACATCAGAAAAGCTCTTGGCTCTGTGTAAGCCCTGCTCAGCAAAAACAAAAACATCTCCACATTATCAACCCTATGCTCAGCACAAATCCAAAACACAGCCTCATACTGGCCACTGCGAAGAAAATTAGCCCTACCTCAGCCAAAGCCAGCACCTTGGAATGCAGATTGGTGGGGTTGCAGCATCCCCTGCTTCTGAGACTTCAGTGACTGAAGGAACTGATTTTATTCCTGCTCACCCCGTTCTGCTGGACGTGGTTTGGCTCTGAAGGACTTCACAGCAAGCCAGTTTCTTTCTGTCCAGCTCAGCAGGGCAGCACTGCCATAGTGTTCATTCACCTATCCTGAGTGCTCTCCTCCAAAGAGGTTTTGGAGCAGACAATGGGTCTGAGCACCACGGGGACAGCATCTGGAAGCAGTCACAGAAGGCTCTACATCTGGAAATGAATGAGTGTTTCATCCATTTGAGCCAGATGTTTCTCTGGTCTTGCAGGGCATGGGGAGCAGGATTGTGGGGTTGACAAGGTGCCAGGAGAGCCCCAAACTCCCATTCTCCTCTCTCAGGGGTAAAGCCAGCCACCTCAGCAGCCACTGCTAGCAAAATGCCCTGCTCATTAACTTCTCCTATGAGCTTGGCTCAGTGAAGCTTTTTTAGTTCTGTATCCCCCAAGTTTCTCACAGTGTCCATCATCCCTGACCCAGGGCAAGCGGGGCAGCAGGTGAGTGTTGGTGCTGGGGCAGGATGTGACTGGCTCCACAACCAGCTCCCTTTCTACACCACCCTTGGCCCCCTTCAGTGGCAAAATCAGCACATAACTTTCCAGAAGCAGCCTGGCTGATGCTTACAGTGATGCTCCTGGATGTGGATGGCTCCCTTGCTGTGGGGTGGCACGGACAAGGGCATCAGGGCACCA
Organism: Calcarius lapponicus; assembly: GCA_039654755.1. Taxonomy (NCBI): domain Eukaryota; kingdom Metazoa; phylum Chordata; class Aves; order Passeriformes; family Fringillidae; genus Calcarius; species Calcarius lapponicus. Next base: position 95,318,699 of record CM077465.1, read on the forward strand.
GGGTGGATTTTTACAGGGAGGAGTCTGGTTCACAGGAGGCTCAGGCTGGATTCCCACCAGCAGGCTGGGGAGATGAAAGCCAGCCTAACATTGCTCTCCAGAGCCAACAGGTTCCCCGCGCTGAATGGATAATTCATTATAAACAATACATGCAGATGTCAGCACTCTGTGGAGGAGCAGCTCACAAGTGGTGCGCAGGTTCTCTTCAAGAGCCTGCATTTGTCAAAACCATTCTCAAGATAATTTCTGGTGCCTCAGGGGGATGCTGGGTTTCAAGCTGGGGCTTTTTCCACTGGGCACAGTTTTTGTTTGCTCCCCGTCCTCTGAGAACCGAAATCTGAGAGCCAAGCCATGTGACAGCAGAACTGAGGTACCCATCTTGTAGGGATGCTGCAGGATCCACAGCTGCTTTTTGATTGCAGCTGGCCTTTTTGGTGACTGTCCTTGTGAGGAGGCTGCTTTGCTGGAGGATGGAGAGCGCTAGAGGGGACAAACAGGTGCCCGGAAACAAATCTATTAAAGTTTTAAGCTGGGGAAATGGCTGTAGTTTAATTTTAAGCTGTAGTGTTTACTTTTCTGTATTTTAAATCAGTACTGTGTTCGCTGAACAGCTGGATTTCCTCCCGGGAAGCGATGAGGAAACCCTTAAGACGCGATGGGCGATTTTACAGAATGCTGTGCGATGTGAGGGGCTGCAGATGCACACCCTGCTGCCCACCAAGGGAGGCTTTAACCACACAGCTGGGGGAGGCTTGGGCTGGCGGGTGTTGGGCGCTGCAGGACAGTGCCAGACAGGCCGGGATGGCTGACTCGCAGCTCTGATGGCTTCACAGCGGTGCTGACAGGGCTGAGCCCTGCCGCAGGGCTGTCCCGCCGCCGGCAGTCACTGCGGGTCCCCGGCGTGCGCCTCACCCTCCCCGGGGTGTCCCGCTGCTCCCGGCCTTGCAGCAGCATTTCCTGCAGCCGTGGTTGTTTAGCCAGGCCCAGAAAGTTCTTTTCCAAAAGGAAAACTGCAAAGCTGGCCAGCGGCTGGCAGTGCTTAGCAGGTATGTGCGTGCTCCGGCTGCTGGCCGGGGCTGCTACGAGGCAAAGGAAGGGGCACGATAAGACTTTAATCTCCCTCCTCGCTGGGGGATAAACCAACCCTGGCCGCGCGGCATTTCCCAGCCCGGTGGCCAAAAGGCTGATCCCGACAGCTCTCAGGGGGTTTGCACATCTGCAGACTCCAAGGGGTTAAAAATAGATCCCACCCCGCCGATGGCGCGTTTCATGTCCATTTAAAGGTGTGCCACGCATTTCTATCCTCCCTGAGACCTGAGCAGATGCCTTCATGGTGCTGACATTTTGTTCAAGGCCCTTTCTCTTTGCTAAGCCCCCGGCTGCCCGGGCTGGCTCCCCGCTCCGAGCGCTATTTCGGGGGGCTGCCTGTGCCCCGGCTGCCCTGCTCTGAACGAGCAGCTGCACTGTGACCGCTGGCATGGCTGTGGTGCTCCTGCCTCGACTCACAGCCAGCAGATAATGGGTTTGTGTTTCTGAGCAAGTCAGGGAGCTGCTCTCTAAACGAGTAAAATGGTTTTAATTACTTTTTTTTCTAATGAGCCAGCGAATAGTTGTTAGAGAAGCACCATCCTTTCTGCTACTCGTTGGTGTTGGCCGTGTTGGGATGGTTGTGCTGCCTTTCGGGGTGCACCTCCCAGCAGCGTTCCTCTGGCACACGTGGTCCTCCAAGCATCCTCCACGTGCGCTGTAGGAAACATCTGGGGCTGGACCTCTGTGCTCCAGCCATCCCAGCTCCAGCGGGCCCAGCGCTGGCCCGGCCCCTTTGGGGCTGCAGGGGTGGGTTCCTGCAGTGCCCCCTCCCCGCGGTGGCAGGGTCTGACCCCAGGCGTGCCGGGCATGCTGCCGCCCAGGGCAGCGCTGCAGGTCAGGGAATTCCCCACCCACTGCTCCTGGGGCCAAGGAGGTTGCTGAGGGTGTGGATGGGGCGATTGTAGCACACAGCCGGGCACATTTGGAAGAAGCAAAAGCAAAGAGGAGCTGCTGCCGGTTCTGCTGTGGAGAGCAGTGAGTAGGGGCTGGCAGTGATGTGGTGGCACTGGTCTGCACCCTCTGAGGCATGTGCTGCTGCTGCTTTGGCAGGGAGAGGGGAGCAGGGAGCAAGGCAGGGGGGTACCAGCAGGTTTCCTTCCCAGAGTGATGCTGGCAGGAGCCCTGTCCTGCTTGAAAAGGGGATTTCTCTGCTGGCATCCGCCGGCTCACGCACAGACCAGGCCACCACCTCATGCCATATGAAACCCAAGAAAGCTTGGATAATCTCCAAGGGTGGATGAAATTCCCATATCAAGCAAGCTTCACTGTAGCTCTGCTAAGTCCAGGGAGGTTTGCCTTTGTGGGAGGACCTGGGTACTTTTATAAGGGGCTCCATTCCTCCCCCAGGAGCCCCCAGCCAGTGAGCGTGGCTGAGACCATATTAGGGATGCCTCTCCCCGAGCCTGAACTCCTTGTTTCCAACAGGTTCCCCACAGGAAGGCTCCCTGCAAGATTCCCCCCCTGCACTGTCTCAAAGAGGCAATGAAGGCAGCATCTTCGGGGTGAGGCAGGGACAACAGGACCCCACTGCTCGGCCTCCAAGCCAGCCCTTGTCCCAAATGGGTAAAAGTGAGGACAAGCCAAGGTGCCAGCAGGGAGAGAAGGGGGAGCTGTCAGCCTGTGCCCAGCCTACTGCTTGTGACTTTCCAGCTGGCCTTTGCCTTCCTCACCACCATTTCCTGGTTTTTTTCTGCTGCCCCTGTGCAGTTTTGGAAGCAGTTTAGAAACTCAGCTCAGCAGCTGAGCCTTACCCCTGCTCAGAGCTGAACCCTCGATGTGACTGGCTTTATTTGGGATGAAATTTTGCACCAAGAGGCTGGGACTCCTGCTCACCTGCAGGGTGCTGCTGAGGGCAGGTAAACTCCTCTCAGGTTCTCTCTGCATAGTTTTCCTCTTGTCCTCATTGTGGCATCCTCCTCCACCCCATGTGCTCATCAGGAGCTGGGGGGTCCTTTGGGACTCCTCTAGGTGGTTTGGGAAAGAACTTCAAAAACATTAGTTTTTCTGAATTGGTGATGGAGGTGTTTCAGAAAGAAATGAGGTAGCTGTGGCAACCTTCAGTGACCAACCTCAAAGCACATGGCCATGGCACTGGGATCCATAAAAGGAGTTAATATCCAAATGAGGGCTTTTTGTGTTGAAGACCCACTTCTTTCCAGGGGGAGGAACAATGAGATTAGGTTACAGAGATTTCACAAACTGACAGCGAAATCAGCCCAGAGCCAGCACTGAGCTGCCAATAGTTTCTGGTGTTTAAAAGCAGATTTGGTAATATGAACTTGAGCCAGCCTTGTTCCCAAGCCTTCTCATTGCAAATTCTGTGAAGATTTTCAAGCATTTAATTATTCTCTACAGATCATTTGTTATTTCCCATTGATTTACTGCTTGGGAAACTGATCCATCAGTGTGCAGGCTGCTGTTGGACGCAGGACTGGCACTGGGCCACCATATGGGGAATTGTGAGGCGTGGGCTCCTATGCTGGAAGAAACATCCCAAAGCCATGGCAACAGCTTCTGTCCCCATCACCTAGAGGCTGCCTTTAGCCCAGCAGTGATGGTCTGAAGGATTGATCTTTCAGAACTCATCATTTCAGCAGCACTCCCTTGCTGCTGTGAGACTGGGAGCAGGTTGCAGCACAGGTGTCTGTTTTGCCCCCAGAATTTATGTTCTCTCGGTGACAGATGGGCTCTCAGACACAGCATTTAAATGGTGGGGATTTTGAATCCCTTGATTGTGGCAAATGCTGCACCAGCCTCTTGGGTGTTTTCCAGGTCCAAAAGGAGGAGAGGAAGATGTGCTGGGATTGGAAAAGGAATATGAGCAGAAACAACAACTAGAGTAATCCTGTCCAGTGGCCAGATGGCTGCCCCAGAGCTCCAGAGGGAAGGGAGTATGAGCCAAGAGCAGCTTGGGGCAGCCACATGAGCTTGAGATGAGACTGAAGGAAAGTGTGTGGGCACAGATACCTCTCCATCACCTGTCTTTGCCTGAGTGGGTGCACTCAGGCTGCCTCCTGCCCTGACTTGTGGAGGTGGCATCCTGCAGGTGCTACTGAGACCACAAACTCTGCAACATCTTGCACACTGCAAGTGACTGTGTTGGACTCTGCCACTTGGAGCATGGCGCAGGTCTGCCTAGATGACTTTCTTGGGAGCAAGATCCCACCACAGGGTGAACTGCCTCAATCCCTGTTTACCCTTTCTTTCAGGGGAACTTCATAAATGACACGAGTTTTTCCTGACAGACATTCAAAACCCAGGCATTTTCAGACTGGGTTTGTTTTGAACCACCCCTTTAAGCGTGGTGAAGGAGAGATGAATGCAGGTGCCCGCAGTGCCCCAAGCCTTTAGCAGAGCCTTTAGTTTGGAGGGAATACATGTGGATTTTTAGAGAGCTGCCGACTTGGATTTACTCCCCATTCACTAGGGAAAAAGAGATTTGGCGAGCAGTCACCTCCACATGTGCCCACACCCCACTGCTTGTAAGGAAGCCCACACCCATCATGAAGAGCACTCAGGCTGTAGCTGAGAGTGGGTATCCTGCAGTGCCCTGGAGCTGCACACCTGGGAGCCAGCTCCCTGCCTTGGCCCTGGGACAGGCAGCTGCTGAGCAGAGACCCAGGGGTCACCAGCGAGCCTGCTGCTCACTGGGGCTGCCCAAGAAGGACATAAAAAAGGACAGGTGGGAAATGTCTCCCAATTCTCCTGCCTCTTACTCAGCCGGCATGTAAACTTGGGTTTTTTCAGACTGAGTAGGCAGCCTGCAAATGTGTTGCTCTTAGAGCCTGCACCCCATCAGTGCAGGCTGTAAGATCTGCTCCCTTGCTAGGAACTGTTCACTTGACCAGCCAGCAGCGGTGTGCAACCTTGCAGCCTTAAGGGACCAGGAAAAAAAAAGGGGGGGAAAAAGAGCTGATACGAGTATGGATTTTATTCTTTGCCACAGTGACAATTTAAAATTGGGAGCTGAGCTGTGTGAGCAGCCAGCCTCACTGGGTGCCCAGTCCAAGACTCAGGACTGCAGAAGCCAGAAGATACTCAGGGGTGGGAAAGCCTCTCCCTGCTCCTGGCCACATTCCTAGCACACAACCCAAGAAGCTACATCTCTCTTTTCACCTTTTAGCAAGGTGGATGGAAAGCATGGACCTTTGACAAGGTTCAGAGGGGTTACTAAGGTTGCTGCGAGCTTTGCTGCTGTGGGTGCTTGGAGGCACAGCCACTAAGGAGTAACAGCAAAAAGCTTCAACCTCCTCCAAAAAAAAGTGAGACTTGCACAAATAACAGGATTTGTGATCAGAGCTGCCAGAGAGGGGGTGCAGGGCTTCCCCAGCAGGCTGCAAATCACAACAGCTGTGGCCAAGTTTCCCAGAACTCTGGATACCAGCATCAGGCAGTTCTGGGAGACTTCTGTAGCCATGTGCACTACTGCTGACTAACCTGTCCCTAAGAGCATTTGAACCAACTCTTCTGATCCTTCTCCCCCGACAGTGTTACCCTGTGGGCAGCTGGTGTAGGCCTAAAAGGGATAAAAGCCCATGAAACCAAAGAACCTGCACCTGCAGAATTAGCCAGGCTACTATGAGCAGCGTGATGGTTTGTTTTGTGAAGTGATTGGGACAGCTACCTCCAGCATTTGGCAAAGGTACACTGATCTAGGTGAAAGCAGAGTTTACATGTCTAAAAATATTGTGGTTTTCCCTATCTGGCAAAATTTTCTTGCTCATTTGGAGCTTATGCTGTTAAATACTTTAAAAATGCATTTCTCTTTAAGAAGCAACTTATTTGTTTTCCCTCATTTCCTTCTCCTCCAGACTTTACCCAAGCGAACTCAGCAGCCCAGTTTCAGACTCTGACAGCTCCTGATTTGGCTGGAGGCCAGTCTGTGGATCTGAAAGATGTGTTGACATGTAATTTTCCCACTCCTACTGCATATGAACTGTCCACTATTCCCCTTATTGCCTGGAGCTAGGAGAGGTGACACAGCAAAAGACTGCAAGTCAAAACCAGGTAGAAGTGACCCATGGGATTACCCAGTGCTTTTCTGGACCATATTCTGCAAAATAACATCCATGCTCATTTTTCATTACCTGATAACTTTTTGCATAAAACTCTCTGCTCTTGGCTTTGCTGTGGTTATTTCAGACCCAAATAAAACTGTTTCCCAGCCCTGGCTGCTTCCTCCCTGGTGAGAATAGTGCTCCCATTCAAATGGGGGTAGTGGAGGAAACTGGGACTCCCAGGGTTTGGCATCAATCAGTCATGTGTCGTGGATCTGGTCAGAAACTCTTGGCCACCTGGTTTGCTAGGTGTAGAAAAACAGTAATAGGGATTAAGAGGCATAAATAAGATCCTCAGGGGAAAAGTACTTTAAAAGGAAAAAAAAGTGAGTTTAGAATTTCAGTGTTATGATTCAAATGGTGTCTTTATTTCATTTTTTAATGAAGGCAAAAATGCAGCAAAGTATGCAAGGGAGGAAATTCTAATGTTAGTATCAGCCTCATAAATGTCATACTTCCTCATTTAGGAATCATTTAATAACTGGCTTTTCTCAGTACATGGAAGTCTCTGCCATGAGGTATTGAAGCCAAAACTCATTAGGATTAAATTAATAATAATGTTTATACAGCTACACTGAGAATATCCAGAGCTGCAGTGTCGAGGACGGGAAATGATTCTTGTCTGGCACATACAGAGCTGCTTGGCTGTAGCTGGAGGGGTGAGGGAGGAGCTGCTCTTTGCCCAGGATGGTCTCAGCATCCTGCCCTGGAGCTGCAGAATGCCTCTGGAGCTGGTATGGGATGCTGGGTGCTGGGGTTGGGGTTCTTTATTGCATATTCCATAAAGGCCCATATCCATATTCCATTCCTGCGCCCAGCCAGGCGGTTGCTGCACTGTACATGTCAAGACTAGACTGTGGCATGGGGAAGGTGCCTGGTGGCCACATCCAGGCTTTTGCTTGCATCAGCCTCAGGTAATGTGTGAAGTACAGTATCAGCTCTGCTGGGGGTCTCTGCACACTTCTGTCACAAGCCTTCTTCTTACACAAGTGGTCCCCAGTTGGTTTCCAAGCCTTGCAGCTGCCCCTTCCCCAGGCACTGGAGGATGCACACACAAACTGTTGGACTGGGAGGGTTGCAGTGTGAAGGAGAAACCTGAACAGGAGTGTGAAGGTGCAGCTTACCCCATACCACACGGAGCTGGGTGCTCACTGTCATGTCAGCAAGAGTGCTAACGTTGTACCTGTGCTGTACAATGGAGAGGATGGGTGCGGGCAGCTGCTAAGAACACCCATCCTCACAATGTTAGTCATGAAACATAGACACCTTGCACACTGTTGTGAAGGTTAGGTGCCTCCTCTGAAGAGCACAGAGTTTAGGGGAAAAAAATTGCAGAAAATGGGAACACACAGACTGTGCACCAGGATCTGGAAGCTGTCATACTGGCATTTCCTGTGTGATGGATCAGACATGGATGAATGGCTGGGCAGTGGGCTTATGAGCAGCCCAGGAGAAGTTTGGTTCTGCAAAAGGCAATCCCTTCCTGATAGAGAAGCCATCAAAGAGCATCCATATACCTCTGATTCAAATGTGTCTTTTTAAACTCTGTGTCATGGCTCAACCCCAGCTGGCAACTCAGTACTGCGCAGTGCTTGCTCAATCCTCTCACTCCTTGGGAGGATGGGGAGGAGAAACAGGAGAAAAGAACAGGTAAAACTTGTGGGTTGAGATAAAAACAGCTCAATGACTGAAATAAAGTGAAATATAATAATACCAATTATAATAATAACAATAATAACATATAATGATAGCAATAAAAATCAGAGGAAGAGAGAGATGGAACCCAAGAGAAACCAGTGCTTGCACAGTACAATTGCTCACCATCCACTGATCTCAGGGCTCAGCCCACCCACTAGCAGTGACCAGTGGCTCCTGGGCAACTCCCCCAGTTCATACACTGGGCATGATGGTTTATGGTGTGGAACATCCCTTTGGCCAGTTTGGGTCAGCTGTCCTGGCCATGCTGCCTGGCGCACCTGCTCCATGGCAGGGCATGGGAAACTGAAAAGACCTTGATTGAGAGTAATTAGTGTATTACAAACATTATTGTCATACTGAATCCAGTACACAGCACTGTACCAGTTACTGAGAAGAAAATTATCTGAGCTGAAGCCAGGACAACAGGGAACAGAAGTCCTTTGGGAAAGGAAACATTGATACTATAAAACGTGTGGAAAGAACAGCAGCACTTCCATAACCACAAGTGACCATCTAAAACTGTGCAGGTTGGTTCAAAAGACATTTTGCACAAAATAACATTTTATAAAAGGAAAGTAAATTCTGCAACACCCAGACCTTGCCTCTTTATGTGAAATCCACTTACATCATCTGCTCGTGTAGATTGAGCGCAGTATCAGAGTAAGAAACCAGAGCCCAGGTTAACTGGGGAGCAATCTGCTCTCCTCTCTAGGCAGCACTGCCACAGCTGCTTTCTCTAGTGCTGTCTCCAGTTACAGGTGTTTATAAACACTGTTGTTTTCCAAGAAATACCCTCTGTTACAGCAGGTGGTGCTGAGGACATGGCTGGATCCCAGTGGGACCACTAAGGGCAAAAGGAGAAGGCACCAGGGACAACCCAGATGCCACTGGAGCCCTCAGTGGGGAAAATAAATGAGCGAGGCAGCTCCCAAATATAATCCTCAGGACGGCACTGGGTGGGGGGAGAAAACTGCTGCATCTGCCTGGTTTTATTCCAGGGAAGTATGCAGGCAAGGCTCCTGCATGTCTGCCTTGGGCAGGGCACCGTGAGTGTCCCAGCAGGGAGAGGAGAGCTCTCCGAAGGAGCTCCTCTCTCGTTTTTGAGGCTGTTGAGCAGGGGTAGGTGCCCTGCTATTTCTGTGCCTCTCTTCCCAGTAAATACACTTCCCAGACTCTCCTCCCTGGCAGCCCTATCACCACCTACCCCTGAGAGCAGCAGGCAGAGCTGAGGGGAGTTAGGACAGATTTTAAAATGGAACTTAACAGGTTTATGGATGCAGTATGTGTGCCTGCAGCACCAGGCACTGGGTGTCACTGCAATTGGCCTCTCCTGACTGCATTTTCCTGAATTGCAGCTGGACACACTGGATTTCTCCAACATCCTGCTGTCACGGGGCTGTTGACATAACTGCAAGGGCTGGGGGGCTGTGAGGGCTGGAGGGAGATATCCAGGTACTTCTGCAAAGGTCAGACAACATCTCTGTGCCCCTCACTCATGCCTGGTCGCCAGGGTTGGAAAGCCTGAGTCTGCACACTCAAAACCAGGGCTAAATACTCCTCGATCTGAGCATCGATTAAAATAAGTCAATTTGGTTATGCTAGCTGTACCGATGATTGCATCACTGCCGCGCAGGCAGAGGTGCTGTGTGTAACACCCGCCCCCTCACCTTAAAGCCACCAACACTTTTGTTTCACTGTAGGAGTCTGGGCCATCGTTTGACATCCCGGGAATCCGTGCCAGCTTGTGGTTTTTTCTTTTTTTTTCCATTTGTGTCAGTCAAGGGACGCACAGGGCAAGGCAAGGAAAAATGCTGTTTCTGAAAATCCGTCAGTGCCCCCGTGTGTCGGAGCGGGGGCTGGCGAGGAGCGGCTCCGCGCAGAGCCTGCGCACGGCAAGGGCAGGCAGGTCTGCGGGTGTCCAAAACAGGACGGCGCCTGGGGCTGGCCGGGGGGATCGCGCTGTCCCCCCCAGAGGGAGCTGTGAAGTGAGCGAGCCGTGGCAAAGGCTCTGCGGCAAACCATTTTCAAGGACAATCGTGTCCCACAGGGGCAGATTCGCCGCGATGCCCTAAATACGGTGCGTGAGAGAGGGAAATACCCAGAAATGGCTGAAGAGCCGAGGGTGCGTGTCCGTGTGCGGGCAGCCAGGAGGGCGGAGGGCGGCTGCAGAGGCCGCCCCGGTTTCTGCATTTGTCTCTAAAGCGTTTCGTATCCCCAGAGACTGCGGCCGCCCAGCGCAGGGCTGGATTACGAGAATCCTGTTCTGGCGACGGGTTTTTAAAGCAGATTAGTGGGAAATGGACAGAGGTCCGTGTTGTTGCAAAGGCGTTCGCCTCCCTCCGGCCGGGCCCGGCTGCTGCGCATCCTTGGCTCTCACAGCAGCAGCACGGGAGGCAGCGCTGCCCCGCGGCCCGGGCGCCGCACGCAGCAGGCGCTGCCACTGCTGCCGCTGCTGCTGCCACTGCTGCCACTGCTGCTGCCGCATCGCTTCTGACGCACTGCACGGACTCGCAGGGTTTCAATGGGCCCCGACCGGCGCCGAGCTGCCCCTCAGCCGGGCGGCGGGGAGGCTTTCCCGGAGCCTCAGCCGGGCCCCAGCACGCCTACTGCTGGGCCCAGGGCTGCGGTGCTTTGGTGTATTTATGATCTATTTTATATTCGATCTAATTTTCACCCTATGTCATCCCGTTCTCTGCGCCTCACGGCCCCGTCCCCCCCCTCCAGGCGTCCCTCCCCGCTCGGGGCGGGGCCGGGCGCCGCTGTTTGGATTTAAACGTAGCAGCGGGAGGGGGCGGGCTCGGCCGGTGCTTCCCGGCTCCCGGCTGCGGCTCCCGGCTCCGCCATGGTGGTGCCGGCGCGGCGCGTGAAGACGGAGTACATGAAGCGCTTCAAGGAGCCCAAGTGGGAATCGTGCGGCGCCTGCTACCTGGAGCTGCTGCACTACCGCCTCAGCCGCCGGCTCCTGGAGCAGGCGCACCGGCCCTGGCTCTGGGACGGCTGGGAGCAGGACAGCGGCGGCGGCAGCACCGCCGGCTCCCCTTCGCCGCCGGGCGCCGGCAGCCCCGCGAACGCCAGGGAGGAGGAGGAGGCGGCGGGAGCGGCAGCGGCGGCGCCGAGCGAGGCGGGACGGGCCAGCCCCGGTAGGGAGCGCGGCGGCGGCGGCGGCGGCGGCGGGGGGGACACGTGTGCCCGGGCCGGCCCCAGCCCTCTCCCCGCGGCGGGGCCGTGCTGCCCGGCCCTTCTCCGGGCTCGGCACTGATGGCTCTGCCCGGGCCGATCCCCGATCCCGGGGTGACCGTGCGGGGGCACCCGGCCCGTCTTACCCGCCCCCGGGACACGGCCCCGGGGTGGCAGGGCCCATCAGCCGCCTCCAGCCGGATCCTGGCTGGGCCATGGAGAAGCCATGGCTGCGGCGTCGGAGGTGTCTCTTTAAAGAGCCAAGTGGTGGCAACTCTCATCCTGAGTCACAGCCACTTATGTAAACTGTTGCCATGGGAGCCAAGCATCTCTGCAATTACATAAGCGGGTTCTCCGGCAAAAGCAGCGGCAAGTTGGACTGTGTGCCGGTGGCTGGCTCTTAACGCGATTGCTTTCCCGGACCTGCACATGCAGTCTGTCTCGGCTGAACGCTTGGCTCTTAATGCCACCTGAGGTTTGATCTTGGGGGCGCAGCTGAGTGGGGTCAACTAAGTAGCCTGAACAGGTGCTGAGCTGGTAACATTTTGTTCTGTTCCAGCACAGAGTAATTCCCTTCTGTTGTCTCAGGCCTAAGAGAGTGGTCAGGCAGAAAATAACATGGTCAAGCTTCTCAAGCTGGTATTTTTTCCCCCCATAAGATACAGTCTCTTACCTGTAGTGAAAGAATACTGTATCTGGCAACTATTGACTGGTGTTTTGAAATGCCTTTCGAATCAGCTGTCTCCCTGCTGTACAGTAGCAGGAAAAATCCTTGAGAACTGTTCAGTTAAGCCTCATGTTGCCTGGTTGTTGTTGTGTGTGTGTGTTTTTTTTTTTTTTTTTCTTCCCTCCCTGGAGTTAGATGTGCTTGTCTGGAGTGGGGAAACGAATCTGATCCAATGCCCTTTGGGACCTGAGCTTTCCAGAATGATCTGTGTTCTGATATTCAAGACTAAACTGCATTCACTGACCTTAAGAATTCCACATCACACAAAAGCTTTAGCTGTGCTGTCATCTGTTCCAGAGGCTTGGTGTTTCAGAGCATACTAGCGATGTGGGGTCCTGCCGTCAGCTGGGTGGGCCTGTGGTACCCCAGGTCTCACATGGGGTGCACACAGCTGCTGGGTAATACATTCCACCTCCCCAAAGCTGTTGTCCTGATTTCAGCTGGGATAATTTTATGCCTGGTAGCTGGTACAGTGCTGTGTGTTGGATTCAGTATGAGAATAACACTGATAACACAGCTGATGTTTTTAGTAGTTGCTCAGCGGTGCTTATCCTAAATCTAGGATTTCTCAGTTTCCCATGCTCTGCCAGCCAGCAGGTGCACCAGGAGCTGTGAGAAAGCACAGCCAGGACAGCTGACCCAAATGGCCAAAGGGATATTCCATAGCCAGAAAGTCCTGCCCAGTGTATAAACTGGGTGGAGTTGCCCAGGAACCACTGACTGTGCGTCACTGGTCTCTCTCGGGTTTTATTCTTCCCTTTTCATTACTATTATTATATTTTACTTAATTTCAATTTCTGAGATGTTCTTATCTCAACCCATGAGTTTTTCTGATTTTTTTTTCATCCCCCTGTAGAAGGAGGGAGTGTGTGGCTACATGATACTTCATTGCTGGCTGAGGCTGAACCACAACAGCTGTGCAGTGATGGAAGAACCCCAGCTCACCAGTATGTAACAGAGTATTAGTGGGCCTAGTTTTGCTTTCCTCAATCAGGCCTTGAGGAAGCTAGACTGGGAGCATGTGTGGAAGAACTCCATAGTATCTCAGTGAGAAGAACTAAGGGATTGCAAAAGATTAGGGAGTGGTTGCATGGGAAAAGGCGATGCTCTCTAAAGGCTTGGCTTTTAGGAAGAGGAGGTGGAAGCTGTTGAAGCCTTCAGAACATGGCATTCCCAGCTTTTCTGATGCTCTTTGAATATGTACAAGCCGGGGGCAGTTGTTGTAGGGACCTGAATTTATTTTCATTCTTGTTGAGCCTATGGGTAGAGCACATAAACCTGCTACAATCTAATGGCACCAGCAGTTGCCAAGGCTAGAGACTGCTGGCCAGGGTGCTCTGCTCACTCATTAGCCTGCTCCCTAATTCCTTCCCTGAGTCCTCCCTAAAGAAAGGTCCAGCTGGAGTTACTTGGTAGTCTGATTCTGGTTGGGATTCTGCAGGGAATAACAGCTGGCCAGCTGTGTCTGTGATCAGTGGTGGTGCACTGACTATCCAGTTGTGTCCTCAGTCCTGCAGCAGTGGCCTGCCAGGCTGCAGGGTTCTGGGCAGGCTGCAGGGTTCTGGGCAGACTGTGGAGCACCAGTGGCCTGCCAGGCTGCAGGGTTCTGGGCAACTGCTTCTGTGACTGATACACCTTTGCCATGGATGCTGTAAGGGAATGCCTAAGGTTTTGCTAGATCCTTGCTGTTTTATAGCGGGAGAAAAATCTGTACTTCACATTCACTTTTTTGCCAAATGGCTTAGAATAAACATTTCTTAACTTCTGAGAGTATTTAAGAGCTTTGCTAAGTGTTTAGCAGAAGGACTGAAAACAACTCTGGTTAGGCAGCTGGATTTACTGGATATTTATTATATCTTAATGCACATATAATATATAAGGAGGTGACCCATTTAGTATTGGACAATCATAAGGATACATTTTTCTTCTGCTTAGTGGCTGGCTAATTAAGGCACGTGGAAGAGATAACATAGAAACTACCACTCTGAAGCTTCTACTATTAAACTGCCTTTTTTTTTTTTTTCCTTTGAAAGAACTTAATTACACTGAAGTGCTGTGGGGGTAGCAGAGTGTGCTCATGTTGATGACATCTTTTGTCTTCTGAATCTGACATCCACCCACATGCTGGAACATCCTAGCTGTTACCTGGCTACTGCTGCTTCCTGCTGTTTTGTGGGGAATCTGACTTCTGCCTGAGTGGTAATGTCAGTGCATGTTGCCAACATGGCAACAAGGTGGTCAGCACTAATGTTGTTTGATATCTGAGGTAAACACAAATCATAATGGCATGTGCTGCCGTGGTTTCCTCCTTCTCTCGTTGAAATGAGCCCGTGTGTGTTTGTAAAAGTTGTGAATGCTTCTGGTGTGTGAAGAGGAAGTGGATGTAGGCAGCCTGGCTTTAATGTTCAGTGGTGTTGGTCTAAAGCACTGCCAGTGTGAACCCCTGGGGCAGCACGTGGGACAAAGGTGCTTTGTCGCTGTGTCTTGCACTGGAGCTATGGCTGAGTGATACCAAGGTGTGCTCAAAGGCAACTTTGGGTTAATTCCTTCTGGCCCTCCACTTGTGGCAGCTGTTTGTGGGATTGTTCTGTGGAACATGCCCTGGCACAGATGTGCTTTAAAGATAATCCCACAAAATCTTGACCTAAATGAACTGGTGTAGTTGTGGTGTAGACACATCCTCAAAGCTGTCAACAGAACCCAGTGCGCTGGTAAGTAGAAGACAGAAGCTCTTGGCAGCAGTGCTGCTGTCAGACCTGTTGCTTGTGAAATGACACTGCTGCACACACATGCAGGGTGAAGGCATCTTTCAATCCTTATTGCCATTTTGCCTTCAGCATTTTTGTGCAGTGGTCTTAAGTGACAGCAGTGACAAGCTGGCATCAAAGGAGTTGCCTCAAAAGTATTTGGAAAGTGACTGATGTGGATTAGTGGAACTAAACAGAAGATCCAGTTTCAAACTTGTTCCCTGATCTTGTGTGTCATTATGTTGCAGGGGCACTTGCTGGCCCATGTATGTGGGAAGAAGTTGTTTGTAGTGGGGGAAGAAGGCAAGGGCATCAGTTCAGGGGTTTACAGTACTGTTATTTAAAGTTGCTCCCATTTTTTCTTTCCTTTGGAAATAAGCTTTGCTATCAAGCCAATCCAGTAATTACTTTTCAAACTGCTGCAGATGAAGCTTGCAGGAATCTAATCAGCTCTGAGCTGCTGTGTGGCTGCAAGCTCCATTATTGCCTCACGCAAGATCTGCCTTGAAGAAATTATGTTGCAATCTGCTTCATCTGTAGTAACTTACTTGCTACCCAGCTGCAGTTTGTTGATACCCACAACTGGCTATATGGCTCCTCCAAGAGGTGTAGGAGACCTGCCCCTCTTGGGGAGGTGTCGGTACAAAAGCAGGAAACTTGCAGTTCTGCCTGCAGCAATGCAAGCACAAAGTGCCTCTCTTGGTGCTGAGGTATTGCTGCAAGGAGCCAGCATCTCTATGCAGAGATAAAACTGCTGACCCTGTGACCTGGCCCGTCAGAAGGCTGTTGATATCTGTAGTGAGTCATCAGGGCCTTTGCAATGGGGGTCCTGTGTGGCAGTGTTGTGCGAGACAGCAGCTCCCCTGGGCTCTTCCCGCCTGAGCCAGGAGCGGAGCTGTTACGCAAGCGGGGCGATGCTGCGGGGTTTAAATGACCTCTTCTGGGCAGGAGCTCTCAGCAGCCGTGTTGGGTGGGCTTGTTCTGCCTGTTAAGCACTTAATCCCTTCCTGTCCATCCAATGTGCTCTGCTTAGCATCCATGATGCAGTTTTAAACGTTTCTAGCTTTTCCCCTCTCCTGTCTAATCCCTGTCATGCTGCAAGCCGGTCAGTTCTGAGTTTCCTGTGTCTGCTGGAGCTGGTGCATGGTGCTCTGCATGGGAAGGAGATGGGTAGGAGTTGCTGGTGCCTGGACTTCCTCCTGAACAGCTGGGTCTAAGTCCTGCTTCAACTGCTGCCCCTCTGACTTCGTGTAAAAAGTGATGCCTAAGAAAATGGCTTGGATATAAACTGTAGTTTTAAATAAAAGGCTTAAATAACTGTTAGACATCTTGTGCCTTCATCCAGCTGCGTTCTGTGTAAATGGCACTGTAGCAGTGGGTTCATGGGAAGCCCTGCTCTAATAGCAGGTGCTCATAAGTGCTACAGTACACTCTGGCATATAGCATTTACTGTAAGGCTGTGCACAGGACTCTGCATGCCATTTACCCGTATGCTTTTATTGCTATTTTGGGACAAGCTGGCTCAATCATTTCTGG
The DNA here is from genome assembly GCA_039654755.1 of Calcarius lapponicus. NCBI lineage: Eukaryota > Metazoa > Chordata > Aves > Passeriformes > Fringillidae > Calcarius > Calcarius lapponicus. The sequence continues at coordinate 95,334,730 of CM077465.1, forward strand.
ACCAGCTGGAGCTGTATCCTGGTGAGCAGCATACCCAGGCATGGCTGTTGCCTTGTTTTTTAAAGCTGAACTATCCATGTAATTGTAGTGCCCCCACTTTCCTGTATTTTTAAGTCTCTAAATGCCACTTCTGCTCTTTATGAAGTCAGTGTTGCTCCATCCCCCTTTGCAGAGAAGGAAGATGACATTTTCCCTTGAATGGAGGATGGAACAGCTTTCCAAAAGGAAAAGCAGTCTTATTGCAGAATTGACAGCAATATGTTCCCTTTCAGAGTTTAATTTTCTCAAAACAGTGTTTCCTTCTGATAATGACCCTAGGCAGTCCCTTCTTTGGAGTGGCTGTGCAGGGAGATGCTCAGATAATATTTTGTAAGAGGATAACTCTGTGCTGCTTGTTTGCAGCCATGATGAATGAGCTGCCTTGTTTCAGAGTGAAGCTGTGTGTCCCAGAGCACAGAGAAAACAAGCATAACAAGTCTAATACCACACTGAGCTCACTGCTGCTGTCTTTTACCAGCCTTGTCTATAATAACTGAAACTACATGCAGCCAATATTTAGGTATGTAAAATTTATCTAGCCATTTTTACTCTCAACATGCCACTACTTTGGCCTTGACTATTTTTTTTTTGTTGTTGTTGTTTTGTGATGTCATTCAACTGAGCTCTCAACAAATACAGCTCTAAGTACTTTAACGTTGCTGGTCACTCTTTACCAAATACTCAGCTGCGCTGCAGTATCAGCTGTAGATGAATGCTACACCTGCACACCTTGGAAGATGGTTATAGGCAAGCCTGAACAGGGCCTCTCTGCTGGTTGCAGCCCATAGAACTGTGCTGGCCAGGCTAACAGCTAGCAAGAGAGCATAAGGCTTGCCTTAGGGGAATTCTGGGGCATGGAACAAACCTTGCTATGTTTACCCTGCAAATGTGAAATGAGTGCTAGAGTAAATGCATGTAACTTCTATTTCATCAGAACTGGACGGATACAGGACCGAGATTAAAGCAATGTTGGATTGGGCATGTACCTGCTTGAAATCACAGCAATTATCAGGAGTGGTTGCTATTATGTCACAGGATTGGCAAGCCCTTCTGCTTTTAATGATGAAAGCACTTGGGTAAAAACTGCAGTACTTGTCTGTGGGCAACGTGTCAATATGTAAGCAAGCCCTAACCCAGAAGAACTCCCTATGACAGTGAAGGAATTCCTTCTGTCCATACCAGTGTATGCTGGTGATGGCTGAATGTACTGAGACTTGGAACAGAGGTGGCGTGGAGCTGGTCCCCACCAGAAGCAGAAATAAACTTGCAAGTTTGGTGTGTTTATGTCAGCTATGTGTTTATGTCACTGTGTGAGTCTAGCAGAAGACAGCATCTAATGATCAGACTTGAAAGGAATTGGTTACTAGTGGACTCCTATACTCATAGGTGAATAAAAGGCACATGTCCTGTAGGTGATTACACACTATGGGGCAAGAAGACTGGCTCTTATGGAACAGTTGTTTTTCTGTGTTTTTATTAATTAATTAATATTTTATATAATGCTGATTCAGTCTTCAGTGATGATCTAAAACTGCAGTGATTCAGCCTTTAAATTCTTTCTCACAAATTCTACTTTCCACACCCAGTACCTGGAGGACTATTGCTGGCACCCTTGCTATGGAAGGCTTAAATGTGTGGGATAAAGGAGCCTTGGAGAGTAATGCCTGCAGAGTGTGGCACTTTAAATGTACCACATAATTCACAGATCAGGTAGCAAAGGTGATGTCTACTATTTTGTGGGGTTTTGCTTCATACTCTCCTCTCCTTCCTAAGCAGAAAAACCGTAACAGAGACAGATGTATAAGCAGGGAGCTTGAAAATGAATCACCCTTTTCAGTGGAAGCTGATAATATGAGGGATTTAATATTGCATAGTCTTATCAGAATTCATTTCTGACTGGCTAGCAGCATCTATCTATGTGGCATTCAGCGCTCCATCTGTTTGCTGTCTGAGAGATGCAAGGATGAAATAGTGAAGACAGAAGATCACTGGAAACAGTCTTTAAGTTCTTCCTGGGGCTGTTGGTTATCCATAACCTCACCAGTGAAAGGCATTTTTAAGTATGGGAAAGCTGTATTGTAGTCACTAAAGAAAGAATGAAGACATTTAAGCAAGGTGTATGTCTGTTGCTAAGGGAGCAATGACTTCTTGAATTTCTAAGAAAAGCACAGCTTCAGTGATGTATTGAGAGGCTGTGCAAATCAGACATTAATATGTTGCCACTGGGAGCTTAAAGCATACCTTTTCTTTTCTTCAGAGAAAGAAAAAGAAGATCAAGAAAAGCAGGAGAAGGAAGAGCAAGAGAAAACCGTAGAACATAGTTCTGTAAAGGAAGCAGACAAAACCAGCCGTACAGGACGACGTCCAAGTCGAAGTGCCTTGTCCAGTCGTAATGATCGAAAATCAGCCAAAAGTCCCCAAAGGACAGATGCACCAAAGGAGAATAAACATCCATTTGCTCTGTATGGGTGGGGAGAAAGACAGACGGATACTGGGAGCCAGAAAACTCACAACGTCTGTGCTTCTGCTTCAGTGAACGAAGTAAGTAAGAGCTTCTGTTTCATGAAAAGGCAGGGACTCCTTAGTGCCTACAGATGTCTTAATAGCTGGGTAAAACTTCTCAGGGGCCCCTTTATTTCAATATATGGAGATTCCAGCAGTAGGTTCTAGCAATAAAACTGAAGAGCCTTGAGATGTCCAAATAAGAGCTCTTTACTCTCGCTTTGGAAGCTTCCCAGGTTTGACTAATACTTGCAAGTTCTAATTAAAACTGCCTGTCATGTTTGTGGCTGTTACAGGGTTACCAGCAAAACTGGCTGTTCTAAAGGTATTTCTGCATTCTGAACTTCATGAGAACAGGAGAAGAGCAGGCAGTTAGCACCAGGCATCCCACAGCAGGCAGGCAAATAAACACTGGGGAAGTCCTTGAGCTGTGAAAGAGTGACTTTTGCTGGGGCACTTCCTAGACTAGGAACGAGCCTCACTGAGATGGTACAAGTGCTTTTCTGCTAAGATATCTTGTCTAGCAGCCTGTTTTGGTGGCTTGCCAGTAGGAAATGTTGCTTGCAGCAGAATGGTCTATCAGATGGCTGATGGATTACAGGGCTGGTGTAAATATTACTAAAATAGCACAAATTAAATTCATGTGGCATGGACAGCACCAGGATTCTGCTGTACTGGGGCTCTGTTTCCTAGCTTAGAAACAGCAAGGGAGTGTTTTAACAGATCCATTTCTTTCTTCTCTATAACTCTCCTAGGCTGGTAAAACACAAATCATTAACCAATCCCTGCCAGTGTCTTATCCATATCCAGATGGAGCTGGCCTTTGATGGGCTGTTTTGGAAGGCATTTGAAGCCCAAGCTTTTCCTTCCTGGACAGCTGAAACCTTTGGACAAAAGGAGGAACTTGGGCCTTACAGCTTTGAAAAGAAGCTGTCTTTCCTGATAATGGACACTTGTGCTAAATTGATGAACTTTCGTTAGTGCTCAAAATAGTTGACTGGTGCTTTATGTTGAAGCCTAGAAGAGGCTGAAGTCTGGCATGAGCAGAATTATTTCTATTTTATCTTAGACATCTAATACTTCTTACACTAGAAACAGAAATGGAACACTTCAGCTTGGGTCTTGAGTTTGGACTGAACAGGCAGAACATTTCTGAAACACTTCCAATTATGTAGTGTTTTGTCACTGAGGGTGTTTCTTTATGTAGGAACCAACTACTTACTGCTTGCTGAGGTTACTTTTTCTTGCATGTTTGAAAGGTGTGACTTACCCCTTATTGAGATGGGAGTCAGGGTTTTCAATATGGAGATAGATGCCTACAAACATAGAAACTGGCTCTTCATGTTAAATTTTTGGGGAAATATGATAATTTATTTATTATAAAAATATGATTTATTAATATAAATATGAAAATGAATGTAATTGTGTTCAGCACATTGTTCAAAATTAAGATCTTTAGTCTCTAAGGGATCCCTAGGGTTTGGTCTTACTAATATGGCTTAGGGATATTAGGCTTAAGGGATGCTTAGGCATATCAAGGACTGTTCTTAAATGATAGAGAATTGAAGTTTTTAGAATTCATCTGAGTAAGACTATGAAACATTCAAGATTTTTTGCAATCATTTAATAGTTGGAAGTATGAAAAATAAGGCAGAACAGAATTTAAAACACTTCTCATGGAAAAAAAAAAAGAAATCTATGTTCACTTAGTGGTACAAACTAGAGAAGAAAATATAACCTCGCTCACAATCCCTGTTCCTTCAGGATAGGGACTGAGACAAATAAAAAGTGATCCTTGTCATTCCTGAGGGTTTCCTAGGCTGTTCTCCTTCCATAATACTAACTCTGGTCTTTTAGATTCACGAGTCTGCCCTACGAGCAAAGAACAGGAGGCAAGTGGAGAAAAGGAAACTTTCTCAGAGGCGAGTGCGATCAGCAGAGGCAGAAAACACCTGGCGAGCAAAGCCCTCCCCAGCAGACAACCCCTGGATGACAGAGTACATGAGATGCTACTCAGCAAGAGCTCTCTGAACCTGGATTCCCTTAGGCATCCTCAGAAGAAGTCACGCATATCAGGACACTGGTGCAAGGAACCAAACCACTTATGCAAGGTTTTTATAGGGAGTTTCCAGCTGTTAAAGTATTTGTTACAATGTTTTTATCTTGGCTACCTACCTCACAGTGGGGTGTATCCTTGGAGCCATAACATTTGAAGAGGCTTTTAGATATAACTACCCAAACTTTTAAACAATTCCCCTTTTGGGAATTTTTCTAATGCTTCAGTCGGTTTGTTTTGAGGGTGGGAGGGGAAACCTTAACATACAGGGTGTCAAAGCAAAGTCACTTTTTTGATGATCATGGTTACAAATAATCTGTTTTCCCTTATTTAAAGTTCAAGTCATGGGGAGATGGTATTGAGGAAAGACTTTAAAGGAGTGATGGAGGTGCCTTTATATTTATAAAACTATTTAACACTTTTATGACAATAAACATATGAAGACAGGCAACAGGAAGCCAGTGTGTCTGGTAACTAGCACTAATAAATGTAGATGCTTTAGGCAGGCAAATACCAAGTATTGTCTGTACACAGAAACTTTAAAGACAACAACAAAAAACCCCAAACAAAACCAACCTTGTTTGATTAGTGAATCAGCTGATGCTAACTTTTATCACTGTTTCTAAGGTCATTAGAATAAACCGCTCATTTTCAGGGCAAGAAACAGCTACAGGATCATTTTGCTGTAGCTGTTCCTGTTGTACCAAATAACTAATGTAGACAATCATTATCTGATAGCTGCCACTCAATAAACAGTTACTTGTTCTACAAATATAGAGCTGTACCACTGTACTAACCTTGTGGTCACACTTAGTCTGTATTTAATCATGTAAATGCATTTATTGAAGGAGAGGGCTGGCTCCTTTCTGGTGAGGTCTATTTTTAACACTTCAGAGTATCTATTATGCTCAGTGGGGGTCAGAGTGCAATATGCATTCTTCTTGGAGGTATTGTACAGGTATATTGTAAAAGGGTTTAAACTTGAAAATTCTGTTGATAAAACTTGTAGATGATGTCCTGAGAAACTTGCTGCCTCTTGAAATTGGTGCAGAACCCGTCACTTATGGGGGGATGGGGAAGGGGGTAAGGGCTAGGGAAAGGAAGGGTGTATCCTGTAGTAAACAAGAACATATAATGAAGTTTGAACGTTTTTGTTTTGTAGGTCCTACTTCTACATAGTAAGACAGTCATTGTGATTTCCTTGGTGATTTTGTTTCCTTCAGATGGCTGTAAATTATCTTTTTTCAGTTTGCTAACTATGCTTTAGGCAGATGATTGCTGTAGTTGTGAGCTTTGAAGTTTTGTTCAGATTTGTTGTGTGTTAGTTACTTATGTTGGTTATCTCAGTTTAATTGTTTTGAAACTTGTGTTTTACAGGCTGGACACATTCCCACAGAAAGCATACTTGCACTTCTAGAGCAGAAACCTGCACTAGTTTTAGCTTCATTCCACAATCTCAGTGATTAAGGAGGACTCTGGAATTACTATTGCAACAGAGCATGCTTAGTGAAAAGTCTGATTGGGTTCTTGAAGAAAGCAATTGTGCAAAGGGTCCAAGCACTGCTGCCTCCTAGTGTCTGACATCACTAAATATTTCATTACTTACAATTTTAATTTTGTTAAATTAAATCCTAGAATCCATGAAACTACAAACTGTTTTTTGTTTAACCTGCCTTTTAAGCACAAAGCTATAAAAATACAGATCACTCTTGTTAAAGGCTACCTATTTAAGATCTTACAGCTTTTAAGTCTGGGAAAGCACAGCATGATTAAGAATGTTTTATACACAGCAAAATCCCTGTAGGGGATTTTGACTGCTCAGTAAACCATAGGCTAGAACTTCCTGAAACTTTAGAACAGTGCCCAAAACTGGGGAAAACTACTCCAGAGAATGCCTTTATTCCATATGAGATTCTTTTCATTTCCTTTCATGCTGTGTTTTCCTCTTTAAATAACTGCTGTAAATATGCTTAGCTTGCTTCTTACGCTGTTGCAGTTTCAGAAGCCACCCAAGCTTTGCACAACAGTGTCAAAGCACCAACTCAGTAGTGTTTAACAGCCTTATTCAATAAAATCTTGCCTGTTCCTGTTGCCCACACACTTTGTAGGCTTTATGTAACCACAGCAGATGGATTGTGCCCTCAGTGCATTTTGTCACATTCAACAGTTTCCTTGACTGTGTAGGGCAGGACTCATCTTGCCATGCTTTTGAAGATAGCTTCCACAGTTCTCTCTTCCCACGGGGAATGAAGAGCCAGGATGACTCTGTGCCTACCTTAAGTACTTGTGTTTGGAAAGATGTAGCTCCTATGAGGTGTTGGTGTTTTCAATAATTATAGGAGGCCTAAGTGTCTTCTGCCTTGGATACTGGCAACTAAAAACATCTCCAAAAGGCCCGTTCAGGTCTTCAAATCAGAATTTTCAACAGCATCAGGGCTGCTGTATACTGAGGAAATTGTCTAGTCATAAAATCCTTGTCTGGTCAGGAACTGTTCCCCACAAAGATGACTTACTAAAAGACAACAGATAAGGTCTTGTGAGTTGTTGTTGTGCTTTTTCAAATAGTCTGTAGCCAAAACAATCCTGGGTGCTATGTTGGTACTATCTGGGTTTAAGTAATACAATACCTGAAGTGAGGGGTAAATTATTCTGCAAATCAGGTAGCCTTCCTGCATTTGGGTATTAATTGACTATAAAGCTACTATTTTGCTTAGACTATATGAAATAGTGTAGTTCTGATCACTGCAAGCTCTGTGTGAAGTATTTGGTCTGGAAAACTGCTGGTGCTTTGATGTTAACAAATGAAAAGACAATAGCATTGTAAAGCAGAACTTTCCAGATGTGAAAGCTTTAAGTGTATTCCATAGATTCCTACAGGAGGAGGCCATTTGCTTCAAATTGAACTCACTGAAAAGTAGAAAACCTAGTGAATGTCTCCCTATCAATTAAGGAATTTCTAAACATTGTCTTGCATGGACTCTTGAATTTAGCAAAATGGTGAACACTTCTCACTCCTGTTTTAGAAGTAAAACTTTTTGGTAAGAACACAGTAAATACTCAATTGTCTGAAGTTTTCATTAAAATGACTGCTTATTCCTTTGTTTCTGGAAGTACTTAGCTAAGTGAAGCAAGAGTTTTACAACGTGTAATGCTGCAGTTTAACTATAGTGTTGTGAAGATAGTGTTTACAGTGTAAAATGTTACCATGAAAACTGCATAAGAATGTCCTGTAAAATACAGTAGCATGCCTGTTCAGTCACTGCTGTCACATCTTTGCAACTATGAAATACAGACTTTTTCACAGGAAGCTGAGATAGTAGTCAAGGTGATAGCTAAACTTAGAGAGCCAACCTTAACAAAACTGAGGAACAGTTTCTGGTATGAATTTTATCCAGGTAGCACATGCAAATTTAAATTGAATTTTTAACACCTAGGGAAGTGTATCTGTTCTCATTTTTATGGTATAATGTAGTGCCACTGAACTATAAAGGCCTCTCAGACTTTTTTCCTTTTTTTTTTACTGTGATAGGGACCAAATGCTAGCAATCTGAGGGCCTAATGTATGGTAACCTGGATGTTCCAGTTTCTTTTCCAGCTCAGTTAGTGCACTCAACAGCAAAGCCATAAATGGAGCCTGACTCAACACCTTGACAAGTAACCCCATGAAATTAGGGGTACAAGTGACTGGGAAGCTGCCTCAGCTATTGTTAGCACTGAATTCACTTTAAAAACAATAGGGAAATACCATCTAAGCTTGAAGCAATATGTGTTTTTTAAAGTTTTTAAACAGTATTTGTTTTTAATGCTTCTGTATTGTCTATTTTAATAGTGTAGTCTCAACTTGTACATGTGAATAAAATCAGTGACACAAAGTGCCTGGACTGCTTGTACTGTGCTTTTTGGGATCTCTTTTTTTTTTTTCCCTTACAGGGTACTTTAGTCCCTGCATGCAAACTGTGGCTTCTGCTTGTCCCAGATATTCTCTCCTGGAATGTAAGTGACAGGCTCCTGTAATGACTAAGGTTGGCTATGAAGTTACATTAGAGTTACCATTCCAGCTTCTTATGTTCCTCCTGTAACTCTCCCAGAGATTCTTAACATACTTTCCCAACCTGAATCACTGTTTTTCCCTTACTATGATAAGAAAATACCCCAGCTGTACTAGCCATCTTAAATGCTATACCTTTGAGAATATAAATGTAAAGCTTTGGAGGAAAAATACAGCTTCCTGTTTTCTATCTGTTATCCTATGAACAGGTATACTCATGCCAACAGGAAAAATTAAGCTTTTAAAAGCTGGCTGCACTGAAGTTCTCTATGTCATGGGTTCTTCAGTAAATGAATGAGACTATTTTACTGAGGATTTACAATATATTTCTTGAGATTTTTATAGTGTCAATTCTTCCAGCATATAAAATATAATGGAAATGAGGTGTACAGACTAATCAGGTTTTTCTATGGCATTGGCTTTTTATAGGTCTTAAGGGAACTCATGACCCATACTGCAATACTTATTTGAATACAAAGAAAGGATAAGATGAGGCAACTGTGAATCCTATGTGTGTTGCCCAACAGTCATGTTATTGACTTCACTTAACAGACAAAGCTTGTACAAGTACACAGGATTTGCTGGAAGAAAATCAAGGAAGATTCTTTATTTGGTGCTAGATACAAGCATTAAATGAAATAGTGTAGGCCAACAGACTCATTAAAAGGCAAGACACAGGCTTTAATAAGACATTTAAATCTCTTAATGGGCTGAACAGCTAAAGCTCCACATCCAATGAAACCTCAGATACAGGTACCTGGTGGTATTTCATGTAAAACTCCCACCAGTCCTGCTTTGTAAGAATTTTACCCTGAAAACATATGTAGCCTATTTATGACTTACTGTTCAGGTGAGCTAGGTGTCAACTATAATGCTAAAGCTTGAAATATATTCCAGGGCTGATATTGGCATGATGTTTATTTTTAGAAATAAAAGACTCTCAGAGGAGCAATAGTAAACAATAGAGTTTGCACTGCTGAGAGCTATTGCTTTCAACAGTATTTCTCTGAGGAGTTGCAATTTTAGAAAATTTCTTTTTAGAATGTCAGCAAGATATGCAGCATAAAAGGCTGAGATACTACAAAACATGCACATTAACTAGGTTAATGTGTATACTGTGAAAGTATATATTAAAAATGGTAAAAACATGTCCAAACTCATTATAATGACACTAGTCTTTCCTTCCAGGGAGGAAGGGAACAGCTTTAAGACAGTTACTGAATGAATAAAACTGCTTTTTAAACCAGAGACACTTGACCAAAATGATCCTAAGAACCAAGTATAAAAGAGGCTTTGTATGTAAAAGGGACAGAAGGAAGTAGAAGAAAATCCCTGTGAAACCCCTGAAATTTCTATTTATAAGCAACAGTCCTCTGGTCCTTTCAACTGCTACTGTAATAAGGGAAAGAGGTTTTGATGAGTAGCCAACAGCCCTTCCACCACTCTAACAGTGACAGAACAACCTCCAGCTCTGCTTGTGCTGTGTCAGTGCCCAGCTTTAGTCAGTGTGTTGAGAAACCTGATTGGGTTGTGGGATGGTGTGTGGTGGCATAGACCACCCAGTACCTCATCTTTCCAGAACTGTTTGGGATTTTGGGACCAGCAGCCTCCTCAGCTCTGGGGGACAACACATCCCAATTGATAACTGGCTATTTGGACTGGTGGAGGAGACAGCTCCAGTCAACTTCCTGTGACAGAGGACTTGCTTTTGGTAAGTATTTGCAGTTCTGAAAGCCAAACTGAACTGAGCAAGGATTAAGAGAGGTAAGCTTCTTTGGAGTTCTCTGATGTTCTTGAAAATACAGTTATGCTGCTTCAAAAAATACTTCACACTCTTACCAGGAAGAGAATACCATTAGGAATAGTTGTTAACAGTTCTGTAACAAATCCAATCCTAAATACAACAATCAGAGGAGTGACACAACATGAAAGTTTTTGGACCCAACAGCCTTTTTAAACCTAAACCCAGGCTTTTCAAGTACAAAGCATGCTTAATTCCATTTAATTCAGAAACAACTCAAGGTGCATACTTTTCAGATAAGCATCTATTTGAACCAAAAATGTCAGGACAAAGGGAATAAACAGAACTCTAATTTCATGAAAGATGGTATAGCGCAGTGTAGCATTCTTGCTCTGCTCTTGTGCTTTAACTTGCCTTTTCCAACTTGACTATCAGGATACAGAAGCATGGGTCACAACCACACGTTAAGAATTGATCCTGTCAACAGCTTGTTAGGATGTGGCAAACTGAGTAGGAAAAAATAAACCAACAACCTCTCACTGACAGTTGCCAGTGGTTTTATAATTCAGGTTGTAAATACAAACTATTGTGCAACAAACAAACGTGACAAAGCCTACCTCCGTTAAATTTGTTTATATGATAAAAAAATAAAATATTAAACTGCTTATAGTGCAACATTCTAATAGCATACATAAGTATACCATGCTTTGTAAATTTACTGTTACATTATTTACAGTACATTGCAATGCTTTAAACTAGAAGTGAAAGAACAAAAACAGGTAATGGAAAACATTTACATACAGGTATGAGCCTTAATATTGTCCACCAAACTATCCAGTTCATTTTGCAGACTTGTGTGTTGTGCACATTCCTGCCCCCTACCACAGGACACCTTTCTGTCAGTGGTCTGCTCTGTTTGTAGATAGTGGAAAGATGTTTTTAAAAACTGCATAGCCTTCAAGCTTTTCTGTTTCTTCAAACACCATTTGCAAGGACAGCTATAAAATACATAAGAACTCTATTAATTACCCATATCCGATCAATCTGAAAACTGAGCTCTTGAAGTAAGATCAATAAATTTTCATTTCTGTAGGGCCATACCAAAGCTGAACTTTAAAGCCCTTTTCTAGCAGTCTCTTAGTTGAAGAATGGAATTGTATAAGAGGAAAGCAGTTCAAAGATACATTATTTAAAATTCTGGGCTTTAATTGGGAGCTAAGCTCCCAGAACACAAGAAAAAAATATGAGAATGTAGAATTATGTGCTGCCTTATTTAATGTTCCATAAAGTTTCTGCTGTGTGCACTGCTTAAGCTGATGAATGAATATAGTGAAAGTCATGCAGGAACTATACCTACAGTACTTATTTGATATCACTGTCCTTGTACTAGAGAAATAATGATTAATTATAGCAGAATAATTAACTACACAGGGAGAAAGGACTGTCCTAAGAACCACTGCATACTGCAAGGAATTATGTAAAATCCAGTGACTACTGAGAAGTGTCTCAAGGACAACTGTCTTCTAAACATAAGCAAGACTAATCACAGAGCTGTTCTTAGGAGTTTCTGACTTATATCTCTTCTCCTACAACTGCTAAAAGGAAAAATTCTTTCCTCACTTTCTCTTAAAAACATCTTTGGAAGAACTTTAGAACACAGCACACTTGTTTCCTAGGCTGCAACAGCCCCAGCAGAAGTACTTTAGATGACAACACTGCTTAAGCAGAACATAACTACTATTCTCTTGTTTACATTTCTGCTTATAGCAGACAGGAATCAGAATAACTTTAGGCTGCTTTTAGGTAGGGGCAGAAAAGTCAGTGGAAGTTTGAAATTTAGTGTTATCTTTAATTTTTGAGTCTCAGTGTTTAAGCCTCATTTTCAGAAAAGACACTTCATAATACCTTAGGACAAGATACTGTACCATACATTTTGTGAATGCTTACTTGTTTGTTCCCAATGCAAGAGAACTGAATCACTTTCTCCACAGCGCATTAGGCAGCTATTAGGCCTATAATGCATTTCAGGAATAGAGAATTTTAACATGTTTTCCCCAGCATTACTCAGATTAAGCTAAGATTTAGAAATACTTCAGTAAGAGCTCCAGTCTTTCCAGCAGATGAAAGAAGAAACATCAAAGTATAAAAGCACCAATCCATTCCACTGTGCATGATTTCAATAGATTCTCTGTAACTTACAGGCTAACTGTGAAAAAGACTAGCACCCAATACAGCACATTTATGAAATATGCTAATTTGCCCACCACACCAAGATTTTTGTAGCCTTACCTTCTGTATCTAAAGTAAGTATTTGGGATTTTGTGTTTTGTTTCTCTAACACCCACATTCTTGAGCACTTTGTGCTTGTGCTCTGCGTGGTGATCTCAGCTGTCTCAAGGCAGCATCTCCATACTGAATACCTGAGCCCATTCTTTCTGGATCCAATTCTCCTGATGAGAAACAAAATGGTCACAAGAACATAGATTATGTGCAAATAATACATTCTAAATTAACCATTAACATTAAAGAAAAAACATAATTGTATTCTGATCTATTTATGGAGAGATTATCTCAATTTTATCTGTGTTTAGGCAATTTCAAACCTGAATCATTTTCTCCTCTAATTTAGCCATATGCCCTTGATCATGATGACAAAGCAATCTGTCTCAGAGCTAGGCTGCAAACAAGAAATGCATTTGCACTACCTTGAGCAAAAGAAAGATCTAAAATGTTTTCTGTGAATACCGTTAAAAACTTCCTGCTTTCAAAGGCTCATAGCAAAGAAAATAGTACTGTAGATACCAAGCCAAACAAAAATGGATCAATCTGATAGAAGGATTCCGAAAAGAACTGCTCCCCAGGGAAAATGATCAACCTTTTCAGCTTCTGGTATCCACTTCTGCCTACTTCACACCCTCTGTCTTCAGAACTGTTCTTATGGGTGTATGGTGGTCTGGCCAAGAGAGACCTCCATGAAATCCTTATAGTCTCCATTTTTGCATTATTCAATGGATGTGTGCTGGCACAAAAAAAGCCAGGAGCAGTTGACAGAAAATAAGACTTAATTCTGTGGTGGCAGTGCCTCTTTAAAGCAGTCATCAAAGTACAGTATGTTGAAAAACTAGCTATAATTCCTTTTTCATTCAGATTTTGGATTTTGTTTAGGTTCTTTCTGTTTGTTTGTTTAAAATGAAAGCTGCTGTTTGGCACTGATTTGATGCAGTAATCAGAAAATTCCTTTGAACATATATTATTTTAATCTAAAAATTTGTGTTTGGCATTGGAAATGTGTAATTAGAATCCAAGACAGACTTTTCAATATGGCCAATACTTAAAACTTTAAAGATATCAAGCAGCTAGAAAAAAGAAAAACTGGAATGCAAATTAGCTGTAATGATATCTAGCACACAGGAGCCTGTCTCCAGCAGAAACCTGCCCACTTGTGTTGAGAAGCTTCTGGTATATTTCTAGATCTGCAAAAGTAAAAATGATTTCAACTGAGAGGCAGAGAGGTCACTTCAGAGAAACAGTTGCTAGGAAACATCCCTGAAATTTTTAGTATTACTGTTCATACTCTCTTGACTGTATTTCCTGTTATATATGAGAGGCAGAATTTAAGTGATGACTGCCCTGATATTAGTTTTTATTCTGGACTCAAAAACTACAAAAACTGTCTAATGTCAGGCTTGGTATTTGTAGGGATGCAGCAACTGACAGAACACAGAACCTACACTCAGACCTGACTTAAGATAAAGAGGTCTAACCTACACTCAAACCTGATGTTAAGGTAAACATCACCCACAATTCACACCACCACCCCTTTTTGGATATACAGATCTCACTTAGACACCCATTCCTATTAAAGCATATGAGAAGCAGCTAGAAAACATATAGGTCATTTTACCAAAATGAAATTTTGGGTTTTTTTGGTTTAATTCTATCAGAGGATTTTGAATGATGATATTTCCATGTGCACTTTTATTAATTTTCAGATAAAAGATTTTATAAATACAAAGCTTAATTTACCTGATTCAATTTTATTGAGTATTTTCCTTGCACACTGTACAAAGGCCTCTTCAACATTTTCCCCCGTTAGAGCACTTGTTTCCAAGAACATCAGCTCTGCATTTGACACCAAGAAAAAAAAAAGAAAATCATCTAAACAAGTCTGGAATAGCAGGTATAGTAATTCAAAGCATGAAAGCCAGGAGCAATAAAAATATTTTTACAGATCTACAGTCAAAAAGCATGGTCCAGAAAACTAACTTTTGATGGCAAAACCACAAAAAACATCCTCTAAAATTTCAGGCACCCTAGAAAGTTGGAATCCAAAGATAACCTGTGCTGTGCATGCAAAACTCCACTTGAAACCAAACTTCATACAGTTTCCCATTAATGGAGGTTATATGCAAAAGCATAGACAGTAACCAGAGTTGGTAGAAAAAAGACTTTGTTAAAAGCAAAACCAGCTTTTGCTGATGGGAAGACTGCAGCACAGAAGCTCAGACCAAGACTGGCTTTAGCTGACACAGAATCATGTCCTCAGACTGGAAATTCTGAATACTACAGACCAGGTAATCATTGTAGGGATCCATGCCCTGCACTGAACTCAGTTTTCAATGACTCAGTTTTTCAAACTGCAGCACACCCCATACAACTTTGTTATCTATAGAGTCTTTAAGATGGTGATAAATGGAAATTCATGTCCTTCATTTTCTCCTCAGCTATTTGGAGGCAAGGCAACACCTGAAGTTGTATGACATTTCCTACAGAATTTATTTCCACATAGAGGGTATTATTAAAGGAGCAGCTGTGAGTGAAGAACCACTGCTAATGAGATTTGTTTTCACTTCAGGCACTGCCTCTCTGGGCCTCAGGTACTGACAGAACTCTTTTCTGTAGACAGGATACAACGTACAGCCTAACTGCACAAAAATGTAAATGATCTGAAGGATTATGCATCTTTGAATGCTACATGAAGGTTTTGTACTTACCATTTTCCTGTGCAAACCGGGATGCTTCTAAAAAAGTGACTTCACGATCTGCATCAAGATCCTTTTTGTTTCCACACAGTATTATCACAATATTTTGACTTGCTAACATTCTTGCATCCGTCAACCAATTAGTAAGTGCATTGTAGGTTTCCCGGCTGTGCAGGAAATGGAATCCTTTATTAGCACACACTCACTTTTCATGAACAGATCACCAAACCAAAACTCAGACACCATATCTGTGTTTGTGGCAAACAAAGTGCTGGTAGTCAGGCAAGGCACCTACACATCTCAGCGTGCCAGTGATGAACCGGGAGAACATCAAAGTCCTTCATGAAACCATTTAAAAGTTTGAGTTTTAAAAAATCAAAATAAAATTTATCACAATATATAAACACGCAATTATAAAATAATTATATTATATTATAATTAAAAAATAATCACAATTATAAATTGTAAAAATGTGTTAATGTGAAAAGCTAAAATTTTAAGCTCTTATCTAGTTTTAACTTTTGTGCATTTTGGGATAACAGAATGAGATATTGTTCCACTTGGAATTCAACTGATACTTAAATTACCAGTGGGATTGTAAGAATTTATGAGGCTTCTGTAGATGTGCTGGCCTGAACTTTCACAGCAGTGTCAGGACCTACACTGCAGGCAGCCACCCTGCACACACCACTTGCCATTGCAGCAGTGGTCAGGGAGAAAGCTTTCAAGCACTAACACTGACAGATGACTCCAGCTGCCCTTAAGCACAGAACACAGATTTCAAAGCCTGCTGAGAGAACCCTTCACTCACAGAACAACAAGCAACAACCTAATGAACCACCATAAACCAACCCAAAACTCATCTGACAAATATCAGTCAATGGTGGCAGGAAGAATGTGAACACATGTAATGGTAAAGAGTTTTACTGGCTGCCTATAATATTAAAACATTGAAAGACGCAGAGATGAACAGAATTTTGGCCTACAGTTAAAGAATGTGTAGGCAGAGCTAGATTCTCCAGAGGATGACCTTCTATCCCAGCACACTGATCAGCAGTTTACACAAGAAAGGGTGCACCACGTTGGTTAAGGGTGGCTGAAGTCTGCTCTTGTTTCTGTGGCAAGGCTTGCTGAGCCAGTGGCTGTGCATGGTCCACGATTACTAGATCAGTGACAGGGGGGCCAATCCCCACAAATTTGTGTAACCCTTTAGGATTGTTCACATCTGACATTCACAATATCTCATGTAAGCAAGTTCCAAAGCTGAAATATGCACTGAAACAGAAGTACTTACACTTTCTTTCTTTTCGTCCTGCCCAATCCCAATTTTGATTAGAGCATTAGGTACTTGGGGAGGAACCACTGTGCATTAATTGGATCTGGCAGTCTATGAGCAAAGGAGATGCTGGCTTTCTTACCTGGTTATATCATAGACAAGCAAAGCACCTGCAGCCCCTCTGTAGTAACTCCTTGTTACAGACCTGAAATAGAATCACAAATACACATTTCTGTAGTGCCTTCACTGATTAAAATCTGGGTTAATATAACACAATCTGTATTATGAAACAGAATTCTTATTTACATATTTAAAACAAAACATGTTTTTAGACAATGTTATCAGCTGTGCAGCAGCAGACTAATTACAACCAGGATTTTGATGAAGCACTTTGATTAAATATAGCTGTATGAGAATTCTCAGAGTCCATTATGACCCACATGGTGCTGAACGTATACAAATCATCATAATACAGAACTGGAGGCTGATATCTGGCCAACACACTGAAGAGACCTCGTTAATGAAGACTATATATCACAGCCCAGCTTTATTTAGTCAGAAGTATATCCAAATGACTTGTCTGATAGAAGACATTTACCTGGATTGCTGCCCAAAACTCAGACTTCTACCATCATTCTCACCTTTGTTAATCAACCCCTCTCCCAAAATGAAGAGACTTCAGACACACACTCCATCCTCCCAAAATCTATTTAAAAAATTGATGTCCTATTTGATGGTGAATGTACCCAAGAATCCATTAGATTTTTACTGAGTTTTATCTATGCCTCAAATGCAGAACACTTAAAATACAGCATTAAAAGTACACCAATTATTATAAGCTGATAAATTGATTGTTTTTTCTCTAAGAAACTTTAGATATGTCAGTCTTTCTAGAAATGTATTTACCCAATGGATTTGACTGATTTTTTTCTTCTTTAATAAAACTGTATATAATTATACTGTGCAATTGCTTTCATGCAGATTTTGAACAGCTTACAGCTCCCTGACATTAACTTATTCCAACCAATAGAAGGTCTCCTAAACATAGAGTTAAGTGCTTACTCTTAGTTAAAAAAGTTAATTATGAATTTGGCTGGTGAGCAAGATTTTAAGCACCTATTCCACTCATATACCTTAACAGAAAATACCCAATGAAAGACAGGGCAGAAACTCAGACCCTGCAAGGCAGCATTGCTCTACCGAAATCCATGGATCTGTGTCACTGTGTCCAGGTTGGAAGGTGAATATGAAAGCAGACAAACAATTCCAGTGACCAAAAAGCTGTGCCTGCTTACAAGCAGAGATAAATAATATCCACCACTCACAGCAGCAATTGTAATAATTCTTAATAAAATGGCTGAAAGTCATACCTGAACCGCTCTTGTCCTGCTGTATCCCATATCTGCAATTTGACATATTTACCACCAACGTTTATGATCTTTGAACCGAATTCCACTCCTATAGTATGATTTGAGTCATCTTTGACTACAAAAAAGAAAGAAAACAAAACTTATTTGAAGAATTATTTAGAGTGAATAGTTTTTACAGAAAACAATTTAGATATTATCAAAAACTCCTCAGTGTTCAAATTACAAACTTCCTGAACCACCAAATTCAGTGCAGCTCATAAGCTCACTGCCACCACACAGAAATGAATGTTCTTACATTTTTTGACAGTTTAGTAAATTCAAACTTCGTACTAAAAAGGCCTGCTTTAAATAATTTCCAGTTCACTTGAATAGGTAGCAAGGTACTTTTTGTACACTTTTTTCTAACTGTGTTGTCTAATACTTTGATGCCATTTATAAATACAATTAATGAGAATGCACACAGTCTTGACCATGAATATGCAAGAGTCAATTCTTCTTTAATGCACAAAGTTAAGATACTTGCTCTATGTATGCTCTTGATATCACAGAATCTCAGCAATTTACAACTGCCCTTACTAGCAGCAAGGGCTTGTTTCAAGTTCACTCAGAATCAAGCCATGTTCCTTAGTGCTTACACACCATTATCCTTAAGTATTCCTCAAGAGATAAGGTGAATTACTGTTTGGTTGAAATAGACAACAGTTACTTTAGATTTACAAAGGTTTCTTAATGCATATTATTTTTGTTTAATCTTGATACCAAATGTACAATCCAACAGAATTTTTTCTTTTATGTTTATAAATAATATAATAACATTATATTATTGAATATAATAACATTCTGAATAACATTCCCTATTGAATCTCTATCAGTATTTATCATGGACCACAGTCCTTAACAAAGAAAACAGAGTTACTATTTATTTCAAAAGATGCTACAGGCTTTCTAAATCTACTTAAGCAATTCCCTTTTCTTTCATTATTTTTTCTAAAAGATCCAAGTCTCTACTATATATCCAGGGAATCTTGCAGCTGCAAATTAAACCTCTTACAGAAACTAGGTCTGTATTTTCACCAACATCTTGTTATATTTATTTGAGAATAACAGAGAGTAATGCTCCATATTAGGCTTTAGATTAAAGACAAACGAGCAATAAGGATTTACAGCATGATTCTGAACATAATTCTTTACTAAAATCCTCACCTACACAACTAAGAGAATTAGGGGAGCTTCCCTACCAATGACAGGTACTCAGATAGGCAGAGCCTCTACCTCTGGTACAAGGCAGTGGAGAACTCTTACTGTCCTTCATATGTACTTACATTTCTTTTCAATAAATTGGTGTAGCAAACAGGATTTTCCAGTTCCAGCATTTCCTATCACCAAGAACTTAAACAGGAAATCTGAAGATTGAAAGAAAAAAAATTGCTAAATTTTAGTATGGACTCATATTTTTGTTATAAGACCAAACCCACAAGCCAGCTATTCCCTTGTAGCTATTATTTCAAAGAGAAGGGAATAGATGACAAAATTAGAAAAATAGCAATAAATCTAGAGAATTATCCAGTGTCTGCAATAGTGGTTTTCTTTTGTTTTTAATTTACATTAATTTGAAATTCTCTATTAACAGTTTAATAGTCATACTTTGTTTTTAATCCCCATACAGCTGGGACAACCACAGTATTTCTCGGCAAAATTTAGAGGGAAAAAATAATTTTTATTCTGGATAGCCTAGTTTCACATTTCTTCCACATGCTAAATTAATATACATGTATTTCTGTTACCTATTTATGAGCCATTTATGTCAATGTTCATTGGTAATAGACATGTTCAAGATTTATGGCCCATTTCCATTGTTTCAACAGTTACATAAAATGCTTTAATGCTACCACCACAAATCTGCTTTCAGTTTTGCTAAAGACTGAAGAAAGCTTCCCTGTCTTACAGCTCTCAAAAATTATAAACTGATTAGAAAGCTTACAACTGCTTCCCCTAATATACTGCCACCAAGGCAACCTTTACAGCTCATACAAGATTCCCTATTTATTTTTCTACTAGCAGCAGAATTTTTACTCTTTATTGCACTGTTTCTCTAAGAAACAGAATGCAAGGAAAATTACTCACTTTGCAAGATCAACAAAAATAAAAACATTAATTTTGTTAAGAGTGTTCAAAGCTGTCAAGTGGGCTACATGGGTATTGGCCCAGGAGATGGCCAAATAAAAAGAAAAATTATGCTAAGTCATTCAAAGAACTGATAAAATCCTCTACCAGGACCTCATTTGTGTACTTAGTTTCAAAAATCAAATTTAAGATGCACATAGATCTATGTGCTCATTCCATTTAATGAAGGAGCTACTTGTTATGGTATATCAAACACTCCCTAGCAATGGCAAAAGGAACAAGCAAGTTCTCAAAGGCTAAGAAGATTCCCACTGTTAAAAAGACAGGGTTGTGAGTCCTGGAGATGTCTATTGTTCTTCATCTTCACCTGTCTTCGGGATCTTATTCATATTTAGAATCAAATAATATTTTACTAAGGATTTTTGCTTTTTTACATTTTGTCCCTCTTGTTTCAAATGCTGTAACAGGCTCGGAATAGATTCTGAATTTTACCCTTCTCAGAAGACGGCTGTTTCTTGCTCACAAATATGACCTGCTTAAGACTTTCTGTTCAAAAATCCTTTCATTTGTCACACCCCCACCCAGCTGCTCATGCTTTCTGGATTAAAAAAAAAAAAAGTTACAAAAATGATTTGGATTTTCCTTCAGGTTGTGAAAATTTTGTTAACTCCTCTAAAGAAGGGCCCTTCGTGTCATCTCAACTGCAAAACACGCTGAAGCTGAGAAGCCTTCACTCTATCAAGTCTTCACTGTTAGCATGAAATGTAGGTATCATAAATAGCCCAATGTGTTAAGAAAAAATGCATCTCAAAGAAAGCCAAGTTTCAATTTTTATGGATCAAATATCACTGGTTAGCTGCCTTTTACACCATTTTGTATATTTAAACTACTCTCTGTGTGTGTGTGTATAATCTCACTGGTTTTATCACTTCCAGAGTACCTCAAAATGCGAGATATTCTGAGACACAGACATATTTAAAATAATCTGTTTCTGATTCTGTCATTTTTCCAAACATAAATCTGAAATCCAATTAAAACTGGTTCTACTTTGTATCTGGTGAATGCTGCTTGTCAGATTTTCTCCTTAAAAACAATTATAAAATTTATGTTTACCTTCCTTTTTCTCCAACAGAAGCCTCATGTTATTGACAGTAGTACAACAGCTACGGCAAACCTAAACCAGGGAAGGGCTAAAACCAAAACTCCACTGCCCCACTAATTTGCACTATCACTGCAAGCACTGGTTGTCAGATGTGGCTCAGGAAGGCGAATTTGTGCAGCCCACAAACCCACAGGGAGCAGCAAATTGAACACACTGCTCCCTTCTGCACAGACAGGCTGCAGGACACGCAGGCCGTGGCACAGCCATGTCAGGGCTCTGGAGGAGATCACAGCAGCACTGTATTTTCCCCTGAGGTGTTTTAAGTTGAGGTGCTTTATATTTTGCTCTGAAAGCAACAGTGCTATTTGGGGATTTTATATAATGCCTTTAAATTGATATTATCTTTTAGCAGCACTTCATAATAGACTCCTAATTCCTATCCAGATTCTACTGTGCCAGACAAATTTAAAAGAGACTCTCCTACAAATAAACTGCTTAGATGCCAGTTCAATGCCTGCTTACTTAGTAGACAAAAGTAAATTTCCATCTGAGAAAATAGCAAATGGGCTTTTTAAGATGAAACTCGAAACTAGTCACAATTAACTTTTTCCACAGGATGTAGATAAATGTGTTTTATTCCACCAAATTATGAGAAATGTGTTTTAGTCCACTTCATAAAATGAAAATGTCAGCTTTCTAACAAAAAATTTAAAACATTTCTGCACCAAAGGCAGCAATGTTTCCAAACACATGTAGACTTTAAGACACTGTTACTTCACAAATACAACCATGCTTCTATCCTTTTAAACTCCAATTTTATGTAAATTATTCAAACTAACAAAAAGCTTTTAGACTTATGTTATCAGTTTATCCATGAGCACTGGATAACATGGTTCAGGAAATATGGAATACTCTGCACATTTAATCAACTGCAAAGAAGGACAAGAAAAATGTTTAAAATACCAAGACTTAACAAACTTCTAAGTTCACAGCCCAGCCTATTAACAAATAAGGTAATATCAGGTAAGAACAGGGAGAACATTTTTCATCTTGTTATTCTGCAACTTCTTTCTTATAATGTCATTCTGTATGACAACCGGTACCACATCAACTACATTTTTATTACTTATTTTAGCACATGATTTAGGATATGAAATGTTTTCTCTTTAACCTGTACAGATGTACATAAAATTTAGCACAGTTTGGAAGCACAGAAATCAAATGAGATTGGGCAGACAGTTTCTTTTAGACCATCACTGCTGACTCAAACTTTATATATTCATTCTTGGCAATTTCAGCAAATGCAACTCACATTCTAGTGTTTACACTACTGCTTAATTGCTCTAGTTTTCCTTTTTGGTGTCCTCTTCCCAGAGGAGTTAGTTCACTTCATTTCATAGCTTTTTTTTCTTTTAAATCTCCTTTTTTTTCCCCTATTGACAAAGCAGCTCAGAGTTCCAGCATTCCAGTCAGCTGCCAACGCTGTCACCCTAGAGAAACTTTTCTTTTGAATTCTGTTGTTCCTCCTTCATAGAAAAGCTGAAAAGCAACATCATTCAGATGTTACAAATGCTTGCTGCCATGCTGGCTACTGAAAAGGTCCAGAAAAGTTAAAGCACTTCGCCTTTAAATAAGATCGTCTTTATACAGAAGGGATTTAGGATCAAAACTGAACTCTGTGCTAAAGAGAAGAAAGTTTACAAAACATGCACTACAGAAATTATAAAGAGATGAAATGCAGCATAGCATGGCTGTTTAAGGAAATAAAGCATTTTAAAGAATCAGCTTACTCCCCTCTGAGAACTACATGCATCACCTGATCCCAAACAGGGTAGGGGTTGCAGGAAATAAAACATTTTCTAGAACAGGCAAAAAGGAATAAATTGTGGCTTCAGCCTAAAGATGCACCAGCAGCACAAGCTGTTAAACTACATAAATGACATAATATCTTTTGTGTTTGTTTTTTTCTTTTGGGGGTGGTGGTGCAGTGTGAGCTGAGGGGAAAGGAGAAGAGAGACAATTGTGGGCTTTGACTCAAGCACCAGCAAAAACAGATGGTTGATGTGGCAACCACCCCCAGACATCCAACCTCCTCCTTCTACTGAAGTCTGCTCCAGCAGAAGAAATAGTCAAACTGCTTCTGAGATACTGTAGCTTAGTCCTCAACATGCAATGAGAGTTAAATTGTTTCCTTCACACTGATAATACAGCAGGGTAGCGGGGAGTCCAATATTATATCCCCAATATGAGTTTGAAATCCTCCCAACTCTTTGCTATAGAGTAAAATTTACATTCACTCACGCTGACTTTTTGGAAACTCTCTCATTCATGGCATAGGGCAGGAGGAAAGAGTGCTCTGAAGCATTCCTACTGGCACATGCTGCCTCTAAATGAAAGGAGGAGCTATTCCCATTGCTTACTCCTTTCTCTAGCAGAAAGTTAACAAGATAAACAGGTAGAACAGATCAACCTGGCTCTATTCCAATCTGCAAAAAGTATGCTTCAGAGAGGGAAGTTCTGCTTCCTTACAAGTGAAAGAGCTATGCTCTCTAAGGAATAAAATCAGGTTTGAAACAAACTGAAGACCGGGGTGATAAATGCAAATACCATCAGGTAAATGGCGTGGGACGGGATGGCGAGAAAAGGACAAATCAAACCGTCCAGACCAAACAGAATTATTTTCAAATGGATGGAAAGACTATACACTTTCTGCCAATGACAGAGACTGGAAAACTTATGTGACCAGACTGGGATATGTAGATGCTGGTGGAAAAAACACAAGGAACTAAGGAGTGAAGAGATCTGACTTGAATCTTACACATTGCATTTATTCAATGCTACTACAATTTCCATCCTTCTACCATCTAAAATCCAAAGGTTGTTTTGCATTTATTTATTAAGAATAAGTGACTTTCTGTCAGGCTGTCTTTACCATAAAAACAAGTATATTTTGCACTGGGAAGCAAGCTAAAACATGCATGTGTTGTTATATGGCAATTATCTACAGAAAGGCCCTTACATCTCAGAAAACTTGAGTTAAAAGAGTTTTCCTGTGAATAAGAGATCTGTTTCCAATGTTAAATGTCAAACTTCTAAAAGAATGACCCCTTTCTCCCAAAAGCAGCAGGAAAATGTTCTTTCTAAACCCAGTCTCAAAATTCATGGAGTTATCTCATATTCATGTTTGGTTTGGTTTTGGCACAAACTGAACACATAAGAATTGAATAGATACTGAATTGAACACATAAATAATTGAACAGATAAGAAAGCTAAGAACAGAAGATACACAACTGATGTAATAGATCTGCAGGAGTGAAAATATGAATTGTAAGCAAAATTTAGTGTCAAGACTGAGAAGCTGCAGAACTTTGAAAAGAAGGAAGAGACAAGAAACTCAATAATTGACAGAATGAGTTGTGAAAAGTGAGTGAACAGAAAACCTTCAAAGAAGACAGAATTTGACATGGAGGAAGAAACTAAGGGAGGAAAAAACCAAGGAGACATGAAATTAACAGCAGTTGCCAGTGGAAGGACCCTTTATTCCCTATGCATTGAGAAAAATATTGAAAAAAAAGACCCTCCTTTCAACAGAAAGAGAAGTTGAAACCTCACAGCAAAATTAAAGTCATATAAAAGACAGCAAAATGACATTGGAAAGAAAACCACCAACCCAACCACCAACCAGTTTCCTGAGCCTATCTGTATGGGATAAAAAGCTTGAGGTTACATAATTAAAATGGATAATAATTCAGGTGACAAGAATAATCTAATTGATGACTAAGGATTTACAAGCTACAGGGATTCCAGGAGGGGGATTCAGTGACCCCTAGTCTCAGTCACCAGGAGGAAACTGACCTAATACTTCTCCCATCCTCCATGGCCATTGGAACAGCTGGTCAGCAACAAACCCCTCTTTGTTAGGACAGTGAGCACATGAAATCCAGAGAGATCATCAAGCACAGAAGATCCATAATTTAATCACATGGTACTGCTAACTTTGATTTGTCAATGAGGCTGCTACATATGTGGACAGGACACTGCAAAATTGGTTACTGACTACTGTTATGGTCAGAGATTGTAGAGCCATTAGTTAAACTTTATGCTATAACTCAGCTTTTCTTCTGTGTTCTCTACAACTTGACACTCTCAAGCCTTCTAGCTCTGAACTTTTTGTAGCCTATGTGCGCACAGGACAAACATGGAAACTCCAAAAGGTAATTTATCAAACAAGAATTAAACAAATAACAGGAACAACTACAAAGCTTCCATTTCAAGGGCTTGTTTTCTCAGATACCAAAATAATATTAAAGTATCCACAGCTCCAGTGGGCTTACTACCCCTATTCTGCATCACTGGAACAATGCAAAAAATGTTTCAATGTTCTGGTTTAAGATACCAATCATCTATGTGGCTTACCTAGTATTATTACAGCATGAAAGGAGGAGCACCACTGAAATGCTGTCATCTCTGGTTTTCTACCAACTCTTTTGCTCAGAGACCACCATAAGCATGGCCAAAGTGATCCCAGTTCTAGATCACAGGAGCACAAAGCATGAAGAACTTGTTTGAACTCAAATCTAGGTGGACAAAGCACAGTCTTCTGCTTGCTACATGTAACTTTTACCTGTTTCTAGAACAGATGAACAAAAGAAGCAGGGTTTGAGTATCCTAATGCTGGCACTTCTAGGGCTGCCCCACACTCTTGCCTCTTTCTGCCCCTAAGTTCTGTGCATTTGCTGTACACTGAAGCACTGACCAGTAGGACAGAACATCGAGCACTGATGACTACAGTATTGAAAATAAAATTAATTACACAGTAGAAACAATCAGGTCACTTAGCCTACTCCTGATGGACACTCCAGTCTCCAAAACGGTTTCCAGAGTTGTTGTGTCAAGTTTTGCTTTGATTATTCAATTATTCCCTATTCAGTTCTGATCCTACTCTCATGGACTAGGAATATGAACCTACCACATGGCTTTAAAATATGTTTGTTTGTACAACAGCATCTTTATACTGGAAAATATTACAGAACTGTATAGTATGGAAAGGGTAGAAAAGAAATCTATTCAAAGCCGAGATTCAAGTAAAATTATAAAGAAAATAAATTAATACTATTCAGTTGCTGCTCATCTCCTCCACCTAGCCAGCAATACCAGCTCTGCTTGCCTCTTTGACTCCCCACTTCTCTTTGATGCTTCCTAGCGACGCACTGGACACACCCTGTCAGCGCCTGCACTCCGACTTACTCCATCGGATGTTTTCCTACCAGTAGTAGTCGGACACCCATGCCGACACAGGCACATACTAACACGCCCACTGATCTTCTTCCCCCCAGCACACTCTCACAGTCAACTCTTTCTGACGCCTGCACGTCTAAGACAGCAGGACCGAATCCTTAACTTGACGGCAGAGGCACCGGCCGTCTCCAGGTGAAGGCAGGGCCAGTTTTTCCCAGCGGACAAGCACTGCAAGTTTCCTGCTGGACTCCCCGGACCACAACAAGCGGCGCCCAAGCCGCTCCCTGCAGGATACCTCGGAGCGCTCCTGCCGGGCCGGCCACGGGCGGGGCCGGCGCTGGGGGCTCAGGGCAGCGGCGGGCAGAGGGGCCCGCCCGAGCCCGGGGAGCCCTCACGTCACACCGGCTCCTTCCCCGCTCCTCAGGGGGCTCCGGGCCCGCTCCCCCGCAGGGGAGGAGGGAGACCGAGAGGGAGATCCCCTCACCCCGCCCCCGGATCCTACCGTAGGTTTCGGACATGGCACTCTGCGACATCCCGGGAGGGGTGACCCCCGCCGCCGCCGCTGCTCGCTGCCAGCCCCGCCCGGGGTCGCCGCTGCCGGCGGAGGGAACCGAACAGGCCCCGCCGCCCGGGCCCGGCTCAGCCCCGCCCAGCCCCGCCCCGCCCGCGCCGCTGCCGCCGCCGCGCAGGCGCACCCGGCCCCGCGCGCGCCCCTCCTCCCCGCGCAGGCGCGGCAGCGGCCCCGCCCCCAAACACGGCGCACGTGCTCGGGGCGCTCCCGCCCGCTCCCCTCATAGGGAGGGCGGCGGCTGGAATGCGCTCCCTCAGCGTCCGGAATGCGCTCCCTCAGCGCCGGGGGGATGGCGGCCCCAGCGCGGGCTCCTTACCCGTGCGCAGCACCGAGTCACACACCGAGGCGCTACTCCCGCGGTTATCCGCCTTTTATTCCAGTTGGCGCCAAGCAGGGAGCCGGGCGGTGGCTCCCCGGTCACCGAAACTTTGCGCTATTTATACATTTTAACAAACAAAGGCGCCAGCGTTCCTTGGTTACTTGTTACATAGCTTTACTTTTAATTAGCTCTCAAACCCCTATTTGCTCGTCATTCCTCTCCTTTCTCACGGTAATTATTCCTCAGGCGCAGTTTTGCTCTCCTTCCGAGCCCGGGGTCGGTGTTGGGTAGGTGGTCAGTGAGTCGGTGGTCGTGATCTCCCCCTGCCAGAACTGCCTTTTCCCCAGGCACTGCTCAGTCCTGACTTCACTCCTGGCAGCTGTCACGCAGACATTCATCCTGGGATTGTCTTCCCTTTTCCTCGCAACAAAAGATTGGCCGAGCATACAATGTTCTCAGTGCCATTGCTTAATTGTAACTACGCATTCGCTACTAATAACAGCAACAAAAAGTTGCAAAGTTTGGTTCAAATCTTCAGGGGCTAGACACCAGCAGTCCCTGGCCTGTATTACTCTTCGCTGGCTGTCTTTACTCCCCTGCCAGCCCTGGTTAGTCTGGCAGCGAAGGGCAACACAGCTGCCACCATAACAGCCTTTCCATTGATGCTGTTCCCAAATGATACTTCCTGTGTATCCTCCACATTTTCCTTTTTCCAGTCCTTAAAAAAAAAAAAAAAAAAATCTTCTCCTATTTCCTCTTCTGTTACTTCTGGCTTTTTTTTTTATCTTCTTGCTCACAGCTTCCCATCCTTTCCACTTCTCCTTCATCTCCCAAGCCGTAGGAAAAACTGCCTGTGCCTATCCTAGCCACCTCCTTGCCAAGTCCTTAGCTGGTCAGAGGTCAGCTTTGAAGCTCCCGTCTCTAATCAGTGGAACAACATGCGCTGAGCCAGCACCAAGAGCCCCTCAGAGAATCCGCTGATTGTTCTTGTTGTTGTGGGTACATACAGACGAAGAAACTCACCACAGTTTTCAAAGAACCAACTCCTGAATGAGTTCATACTATTAACAGTAATTGGAGGTTGTATAAACAGGTCCCCAAAGTCAGCACAGCCCTGATGCACAGAGGATATTGAGGCCCAAGATGTCACATGTGAATGTTTCTCCGGGGCATCTGCCCTCCAAAATGCAGTGGAAAGCTGAAGAGCCTTCACATGAGCTGCACAGACCCCAGTATGCCACAGATGTGAGCTTTGTGTCTGAAAGCTGTCCCCCAAAATGGTACATTCTGAGGCTCAGGTTGGCCTTTAAAGTAGTTTGGTCTAATATCATCAAATCCCTGATAGATGTTGGTTATTTTTGCTCAACCCCCTGTCCCCACCCCCAGAAAACAAACCCAACAAATCAAAAAATCCCCCACCAAACCCAAGAAACAAACTGAATGTCTTAACAAAAAAAAAAAAAAAAAAAAAAAAAAAAAAAAAATCCCCAAAGATACTGAAGTAAACTGATTTTATTAGATTACCAGAAATACATCATGTTACATCCATGTTATATGCAAGAACAAGGAGATTCAGACCTCTTGCACTGTATAAACTTTAGGTTAAGAGGTAAATTAGTCTTGTTTTTTCTATTCTGTGTATCTTGCAAGGTGACTTTGTTTTATGGAGTTTATATTTAATAAATGTGTAATTGTGTTAATACCACATTCCTTTGCTTCCAAGCATTCCTGATAAGTTTATATGCACCTATCAATAAAATACATCAAAATTGTAAAGGTTTCCATAAAAGCTTTTAGTATAATATTGAAGAGGAAAATGGAGGTTGGGAGAATGTTAAAGCAAAGACAGGAGAAATGAGAGATTAATAGGATTTGATGGTTTAGAAATTTTGCCTTGAAGAATAAATTAGAACAAATAGTAACATTCAGAAATAATAAAGACTGCACTAGGCTAGAAAATATATAGCTGATACCTCAGTAATTTGAGAATGTCAGGCCTGTATGTTAATAAAGCCATCCTTTCTGAGTAATAAGCAATAAGTAGCTAGAATTGGCCTTGCTGGTGTCTATCTTAAGTACAAAGGTGAAAAAAAAACCCCAAAGCCAAATGTTTCTTTCACATTATTTCTGTTGATTACATCTGCTAGAAAATTTTGGCTTATGTAAAGAGAGATCTATTATGTTAAATTGGATCCGCACATCATGTACTTTCTCAGATTACTTTCACCACAGTTACTGTGCCTAAAACTGCTTGTGGTTGTAAAATTGCTGCTCAGGAGGTCATATTAAGGTTTCCCTAAAAGTCCTAATCTCATTTTTTGCTGGTTTTTACTGACCAGTGTACCATAATAGGACTGGAAGAGGACTCACAAGATCTCACGGGAGCCAGACTCAGGGTGGGGTATTCTGTGAAGACTGCCAAAATAAAACAGCATGACTCAGGGCTTTGCAGATTTGGACACAGCTTTTGATGACCTAGCACTGCAAGGGGCCAGATCCTTTTGTTTTCTTTTGCCTTTCCTTTCCTTTTTTTGTGTAAGGGAGCAAAGTTCAATTTGTAACTGAAGCTGGGCTGTGCTTTTGACTCAGCGTCACCATGGGCTGCAGTCTGGGACTGGAAATGGGATGGGCTTTTCCTTGAGGGAGTGGCAGGGATGGCTCGCTCTGGTGTGAAGGTGGCACTGCAAGGCTGTGTGGAAGGCACTGCAGCAGCCGGACGCTGCTGCTGTCTCTGTTAGTTGTGGCTGTGTGGCTCTCAGTCCAACCTGGCATCCTCAGGTGGAATGGGAATGATGCATTCTGCTGCTCTTCCCTGTTCCTTGCATGCTGAATACGGAAAGCAACCCAGCATATGTGGGAGCTGCTCGATCTGAAGCTGCAATGAATGTGACTCCAGCAGCCCAAATGCAATCTGAAGTTGAGTGATTGAGGAGCCTCTGGGATTGCCATGACCTCCTTGCACACAGTGCCCTTGGCCAGCTGACTCCATCTGAAAACAACTGGGGTCATCTGAACATTGTCATCTTCAGCTCCTACTGGAACTGCTCTCGATCTGTGAATACTTTTGTCAATGTGAGCACGTGCAGCTCACACATAACAACTACTAGCACTGAAATCAGCACTAGGCAGACATTGCATCACTCTCTTTCAAGTACAAAGTGACATCTATGTATTTCAAATAACAAGAAATGTAGCAGTCTTTCTCATTAGATTAGAACCTTGCTTTTAGAAGGACCTCAACCTACTTCATCTGGTGTGTAGGCAGTCTGAAGTCCTGATCCTCAGGGATTCAAGGAGAATCTGAGGATCCTAAAGGGACTGAGCACCTAGGAGGTGTAAACTGGTTCAGTCCCACTTGTCACAGCAGTGCCGAGGTGTTTACTCTGGCACCTCACCAGGGAGAGGGTGACCTCCCATTGTACCAAACCTGTCACCTGCTCATGGCCATCCCGAGGCACAGCAAGGGAAGGATCAAACCAGTCTGATACCAGGGAATCACCCTGCTGGGGTTACCAGGGCAGCCTATAAAGACTTATATGCACTCTGTGTTAAAAATATCACAGCCAGAGAAATACAATTGTAGTTATGGATTGGGTGCTTTTAAAATCATGGCCTCATCCCTCCACTGCTAGCTCAGAGTGATGAGAACTGATGAAGGAGACTGCAAAGGTACACTGGTGCTGTAATTGAACTCCTTTATCTTGCTCCATGGTGAACTTTTCCAAGAATAAATATGAAGACCACAAGCTATGCTACTGAAAGCTGGTGACAGCTCTAGAATGCCATGATGTGTGCTAAACATCTGCTTTATTCTTTCACCATGCTCTCTCCACCAGTATGTGTAGGCAGTAGGAGGCACGCTGCACAGCCTGATATTGTGAAAAGTTACCACAAGATGGGGTAAGCTCATTTCAGGATAGCTTCATGCAACAGCTCAGAGATACAAATTTGCCCTGATGTTGGGATGAATACTATGTATTTTCGTTTCATGCAGAGCCTTGCTTTAGGTGTTGTGTACAGAGAGGTACTTTTACTAACATAAAGCTGTATAGATATGGTATATTTAGAAAAGAAATGCACAGAATAGAAAAAAAAATAAAAAGGCAAATCAAACTATAGACCACAGCTTTTAAAAACAGTTAGTGATTTAATTTTTCAGAAATCACAGAAATGGAGTGAAGGGGCACAAATATTTATTTCAGCTTGTCAAGGGGATGCACAGAAAAATGGAGACAACAGAAATTTGGGACATGTTATGAGTGTACATACATTGTTGCCAGTGTCTAGGATGTCTAGATTGATTTGACACCCTTGTTTTATGAAGTTAGCCTCATGGTGTCACCAATTAACTTCTCTGTTGGTGAAATGACAATAATGGGATGTAATTGGCTGCATATGTTCACTTTTAGCAATAGGAAATGGCTGAGGTGTTTGATATTTTTAATACCATATACTTGAGCTAGAAGATTTGTTAACCAATTTCTCAGGAACACATGAGGTCATGTTCATGTTCATGTTCTCCGTTTCATGCTCAAATCATCTCTCCCTGTTCAGAAGAACTCATATACAAGGAAAAGGTCTCTGATTTGGGTCCTGTTTCTCCAGTGAATATCCTTGAAGACACAATATAGCAGTCTGGATTCAATTCTGACTCTTTGGTTTCAGGGGATGCAGCCCCAGGAAGTAGTCAAGGCTTTCTGGGCACTGTCTGTGTCAGTGCAGAATGGGAGATACTTCTTGAGAGGTCTTCAGCCCATGGATCACCACTGTCTGTCTGAGGACAGAGTGGATCACCTTCTCTCCACTGGCCCTTTTTTAAGTGGGAGCCCAATGCAAGCTTTGAAAAACTAACAGACACCTAAAAGTAGGAACTGTCAAACCCTACCCCAGGGAGTTTGATTTCCTCTTCCTTTCTCGAGGCCTTGCTTGTGCTGATGGAGAAAGCCCAGTGATGGGGCACCAGACTGGTGGGGAAAACCCATAGAATTCCCTGAGCCTGTGCCCTTTGTCTGTCCCCTGCCTTTCTGTCTCCCCAGTGGCCCATTGCTGCCAGCATGCTCTCAGCATCTTCTGCTTGCACCTTGTTTTGGAAGCAGTCAGAAAATGTGTTTGGTTTTTGTTTGGCTGATGTTACATCATTTTGAGCTTTTAGGCTTGCTACTGGGAGTTCATCATTCCATTGGAATTAAAATGGACAACCTTTTGTTCAGGTTTGGTGAGTAAAGTCAAAATTCAATATGCTTATCTTCCTCTCTTATCTGTTGCATTCCATGATACACAAAGTTTGTAGTGGCATCCTTGCCTGTAAAAGCTGTTTTATTAAACAACCTAAACAGACTGTAAAACTCTTGGAATACATTTGTTTTGTTTCATGCATAGATGTGATTAGACGGAGACCTGGTGGGACACATGTTGGCGGTGCTAAGCTGTGCTCAGTGGAGAGAGCTCTCTGACCAGCAAAAGAGTTTTCTGGTCACGAGTTTTTGTGCTTTTCAGCCTCAGTGTTGTTAAAATAAGTTGCAACTGCATGTAATGCATTCCTGATGCTGCTCTCCCTCTGGAAGGGAGTGATGGTGCAGCCATGAAAGCAGCCATGCATCCTGGGAAGGGCCAGCTCCCATGAAAGAGGCCAAAGCATGTCACACTGCACATCTGTCATGGATGTAGGGAGAGCTCAGCAGCTGGAAAAGGGCTGGCAGAAGAGAAAGCAGTCATGTGTGAGGGGATGTCCCTATGGCTAAAATCTTGCGGTAGTTTTTCCTGAGCCTGGAGATGTGATCTGTGCCAAGACGGTTTGAGAAGGCTAGTCTGCAGTGCAGTGGTAAGGCTTTCAGTGCTAAACGTGTGATAAATTTCTCCAAAGCCACAGAATATTTCTGTTCTAAAAGCTGCAAGATCAGAATTTTCTAAGTTATGATTATATACTTATAAACCATTCCACAAAAGAAAATCTCTTAGTAACTGATACATTTTATTGGATCAGACTTTGGGTTATTTCTTTTTTAGGCACACATGAAATTCAAAATACCAGAAGTCTAAAGTAGATTTTTATACACAACAATTTTTGCATAAAAAGAAATGTATTCACCTTGCATTTGCAAGGACAGAGGTAATTGAGCTGCTCCATGTGCATGAGGTGTGCAAATTCCCTTGTGCTGAAAAAAGGACCACCACACATGTTCATGAGTGTCTTGAGGAAGCATTTGTGCCTAAATATAATGATATCTGTGTAGGAAGTGTATCAATTCTCAAAATGCAATTCTGTCTCTGGTAGTGCATGCCATTTTTCATAACTGTGTTTCTGCCTGTCTCGCTTTCACTTGTAGATAAGCTTGTAGCTAGTTTTGCCTTGTAGCTATTTTCCATAGCATTTTTATGAAAAGAAACACTTGAAAATACTTGTGGCTTATGAAGAAATTTCCTTGATTTCTTGTGGTTTTTTTATAAAAGAAATTCTGCCATGTTGATTGCAATTAATGGGCATGGATTTCCACCAGCCAACAGTGCTAGTGGCTGAATATTGCTATTGATGGCTTATATAAAATGTGTTTTATGATCTTATCTATCTTCCAGGTTGTCGCTGTCACACAAAACCCACACAGATCCTTTATCACCAGTTAGAGCAGAGTTTGAAGACAAATGAGGCAGATATGTTTTTCAGCAGATGTTACAGACTTTGTAAGTCTGTCTTGAGACTTGACCCTCACTGTGTTTCTCTTTCAAAGTCAGCTCAATGTTTTTGTTCCCTGTAGTCTTTCAAGTGCATTTTATCTACAGCAATGCCTACAAATGGGTACATCAGAGGCACCAGCTCCTCACAAATGACTCTTGCTGTTACAAGCGCCCCAGAAGGGCTGTACTAGTTTTTTGCTGGGCTAGAGTTAATTCTTTTCACAGTGGCTGGTATGGGGCTGTGTTTTGTATTTGTGCTGAATGCAGAGTTGATAATATTAACATGTTTTTGTTATTGCTGATCAGGGCCAAGTTTTCTACTTTTTGTACTGCATTGTTGCTGAGGGAGTTGGGGGGGTGCCTGAGAGGCTGGGAGGAGACACGTCCAGGGCAGGTGACCCCAAATAACCAAAGTGATATTCCAGACCATATGACATCCTGCTCAGTATATAAAGTGGGAGAAGAAGAGGAAGATGGGGGGATGTTTGGATTGATGTCATTTGCCTCCCATGTAACTGTTCTGTGTGCTGGGGCCCTGCTCTCCTGGGGATGGCTGAACACCTGCCTGCCCATGAGAAACAGGGACTTAATTTGTTGTTTTGTTTTGCTTGTGTGCTTTTGTGCTTTTTGCTTTCCCTGTTAAACTGCCTTTATCTCAACCCATGAGTTTTCCAGCTTATCCCCTTCCTGTTCTCTCCCCAGTCTCACTGGTTGGGGAATGAATGAGTGGCTGTGTGGTGCTTGGTGTTTGCCTGGGACCAAACCACAACAAGAGCAAATGCCTTTCTCAGCCATGAGGGCAGGTATATTCTGCAGCTCCTCCTTCTCCTTAAAATCATGTGTTTAAGAATGACTCTTTTGTATGAAGGTCCCTTTGGATCTCTCTGGAAATCTAATTATCCTGGAAGCAGGTATAAATGGAAGACTCAGAGTCCAGAATGGAGCTTGCAACTGTACAGCATGTGGGATCAGGGATAGTGCTTTTGTTCAGTCAGGGGCAAAGAAATTCAGAGCAGATTCCCATTAAGGCATCCCAAAACAGACACCTGCCTGCATCTACTTGGATACTTGCACACATGCCCATCTGTCAGGACAGCAGTGAGCCCAGAATAGTTGGAACCTCTTTGTAGGTGCTGCTGCTGTGCCAGACATGGTGTTTGGTACCTGACCTCTGTAACCAGAGGTGACCAAGTGACTTCTCAAAGAGCTACCACACACCTGTCTGAACAATGTCTTTCCACTCCTGACCACACTTTCCCCTGATACATGGACTGCCCTGCAGTAGGCAGCTTGAAAACTCTCACAGGCCTTCCTCTTTTAAGGGACAGGTAGCATTTGCCAGTAAAGCTCTTGGGCCTTTCCAAGGAAGGTCAGTCCATAACAATAGGAAAACAATGACTTTAAAACACAAAAGGAGAAAATCACGTGGAGTTCAAAGCACAAATGGAACTCTTTGCTTTGTGGATGAATTGTTGCCTGAGAATATAGATGTTCTTGTCCATAAGCAAAAAAACAGAAGAGGTTTTCTGTGCTGGAAAGTAAACTGAAAAATAAATGGAATGGAACAAAATCCTGAAAATGCTAATTGCAATTGACTATCTACAGGAACACTGCTATCCTTTAAGGCTATACAAATATGTATTTGCAGGCTTCTGTCTATTAGGCCATGAAAGATCTGTGTGTTGGTTTCAACTGTGCCTAGATGGATAAAGTCAATTAAAACAATTCAATGTAACAGAAGCAAGGTAGGTCAGCTTCTTCTGAGAGACCAAAGTGTATAATTTTCTGACATCACTTTGCTGATGGAGGGATGCCCATGCTCTACATGTCACTGACTTTGCATAACGTTTTGGCTCAGGATTAAATTTTACTGATGCTGAGACTTACAATCCCTCTCTCAGTTCCAGAAATCAGATTTAGGTCTGTATAAGGTCCTTAAATATAAAGCTAATGTAAACAGTGTAGGACTTAATGGAAATCCTATAAATGTACCAGTGGATTTATTTCATGAAGCAGTAACTAGGGTTAGTTGTGCAAAAGCTACAATTGATCCAGCATACCAGCCTCTACATTTTGCAATGTGCCTTTTACAGCAATGTTTAAGCATCTTGTCATCAAGGAGATTCACACTGATTAAGACAGAAGACTGGTTTGAATCCCTCTTTTAGAGACCAATGCAAAGTTGTTTTGGATGATCTCCTGGGTGGCTTCTGCCACATACATATAGGAAGATAGTCTGCATGAGGGGATAAGGGTACATAGTACAAGCCTGAATTATTTCTCATGGTGGAAAACTCCACAGCTGAGATGCTTTGTACTGTGTTCTTCTTTCATCTGCTGCATCTTGTGCACGATTGGGTACCTTTCCTCTGCAGAAGGGGTCAGAATATTTTCATTAGTAGTAGTTAAAATGTCACTCCATCTGATATTGTAAAAGGAGATTTTGGGAGTTTTGCCTATAGCTTGTCAATGCTAAAATTATATTGAAAGGCTTCTAACAAGATTTAAGTTCTTAGTCTGGACTTCCAGTTGTGATCTAATACGATAACTCAAAGGATGCTTGTGGTTCATAGTGATAGGAAAAGGTCCTGCATCTGAATAAACAATTTGTAGATACTTTAGAAATTCCAGACACAAATCAGGCAGAAGTCCAGAGCCAGGATACTGAAGCATTCTCTGTTGGAGACATTAGCAAAAATTGCACTGGATCCTCCTCAGATTAAAAACCCAACCAATTAACACCTCTTGCCTTTGCCAGCTTCATTTCTGATTCATCATTGGAAAATTATTAGAGAAACCTCGAGGATTCATTAAAATGTAAATATAGAGTTCTTTATATTCTTTATTGCTATCAGTAAAGTGGTTGTTTGCCTGGGCTATTCCAACAAAACCAGGCAGTGCTGAGCAGTTCAGAAGTGTCATCATTTAGGAGGGTGTACTGCTTCTAAATATGCTGTTTAAGCCCTGCTTTCTAGATTTTACACTGCCCCTTTCAAATTAACATCAGTCAAGGTGATTAATGTCTTGTCGCTCTACAAATGGTTTCCGCAAAATATAAATCATGACCGTATTTTCATATTATCTTGTCTTTGTGACTAACCAAAAGGAATTCTAGTAAACTTACAAGACCAGCACATATTTATTTTCCTTCTTAGCCAGGAAAATGGTTTATTTTGACTTCTCTGAGTAACATACCCGCACACTTTGCATTAAAATTCACTGAGATTAGATGAATGTCTCAAATCTAAATATTACCAACCTGTATTTCTGAAAAATTAGAACATTCCTTCAGGATTGGAAGAATCCTGGCCAGGCTAATACTAAGATTATACACTGATAGGCAGCCTTTCTTTGGAATTAAATTTTAGTATATCTTCAGTGTTTGATACTGTTGGTAACAACTTCGGTCCTGTAATAATAATCAGATTTTCTAGTGGCATGTCATTATTAATTTCCGTTATTAAAGTATTTCTATTCAACCTGTTGTTAATATTCCAGTCTAAATCATAACTGCTGCAGCCACAATATCCTTAGGGATTACTAAAAAATTTGGTGAAAACTTATAGTACTTGTTGAACCTTCAGTTGGGGTTTGTTGTATTTTAAACAAGTATGCCAATGGTATCTTTACTTTGGTCTTTTTCTTTGCCAGCTTTTTTGGGGGGGTATATCACACACTATTGACCAGAACTTTTCTGATTATATTTTCTTATTATTGGTTTGCACAGCTTGTCTTTCAGTTGCCCCTCTAAAGCCAGTACATTTATATAAAATTCAAGCTGGAGAGCAATGCTTGTATCTTCCTGCTATTCGCTTAAAAGAGAGGCATTGAATTAGTCCTTGTTCTTAAATATGCTTGTTTCAAAATGACCATAAATGGATGATTATGCAAAAATATTAGCATCCCATGAACAGGTAGAAACTCCAGAATGTCACAGACAGGGTCTTCTTGTCCCAACAGCAGGAATCATGTTTGTATAAAGTAAAGGGGTTGCCAAAATGCAAATAATTCTTAAATTATGAGCTGCAGCAACATGGTAGATAATAAAACTGTGTAAATGCAATTATATTTTGTATTATTTAAATGAGTAATAAAATTAGAAAGTGATCTTTCATTCCTAAGTTGTAAAACTTTATTATATTATCTTAGCTATTATCAGCTAAGTAAGTGATTTATTTCCCTGTCCATTTATATTTGCCTGAATAATTATTCTAACCCCCTTTCATTATTCAGACGGTGTATTATAAAATGAATCCATTACAACTTTGTGACTGAAGTATTTTACACATAAAACTTTACTGAATAATTTTCAGTAAAGGTTCTTCTTAAACAGAAATTTATACAACAGGTTCTCCTATCTAAAAATACTTTAAAATAGTTGGATTGTATAACTCAAAACAAATCTAAAATGAGAGTTTTGTTCAAAGAGCACCTACTGGATGTCTTGGTGGTTTTGCCTCAAACCTTTTGTAGGGTTAAAAGAAAACCTGCCCCTCAGGTTTTCCAATAATGAGGATCTTTTTCCTGTTTCAGGCTCTTTCAAGTATTTCACAATGTGTAGGCTCTTAATACATGTTCTTTGTATTTGGCAAAATGTAGGAAGCCCCTCCCTTGCCCCAGCTCATGCTGAACATGTACATTCCAAAATCCTGATTCTTTTTTTTCCCCCTTGGTGACTTTGATCTTCACAGCAACCATTGAACAAGGCAGTTGGACTAGATTATATTCAAAAGTCCCTTCCAACCCAAGCTATTCTACGATTCAATGAAATTAAATAAATTTAGGCTAACCACTGATTGCTTCAAGTAATCATCACAGAAATCCTTTGGGTTTCAACTTGCAACTCCTTACAACATTCTAAACCCACATCGTTAAAAGAATATTATTTCT
The DNA here is from genome assembly GCA_039654755.1 of Calcarius lapponicus. Classification (NCBI taxonomy): domain Eukaryota; kingdom Metazoa; phylum Chordata; class Aves; order Passeriformes; family Fringillidae; genus Calcarius; species Calcarius lapponicus. The sequence goes on from CM077465.1 coordinate 95,373,660, forward strand.
TTATTTAATTCCTAACAAATTGTATAAAATTATAATCTAATTTCACTGCTGAAGAATAAATTTGCAGCAGTAATTTACTCTTCAAAATTTCCACACCTCCATGCCAAGTGGCTATAAATCACAGTGTGTCGGGGCTAGGCTGGCTGAGGCAGCTTCTGAGAGGGGCATTCTCCAACTGATACTATTTAAATGAATTAACACTGGAAACTGCATCCACAACACTTGCTTTTAATAGCCCTAATTGGATACATGTACATCTCATGTATTAACAACTCAGTGAAATTCAATCATTTGTGGACATTTCATACTTCAAACTACATAAAATCCTAATGTTACAAATCCTTAGCTTTCCAAGCATTCTCCCACAAAAATGTGTCAAAACAAATATTGCTTTGTCTTCTTGGGTTTAGCAGGTGTGCTCAAGTCAGATTATAGCAACTGCAATTAATTATCTCACTCTCCCTGGACTAACACCCTGTGCTTGAAGTCATTGGTTTCCTCACTGCTGTTTGAATAGTATGATTAATTTGATCCATCCTTCTGAAAAATAAGGTTAATAGAAAACAAGTAATTTACACTGGTCTTCCAGGCATCTGGCCCCCATAGTTGTAATCAGGAGTCATTATTGTTATTGTTATTACCCCTAAAGAAAAGTTCCTCAAACACCCCTAAAAATGCTTCCAAACTTTTGTTCCAACAATGCTTCAGCTATGGCCAGAAACTGCTTTTAAAGGTCGGACTTGCCTTGTCTATTTACAAACCATACAGAACTCCCTGTGTGGATGCATGTAATTATATATCTCTTCCAACAGCACTTCATTTTCAAGTAGAAAAATTGTAAGTATATTATCTACTCAGTAATCCCTTGTTAGCATCCTAATGAACTGAAAAATGTCTACTGACATTACATTTATTAAGGACAAAAAGGCTGCTACCTCAATCTCTTGTTAAATATAAGTGTCCTAAACAGAATGTCCTTCACAAATCTGCTGGGTCTTGCTTTCTGAAAGGTTTATGGGAACTTAGGAAATGTAAAGATATTTTTTGATTGTACATAATGAATAACTTCTTCATGTGCAAATGGAGAAAAACCTTGAACTACAATCTACCTCTTCTTTCATGCAATTTTACTAATTAATAGAAAGTTGTGAAAATACTAGTAGTAAGTTTTTCTAGCCTTTGTGAAAGCCTATACAGCATATGTAACTTTGAAATCCACAAAGTGTTTGTATTTAGTCAATGTTAGTAATTCCTCAGAAGTGAGGCTGTGGGAAAGTGCATGAAACCTGTTCCTCTAGGGTCTCCCACTCCTTGGCTGGCCAGCTGATCAATGGTGACCAGAAATCAGACTTGGAAAAAGAAAAGAAGGGGCAGCTGCCACAGTGCAGGACATAAAACACACCTTTCACAAATAACTCAGCAATTGTCTTGAGTCAGCTGTAGTGGGAAGTGTTACTTGGTAAAACAAAAGGCTGTGATTTTCTGGTGGGTTATTTTCTACTCTGCTATATGAGAGATGTGTTCTTGACAGCCCAGGAGCAAAGCTTTCCTCTTTGGGGACTGAGTGATGAATTACTCTCACATGAGCCTGCAAGAGGCATTGCAGGGGGCCAGCTTTGGGATACTGGGTGCTCTTGGGCACTGTGAGGGGTCTGAATAATCCAAGCAGATACTTGGGGCAAAGGATGGGTCATTTACAGCAAAGCAGAGGAAGAAGCCCTGTGGCTTTTGACAGATAACTGTTCCAAAGTCTGGGTGTGGGTCAGATAGGCAGAAAGGGCAAGCTTCTCACTTTTAGCAAAGTTGTTTTCTGGCCGGAAGTTGTATTTTCTTGATTTGTGGCACATGCTGAGCATCCCCCCTGCTGGAAGAACACTAGCACCTCAATGCATCCACCAGCAGGACAATCACCTGACACCTGCAGATCCTGCTGGCTTGAGGGCCACCAGCACACCTCTGGAATGTGGGTGTTTCTGTAGCAGGACCTTTTACAGAAAAAAGTAGCCCAGGTGATTTCTTGTCTTCTCTCTTAGGAGTGAAGAAGGTTGGTTTGTTAGAAGGTGTTAATTGTAACAGTTCTGGTGTGTTCTGCAGATTTTGGTTCTTTAGGACAACTGCATCTGTTCAGCTGGACACTATGTAAACTGCTCTACACTTTTTAGCCCTACCTGATGTTATTGGTCTGTGACAACATCTTGCTGTGAGTACATCTAATAATTTTTAATGAAGTCTATTTTTGTTTCTATTCACTCCTATCTGACATTTCTGTGTCTGTTAAAGTATTCTTATTTCTCACACAAAGAAACAGAAAACATCATAGTATCTTACGTAGGAAAAATAAGTTGTCTGAGTAAAGTCCACAAACAAATTGTAAAATGGCAGGTTATGTACTGGAGAAGGTGTGACATGTTAGGAATGCTGTAAATTATCCATTTCTTCTATTTTGAAACCCAGGATCTCCTGTGAGATTTCAGTTATATCAGAGCACAAATGCTTGAGGATTTGAGCCATAGTTTTTCAGCTATCTCTCATTCATTGTAATAAGATATGACGTCTGATTCTTTCCTGCACTGATTTTAATTCGCTGCACCAGCCTTGTGCCTGAATTATACACCTGAAGCCATCTGGCTTTCCAAGGCTTGGAGCTCCTAAACATGAGTGAAGGATGTTTGGAAAAGCTTACTGTTCCAAACGTCTTTGCACCATTTGAGCATAGACTGTCCTTGTATTATCCCAGCTTCTAGTGATGTATATACAAGGACTGGAGCCAGCTGCACGTGGAAAATTTACTGTGTAAAGTCAGAAAGGCAAGAAGAAGCTACTTTTTTTTTTTTTTTTTTTTTTTTTTTTTTTTTTTTTTTTTTTTTTTTTATGAGGGATGGGAAGTCATAGATGCTTGAACAGAGAAGAGGCAAAGCCAGAATATGGTGTCACAAACACATGTCCTGAGCAAGGCTTGTGCTGGAGTCCTGAGCCTTCCTGAGGACCTCTCATCTTGAGCAGGGGAGCATAAGTGTCTGGGAGTGACTTCCTCAGAGGGAGGAGAGTGATACCAAAAGCCAGAATGGGTATTTGTTCCATGTGGTGTGATGCTTTGCATGGCAGAGCTCCAGCTGCAAGTCGAGCCTCAGGCACAGTGGCACTTTTCAGATAAAAACTAAGAATAATTTTTTCCATGTCCTGTTCAATGTAGAGATTTCCATGGAAAAACTTCCCTGTGATGTGAGGAAGAAACAGAACAATGTGTTAGCCCAGGAGGAGTCTCTCAAAAAGGTGTGTGAGGAACACATCTGGCATTTGTGTCCAGCGCATTTGTCCTGGCCAATGCAGAACCAGTGGACCACATTCAACACACACGTTCACTAGAGTGCACCCTGCACTTGATTATGTGTCCAAGGAAACAGGGTTTGACCTCTAACTGCTCCAAAGAGATTTCTTATATTCTCCCATGCCTCTTACCTCATGCCTTTTGTATTTAGTATGGGCCACACACTGAAAAAAGAAAGCTCTTTCAGTAACATAAATCTCCTCCCTCCCAGTTCTCTACCCTCCTCCTGGAGTATAGCTGGGCCAGCATATTTGGGTGACTCTCTGTGGAAGGGTTTTCTGTGTTTTGCGTTTCTGGCATTCTCTGAATATAAATCAATGGATTGTAAATGTACTTTTTTTGAATATGCACACATGTCTTCCTGACACCATTTTTTTGGCCAGCAGCCCTTTCCCATGACAACATTAGGGAGCTCTCCCTCTGTGCAGCTCCACTGAACTTTGTTCACTACCCTACGTGTCAAAAGCAGGAAAATGTTCACTTCTGGATGAATGGAATGAGCTAAGGCACATAGCTCTGTGGTAAGTATGTTGATCTGAAGTGAGGACACACTCTTGTGAGTAATTTAGGGGAGAGGACAAATACTTCATTGACCTTTACTCTGATATCTGCTTATTTATCTCTGGAATTAGAGTTAAACAGACAATAGAGCTATACCTCAGCCTTGGCAAACAGCAAGTTCTGTCTGGCACTGCAGATACCACTTGTTGCTTTTATTTTATGGGAATGAAGGAAAGGAAGGAGAAGAAAAAGGAGGAGCAGGGTAGTGAAGGTAAGGAAGGAAGGAAGGAAGGAGAGGAAGGAAGGAAGGAAGGAAGGAAGGAAGGAATGTAAGAAGGAAGGAGAGAAGGAAGGAAGGAAGGAGAAGGAAGAAAGAGGGAAGGCTGAAGGAAGGAAGGAAGGAAGGAGGAAGGAAGGAAGGAAGGAAGGAAGGGAAAGAGAAGGAAGGAAAGGAGGAAGGAAGGAAGGAAGGAAGTGAAGTGATTTCTTTCTTTTTATTATTGGGCTTTTCACGGGGATGCCATCACCAACGAAATGCCTGCTTTCCTCCTGCCCTGGATATTTGGAGATCTCTATATTAAACAAGATTTATCCCGTGGCAATCATACTGCCCTGGACAAGATCTTGAGAGACGTCTGCACCGTTTAAATGAGACTGACAGCAGTGCAGCTCTAGGCATTAAAGACAGAAATAGGGAGATGGCTTATCTGAACGTCCTAGGAACCAGGTAGGGGGGATAAATAGCATTTTTTGGATCTAGGGTCGTAGAATGGAGACTTCACAACAATAGTTCCAACTCCAGTTTTTTCTATAAGGCTCTAACTTAGTCCTAAGCATATAAAAGAGTAAAATATTAATTCTTCAGCCTACAGTCTTGAGAAGATTTTACCTCTGTCGATTATCTGCAATGCTGCTTATACCTAGGCCTTCATCTACATATACGCTTGCACGAGAGACAACAGCGAACCTGTCACTATTGCATACTCAGTATTATCTCCTATCATCAGTACCAGCCTGGCATGGAGAAGAATGTCTTATATTGAATTTTCTTGGCCGTCAGTTAATGTAGTTTATTTCCCTATTTGGAAGACTCTGGAGATGCTAAAACTTAAGCATTGGAGAAATTTAATTTCAAACTGAACAATGAGATGTCTGCGTATCATGGTTCAACTCTTGCCGTTTGCTTTAGAAACCTTTGTGCGCAAGCATCCTCGATCACTAGGACTACTGAAAGGACCCTTTCTTTCAGTACTCCCCTTACTTCTGCTTAGGAATTGAATGTGGAGACCGGAGTCCTAAACTGGCCAAATGTCTCACAAATGTTGAGGGTAAGTTAGACCCTGGCCCCAAAGTACTTTCAGAGTCTTTTGGTCCCTCAAAGATTAAAAACTTCCCTTCAACCTATCTTTTGGAGACTACCTTTTGCAACCCAATTTAGGCTTGCTTGGTCCTATTATCCTGCCTGTAGCTTTAATTCTCTCTACTGAGTTCTGCCACGAGTCTTTTTTTCCAATTAGTACTTGGTACTGGGTTTTTGTTGTCCAAGCCAAAGACCACAAACACCTTACGAGGAGAGGAGGTCAGTTCTATGGACTTCAAGGGACAGCTCACATTAAGCTATGACATGTGTTTCCATGTGCCTTCAATCAGGGGTTTTGGCAAAGTTGTGAAGAATTTGGTTCTCTCTTACTAAAAACCAAGAAGTCTTGGATTGGACTTTTGAGTCACTCTTGCTTCCTTCTTCCTGTGCCGAAATGTTGGATAACTTATGGGTGTCCTCACCCAAGCAGCAATAACATTTCATTCAGAAACCTTTGGTAACCTGCTGATTGATATACAGACACTGGCTAAAAAAAAAAAAGCCACACTTTTTACTGGACTCACTCCAATAGCTTTGATCTAGCAACCTTAAGAAATTCGCAAATGTTTTGTAATAGGAAGGAAAAAGATATTTTACAGGATGTTTAGGAAATGTTGCCCAAAATTAACTGTTACACACCTAGGTGTGAGAGGAGATAGGCAATAGTAGATACACAGCAAAGGTGAAGCAGATTGCAATTCAAAGAGGTAAATATACAGCACCTCTGCTTGGTATGCAGTGACTACCAAGTGACTGCTGGGCATAGATTTTCAATACCAGTGCAGGATGCACAGGTTTATTTTCAGTCGAGTCTGTAATCCCTTGGTTCCTTGAGGTTGCTGCCATGCAATTCTGAACCTTTTCCCATCACAGGGAGTGCCTGAGTGTGCTTGTTGTGTTCCTTGTGTGTGCACGGTGTGTGTGT